>CM054058.1:285091331-286291331 GCA_028641055.1 Alopecurus myosuroides
TTTGATCAATATAAAAGGACTTTTGCCTCGATACCCGCACGTAGATTCTGCATATGCAGGTGTGCTTGTCATCACGTCTTTAGAACTTGCTTGTCTGCGTGCATCTTAATCCTTGTTGTCATCTCCAATTCTCCATGTACATGCTCTTCCTACACGAGTAACACCAGCAGTGCCGTAAATCCAATTTGTATATGACTGCTGCTCTGCCCATCGAGGATCGAGCAAACCCAAACTGATTGCCTGACATTGTTATGCCGCACGAGTGAGCGTGGCTACATGACCATCCAACCTAGAGCTCGATCCTTCATTGAGGCAGAGCGCTGGCGCTCGTTGGGGGAAGCGGACCACAGCCAATCCATGGGCGTCTCCTTTCATGATCAGCGGTGACGGCATATGGTGGAGGCCAGCCACTCCGAGTGATCAATCAGGGGCGACGAAGGAAGGCCACGTCCAGCAATCGACTGGGAAACCAATCACGCCACGAAGGAAAGGATGTAAAGCCGAACCGTGCCTTTCCTCATCTTCTTCCCTCTGCTTCGTTCCATCAGCCTTTGCCGCTAGATTGCTCGGGCAAAATCCCAAGTCTGCATTGCCTCATGTTCGCATAGCCCGTGAAGACCTCGCCCCTCAGCAGCAGACACCGAGCCTGGTACAAGTACAACACCCGCACATCGCTTGTCCGGCTAGGACGCCGCCGCTTGTCGCCGAGCTCCTATCCGCCGACCCTGTCTGTTGCATCCGAGCGTCACACTGCTAGCGAGGGTGCAACACGCCCATCGAGTTCCAATCTGCGTCGAGCCCGACTCCAGCAGTCCGAAGTGCTCCCCCCGCCGAGCCATGAAGCGAGCTTTGTAGGTTCTCTTCGTGCGTGCCATCGGCCAACAATACATGCAACGACTGTCCTCCATGGGGCCGCTGTTCCTGTTGCGATATTATGGCGTGGGCCTGATGCCCTGATTCGATGCTATCTGGAGGATATTTATGGGACGGTCTCACGGTCCGACGGTGGCGTTGCCTTCGTGCACCCGGAATTAGAGTCCAGATTGACAAGGAGCTACGTCAGAGTTAGACTCCAGATCGAGTGGGAGCGTGGACGCAACAATACACAAAGGTTGAACTAAAAACGTAAAAAGTGACGGACCAAAACGTATTAGCCAAACGGACGAAAATTAGGAGGAAGAAACCTTGCTCCCTTTATTATTAGGTATAGATTTCAACTCTTCTATATGTTGAGCTCTCATGTTTCTAAGTTTACTTTCCACTATGTGCTCTAGGTTGACACACGTCAACACACCACTATCCGAACTCCCTCCATCCCTCCATTAGCGGAGGAAGACGATGAACGCTCTATACACTTTTGGATTCTAATTAATATTTAGCGACGTGTAATATATATGAACTCGCAATATTTCTGTTGTGTTACTCTAAGAAATGTAATATTTATGGATAAGTCCTTTCGTGAGATTTATGTCAACGACTTGTATACTACATATATAGTGGCGCGTGGTCACCGCATCTCGCGTAGGCGCAAAAACTTGGCGCGCTAAAAATCTTTTGCACCGCCGATTTAACGGTTTAGCGCAAGGGGACGGTGCTGCTTTTCGAGGCGCGCTAAAAATTGCAACACGCGGATCCGCAGTTTTCCAAGCGCTCTAAAATTGCGTGTGACGAACAAGTACACGAGGATTAAAACGAGATCAAACAAAGAAAATAAAATAGACGAAAATAAAAACTTCATACTAGTTCATACGAGTTCGTTCGACAATGGAAAATAAAATGCTTGAAATTAAAACTACGCGGTGAAGCCACTGATAAAACTAAATCCGATTTGTCACCATCTAGTCGGTGAAGCCGTCGTCCGAGCCCGGGGTGGGGTTGTCCGACGACTCCTGATGTCGTCGAACCTCGGGTCATCAGAGTCCCAATCGGTGCCGTTGACGTCGGCTTCCAGGTCCGCGACGGCGGCATCGTGCTGGGCTTTCTTCTCTGTCCGTCGTGCCACACGCTCGGCCCGCCCCTGCTCCCAGAACTCCCTCTCAACGGAGACGTCCTCGGGGAAACGGGCGCGCCACTCGGCCATGACGCGCTCGTCTTCTTCGGCGTCGGCGCGTCTGCAGGCGCCGCCGGCGGCGACCCTCCTCGACGACCACGCGGGCTCCTGCACCTATTAGCGCGTCCAACGTCGGTGAAGTTCATCTGGGTGCATGGCCGCCCGAGCTGCCACGCTGCCGCGTCCCACGTGCGGGCGGCCTCGTGCGCGGTTTCAAAGCTGTCAAGGTCGACACGTGAGGCCGCTGCGTATTTTGGCGCAGAACGTGTTGTTTGGGCGTTCGCCTACGCAGCTGGTGTTCCAACGCGGCGGGGAGAGGAGAGGTTTCGGCCTGGCGCTGAAGCGACAGGAAGAGGAGAGGAGAAGGCGAGTCGCGGGAAGGAAGTTTCCGTGGCGGTTGGAGATAGCGCTGCGTTTTGTAGCACGTGCGGCCCGCCACGCAACAGACTTCCCGCGCGAGTGACCGCGCGCTGAACGGTCATCTTCCGTTTTGATAATTGATGACAACACAATTAGAGGACTAATCCCTTATAAAGTTTATGCAGGATCTGTTTGCAACTCTTGTACGATTCCCCCGTATTCCCTATAAGCATCTCTAGGGGGACCGTGGCGATATTTCATCGGCGGAGAGCTTAAAAGAAGAAAGCAAGGCAACTTTTTCCTACCGCCACCTGGTACTTCCTGCACACTTTGGTCCTTCAGCCAGGCCGCCTCCGGTGGCGGTACCAGCGGTGGTACCGCCATTTCGTCGTTCGGTATGCACATCGTAGAGGCAACAACGGAGGTCACCGGTAGTACCGATGGGCCACTACCGGTGGAGGTATAGGTGGAGACTCGGCCAAATCAGTGTTCCGTTAGCACATCGCGGAGGTAGCGGCGGAGGTCACCGGTAGTACCAGTGGGCGGTAGTACAGCTGGTACCACCGGTACCTCTGGCAGTTCTTCAGGCTCCCAGGGGTTGTCCACCACCGGTGGTGGTACCGCCAAACCAACGATCTGTTGGTGCATCACGGAGGCAACACAGAGGCCACTGGTAGTACCAGTGGGCGGTAGTATCGCTGATTCCACCGGTACCTCCGGTGATGCGGAATCCGGTACGCAGAGAAAGCGTCGTTTGCGCGTTGGCCCACTGACCGCACCGGTAGTACCTCTGGTGCGGGAAAGTGGCCAACGGCTGGATTGGGAGGGGAGTATTTAATGCACTCCTTCTTCCCCCTCTAAGCTCCACTCTCTCTCCTTGCCATTAACGCGAGCTTCAAACTCATAGATCTCCCTATCCAACCGCCCAAAGACTCTGATTCTTTGTGGAGAGCTAGAGGAGACCTAGATCCGTGATTCCGCCAAGGGAATTGCAGATCCATCCACTCAATCCTTCCGGATCTTGAGAACTCTTGGGTGCCTTGTAACCCTAGAGCAAACCCTAGTCTTTGTAGCTTCCACCTCGATTCAAGAAGTTTTAGATTGTTGAGAGCCTCCATCTATCTTGTGGAGTATCCTCAACCTTGTGTAAAGGTTTGTTCAAGGCCTTCAAGTCGACCTCATAGTGGAAATGAGAATCTCTCTCACCGGAGAAGCTCAAGGAGAATAAGGTATGCACATCCGTGCTATTGGAGTGCCTAAGTGGCTCCACACCTCTCCAACATAGACGTACTTCCCTTGGGAAGGAACTACCGGAATCATATCCTTGTCTCCTTGTTTACACTTGCGGTTCATCTTGTGCTTTACATATTGTTTCTGTTGCGTACTTTGTTTCGTATCACATAGGTTGTTCACCTAGTTGCACATCTAGATAACCTTGTGTTTACTTGTTTAGCCCAATCTAAAAGAAAAGAATAAAAATTGTTAGTCACCTATTCCCCCCCCCCCTCTAGTTGACCACGTCGTGCTTTCAATTGGTATCAAAGTCTCGGCTCTTATATCGGGCTTAACTGCCTAAGAGTATTGTGGTAAACGGAGATGACCCCGACTCTTGTAAGGAAGAGATATCCAAAATGGACGACACTATAGTTAACCTACAAGTGACGGTTTGAACCATCCAAACCGAATTGTCCAAGGCTAGATATAGTGTTAGTTCAGAGGTCTCTAGCATAAAGAAGATATTGGAGGTCATGATGGGTAAACCTCAGGGGCCCGAGGATCGTCCCCATGTTTCCAATGTGGAAAGTTTGGATAATGAATCTATTCCGTACATTACCAAAATGGAAGCTAACATGACCAAAGCCAAGGCGAAAGCTGCTAAAAAGGCTACGGTAGGGGAGAAATCCGGTGGCTCCAAGTCTCAGTCGGTTAATGGTTCGGGGATTAACTCAAGAGTGCCACCACCTTCCAACTTCGACTCCATCCATCTGATTGTTTCAATGCCACACATTTTAAATGTTGGACTTCCTCTCATGCTTAACACTAATGAATTTTCTTCTTGGAAGTTTGAAATGGAGTCTCTCGTTTCCGGCTCATGCACCACCTTGTAGAGAAGTGTGGTTCACGGATTCCATCCTCACGACGTAAGCAACTTGACTCCAAGGGAGAACATTGAGTCCCAACTCAACAAGACCGCCCTCAACATCATTCAAAAGGCTCTCCCTAGGGAGCATCTGACTCACATCCCCGGATGCAAGACCGCCAAGGAAGCTTGGGATAGCCTTGACACTTTGTTTCAAGAGAATGAAAGCATTCAATCCTCCAAGTATGATGTTGCTCTTGTAAAGTCCAAGAACTTTGTCATGCAAGAGGATGAGACTCCGGAAGAACTCTATAGAAGAACCGTCACCCTCGCAAATCAAATGAGGGATTTCGAAAAAGAGGAGATCAGCGATGAGTGTATAGAGAGGAAGTTTGTCAAGGTCATCACTCCTTTTGAGAAGAACCTCGCCACAAGCATTCGTAAGGGGGGCTACAACTCTATCAACTCCATTGGTGTTTTTAGTGAGTTTATCGCTATCTCTCTATCTCACAAGAGTGCCGATCATGCCCTTGCCCTCTCAAGAGGATTGGGAAAATCACCCAACCTAGCTTTGAAGTCAAAGGAGGTTGCTCGTGTTGAAGAGGTTGAGGAACTTGATGATGATGAAGATGACTATGAGGACACATACAAGGGTGCTCACAAGTGCATTGCTCTCGCCATGCATGACTATTGGAACATATGGGAAGCTAATAAGGTCGGTGCTCCTAGACCCCCAAGAAACAAGAACTATAAGAAGAAGGGGGAGCGGCCAAGGACATGTTACAATTGTGGAAGTGCAGACCACTTCGTCAAAGAGTGTCCGTTTGAGCCAAGAGAACAAAATGAAGGGCAAGATTGTTCGCAAAGACAAGACCAAAGATCCTCGAAACAAGAACTGACGGGGGGATGATAACCCGGTAGGCCAAACTCCAAGGAGTAACCCGGCCCAAAGGACGGTGCGCAGGATCCGGCTAAGGATAAGGAAGCTTGTGGAAGGCCCAAGTTTGTAGGCCCAGTAATCCGGATTGTGGGTTACTGTAAAGGAAAGCTAGGGTTTGTGCGCCGTGTCCGGGTAGGATCCAGGATGCGCCTTGGGGAATAAGCCAGGGGGTACGGGTGCTTTATAAACCGACCCCCAGGTCTAGTTTTGGACAGAGATCTAAGAACCCTAGATATAGCGCTTGGTATCGAGCATCCAGTGTAATCCTAGAGTTGAGTTGTTATATCGAGATTGGAGACTCGGCGACTTTGATTGCCGGCTACCAGATTGAATCGCACCATGTTTTCCTCTGAGCTAAACCCTCTCCCAAACACCTGTGTCGTCTTGCCCCAAGATCAGTTACCCCCGGTAACGTCTGCCGTGATTATCCCACGACAGTTGGCGCCCACCGTGGGGCCTGCGTCCAAAGGTGTTTACATCACGGGAGAAGCTCGGAAGAATATGGAGAATCTCGTCGTCGGCGAAATCTACATCGACCGCAGAGGAAAAAAGATGGTGGACGATTCCGGCTGGGGGCCAGAGTCGGATCACCTCGAATCCGGATCCGTCGTGACGATCGGCCGGATCAACATCTTCGTCGGTACGGTACGAACGACTAATTTAAAAGGACAATATCACGTGCATACTACAGGAACTTCTAGCAGGAACAAGGAGACGTCAAAGCAAGCGGCAAACTCGATTTCATCGGCCGCGCCGGGATATCTTAGATGGGCAGAACAAGAGATAACGTGGAGTAGAAGAGATCATCCGGAAAAAGTAGAGCGTCCAGGAGTCTTGGCGTTGGTGGTTGCCCCACAGGTTAATGGTTACGAACTGAAGAGGGTCCTGATGGACGGTGGAAGTAGCATCAACATCCTTTATTGGGAGACCTTCTTACGGATGAGTCTCAAAGAGTCCCAGTTGCAGAAAAGTTCGACAATCTTTCATGGGATCGTACCGGGTCACTCGGCGAGCCCCGAGGGAAGGATCACCTTGGAGGTTGCTTTTGGAGAATCGACGGATAATTATCGAGTTGAGTGGCTCACGTTCGAGGTGGTCAAACTGCGCAGTCCTTATCACGCGCTGTTTGGAAGACCGGCTTACGCCAAATTCATGGCTAGGCCGTGCTACGTGTACTTGCAGCTAAAGATTCCGGGTCCTAAACGAACCATCACCATACATGGGAACCGGGATATAGCGGCCGAGTGCGACGAAGGAGATTCGGTTATGGCTGAGCAAGCATGCAGAAAGGAAGAACTCGAATATTACCGGTCTCAAGTGAACCCGGATGATAGAACAGCCTTGAACAAGCCGAATACCGAGGACGAGAGAGCAAAATTCAAGGCAGCACAAGACACCAAGAAGATAGATTTTGTTGAAGGCGATTCCACTAAGCAGTTTACCATAGGGTCTAACTTGGGAAAAGAGCAGGAGGAAGCACTCGTGGAGTTTATTCGTTCAAATGCAGATGTGTTCGCCTGGACACCTAGCGATATGCCGGGTATCCCTACAGAGCTGGCCGAGCACAGTTTGCATGTGGATCCCAAGTCCAGGCCCGTGAAGCAGGGCTTGAGGAAAATGAATGAGGAAAGAAGGAAGGCTATAGGCGAAGAGATCGCTCGGCTATTGGCAGTCGGCTTTATCATGGAAGTATTTCACCCGGATTGGCTGGCAAACCCGGTTCTAGTGATGAAAAAGACCAATGAGTGGAGGATGTGCATTGATTTTACGAGTCTCAACAAACATTGCCCAAAGGATCCGTTCGCACTACCCAGGATAGATCAGATTATAGATGCAGTAGCTGGAAGCGATTTATTATGCTTCCTGGACGCATATTCCGGGTATCACCAGATTAAGCTCAAGAGGGAGGATTGGGAGAAAACATCATTCATAACCCCTTTTGGGGCCTTCTGTTATAAAACCATGACGTTTGGATTGAAGAACGCCGGTGCAACTTACCAACGATGTATTCAAAAGTGCTTCGAAGACCAAATCGGACGCAACGTCCACGCCTATGTGGATGATGTGGTCATCAAGACCAGGAAGGCGGAGACGTTTATCGATGATCTAAAGGAGACGTTCAAAAACTTGAGGAGGTACCAGATGAAGCTTAACCCGACAAAGTGCGTGTTCGGAGTTCCAGCCGGGAAATTACTCGGCTTTATAGTTTCCGAAAGAGGGATCGAGGAAAACCCGGATAAAATCAAGGCCATCCAGGGTCTGAAAAAACCAGAAAATTTGAAGCATGTTCAAAAGCTCACGGGCTGCGTAGCAGCCTTGAGCCGATTCATATCCAGACTCGGAGAAAAGGCAATACCCTTGTACCGGCTCTTGCGGAAATCAGACAAATTCGTGTGGGATCAAGAAGCGGATGAGGCATTCGAGGCACTAAAGAAGCAGTTATCCGAACCACCAGTACTAGCGGCGCCGGGTCCTAAAGAGCCTATGTTGCTGTACGTGGCAGCTGGCCCCCGAGCTGTCAGCGCAGTAGTTGTTGTGGAGCGTAAAGAGGACGGGAAAGGTTACCCGGTCCAGAGGCCGGTTTATTATGTCAGCGAGGTATTATCAGAAGCAAAGCAGCGCTATCCACATTGGCAAAAGCTGGTGTTTGGGGTCTTTATGGCTAGCCGGAAATTGAAGCCGTACTTCCAAGAACACCCCATAACAGTGGTTAGTTCAACCAATGTCGGATATCATCAGAAACTCGGACGCGACGGGAAGAATAGCCAAATGGGCGATAGAGATGGGGGATTATCACATCAACTACGAACCCAGGTCAGCAATCAAATCCCAAGCTTTAATTGATTTCGTTAACGACTGGACACATACAGGCATGACTACAACGGTTCCAAATTCCGAGTCATGGATCATGCACTTCGATGGATCTAAGCAATACGAGGGATCAGGAGCTGGGGTGGTGCTGACGTCACCCAAAGGAGATAAACTAAGTTACGTACTACAAATCCACTTTGACTGTTCCAACAACGTGGCCGAGTATGAGGCCCTATTGCACGGCCTAAGGGCAGCTAAGGAGATGAACATCAAAAGGATACGGTGTTTCGGAGATTCGGATCTTGTGGTACAGCAGGTGTCAGGAACTTGGGATAGAAAGGACTCAAGTATGGCAGCATACCGCAGGGAAGTTGATAGGGTTGTAGGATGTTTTTCCGGGTATGAGGTGGAGCATATAGACAGAAGAAAGAACGAGGCAGCCGACGCGCTCGCTAGACTCGGCTCGCGCAGAGAGCCGGTTCCACCTAACGTTTTCCTGGATGAATTATGGCGACCATCGGTTAAAACCGAGTCAGAGGAGGAATTGGCAAACCAAGACCCGGATTCAGGACTTGTGGCTACAGTACGTACTGTTCCCGAATGGACAGAACCGTTTTTGGCCTACCTGTCGCGGGGCGAGTTACCACAGCAGGAGGTGTTAGCAAGGCAAATTTTGAGGCGAGCAAAGGGATATTCTATCATCAATGGAGAATTATACAAGAGAAGCGCAGCAGGAGTCTTTTTGCGCTGCGTAGCGCCAGAAGAAGGCCGACAGATTCTCAAGGAAATCCATGAAGGCGACTGTGGACATCATGCATCCACAAGGTCTCTTGTGGCTAAAGCTTATCGACACGGATTTTTCTGGCTCACGGCTCTAGCAGATGCGGAACAATTGGTAGCAAGATGTGACGGATGTCAAAGGTACGCTCGCCAAACCCATGTGCCGGCTATGGAGTTACGGACCATCCCGTTAACTTGGCCGTTCGCTGTCTGGGGTATGGACATGGTTGGCCCCTTTCATATGTCACCATGCAAGAAGACACATCTTTTGGTGGCTATTGATAAGTTTACCAAGTGGGTTGAGGTTATGCCAGTTACTAATTGCGAAGCAGCTACAGCAGTCAAGTTCCTGAAAAGGATTATCTACCGGTTCGGGTATCCCCACAGCATAATTACCGACAATGGAACCAACATGTCCCTTGGTGAGATGGAGAAGTTCTGTTGCAACAATGGAATCCGGCTCGATGTTGCATCGGTGGCTCATCCGCAGGCCAATGGACAAGTGGAGAGGGCAAACCAAGAATTGCTTCGCGGATTAAAACCACGATTGCGAGTTCCCTGTGTTAGGGCTGCTGGTGCATGGGTCGAAGAACTTCCTTCTGTGGTTTGGGGTGTCAACACTACACCTAACAGATCCACTCAGATGACACCCTTCTTCATGGTCTATGGTGCGGAGGCAGTGTTACCGAGTGACATTATTCACGATTCACCGCGAGTGTCAGCTTACGTCGAAGTGGAGAACGAAAAAACCCGGCAGGACGCCGTAGATATGTTAGAAGAGCAAAGAGAACAAGCCCTGGAAAGATCAGCCATATATCAGCAAGATCTACGGAGGTATCATAGCCGGCGCGTGAAAACCCGGGTATTCCAGGAAGGAGACTTGGTTCTGCGCCTGGTACAGTCAAACGAAGGAAAACACAAATTATCACCACCATGGGAAGGACCATTTATCATAAGCCGGAATCTGCATAATGGATCATATTACTTGATAGATGCAAGGGAAGAGTCGGCTACAGTCAACGACACCGCACACACCACTTCATCTATGCAAGAAAGAGATAGACCATGGAACGTGGCTCAGCTACGTCCATATTATACTTAGTAAAGACTATATTGGCAAGTGGAATTGCACGATGTAATAGGCAGCAGGTTTTCAGACGTACTCTTTTCCTATCCAGGGTACCTTTGGGGACTGGACGGGTTTTTAATGAGGCGGCTTGCTGACCTAGATTTTTCATATCAAGTAAAGAGATGGTTATCAAGAAAAGAGATGGTTATTATCAGGTTATGTACTCTCAGTATGATGCGTATATCTAGGTCTTGGGGGCTGGTCGCTTGAATAGCACAGTTACAAACTCAAAGACCCGGCCATGATGCCTATGTATAAGGGCCGATTACTTGCAAACGAGTACGGCTACAATCTTATAACCGGACAAAGAAGTCCAAATTCCTTGGCTATTCTTACTTAAGCTCGATGTGACTCGCATTAAAGTGGCATGATTTGTTCGCTTACGATTGCAGTCAGTCATGAAACCCGACGGGGCTTGGCTGGCTACGTTTTCGTATGGATGTAACAACATGGTATCCACGCGAAAGCCGGCTTACAGTACAAGATAGTCAAAAGGGTCATCTAAACCACAAGTTATGCAGAGTACAAGGCTGAACAGCTGGAAACTCAACGACTATTAAGCGTAACTTCAAAACCTATGTGAAACAACTCAGGGATCTTTGTGAAATTAGCAGTAGGCAGTTCGTTCCCCTTTCAAGATCAAGTGTCCTAGACTCGGCGATCCGGGTCCGGGTGGCTTGAAACCTTGAAAAGAGAAAAAATGGCTTACTTGTATAATTCCAAAAACCCAAATATCCGAGTCTTGGGGACTTGGGGACTTAGAAGCAAAATCCGCTTGTCAATACCCATGAGACCCGGAAATTGAGTTTTCACAAAAGGAACAATAAAGAAAGCCAGATATCGAGAACAGATGAGCTCAATAATGGATAAACTTAAAAAGGCCGGAACAGGCATCGAGTATTGATGAGGGGATAGTAACCCACCGTGGATTTGGCATTGGAAACGATCCTCCTGCCGAGTTGGCGCCCACCGTGGGGCCTGCGTCCAAAGGTGTTTACATCACGGGAGAAGCTCGGAAGAGTATGGAGAACTTTGTCGTCGGCGAGATCTACTCCAATGACGAAGGAGAGCAGATAGTGGACAATTCCGGGTGGGAGTTGGAGCCGGATCACTTCGAATCCGGATCCATGGTGTCAATCGGCCAAATCAAAATCTTCATCGGCATGCAGGGACAAAGGGGCGTTGAAGCAAACAGTGGATCCAGCCTCCTCGGCCACTTCGGGATCCCTGAGATGGGCGGAGTAAGAGGTAACATGGAGCAGAAGGGATCACCCGGAAGGAATAAAGCACCCCGGAACCTTGGCATTAGTGGTGGCACCCCAGGTCAATGGTTACGAGCTGAAGAAAGTCTTGATGGATGGAGGGAGTAGTATCAACATCCTATATTGGGAAACCTTCTTGCGCATGAACCTCAAGGAGTCCCAGCTACAAAAAAGTTCGACGGTGTTCCATGGAATCGTGCCGGGTCATTCGGCACGCCCCGAAGGGAAAATTGCGTTGGAAGTAGCCTTTGGAGAATCGGTAGATAACTATCGGGTGGAGTGGCTCACGTTTGAGGTAGTCAAGCTGCACAGCCCCTACCACGCTCTGTTCGGAAGGCCGGCTTATGCTAAGTTCATGGCTAGGCCGTGCTACGTGTATCTGCAATTAAAGATTCCGGGCCCCAAGCAGACCATCACTATCCATGGAGACCGGGATATAGCAGCCGAGTGCGATGAGGGAGATTCAGTAATGGCCGAACAAGCCTGCAGGAAGGAAGAGCTTCAGTATTACCGGTCGCAGGTGGATCCGGATGATGGTACAGCGTTGAGAAGGCCAGATGCTGAAGACGAAAGAGTAAAGTTCAAGGCAGCTCAAGATACCAAGAAAGTAGATTTTGTGGAGGGAGATCCCACCAAGCAGTTCACTATAGGGTCCAATCTAGATGATGCGCAAGAAAAGGCTCTGGTGGAATTCATCCGTTCAAATGCGGATGTGTTTGCTTGGACACCCAGCGACATGCCGGGTATTCCCACTGAGTTGGCAGAGCACAGTTTGCACGTGGATCCCAAGGCCAGGCCTGTGAAGCAAGGTATGAGAAAGATGAATGAGGAAAGGAGAAGAGCTATAGGTGAGGAAATCGCGCGACTATTAACCGCAGGCTTTATCATGGAAGTATTTCACCCCGACTGGTTAGCAAACCCGGTTCTTGTGATGAAAAAGACAAATGAATGGAGGATGTGTATCGATTTCACGAGCCTCAACAAGCATTGCCCAAAGGATCCGTTCGCACTACCAAGGATAGACCAAATCATAGACGCGGTAGCCGGAAGCGACTTGCTGTGTTTCCTGGACGCATATTCGGGGTACCACCAGATTAAACTCAAAAGGGAGGATTGGGAGAAAACGTCATTCATAACCCCTTTTGGGGCCTTCTGCTACAAAACCATGACGTTTGGATTGAAAAATGCGGGTGCAACTTACCAACGATGTATTCAGAAGTGCTTCGAGGACCAAATTGGGCGCAACGTGCACGCGTATGTGGATGACGTGGTTATTAAGACCCGGAAGGCAGAAACGTTCATTGATGATTTGAAGGAGACATTTAAAAACTTGAGAAGGTACCAGATGAAGCTTAACCCAACGAAGTGCGTATTTGGAGTCCCGGCTGGGAAGTTACTCGGCTTTATAGTCTCCGAGAGGGGAATCGAGGCAAACCCGGACAAAATCAAGGCCATCCAAAGTTTGAAGAAACCGGAAAATTTGAAGCATGTTCAAAAGCTCACGGGCTGCGTAGCAGCCTTGAGCCGGTTCATATCCAGGCTTGGAGAAAAGGCAATACCCTTGTATCGGCTTTTGCGGAAGTCAGATAAGTTCGTGTGGGATCAGGAGGCAGATGAGGCGTTTGAAGCGCTAAAAAAGCAATTGTCGGAAGCACCAGTACTAGCAGCCCCGGGTCCTAAAGAACCTATGTTATTATACGTGGCCGCCGGTCCCCGGGCCGTCAGCGCAGTAGTTGTCGTAGAACGCAAGGAGGATGGGAAGGGATACCCGGTCCAAAGGCCGGTTTATTATGTCAGCGAGGTGTTATCGGAAGCAAAGCAGCGTTATCCACATTGGCAAAAGTTGGTGTTTGGGGTCTTTATGGCCAGCCGGAAGTTGAAGCCATATTTCCAAGAACATCCCATAACAGTGGTTAGTTCAATACCAATGTCGGATATCATCAGAAACTCGGATGCAACGGGAAGAATAGCCAAATGGGCAAGTGGAGAGGGCGAACCAAGAGCTACTTCGAGGATTGAAACCGCGGCTAAGGGTCCCTTGTATCAGGGCCGCTGGAGCGTGGGTTGAAGAACTCCCTTCCGTGGTCTGGGGTATCAATACTACACCTAACCGGTCCACCCAGATGACGCCTTTCTTCATGGTTTACGGCGCAGAAGCAGTATTACCAAGCGACATCATTCATGATTCACCAAGAGTGACAGCCTACGTCGAAGTGGAGAACGAGAAGAACCGGCAAGACGCCGTGGACATGTTAGAAGAACAAAGGGAGCAAGCCTTAGAAAGGTCAGCCGTATATCAGCAGGATTTGCGAAGATATCATAGCCGGCGGGTAAAAAGCCGGGTCTTCCAGGAGGGAGACTTGGTCCTGCGCTTGGTTCAAACAAACGAGGGAAAACACAAGCTATCGCCGCCATGGGAAGGACCTTTCATCATAAGCCGGAGTCTACATAATGGGTCATATTACTTGATAGATGCAAGAGAAGAATCGGCCACAGTCAACGACACTGCTCATACTACTGCACCTATGCAAGAAAGAGATAGACCATGGAACGTGGCTCAGCTACGTCCATACTATACTTAGCAGAAAATGATGTAACAGGCAGCAGGTTTCAGACGCACTCTTTTCCTATCCAGGGCACCCTTGGGGACTGGATGGGTTTTTAATGAGGCGGCTTGCTGGCCCAATTTTTTCATATCAAATAAAAAGGGATTATCAAGAAAAGAAGCAAGTTTTATTTATGCAATGTGAATATTCAGGTCTTGAGGGCTGGTTGCTCATACAAGCACAGCTGTAAACTCAAAAAAGACCCGGCCTTGATGCCAATGAGTTATAGGGGCCGTCACTCGAAAAAACGAGTGCGGCTACAATCTTATAACCGGACAAAGAAGTCCAAATTTCTCGGCTATTCTTACTTAAGCTCGATGTGACTCGCAACGAAGTGGCATGATTCGTTCGCTTACGATTAAATGTCGGTCATGAGACCCAAACGGGACTTGCTTGACCCCGTTTTCGTATTGATGTAACAACATGGTATCCACGCGAAAGCCGGCTTATAGTACAAGATAGTCGAAAGGGTCATCTAAACCACAAGTTATGCAGAGTATAAGGCCGATAGCCGGAAACTCAACGATTATCAAGCATAACTTCAAACCTCATAAGAAGCTGTCCTGAAGTCTTGGGCATTCAGCGACAGGCGATTTGTTTCCTTGAAAGAAAACAATCATGTGCCCTAGACGCAGAAACCCGGACTGGGGACTTATGAGCTCTAAGGAAGAAACAGCATCATCCAGCCGATAAAATTAAAACAAGCCACGCATCCGGGTCTCAGGAGCTTAGGGATTCAGGTCTAAAACTGGTCCCTAGACGCCAACGACACCCGGAGGACGGGTCTTGCTAAGGAAAGTATAAGGAAAAGTATAAGGTATCGAGAATAAAGCAAGTGGATATCAAGAATAAGTAAATGCAAAGACACATTCATCAAAAGCCCAAAGGGGGCGCAAAGTGCATTGGGAGTTTAAATAAAAGTGTTACAAAAACCATAAAGTATCAAAAGAGCACAGGCGCTCTGCTTAAACGAATAGTAAAGACTGTTTTAACGATGCTTTGCCGGCTGACGTGTGTGAAATGATAGGCATTACTTCAAGCTGCAGGATCCATCTTGGCCTTGCCCTTGTCGCCACCAGTAGTTGCGGCGCCACTCGGGTCGGCAGCAGTCCCGGGTTGTGCAGCAGAAGTTGCAGGAGCAGAATCGGCCTCGGCCTTCTTGGCGGCTTCTTCCTTCATCTTGATCGCCTGCTCCTTCCAACGGGCAAGCATATCGAACGGCTGGGGGCGGTTCGCCTTGACAACCTTGTCATTAGCATCATAAGCAGGGAGAATCTCATCAATCTTCAAGCTGTCAGCAATAACGCTAGCCGGATGGCGGACTTCTTTCTGAATAGCCTTGAAGTCCTTTGGCAAAAACTTGGACCCATCCAAGTTGAACTCTGGAAATCCACTCATAAGTTTGGCAAGTTGTAGCTTGGGGGCGTATGCTTTAGCCAGTGCGAGCCCCCGGGTTACCCCAACTCGGCAGGAGGATCGTTTCCAATGCCAAATCCACTCGGGGATCGTGGAGCAGAATTCCAGTAATCTCTTCATATTATCTGGCTTGACATCCGGCAGTCGCAGCTCATCAAGTATCCAGCTAATTCCGCCGCAAAGTTGGCGAAGAGTATTCTTGATGGTTTTAAGCTTGGCAGCATCATCTTCTTCGGGGGCAGCATCACGTGGGCCTGCTAAGAAAGGCAAAAGGAGTAAAGATAGTAGGCAAGCAAGTGCAAGTGTTCAAATCAAAGCAATCCGAGTCATAAAAAGGTGAAATTCAAAAATCTTACCAGTCGCGGTACGGTGAACATCAGCAATTTGAGCAGAAAGAGTTGTAAGTTTTTCCTTAGCCCTGTGAGCTCTCTTCCTGTACTTTTTCGTCATCTTTTGGCACCTGCGAGCCTCAGTCTCAGCAGCTTCACGAAGGGCCGTTTCTTTTCCAATACGCTTGGTGGACTTGGCCAGCTTCTTCTCCAACTGTGAAACATAATCCTGTAAAGAAGCATGAAGAGGGATCAGCCAGAAACATTATGCAAAGTTCCAAGCAAGTTACCTAGTAAATTACTCGGAACTTGGGGACTAGGCATGGAGACAATTGATGATTAGTCGGGGTTACCTCGTGCTTGGTTATTAAGGCATCTAGTATGTTTTCTTCGTCGCCCTTCAAGGTATGAAGGGCATCTAGCATTTGAGCAAAGGTCATGTCTTCAGGGCGAAGTCGAGAAGGGCCGGAGGATTGGCCCTCTTGAGGAGGAGTTGTTCCGGGTTTGGGGGTCGAAACCCGGATTGTTTGAACGTCCGGGATAGGAGAGCCCGACTTGGTCTCTACAATGATGTCTTCGTCCACTTCTTCAGAGGGCTGGGGTGATGCAGTCTTTGGTGGGACTGGGTCCTTAAAAGGATCTTCTCCATTTCCATCCTCGGCCTCGTCCTCAACCTCAACGTCCATGTCATCACTCGGCTTCTCTTCTCCCTGCTCTTCTGATTCAGGGATGTCCGGGTCGCTTAGCGTAACTGTGGCGCTGGAGAAAAGAAGGGAGGCATTGATCAATGGAATATACGGAAAAAAGAAAAGTAACTAATACGAGAAAATGTAAGTAAAGGTAGTTACCCGGTGTTCACGGCATAGTCCGGGGGAAGCTCGCCGCTGGAGGCGGATGATGTCGGCAGGAGCACTGGCTGCGGCACGCGAAATTGCCCGGCAAGTGGATGATTAGGAGATGGATGACGTTGAGGAGATTGGGAAGGTTGAGCTGGAGGGGTACTGGCCCGATGAGTGGGTGAAGTGGAGATACCCGGGTTAAGGGGATCATCCCCCGGAGAATTCCGGGTCACCCTACGTTTAGTCGGGAGAGGGTCCTTCAAGAAGGGTGAATGTGATAATCGCTCGTTAAGTTCATGCATAGCAGCAAAGGAGTAAGGCGCACGAGACATAGAAGAGAAGGGAACCTTTTCAACTACCCCTCTAGCCTTCCTTTTGTTTCCAACAGGGGGCTCCTGGTCAGACTCGGTGGCCTCTGGGTCATTTTCTTCTTCCTCCTCTTCATCCCCCGACCCTGAAAACCGGATAGGTATCAGATAAGAGAAATAACACAGGTGAAGGGCAGGTGTGAAGGGTATGGGAGAGTACCCTCATCATCGTCAGCAGACTCGTTTTCCTCTTCAGGGTCTTGAGAAGGAGGAGGATTTTCAACTTTCCAGAAGGGGTCGTTATCCTGTGAACAAATAAGCACAAGTGGTGGTTAGAGGCTATAAGGGATGAAAGTAATGAAATGAGAAAAAGGAGTCAGGTCTTACCGCTGGGGCGGGGTTTTCCCGAGTGAACGGGGATAACCCGGTAGTGTTCTTTATGACATCTAGTCTCTCCGTCAGGAAGCCCTTGATAGTCTTGTTGGTGTTACCGGCAGGGAAGTTTTTGGTGGAATAGCGAAGGGAATCTGTGACGTGACCCGAGTATTCGTGCAGCGACTTTGAGCGGATGGAGTTGGGTTGAACCCGGAACTCCACCCAAGTCTTTACCAAGTTAAGTCCGAGAAGGCCATGGGCTGAAAGGGCCGATAGTTCGGCCAAAAGGGGCCGAATTGCTTCCCTATCAGAGTCAGGAGCGAAAGCACTAAAAGACTCGGACGGCTCGAGGGGGGTCTCCGAGTAACCCGGCAGTTTCTTCTCACCGTCCGGAGAAGTGTCGTGGCAATAAAAGAAGGATAATTGCCAGTTTTTGGCGTCAGAGTTCAGGTTGAGAGGTGGCATCAGTGAGTGTTTGCGGCGCTGGATAGACACCCCGCCGCAGGTAAGAAGCGTTCCGTTACCGTTCTCATAGCATGGTTCGCATTGGAATAATTCGGTAAAAAGAACAAGGTTTGGCGGAGTGCGTAAGTACGACTCGGACAAAACTATGAAGTGGGTGATGTTCAGCATAGAGTTAGGCCCTATGTCGAACACCCGGAGGCCGTAGTGGCTCAAGACTTCCCGGAAAAAAGGGTGACCCGGAGGACGGAATCCCCGGGTCACATGCTCGGTAAAGCAAATTACCTCATTCCCGATAGGAGTGGGACGGGTCTCATCGCCAGGAGCCCTCCAATGTATTTCCTTTTGAGAAGGAAGGATTCCTAGCTCGGCCATCCCATCTAGCTTGGCCTTTGTCGTTGAAGACCGACCCCAGTTGGCAGAAGTGGTTTGAGAAGCCTTTGCAGAAGCCGGGTGTCTTCCTTGTCTTTTAGGAGCCATGGAGTTGACCTGCAAGGGACAGGAAATGTATGGAGTGAGATTCGGAGCATCAAGTCATTCGGGTTTGGAGACGTCAAGGCGTTGAAGGCTAAAATGAAACCCGGATAATGCACTACGACATTAAAATGCAGAAGATTTTTCCGGGTGTTAGATGAGGTTGAGTAAATTGCTAATTACTTACACGTTCAGGTGAATTGGGTGTACATGGATGGTTGCCCATGCCTTTATTGTGGAAGGATTAGCTGGAAAAAGAGGATTTTCCGGGTGTTAATGCGACAGGCGGAAATAACAAGGTGGAATGGATCTAGATCGAAAAGCTTGCGAGCAATCTTGTGCAAAGTTGGATGGCCGATAAGTGCGCGGGGATGAGCTGCGACTACGTATCAGGTGACTAAAGGAACTAAGGTCTATCGAAGCGGTTCAATTTGATGATATCGGAAAATCAGTTTACGGGTTGACCCAGATCCAATCTTGGTCAGATTGAAAAGGCTGCGAGCTTAAATTGTATGGTTGAGAAAGGCTTACCAAAGGAGTTGAGGTCCGAAGTGAGGGAGGTGCGTGGCGCGGCTTGAGTGTCGCGTCACGGCCCTCGATGAAGAAGCGCTGGTGTGACAACGGTGCTTAGTGGCGGTGCTGGATAGCTTGAGGACGAGTGCGGCCGGAGGTGGCCTTATCTTTCTTGAAGCGTGCGAGCCCAGTGGCAGAAGTTGCGAGGGAGCGTGGAGGAAAGGGATGGTGAAGCGGGATGAATGACTTAGGGTTACCATCGGCTGATATTTATAAGGAAGGTGGTGAGCTCGCCCGCGGCTGGAAAGCCGGAGGTTACGGAGCAATAATTATCCGCACAGATTTGGTGTTGCGGGTGTTTGGAACGCGATTTGTCCCGAGATATCCGGGATCCTTATCAAGAGTAGGGCCTTAATATCTTAGGGTTCAAATTTGAAAATGTTCGTTGGGCATTCGAGGAAGGATCGAACTGTCGAATGACCGCTGCGGAGCTATGTCTAGTCATATGTTAAAGTAACTTGACCCGGTTCACGTAAGCTTGGGTGTTTCATGTCTTTTTAAGGAATAGCGAGCACTTCAAGAATGGATCTGTGAAGCCCGCGCTATCCTGGGGACTACTGATGGGGGGATAGTAACTCGGTAGGCCCACTTCAAGGTATAATCCGGCCCGAGGTGAGCTGATCAATACCCGGATAGGGGTAAAAAGGTTACTAGAAGGCTCAAAGGCTTGTGAAATTCGTAACCCGGCTTGTGGGTTGCGATAAGGGAAGTTAGGCTTTATATGTAGAGTTCGAGTAGGACTCAAGATGTGCCTTGAAAGGCAAGTTAGGGGTGTACGGGTGCTTTATAAACCGGCCCCTAGGTTTAGTTTGCCAGAGATTCAAGTCATAACTGTAACACCTATTATCGAGTATCCAGTATAATCATATCGAGATCCGGCGAGTTGTTTTCCGGCTCTTAGATTGCTTTTCGCCATGTCTTCCTTCGAGCTAAACCCTCTCCCAAATACCTGTGTCGACTTGCCCCTAGATCAGTTACCCCCGGTAACATCTGCCGTGATTATCCCACGACCAATCAAGGAAACGCAGCCGCGGCGCCAGTCGGGGCGGCGCAGGTGCTGGCTCAGCAACAAGGTACGGCTGGCCCGATTTTGGCCCAGGTCGATGGAGAATCGGCATCAGTCACCAGTCGCCCAGCGGAGGAGGAGCGACACGCAAATATGTTTGGGTTCCAAGCAAACCGGACACCAGGGGCGGGCCCCTCGAATCCGCGTCACCCAGCTCTGTTTGATAATAATTTGATCTTGGATCCCACAGTCCTAGCTACAGTTATCACCCCAGAAAACGCAGCAGAGCGTGTAAGAGATCTGGACGTGGCTCGTCGTGCATTGGAGCAGCAAAGAAGGCAGGTAGAAGCAGAAAAGCAGGGGATGGCAGCGCGGCAGCGGGAACTGGATGACCTAGAGACCCGGCTTCGGGAGGAAACGACGAGGATTCACCAAAGGCACCGAACTATGTTACCGGCAACAGGAGGGGTTATCAACCCGACTGCCCTGGTGTTCACGCCTCAAGATCAGCCAATCCCACCGGCGAACCAAGGGACCATACCGCAACCAGCAACGGGAGTGCAGCCGGTAAACGCGCCAGCCGGGTTACCCTTGCCTCGGACGGGGGCGACAGCCGGCAACATCATGCCGCCTCCACCATCGCGATTCCGTACCCCAGCAGGTCACTACAACAACCCCATGGACAACGTGTATGCAGCAACACTCGCATTAAACCAGATTCCTGTAAGAGACTCGCCGCACGCAGAAGAAACCCGGCGAGCGATAGATCTGCTGCACACCGCGGTAGCACAGCAAGTCAATTATCCAGATCACAGAAGTGGGATGCATGGGACGCCATACGTAAGTCAACAACAGGGCAACGTCCAAACAAGCGCGGCACGACGAAGGGAAGAGCAACAGCAGATGCCACCCCCACCGCGCGTCCAGACAGTACCGGCAGTATCAGCAGCACGGGCAGTAGTGGACAGCTCCAGGGCCAGAAGAGCCGGGGCCGGGTCTGCAGCACACGATCCACCGGTGGCTCCTCACCCCGTGGCACCCCCGGCCGGGTCACGCATTTCCCGGGCGAGACCAGCCCCAACCACCCTTGCGGGACCCAAGTGTCTCTCGGATGATATCAGAGCGGAACCTTACCCGGAAAAGTTCAAAGAACCGGGGAAAGTAGTGAATTACGAGCCAACGATGGATCCGGAAACATGGTTAAGCAGCTACGAGATGGCAATGTCAATTCGCAACGCATCCGAGAATCTCCAAGCCAAGTTCATGTACTTAATGATGTCAGAGGGAGCAGCAAAGTTATGGTTCACCAATTTACCGGAAAAGTCGATCAAGTCGTGGGAGGAGCTAAAAACCGCATTTATCAAGCACTTCCATGGGACCTGTAGGAAGTTATTTACTATTGATGACTTAGAAAGGTGCGTCCAGAAGAAAGGAGAGTCAGCACGAAGCTGGGTACGCCGGGTTATGGAGATACTCCACTCATCTACAGATATCCAACCAAAGGACGCACTACAAGCTATGGCGAAAACATGTAAGTATGTTCCTTTAGTACAAAAGCTAACCCGCATGAAATCCAGCAGAAATGCAGCGGAGGTTACGATGGGAGAGTTAATGGATGCATGCAACAAACACGCTGCAACGGATACTACAGAAGAGGAAGTTGATGACAAGAAGGCAAAAGCAAACGCAAGTAGCAGTGGGAAGACCGGCAATGGATCGGCACCAAACAACAATGGAAATAGCCAGAACAAGCGCCCGTTTGAGGGGAATTCCGAGTTTGTAGCCAACACGGAGGCCGGGTCTTCAAGACCTAGATCCGAAGGGAATTTTAATACTGGGAATCACAATGGGGGACACTACCAAGGACCTCCAAGACCAAGCAACAGTTGGGACATATTTAGGATGGCGTGCCCGAAGCATAGCAGGAATGGCAAGCCGGCCAATCATTCACTAGAGCAATGTGCCGACTTACAAAGGTGGAAGAACGAAGAAGTGAACAGAGCTATGCGAGGTGCGGGCCGGGGAGGAGGTCCGGGTCTAGGTGGAAACTTGGGTAATGGGCCGCCCCCAGCCGGCAATCCGCCAGCTGGAAATCAAGGTAACAATCAAAATGGAGCAGGAGGTTTTCAAGCTAACCCCAAACAGCTGGGTCAATATCATGTGCACACTACAGGAGGCTCTAACAAGGATAAGAAGATACTGAAACAAGCAGTTAATTCGGTCTCTTCCGCTGTTCCAAGATATTTGAGGTGGTCAGAGCAAGAGGTAACATGGAGCAGAAGAGATCACCCGGATAGGATTGATCACCCGGGAGTCTTGGCTTTGGTAGTGGCGCCACAGGTCAATGGTTACGAGCTGAAGAAAGTCTTGATGGATGGAGGGAGTAGTATCAATATCCTGTACTGGGAAACTTTTCTGCGAATGGGCTTAAAGGAATCGCAGCTGCAAAAGAGTACAACAGTTTTTCACGGGATAGTGCCGGGTCACTCAGCATGCCCTGAAGGAAAGGTGGCACTGGAAGTAGCTTTTGGAGAGTCAAAGGATAATTATCGAGTCGAGTGGCTTACCTTTGAGGTAGTAAAGTTGCGCAGTCCTTATCATGCATTGTTTGGAAGGCCGGCTTATGCCAAGTTCATGGCAAGACCGTGTTATGTGTACCTACAACTGAAAATCCCGGGTCCCAAGAAGACCATTACAATACACGGAAACCGGGATATAGCAGCTGAGTGCGATGAGGGAGACGCGGCAATGGCCGAGCAAGCCTGCAGGAAGGAAGAGCTCAAACATTACCGTTCTCAGGTAGACCTAGAAGAGAGGACAACGTCAAAAAAGCCAACCCCTGAGGGGGACAAAGCAAAAGTTAGGGCAGAACAAAACCCTAAGATGGTAGGCTTCATCAGGAGCAATACTTTCAAAACTCTCAGCAGGGAAGAAGAAGGCGTACCACCGTCCGCAGCTGATCACGTTCCAAGGAAGATATACCCGGACTGGCTAGCAAATCCGGTACTCATTACGAAAGGGCATATCAAGTGGAGAATGTGCATCGGCCGTATCAACGCGAGGCCGATTCTCGAGAATAACTAAAGCAGTGTAATGGGCGGCAGGTTTCATACGCACTCTTTTCCTATCCAGGGTACCTAAGGGGACTGGAAGGTTTTTAATGAGGCGGCCTGCTGAATCAAAAAAGAAATTTTTATCAATAAAAGAAGATGGTTTCGAGTCTTATCATGGTCTTTGCTTCAGTTACAAGTAAGTAACATTGTTACTATCAATACATCAGTATCATCGAAATACATTACATGAATATAGGTCTCCGGGGGGTGATCTGCTTCAATAAGTAATCACAAGACCCGGAGACCCGGCCATGATGCCTATGAGTTATGGGGGCTGATTACTCGAAAAAACGGGTACAGCTGCAATCCTATAACTGGACAAAGGAGCCAAATTTCTTGGTTATTCTTACTTAAGCTCGATGTGACTCGCACTAAAGTGGCATGATCTGTTCGCGTACGATCACAATCAAATTATGCAGCCCAGTGTGGCTTGCTTGATCTTGTTTTTCGTATAGACGCAACGACATGGTATCCACGCGAAAGCCGGCTTATAGTACAAGATAATCAAAAGGGTCATCTAAACCACAAGTCCATGCAGAGTATAAGGCTAAAAAAGCCGGAAACTCAACAAATATTAAGCATGACTTCAGTATTTATGTAAACAGATATTGGTATTCAGCTTGGTAAACAGCAGTATGTCATCTGAGAAAGGCCACGCCCCTATAGCTCGTACTTTGGGTCATGGGGACTGGGGACTTCGAAACAGAAACAAACTGTTTTAACTACCCAAGCCTGAAAACCTTAATTTCCGAGTATTGGGGACTTAAAGAAAGGTTCCTCTATCAAAACCTACGATACTCGGTTAGCCGAGTCTCAAAAGGAAACTGAAAACAAGAGTTCGAAGTATCGAGAATAAGCTTATAAGTAACACAAGGATCGAGATTATCAAAAGCCAGGGGAGGCAAAGAGTTATCATAAGATTAATAAGCATACAGTCATAGTATCAGCGTCAATGGTGCACAAGCGCACCACCAAAAATCATATCAGTCTCGAGAAACACAAAGCGTTGGGTAGCGTCCTACTCGGCGTCCTGAGAGTGGTCCTCCGGGTCTGAATCTTGGACTTGCTCCTTGGCCTTACCAGCAGCTTTACCCGGGCTCTTCACTTCTGGACGAACAGGCGGAGGCACGGCTGGGGTAGAGGTAGACGGCTTTACGCCCAGTTCTGCTTCCCTCTTTGCAGCCTCTTCCTTCCTCCTAGCCAGATCAGTCGACCATTTGTCCAACATATCAATAGGGGGAGGCGCCTCCACCAGGATAACCTTGCCCTCAGAATCATACGAGCTCATAATTGTGTTTAGATCCATCTTGTCGGCCAAAGCTGTGGCTGAAGGACGTACCGCAGATTGTATAGCTTTGAAATCCTGGGGCTTGAATTTGGACCCGTCAGCTTTAAATTCTGGGAACCCGGATACTATCTTTGCCGGGTCAAGCTTTGGAAAATAAGCCTTCGCCAGCGTTAAAGCCCGGGTAACCCCAATTCGGCAGGACGAACGCTTCAGTATTTCAATCCATCCAGGTGCTGTGGAAAAGGCCTGTATAAGGGTCTCCTCGCCCGGGTATACCTCAGAAGGCCACTTGATAGCATCCAGCAAAAGTTTCGTGCCGGCAAAAAACGTCCGGAGCACAGTTTTCAGAGTTTTTACTTGAGTAATGGCATTCTCCTCCGGAGCAGCAAGGTTAGCACCTGCAATCCGAACATGTGAAAGCATATCAGTCATGTTGGTTATTACAGCGGCAAGATAGAGGTACGCAAATTAATCGCAAATAGCAAACTTACTTAGCAAGATACGGTAAGTGTCCGTAAGCTGAGCCGACAGGTTATTCAGCGAGGACTGGGCAGCATGGTACTTCTTCTTGTACGAGGAGACATCTTTTTTCAAAGTCTTTATCTCCGCTTCAAGGGCCTCCCTACGCTTAACTTCAGCCAGCAAGAGCTGTTCAGCCTTAAGTAACGCTTCATCTGACTGAGTAATCTCTGCCTGCAAAGGCCGGGTGAAGCTGTAAGCCGGATATCGCGAGAGTATTTTATCTGAGGAAATGATTGCCGGCAAGTACTATGCGAAGTACCGAGGATAATTAAAAAAAAATTATACTCGGGACTTGGGGACTGGATGTATAATAAGGAGTATCAAGTAAAAATTACCTGATGTGCTGCAGCCATACGTTCTAAGACAGTCCCTTCTGAAGCTTTCATGGCAAGAAGAGCGCTCATCAGCTGGTTAAAGTCAGCGTTATCCGAGTTAGATGGCTCGGGTACCTGGAAAGTGGGAAAAGGAGCATTTCTTGTAACAGGAGGTGGCACCCGGGTCATCCGAATGTCGGAGTCTGGTCCCCCTCCCGCGCTTGAAGCTGCCCCCTTCTCCTTCTCGCTCGTGTGCGAAGCGATTGGATACTCGGCGTCATGCCTAGCTGGCTCCGGTGGCGACATTTGCTCGTCGCCAGCCGTAGTGAAGGCATCATCAGCCGACTCGCCCTCGACCCGGACTTTAGCTTCGGTGTCCTCCTGGTCGCTACTAATAACCGTGGCTCTGAAGAAGGTGCAAAGGCGTAATTAATCTTTGGTTATGGAAAGAAAGGGGATGAAAGTTCGGTATAATATCCGGAAAAGGCGTTTACCCCGGTATTTACTGGGAAGTCCGAGGGGAAGCCGTCACTAGACCCGGAAGAGACTGAGAAATGGCAAGAGAGGTCTGGGATTACGTTACAAAGGAATGACTGGAAAGAAGTTTTGTTTACAACAAATACCAGGGTGTTGAACCGGGGGCGGCGAAGCAACCGGGTTAGGGGTCTCGTTGCCCGGATGATTCCGGGTTACTCGGCGCCTAGTCATGGGTGGCTCCTTCAGTTATGATCAAAAGGGGTGAAGATGGGGTTAGCCCCGGAGTGACGTTATGGGAGCAAAAAACCAAAAGTGTAAGGGGATGAAGTAAAAACCTGGAGGGCTATCCTCTGGGATTTCCTCTTTGTTCCGGTTCTGGTGGCTGGCTCCGGCTCTTCCTCCTCGCTGGTGGACCCGCCCCTGCTGTCCGTTTCTTCTTCTTCGCTTTGGTCCTCTCGCTCTGAGAAATGTCCGAGTTACAGCATAAAGAAGAAGAAAAGGCAGGATATAACGTGTGCAAAGGAATCAAGTAGGTACCTTCATTCGAGTCAACGACATCGTCTTCCTCCTCCCCGTCTTCGGAATTAGGAGTGGAGTCGACCGTCCAAAAGTCATCATCGGCCTGAGGAGAAGATGCCAGGATAGTGATTAATATCGAGTCAAGAGAAGCGAATAAAAGTAAGTGTTAGAAGTCAAAATCAAAAGGCAGAAAACTTACTCCAGGGGTTGGATTCTCGAGGGTAAAAGGTTCTAGTCCGGCTATGCTCCGGATTACTTCGAGCTTCTCTGTCAGGAAACCCTTAATTGTTTTGTTAATGTCACCCGGAGCAAGGGTGCGGGTGGAGAATCGGATTGGGTCCGTGGTTTGACCCGAGTATTCGCACATCAGCTTCTCACGAATGGAGTTTGGCTGAATGCGGAAGCTAACCCAGGTCTTCACCAGGTTTAGCCCGATGAGGCCTCGGGCGGACAAGATGGAGATCCTAGCTAATAAAGGCAAGATCGCCTCCCTGTCCGGTTCAGACGCGAAGGCGTTGAATTTCTCGGAGATGTCAAGTTGACCCTCCGAGTAACCCGGCAACTTCTTTTCGCCGGGTGGAGAGGTATCCTGGCAGTAGAAGTACGAAAGCTGCCAGTGCTTTACGTGGGAATTGAGAGAAATAGGAGGCATCAGGGAGTTCTTGCGGCGCTGGATAGAGACCCCGCCGCAAGTGAGAAGTGCGCCGTCGCCGCTTTCGCGACACGGCTTGCACTGAAAAAGTTCGACGAAGAGGGCTAGACTTGGCGGTGTGCACAAGTAAGATTCGGAAAGAACAATAAAATGGGAGATGTTCAAAATGGAGTTTGGACCTATATCGAAGATACGGAGGTTGTAATGGTCTAGGACGTCACGGAAGAAGGGGTGACCCGGAGGCCTAAAGCCCCGGGTCACATGTTCAACGAAGCATATTACCTCATTCGTCGCTGGAGAAGGCCGGGTTTCATTGCCTGGCACTCGCCAGTGGATAGACTCCTGTGGAGGTAGGGTTCCAAGCTCGACCAACTCCTCCAGCTTGGCCTTGGTGACGGAGGACTTCCCCCAATTGGCCGATATGGAGCTTGTGGATTTAGCCTTATTCGGCTGTTTCCCCTGCCTCTTGGGTGCCATGGGATTGACCTGGTAAAACATCGAAGGAAAAGACGTAAGGAACAAAAACTTGGAAGTTAGCAGGCAAGCAATTACCCGCAATTTGAACATAACCCGGCTATTGCCTCGCTGGGTCAAGAATGATTTATCCGGGTATCAAGTGACCTTACAAAATACATGGAGCTTTCCGTAAAAGCAAATGTTTGGAGGAGTTAGGGGGATGCTTATATGCTTACCATCTGCGAATGAGTCGGAGAAGTAAGATTTTCTGAGGAAGGAGAACAAGGGCGGAAATTTCAGATGGCCCGAGCTTAGATTGGGAATCCTATTTCTAAAATTGTGACCAGATTAACGATTACTGGAGTTAGGGGAGTAATATAAGCTATGAATCCTATCCATAGGAATGTTTATGGTCTGTATCAGTGAGTTAATCCGGCGCAGCCCGAGAAATTGCGGACCGCTCGATTCAGATCTAATTAGAGGAAGAACTAAGAAATTGCGGGGGTAAGTTGGAGGATGTAAGGGACTTACTGAAGGAGATTGGAGTAAGGCCTTGCGGAGACAGATGGCGCAAGATTCGTGTCCTTTCGTGGTCGTTGGCCGGCGAATCGGAGGCTTGACGGTGGATTCGGGAGCCGGTGCGGCTCGCGCGGCGGCGGAGCGCAAACGAAGGCGGATGGGCTCCGGCGAGATGCGTGGGGTTCCCGTGGTGGCGCTCTGCGAGCTTGAACTTGGGGAGAAGAGAAATGGGGAAAGTGAGCCGTTAAGGGTTGAGTTTGCCTCCTGGGGCTTATTTATAATAAACCGGGTGGAAAAGCTTATCCTAACGGGCGAAACCCGGGGGTTGCGGAGTAATAGTTGGACATTTTGAAATTTGAAGACGTGCTTTATGTGCACTTAGATATGGTCCCGAGAAAAGAGAAGGGGGGAGTCTCTTTCCTGGTATTAGCAATAATTATCGAAGAAGGTGCGAAGTCATGGAGTTCCTTACTAAAGCTCGAGTCTGGAAGATTAAAGGAGAACCCTTGAGGGAGAGCCGGGCTTTTACTTGGCCTCCTTGGTACCAGTCACGGCTATTCATCAGCGCGCTGCGCCCTGACTTTCATATGTTTGTGTCTTATATTTCTGTAGGGAATAGCCGGCGCTTCGAAGAGTAAATCTTGGAAGCCCAGGCTATTCTGGGGACTACTGATGAGGGGATAGTAACCCGGTATGCCGACTCTCAGGTGAGATCCGGCCCAAACGACGGATGGATCAAATCCGGCTAAGGACAAAGAAGCTTCTAGAAGGCCCAGGACTTGTAAGGATCGTAACCCGGATTGTGGGTTACGGTAAAGAAAGTTAGGGTTCGTATGAAGAGTTCGAATAGGACTCGAGAAGCGCTTTGTAAGGCAAGTCAAGGGGGATATGAGTACTATATAAACCAACCCCTGGGCTTCGCCTAAGGGAGATTCAAGTCATAACTGTAACACCTATTATCGAGTATCCAGTATAATCATATCGAGAGCCGGCGAGTTGTTTTCCGGTTCTTAGATTGCTTTCGCCATGTTCTCTTTCGAGCTAAACCCTCTCCCAAATACCTGCGTCGACTTGCCCCAAGATCAGTTACCCCAGGTAACATCTGCCGTGATTATCCCACGACAAGTATATCAAGACCTTAGCGTGCATTACAACATCCTGGTGAAAAGATATCAAAGGTGCACAGGCGCACCACCCAAAATATAACTGTTTTAAAAAGTATGTTGACCGACCGGTGCATAAGAAGAGGCATGAGAAATCATATATCACTCGGCGTTCATCTTGGCCTTGCCCTTGCCATCATTGGCGGTAGCAGCAGCACCCGGATCAGCGGTACCAGTCCCTGCAGGAGGTGGAACGACTGGTGTTGAGGTAGCAGGGGCAGAGCCGGCTTCAGTTTGCTTCTTGGCAGCCTCCGCCCTTATCGCAGCAGCTTCTTCCTTCCACCGAGCCAGCATATCATACGGCTCAGGAAGATCTGACTTAATTGCTTCACCGGCAGCATCATACGCTGGAACAAGTATATTAACATCCAGTTCATCAGCAATTACGCTGGCCGGGTAACGGACCTCCTTCTGGACGGCCTGAAAATCCTTCACCGAGAACTTGGATCCGTCAAGCTTGAACTCTGGGAAGCCGCCCATAAGCTTCACTAGCTCGAGCTTGGGGAGATAAGCCTTGGCAAGTGCAAGCCCCCGGGTCACTCCAACCCTGCAAGACGAGCGCTTCCAGTGCCAAATCCACTCGGGAATAGTGGAGAAGGCATCCAGCATCCTCTTCAGATCAACATGCCCTCTACCCGGCCACCGCAATTCCTCTAGGATCCATTTGGTTCCGGCACATAGCTGCCGGATAACGCTCTTCATGGTTTTCAGCCTGGCCATGTCATCCTCTTCCGGCATGGTTTCGTCCGGGCCTGAAGAAATGGAGACGTAAGTCGGGAAACTGTTGCTATCTATCAAAAAGATAAACCCGGAGGAGGAAACGTACCAAGTAAAGCACGATATGTGTCCGTTATTTGGACGGAAAGGCTTGTTAGGTCATCTTCTGCTCGGTGAGCCCTTTTCCTATATTTCCTCATTATCAACCTATTCCTCCTGGCCTCGGCTTCGGCTGCTTCACGTAAAGCTACCTCCTTTTCAACGAGCTTGGTGGCGTCCGCCAGTTTCTCCTCAGATTGAGTCACTAAGGCCTGCATGCATGCAAACAAGGATCAGTCGGGCAGAGGAGCAAGTGATCAGTCGCTTGTATAATAAAGTCCCAAGTAAATTATGAATCAATTCACTCGGAACTTGGGGACTGGACAAAGGCATAAGCAACATTAGTTGGATTTACCTCGTGTTTGGCTATCAAAGCTCCCAAGATGTTTTCTTCATTAGCCCTTAAAGTGCGAAGGGTTTCCAGCATCTGGGCGAATGTCAGTTCCTCGGATCGAGTACCGGAAGAGCCGGCAGCTTGGTTGCTTGGTGGGGGGCTCTCCCCGCCCTTGGAGTTGAGACCCGGACAGTTTGGGTGGCCGGGTTGGGAGAACTCATCCTTGTATCTAGAACTTCGATCTCCTCGTCTACTGGTTCCGATGAGGAAGGAGATCCGGCAGCACGGGGAAGTGGATTGTTCAGAGGGCCTCGTCCCTGGTTATTCGCCGTGTCACCGCCAGTCGCGGCGTCTGCATTGTCAGTCGGCTTCTCCGCCTGATGGTTATCTGCTTCTATGTTTTCCGGGTCACTGACGACGGCTTGAGCGCTAAAAGAAAGATGAGAAAAGGCAGTTATTAGTGATGACGATGGCTTGAGTGGAAATTTGTTAGGCGTAAAAGGAAATCATGTAGCACAAACTTACCCGGCATTCACGGTGTAATCAGGCGGGAGCTCGCCGCTGGAAGCAGATGAGGTCGCCACGGGGACCACTAACGGGACCCGGAATTGCCCGGCACGTGGGTGGTTAGGAGAAGGGTGGCGTTGAGGAGAGTCGGAAGGACGAGGCGGAGGAGCGCCGCCACGAGGGACCGAGGGAGTAGAGATGCCCGGGTTAAGGGGATCTTCACCCGGGGAGCTCCGAGTTACTCTGCGTTTGGCTGGGAAGGAATCCTTCAAGCACGACGAATTTGATAATTGATGGTTAAGTTGTCGCATGGCGTCAAAGGAGTAAGGTTTAGAGGATAATGAGGAAAAAGGAACCTTGGACACTGCCCCCCTGGTCTTCCTCTTGGCACCCACTGTTGCCTCTTGGTCAGACTCGGTTGCCTCCGGGTCATCCTCATTGGCCTCACCTTCGTCCTCCAGTCCTGTGAATCGGGTGTGTGTTCGTCGGAAAAAAGGTGAACGGGAGGAAGTGATGCAAGTAAAGATATACAAATGCTGTGCAAATATCTTCACTATCATCAGCCGGCTCGTCCTCTTCTTCCGGGTCTCTGGAAGGGGGAGAAGGTTCAACCCTCCAGAAAGGGTCATCAGCCTAAGAAAAAAGAATGAGATTAAGGGTTAGAAGCTATATCAAGCCAAAATGTGGAAATAAGCTATGAATACCGGGTATTACCGCTGGAGACGGGTTTTCCCGAGTAAACGGGGGTAACCCGGTGATACCCTTTATCACCTCCAGCTTCTCTGTCAGGAAGCCTTTGATGGTCTTGTTAGTATCGCCGGTTGCGAAGCTCTTGGTGGAGTATCGGAGTGCATCCGTGGTATGCCCCGAATACTCGCACATCAGTTTGGTGCGGATGGAGTTGGGTTGGATCCGAAAGTCCACCCATGTTTTTACTAAATTTAGCCCGAGGAGGCCTTGGGCTGAGAGGATGGCTATCTTGGCTAATGAAGGAAGGATCGCCTCCCTGTCTGAGTCTGGTGCAAAGGCATTGAAAGACTCGGAAGGTTCGAGAAGGTTTTCCGAGTAACTCGGCAGTTTCTTTTCGCCGTCTGGGGAGGTATCGTGGCAGTAAAAGAAAGATAGCTGCCAATGTTTGACGTGGGAGTTCAAATTGAGAGTTGGCATTGGTGAATTCTTGCGGCGTTGAATGGATACCCCGCCACAAGTAAGGAGCGCACCGTCACCACTTTCACGGCACGGCTTACATTGGAATAGTTCGATGAAGAGAGTCAAACTAGGCGGCATGCACAAGTACGACTCGGATAGAACGATGAAGTGGGTAATATTCAACATAGAGTTAGGCCCTATGTCGAATACCCAGAGGCCATAATGGCTTAAGACCTCCCGGAAGAAAGGGTGACCCGGAGGACGGAATCCCCGGGTCACGTGCTCTATGAAGCAGATTACCTCGTTATCAGCAGGTGTGGGCCGGGTCTCGTTGCCCGGCACCCTCCAGTGAATGTCCTTCTGAGAAGGAAGGATCCCTAATTCGGCTAGCTCGTCCAATTTGGCTTTTGTAGCTGTGGAACGCCCCCAGTTGGCGGAAATGGTTTGGGTATTCCTCGCTTGAGTCGGCTGTTTTCCTTGTCGTTTGGGAGCCATGGGATCAACCTGCGAAAACGTAAGAAAAAGAGGCTCAGGAAATAAGACTCGGAAGTGTTGGATTATCCGAGTATAAGATATCAAGAAAGTATAGAGCTAAGAATTATCCGGGTATCACGCTATGAGGTGGAGATTGCAAGGTATCCGGGTGTTAAATACAATCATGAAAATTATTGGTCACTTACGTATGGAAAAGCATTTGGGGAAGATGGGTGGTTGCCCATGTGTCTACTGCAAGCAAGATAGCTGGAAAAGGAAGGTTTTCCGGGTGTTAACGCAATAAGCGGAAAATCGAGGAGAAGTGGATCTAGATGGGAAGTTTGCGAGCGGTTTTTCAGGAGATTTGGTGGTTAGTGAGGGTAGGAGGATGAGTTGCAACTATCTAGCAGACGGTTAAAGGAGTTGGCGAGCATCGAATCGATCTAATTTGATGAAATCGGAAAAATGATTCACGGGTTGACCTAGATCCGATCTTGGATAAATTGAAAAATTATGGGGCTAAATTAAACGGCTGCGAGAGGCTTACTGGAGGGATTGGAGTCTAGCGCGGCAGCGGCAGGCGGTGTGGCTCGAATGCCCCTCCGCGATTCTTGGCGAGAGGAGCAAAGGCGTGACGGCGACACTTGACGGCGGCGCGGGATGGCTCGAGAGCGGGCGCGGCCGGCGGCGGTCTTGCTACGATGACAAGTGCGAGTTTCTTGCGGTGGTGCCGCGAGGGTGAAAGGAGCAAGGAAGGAAAGTGGAAACTGAGGCGCAGTGATGAGTTTAGGGTTATCCCCTGGGTGCTATTTATAAAGTAGGGGTGAGCCTATCCTAACGGCCAGAAGCCGGAAATCGTGGGGTGATGGTTATCCACGTGGATTCTGCAAGATATGCGCCAAATATTGAGCAAGGCATCTGGATAAAAGAGAGAAGGAAATCCATCCCGTGATATCAGGGTCGATTATCGAGTATGGAATTTTGGCATTTTTATTAGGGTTTAGACCTGGAAAATTAAAGGTGTTTGGAGGAAAAACCCGGGTTACCACATGGCCGCCGCGGAGTAAGGCCTAGCTGAATATCAGAGCATCTTAACCCGGCCTCCATATGCCTGTATGTTTGATATCTTTGCAGGGAATAGCAAGCGCTTCAAGGAGGATCCATGAAGCCCAGGCTATTCTGGGGACTACTGACGGGGGGATGATAACCCGGTAGGACAAACTCCAAGGAGTAACCCGGCCCAAAGGACGGTGCGCAGGATCCGGCTAAGGATAAGGAAGCTTGTGGAAGGCCCAAGTTTGTAGGCCCAGTAATCCGGATTGTGGGTTACTGTAAAGGAAAGCTAGGGTTTGTGCGCCGTGTCCGGGTAGGATCCAGGATGCGCCTTGGGGAATAAGCCAGGGGGTACGAGTGCTTTATAAACCGACCCCCAGGTCTAGTTTTGGACAGAGATCTAAGAACCCTAGATATAGCGCTTGGTATCGAGCATCCAGTGTAATCCTAGAGTTGAGTTGTTATATCGAGATTGGAGACTCGGCGACTTTGATTGCCGGCTACCAGATTGAATCGCACCATGTTTTCCTCTGAGCTAAACCCTCTCCCAAACACCTGTGTCGTCTTGCCCCAAGATCAGTTACCCCCGGTAACGTCTACCGTGATTATCCCACGACAAGAACTTTGCTAGAAGAGTTCTAAGGGCTCTATATATTCAAGAAGGGGCCATGTTGGAAACATACATCTCCGGAGATGAAGTTGAAGATGAAGATGTAGGTGTGGCCCACGTCGCCATAGCTACATATTCCTCTTCATCGGTCTCTCTATTTGAATCCCCCAATGAGAACGCACCTATCCAACCTACATGTCTCATGGCAAAAGCCACTTCGGCAATTCCTTCCACCTCCAAAACTATTGTCTCTAATACTCCCTCTCTATTGGATTGTGTTGGAAATATTTGTGAGGAGTATGATGAGTCAAAAGAGTTAGGCTCTTGGTTAGCTAGCCTTGAAGGTGAAACCAAGGAAAAGGTGAATGCCCTTTTGAGGCAACTTGATGATGCTAACTCTCTTGTAGATGAAAAGGAATAAATCATCGTGACTTTGGAAAGTTATGGTGGAGGTCATTCTAGCAATGACAAAGAGCTTGAAGAGGTTCTTGAGAAAGAGTGTTCCATTAGATCTTCTCTCGAGGAGAAACTTTCTAGTCTTGAAGAGACTTATGCTCTTAGTGTTTCTAAGCTTAGGAAGGATAATGAACTATCTCTTACTCTTGCTAAAACTAGTGAAAATGAAAAGATTGAGCTAGGAATTTCTCATGATAGGCTTGTTGATAGTCATGAAAAACTATAAAAAAGAGTTCATGTCTCTTAAATAACTTCATGAAAAACTTACCAAGTCTCGTGATAAACTTCTAGCTCAATGCTCCGATAAGAAAGTTGTACATTCATCTTCAAATGGCATTGTTATATCTTCTAAAACTCTTATGCTACAACTAACATTGCAGGAATTGAGAAAGTTCTCAATGATGATATCAACTCTCAAAGAGTTGCAAATGGAAAAGAGGGATTTGGCTTTGTGGCTGATGGCTCCCAAGTGCAGGAGATCAATTGTAGTACTTTTCGAATTAGAAAGGTTGTCGAACCCACGAGGAGCATAAGGAACTGGTAAGTAGAATAGCAAAGGAATAATAAAAGCAACAGGTGTTTTTGTGTTTTAATTGTGTAGTGCAAGTAAAGTAAAATGCGGAAAGTAAATTGCAGCAAGTAGTAGGTCTCAATGAGAGACAAAGCCCAATCCTCTAATGCGCAAGAGGACAAGCTCAAGTGTGTGTTTGTGTCTTATATGTGGAAAACGTTCCCGAGGGCTGCACGGATTTAGCTGGCATAGTGATTCATTGCATAACATGTTTGTATATCTTGTCTAGTTTTAATCTTCTTCGGACGGAGCCACAAATAGGAATAGCTAAATAAATAAACTATCACCCCTTATGATGGATCACGTGGCCAATTAAATGACAGCACGAGAATTATTAAGACATGATGTCCCACCATAGCCTTATGCTCTAAGGTCCCCGATACAAGTACCCTCATAATGCAATTAAACGACTCTGTCTCAAGTTCCTGTCACCTAAAGACATCATCACGTCACTACACTACGGTGTTATCCTATGATCCCATGTAGGTGAAGTGTTGTACAGTCGACGTTCGTACAACACCATCATAGAATCACATAAAAGATAAATACTAGACCAAATAACAACTCATCTCATGTAACAAATCATTGCCAATTCATCCTATGCCCTCAGGAACATGCGGGAACTACTCACAACGTGCAAACATGATCATGTATGGTGACATATGTGGTACAACACAATCTGAAACAATGGATCCACCACCAAATAATGACAAGTACTCAATACCAAACATGCAACGGAGTACAATAACACGTATCTAGGGTGTAGCAATGATCAAACTATGAGGGGAACGGAGTGGATCACGGTGATGGTGATGGTGGAGATGCAGGTGCTGGTGAGGATGGTGATGGAGATGCCTCCTCCCACGCCAAGGAGGAGATGGGGATGAAGATGGGGATGATTTCCCCCTTCTCCGGAGCTCCGGAGCAGCAGGATCTATCTCCCCCACGGAGAGTTTCGAGAGTTTCGCCGCCCTGGCGGCTCCATCTCGTCTCGGGAAAATTAGGGTGTTCGTTTTTGGGGAAGACGGAGTCGTCAGCAAAAAGACCTCGGGGAGGAGGTGTTGTGGGCCCATTTGGGGGCCCCACACGCGGCCAGGGAATCTGGCCGCGTGGGCTACCCCCTTTTGGGCCTCCTGGACCTCCTCCTTTGTGTCTTGTGCCCACGGCCTTTCTCCCGAAGAAAAACTGACAGGGTTTCTTTCCTTTCGCAATTTGGATACCTGTAGCTCCTGAAACATCAAAAACATGAAAACAAGTGTTTTCTGACACCCAGAAATTAAATACCAAAAATAGGGACTTTGTAGGAAAGTCCCATAAAATCATCTAAAACATGCAAAACAATGACATAACATTGATAAAACATCCCAATAATGCCTATATGGAGGGTATAAATGATGATATAAAATGCACGTATCAACTCCCCCAAGCTTAAACCTTTGCTCGTCCTCGAGTAAATAAGGACATAGATCATTACATGCATCAATGGACTTATGGTTGATAAATAAATACGGGCATTGTATCATCATCATGTTCAGTTATAATGCAAGATGAATGAATAGAACTCATACACATAAGGGTAACATATTCGAAGCTCTAGCAAACACCCCATACTTTTGAAAGCAAATAACCATTGTATGTTGGACAATCGAATTATACTCTTTAATTTGGAGAAAGATAAATGAGTAGAGGTAAAACATGATCAAGTCACATTTAGTTTCCAAACTATTCAGCTTAAATTACTAATTGTAATGTGGCATCCATTGGGCTAAGACTCTCATTGCCCCTTTATCATTAGCATCTTAATTTATGAATGTTGAAGTAATGTGGTTGACAAGGTGTTGGTTGAATGTCTCATGCCCCGTGAGTGTGAAAACCTACTCCATGATTACTCAACTTAAGATTTCTAATAAGCTTTGTACAATCATAAGAAGTATTAATGACATCATAGAGAATTGCAAAGAGGTACCTCTTGCCCCATGACATAGAAACCAGCCCATGTCACAATAACAAGATGAACAAACGGAGTAGACTCATCATCCTTTTTTATTTCATTCACTATATGCATAGCTTCTTATTTTATTGTAGGATGTGTTTGTAGAGTCCACTCTAGCTGTAAGTAAATTTCCACCATGATCAAGCATGGCTTGGGTTAGCGGCCCAATGCAATTTCTCTAGTCATATATACTTACTCATCAAAACTTACTATTCCTCTATTTCATTTCGGCATGGCAGGAGTCCAAAAACAAAAGCACATGACATCAACTAAATATAAAATTTCTTTGTGCAATGTTGAAAGCTTTTCACGTGATGCACGTGTTAGCCAACTCCCAACCAAAATCCTTGTCAAGCACAAAACTTTTAGCTCCCATTAATGGGTCATGTTTGTTAAGTGCAGTAGAAATAAATGTGTGCATTCAAAAGTTCGTGAGAGTCTTATCCCAAATTCAGCCCATGCGAATTAATAACATAAACATCTTAATTTAGAGCATAAATGAAACTATAACATGGTGAACATGCTCGGAATAGCCATTAAGCTAATAGATAGATAGTGGATTTATGTCATATTGAGATAATTCTACAATTGTCCAACACACTCAAGTTAATTAATTTCAAGGCAAGATGTGATTGAAACCTCTAAATATGCCATGCTCATTTGCATGAGTGTTACCCATAAATCCCCAAAACAAGGGAATCATGGATGACACCATACTTTATTATTCATTGATAAACCATAAGACGGGGATGCATGATAATGCTCAATGAGCTCACTCAAGCCTAAACGAAAACGATACTAGATAATAAAAGCAAGACACACCAAAACTAGATAGACATGATAAAGCTGATAAAAGACGGGGGATAGGTGAAACTCCCCCAAGCTTAGATGGTTGCGGTAATTTCTTCATTCTCCCTTCTTCTCATACTCAGCCCACCACTCTTTCTTATTCTTCTCTTCATAGTTGTCTTCAAGCTCTCCAATGATGCGCATCATGAGGTTATAGGCTTGCTCAAATGCTCCTGTAGCTTTTCCCAACCTTTCCATGAGGTCCTTCTCCACCGTCTCCTTGGGAGTTTTCCACTCCGGGCTTGGTGCTTTCTTCTTGGGAATAAGGTGATCCCAATCTCCAGTGCAATTCTTCTCAGTGGGAGTTTCCCTGCCAATAAGAGGAGAAACTGCGTTTTTGCTAGCAAGTGAGTGCCTTGGAGCCTTCCCTCCGGTGCTCATACGTGCGGATTGTCTCTTGTTTCCAAAAGACATGTTCACCCGTACGCCAGCAACAGGGATTGGTGATGGAGGTGCTGTTTCAAGAGGTGGTATGTTGAAGATGGCCTCGTCATCTTCCTCGTCAGGTTCTTCATCCATGATCTCGTGAAGCTCCACGTCCTCGTCATCCGAGTAGTCCTTCCTCTTCCTATTCCTCCTGTGGATGGATGTGGGGCTGTTGCCCTCAAGCTCATCATCATCATCGTCCATGGAGGTGCATTGGTAGGAGTCTCCCGAAGTCATGGCTTGGAAAACCTGACAGACAGAATAGACAAAACAAAGATCGTGCGAGAACTCCCGGTGCGGGATTAGATCGACAAAAGGGGGTATATATTGACGGTTTTTGGGGTAAGATGAAGCGTTGGAGTCGAAAACGAGACGGAACGAGACTCCGAGGTGGAAAAGGGGTACCTCCTCGCGGCCAAGGAATCTGGCCGCGTGTGGGGTCCTCTTTTCCCCCCTCGAGGTCCAATTCCTTCCAATTTTCTTGTCCCACACGTTAATTTCCATAAAAAGTGAGTTCCGTAAGTTTTCACGCAATTCCGAGAAATTTCCAAACACAATAATTGTAAATTATTGAATTTGGGTTTCTGAAACTGCAGGATCCCTTACAATTACCTCCTCCGGTGTCATTAACTTTATCTCCTCGATGGTTCCTATGAAGATCTTTCCTGCAATATAATGTTTTAGGCGTTGTCCATTGACCACATGAGGTTTACCTTTCATATCACCGTGAAGACGGATGGCCCCCGAACGGTATACCTCCTGTACTACCAATGGACCCTGCCATTTTGAAGCTAATTTCCCTGCAGAAAACTTAAAACGAGAGTTGTACAATAGGACTTGATCACCTACTTTAAATTCCTTTCTTTTAATTTTCCTGTCATGCCAAATTTTAACTTTCTCTTTAAACAATTTTGCACTTTCATATGCTTCGTTCCTCCATTCATCTAATAGATTTAGGTCAAGCAATCTCTTCTCCCCCGCTGTTTTTAAATCAAAAATTAATTTCTTAATAGCCCATCTAGCTTTATGTTCTAATTCAACAGGTAAATGACATGCTTTTCCATAAACCATTTTATAAGGAGACATACCCATAGGATTTTTATAAGCAATTCTATAAGCCCACAATGCATCATTAATTTTAAGTGGCCAATCAGATCTAGCTCTGTTTACTGTTTTCTCTAAAATAAGTTTAATTTCCCTATTACTTAATTCAACTTGTCCACTAGTTTGAGGATGATAGGGTGATGCAATTCTATGATTAACATTATATTTTGCCAATGTTTTTCTAAGAACACCATGCATAAAATGAGATCCACCATGAGTAATTAAAAATCTAGGAACACCAAATCTAGGGAAAATAATTTCTTCAAGCATTTGCATGGCTGTGGCATGGTCTGCACTCTTAGTAGGAATTGCTTCTACCCATTTTGTAACATAATCAACAGCAACCAAAATGTGAGTATGTTTTGTACTAGATGCAGGAAATGGTCCCATAAAGTCAAAACCCCACACATCAAATGGTTCAAGTGGTAATGTATAGTTCATAGGAATTTCATTCCTTCTACCAATGTTTCCTACTCTTTGACATTTATCACAAGTTTTAATATATTCAGCACAATCCTTGAATAGAGTAGGCCAATAAAAACCACATTGTAATACCTTTGCTGCAGTACGATCTCCTGCATGATGTCCTCCATAGGGACTGTCATGACAATCTCTTATAATAGCCTGCTGTTCATGCTAAGGTACACAACGTCTAATAATGCCATCAACACTTTTCTTATACAAGAATGGATCATCCCAAAAATAATGTCTAAGGTCATAAAAGAATTTCTTTCTTTGCTGGTAAGTAAATTGTGGTGGCATAACTTTCCCAACAATAAAATTTGCATAACTGGCAAACCAAGGAGATGCAACTTTAGCACTAGAAACACTAACAAGGGCAAGTTGTTCATTAGCAAAACTATCATTAATAGGAATAGGATCATCAGGTATATTTTTCATTTTAGAAATATGATCAGCTACGGGATTATCTTCTCCTTTCCTATCTACTATGTGTAAATCAAATTCTTGCAACAAAAGTACCCATCTTATTAGCCTAGGCTTAGCATCTTTTTTATTCATCAAATATGTAATAGCAGAATGATCAGAGTGCACAGTGACTTTTGAATCAATTATGTAAGATCTAAATTTATCACATGCAAATATTACCGCTAAAAATTCTTTTTCAGTTGTAGCATAATTTCTCTGAGCACCATCTAGTGTTTTACTATCATAGTAAATAACATTCAATTTCTTATCAACCCTTTGGCCTAAAACAGCTCCAACTGCATAAATCACTAGCATCACACATAATTTCAAAGGGCAAGTTCCAATCAGGAGGTTGAATAATAGGTGCAGTTATTAAGGCTTTCTTTAAAACATTAAAGGATTCTATGCAATCATCATTAAAAGAAAACGGAACATCTTTTGCAAAAGATTGGTTAGAGGCTTTGATATTTTAGAGAAATCTTTAATGAACCTACGATAAAAACCTGCATGACCGAGAAAACTTCTTATACCTTTGATGTCTCTTGGATATGGTAATTTCTCAATAGCTTCAATTTTTGTTGGGTCAACTTCTATTCCTCTTCCAGAAATACGATGCCCAAGAACAATTCCCTCTGTTACCATAAAGTGACACTTCTCCCAATTAAGAACAAGGTGTTGGTCTTCACAACGCTGCAAAACTTTGTTAAGGTTGAACAAGCAATTATCGAAAGAAGTACCATGCACCGAAAAATCATCCATAAAGACTTCCACTATCTTTTCAATATAATCAGAAAATATAGCATTCATTCATCTCTGAAAAGTAGCAGGCGCATTACATAAACCAAAAGGCATTCTCCTATAAGAAAATGTACCATATGGGCAAGTAAAAGTGGTCTTTTCCTGATCATCACTATGAACTGGAATTTGAGAGAAGCCTGAATACCCATCTAAATAACAAAAGTGAGAATGTTTAGATAATCTCTCTAGCATTTGATCAATAAAGGGCAATGGATAATGGTCCTTACGAGTTGCTTTATTTAATTTTCTATAATCAATGCACATTCTATAACCAACAATAGTACGTTGAGCAACAAGTTCATCATCTTTATTAGGAACCACAGTAATTCCACCTTTCTTAGGAACACAATGAACAGGACTAACCCATTTACTATCAGCTATAGGATAAATAATACCAGCCTCTATGAGTCGAATTACCTCCTTTCTTACCACTTCCTTCATTTTTGGATGTAGACGGCGTTGGAAATCAACAACGGGTTTAGCATCTTCTTCCAAGTTAATTTTATGCATACATAGAGCTGGACTTATGCCCTTAAGATCATCAAGAGAATAACCAATAGCCTTACGGTGGGCTTTAAGCACATCAAGTAATTTCTCTTCTTCCTTAGCTGAAAGGTTAGCACTAATAATAACATGATATATATTTTTCTTATCCAAGTATGCATATTTCAGATTTTCAGGCAAAGGCTTTAATTCAAAACTAGGATCTCCTTTAGGAGGTGGGAGTACTCCTAGATTATAAGGTGGGATATGCAGTTGTAATTGTGGAGGTTGCTGCCATAATATTTGTTCTAAAGCATCTTTTTCTGCATCATTAAATGGCTCTTCCTGATTAAGCATATAGCGTTCCACCACGTCTGATGAAGCTACAGCTATATGAGCAAGAGTTTCAATTATATCTTTAGATTTTGGTTCTTTCTTAGCAGGTTTATCAGCAAATTTAGAAATATTAAATTCAAGTTTCTCTCCAGCACATTCAATAAACACCCTTTCTCTAGGCAAATCAATTTCAGCACCAACAGTATGTAAGAAAGGTCTACCAAATATAATAGGACAGAAAGAATCTTGTGGACAACCAAGCACAATAAAATCAGTAGGATATTTTATTTTCCCTACCAATACTTCAACATCTCTAACAATTCCAAAGGGACTAATATAATCTTTATTAGCAAGCCGAATGGTCATACCTGTTTCTTCCATGGTGATAGGATCAATATCAGGCTTAATTTCTTGATAGAGAGAATATGGAATGACACTAATGCTTGCTCCAATATCACATAAACCATGATAACAAGAAGTCCCGAAAGAGCATGATATAATTGGCTTACCAACTTTGGTTGAATTCCCTTTAATAACTTTGGTAGCATCTTCACATAAATAAACATCAACATGATCTTCTTCATTTAATTGCTTAATAATAGAGACTTGGTTCTTGACTTCCACTGTTCTTTACGTTGAGAACATCTCTTTCTACTTTTGTCAGCAACAGCAATAAGCAGATTCTCTTTAACTTTTTCAGGATAGGGAGGTGGTTCAATATATTCTTCTATTACTACAGATGACACTGGTGTTTCTTTAATAAATTTAGGGACAACAATAGAAGATTTAACAGGTTCGACATAATAATCAAAGCCACTTTTAGGAATTCGAATGTGCTCAGCAAATTTCTTAGCTATTTCAATTGCAACATATGGATCAAGACCAAAATCTTTAATAACATTATTGAACAAAATAGAACTAGAGAAACTTTCTACACATGAATATCCATAATCAAAATAAGCTTCATTACCTTTGTCTAGGTCCCAATATTCAGAGTTCTTCGAAATAATTTCCAATAAATTCCAAGCTTCTTCTGCAGTATTATTTGTAAAGCTTCCACCAGATGAACCATCCAAATATTGATTTAGCCTATCAGGTAGTCTCACATAAAAGTTTATCAATATAAGTTTATTTGTGAGATCATGACAAGGATTCTTACCAAGGAGGTCCTTAAGCCTCCCCCAAGCTTGAGTAATACTCTCTCCAAGGTGTGGCAAAAAATTAAATATAAAACAACGGTTCTCATAAGCCTCTTTAGGAGTAAAATATTTAAGAAAGAAAACCTTCATAAAAGTATCCCAATTATGTGTAATTTCTTCATCCAGGGACATATACCATTTTCGAGCATCACCAGTTAAGGACTGGTACAATAACTTGCATTTTACCTCCTCCTCCGAAATAGCCTTCAGCCTAATTAGCCCACATATATCCTCAATAGCCCGTATGTGATCACTTGCAGCCTTTGTTCCATCCCCTGCAAAATACTCATTCCTAACACCTTTAACAAATTCAAGGGGAATAATATAACCATCATCATGAGGTGCTTTTTCAACAACTTTAGGTTTAATAGCATAAGCACTCTCATATAAAGCAAGTTTCAGCGAAGCACCTCTCATAAAAGCCATAATAATAACAGGATGCAACACCAAGTAAAATTCAGCTTTCAAGTTTCCTTACCAAACTTCTTACCAATAGCGCTATGATCCCCGGCAACGGCGCCAGAAAAGTGTCTTGATGGCTCCCAAGTGCAGGAGATCAATTGTAGTACTTTTCGAATTAGAAAGGTTGTCGAACCCACGAGGAGCAGAAGGAACTGGTAAGTAGAATAGCAAAGGAATAATAAAAGCAACAGGTGTTTTTGTGTTTTAATTGTGTAGTGCAAGTAAAGTAAAATGCGAAAAGTAAATTGAAGCAAGTAGTAGGTCTCAATGAGAGACAAAGCCCAATCCTCTAATGCGCAAGAGGACAAGCTCAAGTGTGTATTTATGTCTTATATGTGGAAAACGTTCCCGAGGGCTGCACGGATTTAGCTGGCATAGTGATTCATTGCATAACATGTTTGTATATCTTGTCTAGTTTTAATCTTCTTTGGACGGAGCCACAAATAGGAATAGCTAAATAAATAAACTATCACCCCTTATGATGGATCACGTGGCCAATTAAATGACAACACGAGAATTATTAAGACATGATGTCCCACCATAGCCTTATGCTCTAAGGTCCCCGATACAAGTACCCTCATAATGCAATTCAACGACTCTGTCTCAAGTTCCTGTCACCTAAAGACATCATCACGTCACTACACTACGGTGTTCTCCTATGAGCCCATGTAGGTGAAGTGTTGTACAGTCGACGTTCGTACAACACCATCATAGAATCACATAAAAGATAAATACTAGACCAAATAACAACTCATCTCATGTAACAAATCATTGCCAATTCATCCTATGCCCTCAGGAACATGCGGGAACTACTCACAACGTGCAAACATGATCATGTATGGTGACATATGTGGTACAACACAATCTGAAAAAATGGATCCACCACCAAATAATGACAAGTACTCAATCCCAAACATGCAACGGAGTACAATAACACGTATCTAGGGTGTAGCAATGATCAAACTATGAGGGGAACGGAGTGAATCACGGTGATGGTGATGGTGGAGATGCAGGTGCTGGTGAGGATGGTGATGGAGATGCCTCCTCCCACGCCAAGGAGGAGATGGGGATGAAGATGGGGATGATTTCCCCCTTCTCCGGAGCTCCGGAGCAGCAGGATCTGTCTCCCCCACGGAGAGTTTTGAGAGTTTCGCCGCCCTGGCGGCTCCGTCTCGTCTCGGGAAAATTAGGGTGTTCGTTTTTGGGGAAGACGGAGTCGTCAGCAAAAAGACCTCGGGGAGGAGGTGCTGTGGGCCCATTTGGGGGCCCCACATGCGGCTAGGGAATCTGGCCGCGTTGGCTACCCCCTTTTGGGCCTCCTGGCCCTCCTCCTTTGTGTCTTGTGCCCACGGCCTTTCTCCCGAAGAAAAACTGACAGGGTTTCTTTACTTTCGCAATTTGGATACCTGTAGCTCCTGAAACATCAAGAACATGAAAACAGGTGTTTTCTGACACCCAGAAATTAAATACCAAAAATAGGGACTTTGTAGGAAAGTCCCATAAAATCATCTAAAACATGCAAAACAATGACATAACATTGATAAAACATCCCAATAATGCCTATATGGAGGGTATAAATGATGATATAAAATGCACGTATCAGTGGCTAAGTCAAAGAAGAAGAACAAGAAGAAGTTCACCTCTCCTTCACAAAAAAATATCTTTGTGAAAGAAGGAGAGGTGATTGATATGTCTCCAACGTATCTATAATTTCTGATGCTCCATGATGATATTATGCCAATTGCTACATGTTTTCTCCCTTCTTTATGTCATTTTTACACGTTTTCCGGGACTAACCTATTAACAAGATCCCAAGTGTCAGTTCCCTGCCTTCTGTTGTTTTTAATTTTAGAAAAGTTGTTCTGGAAATATTCTCGGAATTGGACCCCACAAATCCCGAAGTTCCTATTTTCCCTGGAAGCATCCAGAAGACCGAAGAGGAGTCGAAGACGGGCACCAGGGGGCCCACACCATGGGGTGGCGCCCCCTCCCCCCTTGGCCGCGCCGGGGGTGGCGTGGGCCCCCCAGGCATCCACCGCCTTTGCCCTTTCGCCTATTTATTCCCCCCGGATGGAAAACCCTAGACACCTGATAAAAAATCCCCAAAAAGTTCCACAGGCGCCGTCGTCAACCCTAGATCAGGAGGGTTCTAAAGCTGTCTCTCGGCACCCTGCCGAAGAGGAGATCATCACCGGAGGCCTCTTCATCACCATGCCTGCCTCCGGAGTGATGCTTGAGTAGTTCATCCTTGGAGTACGGGTCCATAGTAGTAGCTAGATGGTTATCTTCTCCTCATATGCCTCAATGTTTAGATCTCGTGAGATGCCTAACATGATCGAGATCGTTCTTATGTAACTCTATGTGCTGTGTTTGCTAGGATCCGATGAATATTGAAATTATGCCAAGTTGATTATAGTCTTTTATTGCATATGTTATCTGTGATCTTGCATGCTTTGCGTTGCTATTGGTTGCTCTAGCCAACTAGTTGCTAGTGACTCCAAGAGGGAGTATTTATGCTCGATAGTGGGTTCATGTCTCCTTTTCGCCTGTGCTCGAGTGATAGAAACGTGACGGGGGAGGATGTGATGTTACCACTAGGGAGAAAACAACGGTGTCAGTGGCCGCGTGCACAATCATTGCTTACATTACACACATTGTTTAATGCGATTATCTGTCGCTTGCAACTTAATACCTAAGGGGGGTCGGATGATAACCTGAGAGTGGATTATTAGTCATAGATGCAGTTGTATTACGGTCTATGTATATTGTTGTAGTGCCCACACTAAATAGCATAGTAGTCATCATGTCATGAATGTGCACTACGGTGCAACCTTTATTTGTCAATTGCCTAGCTGTAATTTGTTCACCCAACATGTTATCTTTTATGGAGAGACACCACTAGTGAACCTATGAACCCCGGTCCATTGTCCTACACTGTTAAACAAACCACTACAATTTCCTGCTTTCTGTACTTACTACTAGCTTACACTATTTTCCACACTATACGTCTAATCTTTGTTTTTAGCAAGACCGGTGAGATTGACAACCTCACTGTACCGTTGGGACAAAGTATTTTGGTTGTGTTGTGTACAGGTTCCGCGTTGTTGCTGACACCGGTGAGCCATCACTACCGTCAGTGGAATCAACCTTCCGAAGATCCTCTTTCTCCTACTAGATTGATAACCTTGGTTCTTAACTGAGGGAAATTCTTACCGCTGCACTCATCACACCCTCCTCTTGGGGTTCCCAACACACAGGAATTTCTGCAAGGAATTTCTGTCGCCATTGCCAGCAACAAGAAATTTTTGGCGCCGTTGCCGGGGAGGAAGAAGTCTTCTGCAAGGAGAGTCTCTCACTTCCAATCTCTTTACTTTGTTTTAGTTTTGCTTAGTTTATTTTATTTTATCTCGTTTGCTTCTCTGTATCAAAAACACACACAAAAAAATTAGTTCTTATTCTAGTTGTTATTTTTACTTTATCATGCTTGCTATCAATTGTTGATGTCTTTGAAACTAAATCTTATTGTCAAGGTGGGTTCACGGATGAATAACAAAAAATATTATAAGGAATATCGCTTGTCACAAAAAGAAATACACTTATGGGAGCAAATTAATAAATTGCATGATTATGCTAAAAACTCGTGCTCTATTTATAATGGTACTTATTGCTTTGATAAATCTTGCTGCTGTAGGAGGTATAAACACCTCCCTTTTCAATATGAGTATAATGATGATGTTACCATATCTTCTTATGTTAAGGGAAATTATGAATTATATGATGTGGAACAATCGAAAAAATTATTGCTTGGAAGGGTGCATTCGAAATTGCTTATTTACTTGAAAGTATTGATGATGCAGCTTATAAATACGAGATTTATGCTATACTTTAATATTCCTTTGATAATTACAAGGATTGTAATTACTACATAATGGGATATCTTAATAAATGCTCTCAACCTAAGCAAGAGACTACTTCCTTGCAAGAACCTATGGAAGAAAAAACTGCTGAATGTGGAAGCTCATTGGATGAAAAAGAGGAGGAGAGTGATGACTAAGAGGAGGAAGAATGGAGTTACCCGTGTCTACCTCCCAATGAGAGTAACTCTTTAACTCATACATTATTTGATGAAAGTGATGATACTATTGATTCTTTTGAAATATCCCTTATTGATGAAATTGATACTTGCTATACTTGTGAAGTTGATACTACTATGAATGAAACTTGTGAGAATAATATTGCTACTGTTATTTATGATGATCCATGCTACTTGGATAAATCTTATGATAATGCTCTTGATGATGGTCCTATTTTATTTGATGTTATAAATTAATATGCTCCTAAAAATAGGATTTCTATAATGTGTCCTATATCTTTTAAGAGTGACCAATTATCTTGTTTTGCTCTTGCTAAAAGTGGGAAGAAAGAGGAGTTGATTTTAATTTTGATCCCACTATTTTTGAGCTTGATATGAATTGTGTGCTTTTAGACCATGACAAACATGCTTTATGTGATAATTATGTTGTTGAGTTTGTTTATGATGCTACTGAAAATTATTATGAGAGAGGAAAATTTGGTTGTAGGAATTTTCATGTTACTAAAACACCTCTCTTTTTGTTGAAAGTTTTGAAGTTGCTCTTGTTCTACCTTCCCATGATTTTTCTAGTTTGAGCTTCTTTAATTTATTTATTTACAAGATTCCTACGCATAGGAAGTGGTTTAGACTTAAATTCGTTTTATACTTTCTTCTTGAACGTTTCTTCACTTGAAAATACTTGATTCCACTTATGTGCCTAGCTGAAAGGCGTTAAAGAAAAACGCTACCGGGAGACAACCCGTTTTATTTCTCCGTTTTCAACCCGTTTTCCGCCGTTTTCTTTTGTTTTCTTTGCACCTGGGTGTTGTCTATTTCCTTAGCAACCCCGCTGTATCTTTTTTTGTGTGTATTTGTTGAGACAAGTAAAGCCTCTAGTGGAAAGTTGAGACTATATTTCGGATCTCTGCGCAGGAAACAGATTTCTGTTGTCCACTGTTAAATTCGTATAAAATCACAGAAAATTCAAAATGACCTGAGTTTTTTTGTGCATAATCCTGGGATATATATGCAATGTTCTTAGTTGAACACTTTTTGATTTGAGAAACAGAAGATGTTTAAAAAAATCATATTTACCTGTTGTCCTGTTTTGACATATTTCTGCCAATAATTGCATTCGCCTCTTAATCTCTTTCTTTTGGTGTTCTTTTGAGAAAAAGAGATTTAAAAGAAGTTGTGACGGTAGCTAATATGTTTATAAGTGTTAGTCTTGTGTTTAAAATGAACCATGTGAATTTATTATTTCGATTGCACTAACGTTGCTAATGAAGATTGTGAGAAGTTTGGTGTGAAGGAAGTTTTCAAGGGTCAAGAGAAGAGGATGATACGATGTGATCAAGAAGAGTGAAAAGCCTAAGCTTGGGTATGCCCCGGTGGTACATCTAGAAAATTCCAAGAAGACTCAAGCATCTAAGCTTGGGGATGCCCAAGGCATCCTCTTCTTCATCGACAAATTATCAGGTCACTTCTAGTGAAACTATATTTTTATTCGGTCACATCTTATGTGCTTTACTTGGAGCGTCTTTTATTTTTGCTTTCAGTTGGTTTTTATTTTTTCAATAAACTTGGTTGGATCCCAGCATTCCTTTATTGGAGAGTGACACGCTCCGCTTTTTCATGGGAATACTTTGTATTCTTAATCTTTGCCTGGTTGCTGCATTTATTTAGCTCCTGTTTTGCATGCATCTCTTATCAGAGTTGTTAGTTTTAGTAGTGTTATGTGAGTAATCTAATGTTTTATTGATGTATCATTTGGAGATTTTTTGTTAAAACGTATCTTGTATGGTGCTTGTTGGGAAAAGAAACTGCTGCTTGAAGTAGAATTTTTAATGGTGCAAGTAGAAGGTTGTATAGACCGTGGCTATAACTTTTTCGTGTCATGCTAGATATTATTTTAGTTTTAAAGCCTTGTGATTATTGAGTAGCATGATTAGCCTCAAATAGCTGATAGTGTTTAATGTGCCATTGAAAGATTCATGAGTTGTTCTTGTCATACTGAAGCATAAATTTATGGTATTCTCCTTTGAATGTTTTATTTGGTTGACTTGGCGCAGGCTCACACCATGTTTATGACTATGAACCAATCACTAATAGCCTCTATGATCATTTAGTTTTTGAACTTATGATACGCTTATGCTTTAATTAATGATGTTTAGGTCGCTATGCATGATTATGGCTCTTATGCTCTCTTGATTTGTCGCTCCCAGTCTTTTGCTAGCCTCCACCTGTACTGAGTATGCGCTTTAGTCATGCATCCAACTCCCTAAAACCAAGTTTTCCTATTGTGTCCATCATACCTACCTACATGTGGTATTTAACTGCCACTCCAAGTAAATTGCTCATGTGTTACCTTTAAAACCTTCAAAATTACTCCTGCTTTATGTTCATGTTTTTGCTCATGAGGACGTAAATAGAGAATCTTTATCTCACTTGTTGATTGGATTTCACACCCTGGACTAGTGGCTTTATCCGCTTATCCAAATGATAGAAGAGCTGGCAGCGGGGTGCCCAGCCCCAAATTAATACACACATAATCTCTTCACTATTTTTGCCCCTGATTTATCAGTCAAATCATAATTGTGTAAACAAAAGAGAAAGAGGGATGACCTTCTACCCAGATGTGTCCTTCATATGGGAGCCTCTCTTGTGAATCCAGTTGGCTTGTGACGTACTGTATTTTCTGTTTACCATTCGTTGACATAAGCATACATCTCCCAAAATATAGACACACAATGTCAAACTTTTAATACCTCTGTTTAATAAAATAAAAAGCTCTAGCACATGAGTGATCCCTGCTTCCCTCTGCGAAGGGCCTTTCTTTTACTTTTATGTTGAGTCTCCATCTTCTAACTTTACGCACAGTTGAGAGAGCATATTTGCCATTCTGAGTTTTATGTGCATTTGTCCCAAAAACATTATTAATTGATTCATGATGTGTTATTGCTTGTTCTCAAATTATTTGTTCTAGTCTTCCTCATGAACTTTGAAGGTGTCCTGGCATTTATGTTTTGCCCCACACTTAAGGACTAGCGAAATATCACTTTTCCATGCTTTCTCTATACTTGAAACAAACATATATCTTTCTTTGCATTGTTATTCATGATCTTTTATTTGAGATACTTCTCATGATGCAAAGTGATTGCTATGCTTTATTATTAAAGTTATATTTATCATGTTTGTGTTAAAAGTTCTATGATCTTAGCTTACATATGCTTTTACATTTTTATGATCAAGTTTATGTTAGTAGCATGTCACCTCAGAAATTATTGTGTTTTATCATTTACCTAATCGAGGACGAGTAGGAACTAAGCTTGGGATGCTTGATACGTCTCCAACGTATCTATAATTTTTGATGCTCCATGATGATATTATGCCAATTGCTACATGTTTTGTCCCTTCTTTATGTAATTTTTACACGTTTTCCTGGACTAACCTATTAACAAGATGCCAAGTGCCAGTTCACTGTTTTCAGCTGTTTTTGATTTTAGAAAAGTTGTTCTCGAAATTTTCTCGGAATTGGACCCCACAAATCCCGAAGTTCCTATTTTCCCCGGAAGCATCCAGAAAATCGAAGAGGAGTCGAAGACGGGCACTAGGGGGCCCACACCATGGGGTGGCGCCCCCCCTTGGCCACGCCATGGGGTGGTGTGGGACCCCCAGGGCTCCACCACCTTTGCCCTTTCTCCTATTTATTCCCCCCGGATGGAAAAACCTAGACACCTAATAAAAAAATCCTCGAAAAGTTCCATAGCCGCCGTCATCGTCAACCCTAGATTAGGGGGGTTCGGAAGCTGTCTCCCGGCACCCTGTCGGAGAGGAGATCGTCACCGGAGGCCTCTTCATCACCATGCCTGCCTCCGGAGTGATGCGTGAGTAATTCATCCTTGGACTACGGGTCCATAGCAGTAGCTAGATGGTTGTCTTCTCCTCCTATGCCTCAATGTTTAGATCTCGCGAGCTGCCTAACATGATCAAGATCGTTCTTATGTAACTCTACGTGTTGTGTTTGCTGGGATCCGATGAATATTGAACTTATGCCAAGTTGATTATAGTCTTTTATTGCATATGTTATTTTTGATCTTGCATGCTTTCCGTTGCTAGTGGTTACTCTGGCCAAGTAGTTGCTAGTGACTCCAAGAGGGAGTATTTATGCTAGATAGTGGGTTCATGTCTCCTTTTCGCCTGTGCTCGAGTGACAGAAACGTGACGGGGTAGGATGTGTTGTTGCCACTAGGGAGAAAATGGCGGTGTGAGTGGCCGCGTGCACAATCATTTCTTACATTACGCACATTGTTTAATGCGATTATCTGTTGCTTGCAACTTAATACCTAAGGCGGTTCGGATGATAACCTGAGGGTGGATTATTAGTAATAGATGCAGTTGGATTACGGTCTATGTATATTGTTGTAATGCCCACACTAAATATCATAGTAGTCATCATGTCATGAATGTGCACTACGGTGCAACCTTTATTTGTCAATTGCCTAGCCGTAATTTGTTCACCCAACATGCTATCTTTTATGGAGAGACACCACTAGTGAACCTATGAACCCCGGTCCATTTTCCTACATTGTTAAAGAAACCACTACAATTTCCTACTTTCTTTACTTGCTGCAAGCTTACACTATTTTCCACACTATACGTCTAATCTTTGTTTTCAGCAAGACCGGTGAGATTGACAACCTCACTGTACCATTGGGATAAAGTATTTTGGTTGTGTTGTGTGCAGGTTCCGCGTTGTTGCTGACACCGGTGAGCCATCACTACCGTCAGTGGCATCAACCTTCCGAAGATCCTCTTTCTCCTACTAGATTGATAACCTTGGTTCTTAACTGAGGGAAATTCTTACCGCTGCACTCATCACACCCTCGTTTTGGGGTTCCCAACACACATGAATTTCTGCAAGGAATTTCTGTCGCCATTGCTAGCAACAGTGATCAAGGAGAAGGGGACCAACACTATTATGGGTGGTGAGACCTCTAGGGAGAGCACCACTTACAACGACTTTGCCAGAAAATATAACCCCTCTTATGTTCTTATGAGATTAGATATGGTCATGTTTATGATAAATATGTTGGTACTTCTTATGGTGATTATTATCATTGTACTATTTCGGTTCCAAAGACCCTTGTTACTAATAAAAGAGGACCCATTGAAGGATGGGTACCTAAATCAAGAAATTGATCTCTTGTAGGGAAGTGCTTCCGGATCGGGAAAATGGACGGTGGATAGTGGTGCATCCCAACATATGACCGGAAGTAAAGACGTAATGAGTGATCTTAATCCTCCTTCACCATATCTCAATTGCGTCACTATTGGTGATAACTCCGAGCTAAAGGTATTGGGACGAGGCAAGGTGGCTATCTCAAATGATTTATCAATTGAGAATGTTCTTCTTGTGGAGTCCCTTGGTTACAATCTTTTGTCGGTCCTTCAACTTGCAAATTGTGACTTTACCTCTTTCTTTAATAATGAGAACGTGATTTTCACTTGGGAAACGACTCTTAAAGTAGCTTTTGTTGGGCATGTCGATAACGACATGTATGTAGTGGACTTCTCTAAAGGAGACATGTGTGCCACGACATGTCTAATGGCTAAAGTTGATGTGGGTTGGCTTTGGCATTGCCGACTAGCCCACACCAATATGAGGATGTTGCATGACCTTCAAAGTGGCAATCATGTTCTAGGACTAACGAATGCTAAGTTTGCCAAATATCATGTGTGTAGCTCTTGCGTGCTTGGAAAGTAACATGGAGAACCCCATCCTAGCAAGACCACCATCACCACCTCAAGAATTCTCGAGCTTATTAACTTGGACCTTTTTGGCCCACTATCTTATGATAGTCTCGGAGGAAAAAATTATTGCTTGGTCATTGTGGATGATTATTCAAGATATTGTTGGGTGTATTTCTTCAAGAGGAAGAGTGAGACTCAAAAGAGACTCATTGAGTTTATCACTTCGGCGGAGCGCCAACACAATGCAAGCATTATGGCCATCCAGAGTGATAATGGTTCTGAGTTCAAGAACTATACCGTGGAGGGATTTCTTAGTGAATAAGGGTTTATCATCAATATTCCACTCCCTATACCCCTCAACAAAATGGTGTAGAGGAGAGAAAGAAACGGACACTAATGGATGTGGCAAGGACAATGATTGCGGAGTTTTCTTCTTCATATAATTTTTGGGCTGAAGCCATCTCCACCGCTTGTCATGCTAGCAACCAGCTGTATCTCCGCAAGAACTTGAACAAGACTCCCTATGAGATTCTTACGGGCAAGAAGACGAATGTATCTTACTTCAAGGTCTTTGGTTGCATATGCTTCATTCGTAAGAAAGGTAAACGGTTGTCAAAATTCGAGACCACATCTTATGAGGATATCTTTGTTGGATATGCCACAAATGCTCATGCCTATAGACTCTACAACAAGTCCACCGGACAAGTTGAAGAAGCTATAGACGTGGTGGTTGATGAGGATAATGGCTCCCAAGAGGGCAGCATAGATCATGGTGTTGTAGGAGATGCAATTCCTCCCATCGTCATAAGAAGAATGGGGATTGGTGAAATAATCCCTATTGAGGGTTACTGGATGACGGAGGGAGAAGGACTATGCTCTACTCAAGTGGAGCCATTGACTACACCCATTGATACACAAGCTATCCAAGAAGATGCACCAAGCCCTCAAGATAATGAACAAGGCCAAGCTCGAGATCCTCCCATTGTTGAGAGAGATCAACCAAGTGGTGATCCTTCACCCATTAATGATCAAGGTCAAATTCAAGATGGACATGACTCTGATGAAGAAGGTGATGCTCAAGTTATATCCAAGGAAACTTTGGAGGAGATGCTAGCTCGTAGAGCAAATAGAAGGCTAGAAAATCTTGAGCGTGCGGGTCATGTTAAGGGCAAGATTCTTGGTCAAGTTTGAGGAAGAGTTGTCACTAGAAAGCAATTGGCGGATTTTAGAAAATCTCGTGCTTTTGTCTCTTTCATTGAGCCCAAGAAAGTATATGAAGCTCTCGAAGATCAAGATTAGCTTGAAGCCATGCATGATGAAATCAACAGCTTCGAGCGCAACAAAGTATGGAAGTTAGTGCCAAGACCCAAGGATTGCAAGAATGTTATTGGAACCAAGTGGGTGTTCAAGAACAATCAAGACAAAGATGTCATTGTCATTCGCAACAAGGCAAGATTGGTGGCTCAAGGTTTGTCTCAAGTCGAAGGTGTTTATTTCGGTGAAACTCCCCCCCTGCGTAACTCGTCTTGAATCCATTCGTATCTTGCTTTCATATGCATCTCATCATAATTTAAAGTTACAACAAATGGATGTGAAAAGTGATTTCCTAAATGGTCACATTAATGAGTTAGTATATCTCAAGCAACCATCGGGTTTCAAAGATCCCAACCACCCCGATCACGTCTATAAACTCGATAAGACGCTCTATGTACTTAAACAAGCTCCACGTGCGTGGTACGAGCACCTTAAAGAGTTTCTAGTGGATCACGGGTTTAATGTTGGTTTAATCTATCCCACCCTCTTTACTAAGATGGTTGGTGGTGACTTGTTCATATGCCAACCCTATGTGGATGACATCATTTTTGGGTCTACTAACACCAAGTTCAATGAAGATTTTTGCAAGTTTATGACCGATAGGTTTGATATGTTCATAATGGGAGAATTTGAGTACTTCCTTGTCTTTGAGATCAAGAAATATCCCGAAGGAACCTTCATCAAGCAAGCTAAATATACCCAAGACATGCTCAAGCAGTTCAATATGCATGATGCCAAGCCTATGAAGACTCCAATGTCCATAATCCTTGACTTGAAACCTGATCCGTATGGTAAAGAGATAGATCAAAAGGTATACCACTCCATGATTGGCTCTTTGCTTTAACTTTGTGCATCTAGACCGGATATCATGTATAGCGTTGGTAAATGTGAAAGGTTTGAAGCCTCTCTAAGGCAAAGTCATTTTAAAGCGGTTAAACGAATCTTTCGATATTTAGTTCATACCCCAAAGTTTGGTATTTGTTACCCCAAGGGTTCAAGCTTTCAGCTCATTGGGTATTCGGATCCGGATTATACAGGAGAGAAGACGGATAGGAAGTCCACATCCGGGGGTTGCCAATTCCTTGGTCGCTCCTTGGTGTGTTGGTCTTCTAAGAAGCAAAATTGCATATCTCTCCACCACCGAGTCCGAGTACATCTCCGCGGCAAGTTATTGTGCTCAATTGCTTTGGATGAGGAAAATCTTGAAGGATTATGGTGTCAATTTTGACAAAGTGCCTCTTCTACGTGACAATGAGAGTGCCATCAAGATCGCCTACAACCTCGTTCTTCACTCCAAGACGAAGCACATCGAGATTTGCCATCATGTTATTCGGCATCATGTTGAGAAGGGTGATATTTATCTCTCATATGTGTCAACCAAGGATCAACTTGCGGATATATTCATGAAGGCCCTTGATGAACCAAGATTTTGAGCTTTGAGGAGTGAATTAAATGTCATTGATTCGTCTAACTTCACTATATACCTTGCATAAGTACCTTCATTATTCGTGTTATTAGGTTTTGATGTAGGCATTGACATAGGGGGGCATCACTCAACTCATGAGTGAACACTCCTCTTATTATGCGTAAATTAAATCTTCATTGCATATCTAGTCATTTTATGACTTATTGTGCTTCATTGTGAGTAGTACTTTGGGACCCAAGATATATCTTCGCGGTGCCAAGGTACACACTCAAACATGGTGGCTATGGCCACCGACCTTCTCTTTGAGGATTTGGGTCTATTTGGTTCTTTCATTTGCTTATCTTTACCTACCTCGGAGAATTGCACAAATTCGGCTTTTCCCTTTTTGCATCTTGCAAACTTGCGTGTATTCGTACATCTCGTATGACAGTTACATTTTTCTATCCGAATCCTACTCTCCTAAAAAGTCAAATTCTATCTTGATGCTTCCGTTTTATGCTCTCGGCGCGTAGAAACTTGGTCTAGCAGTACCTCCGGTGAAACCACCGGTACCTTTGCTGCCTAGCAACTGCCGGGCTGCGGTGGTTCCAGTGCTTTCTGCGGAGTGACCCAGGCGACGGTACTACCGATGCGACACTGGTACTACCGTTGGTGCGGGTTTCGCCCAGCGGGCCAGTACCATGCGGCCCTGTCAATACAGGGAGCGGTACTACTGCCGGATCCACCGGTAGTACAGCTCGCTGCATTTTTCGTGAGGGTTACCTGGGCCGAGCGGGGGAAGGGATCAAATTAGATCTCACTTTCCCCCACTCTCCCTAGCCTCTCCCCCACAAGAATCGCCACCTCCACCATCCTTTCCGCAGCCGGGAAGAGTTGCTTTGTCGTCGGGAGGCCCTCTCCTCGCCGCGGGAGGCTCTGTGCCTCTTCTCCCCTCGCCGATCCGCGCCATGGACCGTGGTACGTTGCTCCCTCTCTCTCCCATATAGTTGGTAGATGGAGATGAACTAGGAGATCCATGTTCTTTGGTGTTCTTGCGTATGAGGGTAGGGATGCATCTTGTACAAACCCTAGGAATTTCGAATATGATCAGTCGGAACAATCTTCATCGACTTTTAGGATGGTTCCATGTTCATGTGCTCCTATTTGTCGATGATTTTTCTTACTACTCTCTTTCTCGATGCCGCTGATTTGTATGCATAACAATATTTTCATCATCTCTTCTTTATGCTTTTCTTCTTATTTCCATTCACAACATCCAGTGGATCACGGGGAGGTCGTACCAATAAGTGTGCGGGTCGGAAGGCATCGAGGGTTGATGAGATCTAAGAGACACTAGATCCCTCCAAGCCCAAGCGCAAGCCTAGGTTTCCTGGATCCGAGAAGACTCTTACCAAAAGATAAAAGACAACATCTCAAGTATCAGACTCGCTGTTCCTTGCCACTCACCATGAAAACCCGTATGTCATTGAGGGGAGTCGCTTGATGCCTTAGTTTCGAGGCGGGATACCCGTTTCCAGACCGTCTTTGAAGCCCAAATCTACAAGGATATTCTCATGAGGAAAGCTAAAACCAATGTGGCCACTCAACACGCCATTTGTCTTGATCATATGGAGAGGAAGTCGGATGATTTTGGAGAAGCTCTTGCTATTTGTGATGCTTTCGGACTTCATCCCATCATGAAGTTTAGCAGGATTATGACGAAGGGCTTGTGTGTGAGTTCCTAGCTACCGTCCACCTTGGAAATGAGACTGTGCGTCACGTCATATGGATTACCAAGGGTGAGAAGTTTTCTCTCAAGTGGGGAGAAGTGGGAGACCTTCTTGGCTATCCGGATCATGGCCCATTTGGTGGTGGTCCGGAGTATGATCAAGAATGGTTCTGAGTTCATTCCGCATACAAGAACATCAACAAGGATCAACTTGCACCACTCTACTCATGCAAGAAGTATGCCATAGGGTTCTCAAAGGGGCTATATCACACATATGACATCATGCTTTGCATCTATCGCGGAACCATCAATCCCAAGGTTGCAATGTTGATGAGATCCAAGGCTACCTCAAGAATCACATGCTCCTTACCCATGAGAAGCGGCTCCAAGGTCTTACTCAAAAACTTGATGTGATGGATTTCATATGGAATGAGCTGTGGTATGCCATTGTGTTCAAGAAAAATGCTTGCTATGGCCCCCTTATCATGAAGATCATCTTGCATGCTTGGGATGACAAGCACCCGGAGGATCCCATTGATGACTCTTTGTGGGTCTCTCACAAGGAGAAGTGGCTACTTATCAAGGATCACACCGAGCCTGTTGAGCACTCGGTCCCGCTAGCCGCAAGGGCAAGGCCAAGCCACGAGTTGTGGTGGATGAAGAAGATGACATCGGGCCCTCTCGTCCTCCTCCTTCTGAGGGTGCTTTCAAGTGGATGGCTCGTGCTCTCAAGAAAATGTTTCGTGTGAACAAGAAGACCAAGAAGCATCCGTGGGAAGTGCATTATGACAAGGAGCTCAAGAACCGCAGGGCTGCTCAGGCTTCTAGGCAGCTTCGTCGTGATGACGGTGAGATGGTTGAGTCTCCTGTTCAGGACAACATCACCACTTGGGGTAGGTGGCAGGCCAGAGACTCGAAGGGAGATATTATCACTTGGTCCGATGAGGAAGCCGGAGAAGAAGTCACTAGCTCTCGTCGCCGTCCCCGTCCACCAAGCATGGACGATCTCTCCGATTGAGTCTTGGGACGTTAGCATCGACCTCTCTCCTTTTTGGTATCTTGATGCCAAAGGGGGAGAGATATCTATCTAGGATGCGTTTGGGTATTTGCATGGGTTTTTCACAAGCTTCGTTATTTCGTGATTGTTTCTTCTAGCTTGTGAAATGGTTGTGTTGCTATTTATGAACCTCGTTATGCATGGTGTAAGACATGTGAACCTCGTCTTAATTACTTTTCGTACTCCTTCGGTTCACTATTATGTTTGTGAGAAAGATATCATTTTATTTCTATCCTATATATCTTGCTTGGTCCATTCTTCATGAAGGGAGCATAACTCTGAGGGGAGCTCCGCCCATGTTGTTTAGACCTCGTGTTGCAAATTTTTGTGTTGTCATCAATTACCAAAAAAGGGGAGATTGAACGGTCATCTTCTGTTTTGATAGTTGATGAAAACACAATTAGTGGACTAATCCCTTATAAAGTTTATGTAGGATTTGTTTGCAACTCGTGTACGAGGCCCCCGTATTCCCTATAAACATCTCTAGGAGGATCGTGGCGATATTTGATCGGCGGAGAGCTTAAAAGAAGAAAGCAGAACATGTTTTTCCCAAGTAGCGGTAGTACCGGTGAAACCACCGGCAGTACCACCCCTTGTACTTCTTGCACACTTTGGTCCTTCAGCCAGTCCGCCTTCGGTGGCGGTACCGGTGGTGGTACCACCATTTCGTCGTTTGGTATGCACATCGCGGAGGCAACAACGGAGGTCACCGGTGGGCCACTACCGGTGGAGGTACCGGTGGATACTACGCCAAATCAGTGTTCTGTTAGCACATCGCGGAGGCATCGATGGAGGTCACCGGTAGTACCGGTGGGCAGTAGTACCGCTGGTACCTGATACGTCTCCAACGTATCTATAATTTATGATGTTCCATGTTGATATTATGCCAATTGCTACTTGTTTTCTCCCTTCTTTATAGCATTTTTACATGTTTTCCAGGACTAACCTATTAACGAGATGCCATAGAGCCAGTTCCCTGTGTTCTGCTGTTTTTAGTTTCAGAAAAGTTGTTCTGGAAATATTCTCGGAATTGGAAAATTTGAAAGCCAGAAGTTCTAAAAGTCCCGGAAGCATCCAGAAGTCCCGAAGAGCCCCGGAGGGGGTCCACAGGGTGGCCACACCATGGGGTGGCACGGGCCCCCTGGCCGTGCCACCTAGGGGTGTGGGCCCCCTGGCCACCTCCCGGCATCGCCCTTTTGCCCATATATACTCCCCGATGCATAAACCCTAGGAGAATCGACCTTTTCCACAAAATACATCCGTAGCTCCGCCGCTGCCGCCGACAAGTTTTGGGGGGGGGGGCAAATCTCTATTCTGGCACCCTGCCGGGACGGGGAAGTGCCCCCAGAAGCCATCTCCACCGACTCCACCTCCATCTCCATCGCCGTTGTTGTCTCCTATGATGAGGAGGGAGTAGTTCTCCCCCGAGGCTGAGGGCTCTACAGGTAGCTATGTGGTTCATCTCTCTCTCTCCCATGGTGTGATCTATATGTTTCATGAGCTTTGTAATCTATTTGAACTCGTAGATGTTACTCTTCATCTTTTGCTACTCAAGTGCTTTATTAATATGAACTTTGGAGTCACCTTGTATCGCGGTGTGAAGGTGACAGTGTGCACGTCGTGTGTGTCTCCTCTATGAAATTGTGGAGTTTGTTAGTACCTTCTAGGGCGCTCATAGTGACAGCGTGGGGTTAACTAGACATGGGAATACAAACTTGAGGAGTGCTGTTACAGCCCTACGCAATGATTAGTGTTCGTTATCCAACCAGAGAGGGTTAAGAGTAGCATAGTGAGAGAAGCTATCTAGTTATTCATTTATGTGATCAATGTTGAGAGTGTCCACTAGTGAAAGTAGGAGCCCTAGGCCTTATTTCCAAGCATTGAAACACCGTTTTCCTCCTGTTCTGCTACATGTTTGCTTGCTGCCCTTTTTATTTCAGATTGCTATTATCACTTATTATCATCCATATTACTTGCATTTTACTATCTCTTCGCCGAACTAGTGCACCTATATACCTGACAAGTATATTGGGTGTGTTGGGGACACAAGAGACTTCTTGTATCTTGATTGCAGGGTTGCTTGAGAGGGATATCTTTGACCTCTACCTCCCTGAGTTCGATAAACGTTGGGTGATCCACTTAAGGGAAACTCGCTGCTGTTCTACAAACCTCTGCACTTGGAGGCCCAACACTGTCAAGAATAGAAGCGTGCATAGACATCAGTACCACCGGTACCTCTGGCAGTTCTTCAGGCTCCTAGGGGCAGTCCACCACTGGTGGTGGTACCGCCAAACTATTGTTCTGTTGGTGCATCCCGGAGGCAACGAAGGAGGGCACCGGTAGTACCGGTGGGCGGTACTACCGCTGATTCCACCGGTACCTCCCGTGATGCCGGAATATGGTACGCAGAGAAAGAGTTGTTTGTGCGCTAGGGCCACTGACCACACTGGTAGTACCGGTGGTAACACCAGTAGTACCACTGGTGTGGGAAAGTGGCCAACAGATGGATTGGGAGGGGACCATTTAATGCACTTCTTCTTCCCTCTCTAGGCTCTAAGCTTCACTCTCTCCTTGCCATTAATGCGAGCTTTAAACTCATAGATCTCCCTCTCCAACCACCAAAACACTCCGATTCTTTGTGGAGAGCTAGATGAGACCTCGATACGTGATTCCACGAAAGGAATTGCAAATCCATCCACTCAATCCTCGAGGATCTTGAGAGCTCCTGGGTGCCCTGTAACCCTAAAACAAACCCTAGTGCATGTAGCTTCCATCTCGATTCAAGAAGTTTCGGATTGTTGAGAGTCTCCATCTATCTTTTTGAGTCCCCAACCTTGTGTAAAGGTTTGATCAACGCCTTTATGTCGACCTCATACTGGAAACGAGAATCTCCCTCACCGGAGAAGTTCAAGGAGAACAAGGTGTGCACATCCGTGTTATTGGAGTGCCTAGGTGGCTCCACACCTCTCCAACGTAGACGTACTTGCCTTGGGAAGGAACTACGGGAATCATATCCTTTCCTCCTTGTTTACACGTGTGGTTCATCTTATGCTTTACATATTATTTCCGTTGCGTACTTTGTTTCGTATCACATAGCTTGTTCATCTAGTTGCACATCTAGATAAGCTCGTGTTTACTTTTTTAGCCCAATCTAAAAGATAAGAATAAAAATTGTTAGTCACCTATTCATCCCCTCTAGTTGACCATACTATACTCTCACGCGCCCCGCTCGGTTTTCTGTATTCGCTGGAGCGCACAACGCTGGCTCCCGCGCGCAATTTTGTCGGGTTTTCCGCGCCGCGCTATTTGTGACTGCTGAAGATGCTCTAATCCTCATTAATCTGTTGGATGAAAGTATCTAGGCAAAAGTAATTTTTTTCCTATTTTACTACTCTCCCGCTACATATTAATTGTCGCCGTATCGATATATCTAGGACTAAAACATGTTTAGATGTATCTGATACAACAACAACAACAGTTAATATTAATATATGGATCAGTGGAAGTATTTCGGCTAAATTTTCGTAATTCATATAGTTTGACACAACACGGTTTAGAGAACACAAATTGATACTTTTGACGGCACGAAAAGGATGTTTCAAAGGTAAGTTTTATCTTTAACAAGGGCTTTTTAGCTTTTTTTAGTGGATTTTAGCAAGGTTGAGGTTTCTTGTAGCCCTTTTTTTTCAAACGCATTCATTGGGCCTGACACTTTACGACCACAACCCATGCGGGGCGTGATAGGCCAAGGCGCCCAGCCCACCTGTTTATCTACTACTCCGTTCTGTGCCCTGCTGCCCGCAACCCTCACGGCTCACGCTGCCCGCGTCGAGAGCTCACCGCGCCGCCCGTGTCTCGGAAGCCATGGGGGAGCCGAGCAAGGAGCTCCTAGACCTCCCCGCGGGGCCTGAATCACCTTCCTTCATCGGTGCCGCTCTCATCTCCGTTCCTCTTCTCTTCCCCTTTGCTTCCAAATTCCTCTGGTTGGTGTGTTTGCCTTCCTTCTGTAATGTTTAGGGTTTGTGCGATTTGCAGAGTCGCTGTTCGTCGGCAGACAACAGCACAAAGAGGAGGGAAAGCGCAAGGCGGGGCCTCCCACCGATCCAATCCCCAAGAGCCAAGGTATCTATTATTGTTGCTACTCCGTGCAACTCAGGAAATAGGAATACGTACAGCTGTGCGTTCTTCATTATAGTTGTTTGCTTAGCCCAAGCTCATCAGGGAATCACACCAACACGTGTATTTGTTCACCCTAAATCTTCAAAGCCATAGTCAACGGCAGTGTCCAGCTTGCCGGCTGTTATAAAAAAAGCTCGAACAATACTTGACCTGACTGGAAAACTGCCTTGATGGGGCTGTAGTTTGACGTAGTAGTTAGTTGTGTGAAACAATTTCGTACCTTTTTTGAACTGAAAGGGTTCAACAAATATTAACATGTCCAAAAGGAGAAAGATACAAGAGGAAATTACTTTTTTCAGCTTACATACTTGCTCACTGAATTTTCCATTTAATTTGGGTGTTACAATGCTGCCCAGTTCTCGGAAAAGTGAAGGATTTCTTGGGAGAGATGGCAAAGGCGAACGAGAAATTGCAGCTCGATGCGCAGGTAGGCATCTAATTGGTTTTGTGTTAGATCACTTCCCCTGCGGTTATTTGACTCCAATTTATGTATGTGCAGAATAAGCCTCCTGAGGAGTATGACATAGAAGCGCTTACTGGAAATGAAAAGGAATATATTGAGATGGTAAAGCTAATCTTTGAAATATGGTGGAGAAAGTATCAGTTTGACTGCACTAACTGATGAGCACAATTCTGTTTTCAGGATTTGATTCTCGGTGTTGCTGATCTTCATTCGGAGCAAGCTGTAGATGCAGCTGAAGCGACAATGAGTGGCTTCCCACCCTCGGGAAGGTCATTTGCCAGCAGCTCATCTGACTCGGAAGATGATAGCGATGACCATGATGATGATGAGCCCAGCATGTCTGGCAAAGATAAATGTGACAATCCTGATAAACCTGGAACACATCCAGTTAAAGGGAAGAAACCGAGTAAAAGACAGAAGATTGTTGTCCTCAACTAGGATACTTGTCATACTTCACAGACAAGGAAGGGCAGGAGCTGTGCTACTTGGCGATGATAGTTCAGCCGAATGTAGTACCCCAATACCTGATGCTAATCAAGAGCCTAGACTATACAAATATGAGGATCACCGCATTTTTGTGATGTTTAATGTTCAGCTTAACTGGGCCTATTCCCTTGGGGGGCCCAGTCTTGCAATACAATGCGTGGGAATATCGTCTATTCTGAGTTACTTGGTGTCTGATGACCCGTTCTGTAGAAAGATGCACATAGAGCTGCCGTAGAGTTCCATGGATCGACACTTTCCTCTCAACAGGTGTTCTAGAAAATCAGCATTCAGTCGTGAAAACATCCATACAGTCACACAGAAGGTAAGGAAGGATATCAACCCTGCTCTCCTCTTGCATAGAAGAGATATATGTGAGCTGCATGCCAATTTCAGATGCAAATGCTCGATTCAGCAAACAGATGGCATTTATCTATTCAGATACTAACCCCTTAAATTTACAATGTATACACAAATTTATGACTATTGCTCAAAGAACTCGAGCATACGCCTCCAGGTCTAATTCTACAAAGCTGAGCTCTAACTGGAGAAAGAAAAGAGATGGAAAAACTTTCTGAAAAAAGAAAACAAGCGCGTGTTCGGGTAGTACAGAATAATGACAATATCACATACTTGGATTTCAGGAACCACATGCTCTATGGAATATCCCCGTAACGAGGAAAACATCATCCAAACAATAATCTCAGCAACCACATCGAAATGGCAAGCACCTAACAAATACACGACGTTCCTTAGCTGTATGTATATGGTTGGGTCAATAATATCGATGATGGATATTAAACCAAGTTAAACAACAAGAGGGCCTAATCTGACCACTGACATAACTGAAATTGCTGATAAAAGATTGGCGCGTGCTCTGCGTAGGTCAGCCTACATTTGCAAAACGTAGGTCCCCTCGCGAGCCGTCCGATCTTCATCTGATGGCTTGAATCAGCATAATACCGTTTTACATTTTAGCCCCCTCCCTCCCCCCCCCCCCCCCCCCCCCCCCCCCGCGTTTTTTGGATATAGAACCCGCACTCTGCAGCAACCCCATTTAAAACGAAAAGGTATATTATGTTGCCCCTGGTCATCTCGGTAATTACAACAAATCTGCCATTGCAACAAATTCCTCGTATCGCAACAAAAATTATCGCCCCGTGTACAAAAAAAAGTATTGCAACAAATTGTTTCAAATCTTTTTCGAAAAATAAGTAATGTTACAAATAATAGTTAAACAATATGTTATTGCGTTGCAACAAAAAATTTAAACAATTCAACAAAAATCATAACCTATTGCAACAAAAAAAATTATTTACATCCATTAGAAAAGTTGGTAAGAAAAAAAATTATCACTGTTTCAGTTGCAACAAAAATCATTACCCATTTCAACAAAAAAGTAAATCGATAGCAACAAAAAAATTATATGTTTACAACATGTGAATAAGCGCATAAACATATCATTCCAAATGAATTATAAATACACATGTATTTGTCTAGAAAAAACATCCAGAAAAAACATTGCAACATCTTGTTTGTGCTTTCTCAACAAAATATGGGAAAAACCGTTACAAAATTATAGTACGTACGCAACATTGGCTGAACACGGTGAAAACACTTAGCATATTTTCGGCTGCTCTAGTTACTAGCTTGGACTTTTTAATTCGGTTAAAAAAGACATAAAACTGGCCCAGAAAAAAATCTATAGCTTATTTGGCCCAACATAGGAGCAGACGGCCCAACAGCAGGTAACGCAAACAGAAGCGAACGCAGCGACCTACGCTTCGCTCGCGTAGGTCGCCCTAGGACAAGTATTTTCCTAAAAGATTACCAGGAAAGAACGACTCTTGTAAATTAATTCTTCTGGCTTTAGTTACAAACAGAGAAGATTCCGGTTAGCGACAGGCAGTATCGCATATTCTGAATTGGTGTGGCAATGCTCCAATTTCAATGAATACATGATTAATTAATCAGATCGCACACACAATTTGATCGAACATGTTTCATCTTTCAGGAACAATCACACTTAGGAGTTACAGGTTTCACTTCCCCCTCCTCTCTCCCCCTGCGCTGCAGTAGTTTGAGCAACGGGCCAACCTAGCGCCTTCTTGTCGGCGATGCCAACTGGGAGTGGTCTTGGAGCGCGCCAGTGTTAGGGTTGTGGACATTAGTCATTCTAGTAGCAGTAGTTTAGTTAGGTGTTGGTGTTTTCGGCTGTTTGCTAGACTTGGGCTTTATGCGTCTACGGTGTTCCTCTTCGGCGCAGACGCGAGGTGCTGGGAGGCGCTGGAGCCGATTGACGGTCAGCTGCCATGAAGGTGGCTGGCTGCTTTGGGCAGATCTGGTGGCACCGCTTTCAATAATCGCGAAGAAGCCATGGAAGCTGCTGGCTCTGTTCATCCTCGTCGTCAAGGTGGCGAAAGGAGGGATGGACCGACGGGTTCTTATGCGTCTTGGGGTGTTCTGGCTGTTACAACAGGCTGATTTCATCAACGGCGGAGAAGCTACGCCGCTGTTATCCATGGCCGACGTGGCCGCTCCGCACTGTGGTGCTATGTACTGGACCATCTTGTAATTTGCCCGCCGATGATTTTTTTTATAAGAGCATATATTATACCAATTACACTCGGACTCTGCAAGAATGTATTGTCCTAACAAGCTTACACATGCACACGGCCAAAAAAAGAAGAAGAAAAATTACAAAAAGGAAAAAGTTCGTGATCTATTCCTTCTAGCTGCAGACGTAACACCACCAAGACAACACCTGAAGTCCAGCTTCTCCAAAAGCGACGCTTCCAAGAAGAAAACAATGCACAAGCGTCGTCTTCGCCCGACCATAGATCATAAATTTTCACCCTGGAGAGAGAATTCACTCACAAAACAATAGGTCATTGCCAGCCACAACCAACTAAGCTCGGACCTTGGATTTTCAAACTGCAAGGTAAGACTGTGCACTTCACCCGTGTTGTCGCCCCCACTTTCAAAGTTACTGCTACAAGTGGTGAACCACCAAGACAGTTCGTCGTCGCCACAAAGACTCGATCCACCATTGCTGGTTCTCGTATCTCGGCTATCAAGACCTTCTCCGCTTCTGACTTCACCAAAGACATGGTAACCTATAACTGAGGTTCACAACGATCCCTCTAAAATTAAACAGTCAGAACAGGGGTTCGACCGACCGAATTCCATCTGATCCAGCCATCTCCAGGCATCAACCGCCCAATGGAGTTCTCTAGCACCTTCCGGAACACGTTTCTCCAAACTAGATCAACAAGGGCCGACATCAAGCAGCTCTTCGTCCTTGCGCAGGAGGAACCATAGGACCTCCAACATTTATTCATGCTGAACCAGCAGTCCCCACACCACCGGGTGGAAGGAACGAACAGATCGGGCTCGAAACCACATCACCATAAGGAGCAACACCGCCACCATCGGCTTGCAGCCACCCTGCAGCTCCACGATAACCCGCGCCGCCGTTGGGGATCCGCGGCGTCACCACCAGTTGCCTCCCTGCGGAGAACCAGGAGGATTAGCGCCGCCACTAGGGCATCGCGCCGCCGCCATTGGCCTGCTACTGCGCCCTACACGCTCCCCACCATGCCTCCCTGCCACAGATAAGCGAGCCCCCCATTGGAGAACGCCGACGCCCGCCGGCCAGCCATCATCCGCGCCGCCTTGGATGCGACCTTCCTGCACGAGGGAACACGAAAGGGCGCATGGAGGAGGCACACCAGCCGCCATTAGGAGGTAGGGCGCGGCCGCTACCACCGACGTCACGCCGGCAACGACCTTGGGGGGGGGGGGCGCCGGAAGAGGATTTTTAGGTTTAGGGAGACGGTGCCTCCGGAGTCGCCATCACGCGGACGACCCGGGAGTCTTTTGGCTCACGTCCTCATAAACAAAACATCTGAGAAGTAACACAACGACTAAAGTACAAAGAGGCGTAAACTTTTGCTACAACCCGACACGCATTCAGAGTCCGTTTCGCATCGGGAAGATCTGGCTTGACGACCGGGTCTGCTGGTGGTGCCGCTGTTGGTTCGCATACTGCAGCGCCTGGTCGACCATGGCGGCGTGCGAGGCACGCGGCAGGGGAATGCTGCCGGCCTTACGCGCTTCTAGGCCTTGTCGTCCGCCATGCTCCCGCCTCCTTCTAGCGCTAGCTGCATGAACCGATGCATGTCATACAACGTCAACTCGTGCTGCTCGGGGCCGTCAGAGCGCGTCTCGAAGTCTGACAGCAGCAGGCCCCCCTCATGTCGTGCAAGCGCGCCGCCGCGGTACGGGCACACTAAGAACTGGGCTCCAAAGCAGTCCACGTCGTCGTCCTCATATCCAGCGCCGACTCCGCGAACGCGTCGATGAACATGACGCGCAAGCAGAACTCCAGACCGCCGAGATCCTCGGCCCCGTCGCATGTGGCCTGGACGCGCGCTGCCACCCTCCACATCTCCATCGCTACCTCTAGGCGCATCATGATGAGGACATCCCTAGCTCTTCACCTATTGTTACACATGAGGATGCTCCAATAAAAGCTAATGAAGTAAGGATTGGTCCAATGACAAGATCAAGAACCAAACTATTACAACAATAGGTGAATTCACTCCTACTTGAGTATAATGTTTATAATTGTGAGAACTTTATACTACCTAAATCCTTGCACTTATGTATTCTCAGGTTTATTGATAACACAAGCATGAATGGAGATCATGAAGAGGAGATACACATGGATGGAGATGGACTAGAAGAGGAGATGGAGATCAAGTGCTAGCATGGTGAAAACAACAAATAACAAATGTTATGATGACAAGGGGATGGTGCCTCCACAAGGTCAAATGCACTTAGTGTGGAAAACAATGCCAATATGTTATTCCACACTCATTGATGGACAAAGCAAGAGGAGGGCGCCCACAAAGGAGATCTATGCGCCATATAGAGTCCTAGTAGTTGTAGGTTTGGTTTGTATACCAATTTGGCCGCATCCCACATAATTGGGTCGGTTTGTATCTATGTGTGGTCCTAGTAGGAGTCCTATTCGAGTAGGAGAGGGTTTTACTTGCGCAAGGCAACTTGTGGCCGCACCCCTCCCTCTCATATACCCCCTACCTACGAGTTGGAGGGGTTAGACTACGTTAAAACATAAACCCTAGACCTCTAGATTGAAACAGCTTGTAAGCCTTCATCTGGAAGTTCATCTGCAAACTTTAAGTGTTACCTACTGTTCCACTGGGAATAAGAAGGTACAAGACCACTTGTAGTCGGTGGATTACTTGTGCAAGAGTGTGGAGTTGAGAATATCCTTGGGGTTTCTATCTTTTGCATTGGCATTAGGGATCAGCCGGGAGAGTTCTTAGTGGTGCAGTAGTTATCATATTGAAGTTATCTGTGAGTTCACTAAGAAGATTGGGCCATCCCTTATCATCTTGGTATCATATTTACAGGTTGCCTCGGTGAGCTATCAATTTCCCTTTAGATTTGAGTGTTTTTATTACCTATCCAGAAAATTGCCCCACAAAAATAGTTTAGTTCTTGCCATCACCCTAGATAATCACCTTAGTTTCATTACTATAGCTGTTTTTGTGTTTGATTTCGTGTTATCTTTTTGTCTTTTTTAGATCTCTTATTTCCGGCTAGGTTTAGGGTTCTTTGTTCATCTAGTCGAAATCCTATCAAAAACTTAAAAAAAAAAAATCCGCCGCAGGTTACCATATCCACCTCCAATCCGAGTCCACCTAGAATCCTACTGCGGCAGAGATTTGCGCGTTTTGCTGCCTAGCCCTATACCTAATTGCACTCGGATTCCCTACTGCGGTAGCGTTTTCGCTGATTTCCTGCCGTGGCGCTACAACCCACCGCATCCCACCTGAACTCGGATTCCCCCTGTCGCTCGCTTACAAATCCACCCACCCGCACCGCAGCGCTGTTACCAATCGCACCACCTGCGCGCTACCGCAGCAGAAATTTTGCGCATTTTGCTGCCGCCGCTGCTGCGCGCTGTGCTGTTTTCTGCCGTGTACACGTAACATCCGCAGTTACCAAAAGCAGTTTTCTGTTCTACGCGCTGCCGTGGCAGAGAAACGCAGTTGTTTTGCTGCCGTGAGTGCCGTTTGCTGTTGTGAGCTTGTTAGAGTAGATTTTCACCTAGAATTTTCCTGTTTTTCTTTTGTTTTCCTGTTTTCTTCTTTAGGATCAATATTTCCATACCTTGTGAACCATAGCCACAGCCTTTCTACAGCATTCAAATAGGAACTTGCCCACAAATATAGCTATTTTTGTGCTCTGACAGGTTGCTCATTTTCATCACCACCATTGTGTTCACTTGTTTATTGGTACATATTGCTCCTAGTTGTGTTTAAGGCCATTGGAAAAATAAAAAATAGTAGAAAAAGAGTAAAAGTATTAAAAAAAAGGAGAAAAGAGAAAAACGGAAAATTGCAAAGAGGCCATATTGATACTATTGTTTCTAGTTGAGCTTGCCATTGTGACACTTGGTTTTTCATTGAGCAATCTTGTGACTGTCAATTAAGAGCCTAGCTAGTGACTTTCTAGTGCATTGCAAAATCTCATCCATATATTTGCTTTGCCACATTTGTCTCCATTATTGTGTGAGTTTCTTGGGTATTTTTATATATTCACATAGACAACAAATAGGACTTGTTACTTTGGTGATTGTTAGGTATCCATACCAAGTCCCACTAGATAACCTTGTTTGCTTTTGTGAGAGTTAAAAACCTGGGTATTCTCTTCTTCACATCAAAGTACATTAATTGCCTCTACTTGTGGTAAGTATTTCTATTCACTTTGGAAGGGTAAGATAACCTATTGTCTTGCTAGATTTTTGAGTGAGTTGTGAGAGAACACCACAACCTATACTTGTTTCTATTTCACTAACCTACTAATGGATCCTTCTAGTGATGATCTTGTGCATCAAAAGAAGGACCATAAGGAGGGAGTTAATTGGAGGGAGTATGAGGCCCTAAGAGATGTTTTGACAAATCAAACGAGAGACAATCATAAAGAATTCAAGGAATATGTCAATGATGCATGTGATCCATTATACAATACTATACAAGGATTGGAGACCAAGGTGGATGAGACCCATAAGTTGGCCGAAAAGAACAATGGGGCGGTGAAATCCATCAATGATGCTATTGCTCAACTAGTTACTACACTTGCTGGTCTTCAAACTATGATTCAAGCAAGGCTACCAATTGTTGATGATGATAATGATAGTGTCCATAGTGATGCTAATAATGGATTGGAAGCTAATATGGGAGTGGATCCACATCATGGCCGTGGAGCTAGAGGAGATAGAGGCCGAGGAGGACCTCAAGGCCGAGCCCATAATTTTGTGGCAAGGAGAGTGCCCAATAATGTGGTTCCAGAAAATCAAAGAGAGGATGGTTTGAGTAAGCCAAAATTCTCTATTCCTTCTTTCAGTTTTGATACTATGGATGTGGAGGAATATTTACTATGGGAGCTAAAAATTGAGAAGCTATGGAGATTGCATGATTATAGTGAGGATAGAAAAATCAAATTGGCATCTTCTGAGTTTGATGGATATGCTCTTAGATGGTGGGATACTATTGTGAGAAAGAGGCAAGATGATGGTGAATTACCCATTGTCACTTGGAACACCATGAAGAGAGTCATGAGGGATAGATTTGTTCCACCAAATTACATAAGGCAATAATTTGATCAATTGCAACAATTGAGGCAAGGTACTACGATTGTTGATTCTTATTATCAAGAGATGGAATTAATCATGCAAAGGGCACGTGTGAGAGAGCAATTGGAGCAAACAATGCAAAGGTTACTTTCAGGTTTGAATTATAAAATCAAGGGCATTGTTAGGCATCACCAATATCATGATATGCATGAATTATGACATCATGCTAGGGAGGCCGAATCACACATCAATGAGGAGGCTAAAATTACAGCAATGACAAGGAGTAGATTTCCCATGAGATCATCTACTATGCCTAGTACACCACCTCCTCCATCTCTTAGCCGTTGTAACACCTGGGGTGTTCCCCCTAAGTTAGAAAGTTGGTTGTTTTTCTTTTTTTTTGTTTTGCATCATGACATCATAATCATTGCATTTGTTTTTCTTTGTTTTCCATTTGTTTTCCCTTATTTTTCAATTTGAATTTCAAACCAAAAATTCAAATCTTTGTTTCATACTTGTTCTGTTACAATTTCCAAATGAATATTCAAATCAAAACATCAAATTGTTTCCTTTAAGCTTGAAATTAACAACTTTTAAATTGCTTAAGTTTTAATTATTTAATTGATACCAATGTTTCACTCAAAATCAATTAAAATTACAAACAGCAACCAATTTGAAATTTTTGAGAAACCAAAAGTTTGCACTTGGTTCTTTTACAATAAACAACCTATACAAATTTTCCCTAAATTTTTCCTATCCTAAAAACCCATCTCTTCTTCTCTTATTCTTTTCTGCAAAAAAAAAAAGAGAATGGAAAAAAAACAAAAAAAAAACAGAAACGAGCTGGGGAAAGGCAGCAGGCCCAGGCCAGCCCCAGGCCCATCTTTCCCCACGGCCTGCTACCCTTTCCCTAACCTCCGTACGGAGACAGAGAGCGGAGGGGGGCTCCCCCACCGAGCAGGGAGCTCACCTGCTTCCCCCTATATCTAGCCTCCCTAGGGCGTGCCCTAGCTCCTCTCTCCCTCCTCCTTCTCCCATCCGCCGCCATTCTTCTTTCCCCCTCGGATCCCCCTCCAAACCGCTGTCTTTCTTCTGAATTTCTTCTGAACCTCGGTAGCACTTCCATGGCCGGAGTTCGTCGGGGGTGAGGTGGGGGTTGTGCTCACCGTCAAAGGCATCACGCCGCGGGAATGGAACCCCCTAGTCTTCCTCGTCCTCCTCGCGTCCCCGGCGGGGCCCGAACCGCCACGGATCGCTGCCGCCGAGTCGACCATCGCCGCCGTTCCCTCCACGTCGACCACTGCCACCTCTTCCCCTCGGTGAGCTCCCCTCTCCTCTCCCCTTCCCTTCGCACGCACGGCCACCGGGCACCCCCCCGGCGCCCTCGCCCGCCAAGAGCAGCGCCGCCCCGCGCGGCACGGTTCCTCGCCGGCAGCAGACGGCAGCGACGATCTGCTCCCCGTCGTGGTTCAGTTAAACTGAACTTTGTTCAGTTCAGTTATCACGCGAGAGCTCACCCTAAAACCCCACGCGTGCTAGAGCTAACACAATCAGAGCAGCAGCGCACTGGTTAGCTCCCTTGCGCGCGCCCACAGGTGCTGGGTTCGATCCCTCCCCCCCCCCCCAGACAGAAAAGCCACACCTTTTCTGCCCCTTTTTCCTTTTTTTTGCCCGAATTTCAGAAACACAGATCTGAGAAATTAATTCTAAAATCAATAACAAATCGAATTTTGCTCCAATTTGAATGATTCAAATTCCTGTGGATTCATAATTTTGTGCTCTTGCTGCTAATGGCAAAGTTGCAACATGTTTCTGTAATAATTTTTGCACTAAAAAATTAATTAATGAAAATGCAATTAAAAGTTGAAACTTTGGAATTTCATAACTTGAGTTTGGTTCATCCAATTTGAGCAAACTTGGGCTCTAAAAATTTGTCTTAACAAACTCTACACATTGGTATTTTATTTGGCCACAATTGAATTAATTTTGAACATGTTTCCCTCTGTTTACTAAAAAGGGCAGAATAAGAATGGTTATGGAAAATTGTATAATAAATTCAATAATAACCCAAAAATTATGTTTAATAGCTCAAAATGTTCAGTGAAACATTTGCTACATGTTTTCAACCTTTTCAATGCAATTTTTTTTACTGTTTTTCCTAATTAAAAGTGGTGCAATAATTCAATGCTTTAATTAAACCTCTTAAATTGCAAAATTCATAACTTGGGCAATTCAAACCCAATTCCAACATGTGAAATATGTTTTCCATCCCATTTTTCATGAACTTTGCAAATATCAACTTTGTATGCTGTCTCAAATAAATTAAATTGCTGAAAACAACTGTTTCTTAATTAATGCATTTAAAATTGTCAAATTAATAACTTGCTCATCTAAAATCCAAATTCAACAAATGAAATATGTATTCCATCTAAAATTTTGTGTTCTTTCCAAATATAAATTTTGTTATCTGTTTTGAACAATTAAAATTGGTGATAACAACAAATTCTTGTGTAACTCATTTAAGAAGCCAATTTCCATAACTTAATAAATAAAATTCCAAACTTGGTAAACAACATATCAAACTGAAGCTATTGTTGTTTTCTTATTGTTTTCATCATCCATGCATCATTATAATCAAATTTCACATGATGGTTATTTGTAGATCATTTAATTCAACATTAATTCATGGGCTTTTCCATATGCAATCCAAATTGCATATGGGCCCATTTAAATATGTTTACCATGTCAACTAGTTTATCTTTGATGCATCCTTAAACTTGTCATGCATCCATATCTTGATCATGCTGGATCTTTTGCCGTAGAGGTAATTGTTGCATCCGGTGTTTGTTCTAGTTCGTTGCTTCTTCCCGGATAGGACGTTGAGATGATGTGAGCAACGACAAGTTCTTGGGATGTACCTCTACTTGTTGGATCTCAGGCAAGTATACTCACTTGCTGCCAAATGGCTGCCTTTCATCACTTGTTACCGATTCTTTCCGTTGTTCTTATGCTAGCCTTATGATTCGATGCTTGTGTCTCGATCCTATCATATGTTTACCTTGCAGCCATGATATAGCCTTCCTTCCACTTCCTATTAACTGTTGTTTGTTTACCATGTTGGCCTTGTGTCGTAGTTGCATGCTTAGTGTTGTTTGCGCTCAAGTCTTGTTGTTCGTCTTATCACCTGTTTAGTCGATAGTTGGGTTTCAATTCAATCAACAACATGTTAATGTTTTGGGTAATAATAATTTGATGATAAGGCACCGGCAGGAGGCCCGGCGTGGTTTTGAGGCCTGCTAGTGTCGACCCTAATTAGGAAAAGGGTCTTGTCCATTGATCCATGATGAGCGCACTAACCGCATGTGGGAAGCGAGTATGGCCCCCCCCGCAATTCTGATTCGATTCGCATCTCGTCCAAATCGCCTCATTTAGTTCGGGTTTTCCATTTGCCGCATGCATATGCAGGTGCGAACCCTTGGCGCCAGGGTGGAACTTTTGTAGTCGGCATTTAGGGAGACACGTTCTTAGAGTGCTATGAGGGTCCCCCTTTTCTTCGTGGGGCTTGATTAGCCGTGCGCTCAACTGCACGGGGTTCTTTGGGCTTGATGCGAAGAAGAGTTGGGTTGTGTTGAGTACCTCGCTTGGTGGGTTGATCCCCCGTCTGGCGGGTTATTCTTACGTGTACGGCCAAATTGGTGCATCCCTGCAGGGTTAAATCTTCTCGAGAAGCCGTGTTGTCCGCGGTTATGGATGACTTGGTGAAAGTGCTGGCTAACAAGTACTCAGACAACTTACACTTAACGATGATAACTTGACTAGTAACATAGATTACCTCCACCATAAAAATGAATGTCACCTTAATCAACCGTGTGAGTTTCCTTGGGTTGCTTCCTTAGTAGGGGGTAACATTGGATGGGTATTGTTTGGTGAGTAGTTGTAGTTGGTTCTGATGCGCTATCTTATCCCTTTCTTTTAGCCGGATGTTGTAGCGAGTCTCTGTAGTTAGTTAGTGCAGCCCGCTGCCGCTTCTTTGCAATAATCCTTTCCTCTCCGTTGAACCCAAAGTATTTGTATCTTGTGATGATTGGTTACGCTGGTATCTTGTGAGTATGGTTTATCCACTTGCCAGTACTTAACCGTACTGACCCACGAATCCCTTTCGTGGCTGCATATTCCACATTGCAGTCAACAGGTTTGAAGTCTGACGACGTTAGCTTGGGAATCCCTCCGGCTTGGCCTGGGCAGGGATTGGACGCCATCGGTTATCTTCAGGACTCTTAGTCCAATTTGTATCTTGTTCGTAGCCGGACACTATGTTGTTTCTTCCGCTGTTATTTGGATCTTTGTATTGTATCAGTGGTATCCTTGACTCGTTTGAGTCTTCTTGTATATATCTTTTCTGTTGTTGTTGCGGAATATTCATGAAATGTTGCAATGTTATCACAAGTGGCAACCTGGAATCGGTTATTGTGTGGATTTTGGCGGGAATGCTGAAATCTGCCTAGTGCCCGATCCCGGGGCGTCACAAATGGTATCAGAGCATGGTTTCCGATTCCCGATATTGTTTCGATACGAATGGTTATCGAAGCAACGGGTCCGCAAAGCCTGTAGGATAACCTCGCTAACGGTCGTGTTCTTAGAGTGTCAAAACTATTTGTGCAAAACCTGTTTTGGAAACCTCTCGATAGGATTCTTGTTTATTCCTTTCCTCTATTCTACTTCTCCTTCTATCTCATTTGTTTTGGAGTCTCCCCTCTTGTCTATCTTTCAAAGTGTTAGGATCCTACGTGGGTTGGACGTTTTCTGAGCCTTTAACCTAATAGGTTCGATCATCGGAAGATTCCTGGTGAGAGAAGATCGTCGTCACTCCGAGCAAGAATCTCTTGTTAGTGGTGTCGAGAAGCCCTTGTTAGTGGTGTCGAGGAGATCAACTGGAAGCATGAAGGATCGATAGTCGAACTTCTTTCCCCATCCCCTTGTTAGTGGTGTCGTCTATAACACCTGGGGTGTTCCCCCTAAGTTCGAAAGTTGGTTGTTTTTTTTTTGCACCATGACATCATAATCATTGCATTTGTTTTTCTTTGTTTTCCATTTGTTTTCCCTTGTTTTTCAATTTGAATTTCAAACCAAAAATTCAAATCTTTGTTTCATACTTGTTCTGTTACAATTTCCAAATGAATATTCAAATCAAAACATCAAATTGTTTCCTTTAAGCTTGAAATTAACAACTTTTAAATTGCTTAAGTTTTAATTATTTAATTGATACCAATGTTTCACTCAAAATCAATTAAAATTACAAACATCAACCAATTTGAAATTTTTGAGAAAACAAAAGTTTGCACTTGGTGCTTTTACAATAAACAACCTATACAAATTTTCCCTAAATTTTTCCTATCCTAAAACCCCATCTTTTCTCCTCTTATTCTTTTCTGCAAAAAAAAAAGAGAAAGGAAAAAATTAAAAAAAAAAAACAGAAACGAGTTGGGGAAAGGCAGCAGGCCCAGGCCAGCCCCAGGCCCATCTTTCCCCACGGCCTGCTACCCTTTCCCTAACCTCCGTACGGAGACAGAGAGCGGAGGGGGGCTCCCCCACCGAGCAGGGAGCTCACCTGCTCCCCCCTATATCTAGCCTCCCTAGGGCGTGCCCTAGCTCCTCTCTCCCTCCTCCTTCTCCCATCCGCCGCCATTCTTCTTTCCCCTTCAGATCCCCCTCCAAACCGCTGTCTTTCTTCTGAATTTCTTCTGAACCTCGGTAGCACTTCCATGGCCGGAGTTCGTCGGGGGTGAGGTGGGGGTTGTGGTCACCGTCAAGGGCAGCACGCCGCGGGAATGGAACCCCCTAGTCTTCCTCGTCCTCCTCGCGTCCCCGGCGGGGCCCGAACCGCCGCGGATCGCCGCCGCCGAGTCGACCATCGCCGCCGTTCCCTCCACGTCGACCACTGCCACCTCTTCCCCTCGGTGAGCTCCCCTCTCCTCTCCCCTTCCCTTCGCACGCACGGCCACCGGACACCCCCCGGCGCCCTCGCCCGCCAAGACCAGCGCGGCCCCGCGCGGCACGGTTCCTCGCCGGCAGCAGACGGCAGCGATGATCTGCTCCCCGTCGTGGTTCAGTTAAACTGAACTTTGTTCAGTTCAGTTATCACGCGAGAGCTCACCCTAAAACCCCACGCGTGCTAGAGCTAACACAATCAGAGCAGCAGCGCACTGGTTAGCTCCCTTGCGCGCGCCCATAGGTGCTGGGTTCGACCCCCCCCCCCCCCCAGGCAGAAAAGCCACACCTTTTCTGCCCCTTTTTCCTTTTTTTTGCCCGAATTTCAGAAACACAGATCTGAGCAATTAATTCTAAAATCAATAACAAATCGAATTTTGCTCCAATTTGAATGATTCAAATTCCTGTGGATTCATAATTTTGTGCTCTTTCTGTTAATGGCAAAGTTGCAACATGTTTCTGTAATAATTTTTGCACTAAAAAATTAATTACTGAAAATGCAATTAAAAGTTGAAACTTTGGAATTTCATAACTTGAGTTTGGTTCATCCAATTTGAGCAAACTTGGGCTCTAAAAATTTGTCTTAACAAACTCTAAACATTGGTATTTTATTTGGCCACAATTGAATTAATTTTGAACATGTTTCCCTCTGTTTACTAAAAAGGGAAGAATAAGAATGGTTATGGAAAATTGCATAATAAATTCAATAATAACCCAAAAATTATGTTTAATAGCTCAAAATGTTCAGTGAAACATTTGCTACATGTTTTCAACCTTTTCAATGCAATTTGTCTACTGTTTTTCCTAATTAAAAGTGGTGCAATAATTCAATGCTTTAATTAAACCTCTTAAATTGCAAAATTCATAACTTGGGCAATTCAAACCCAATTCCAACATGTGAAATATGTTTTCCATCCCATTTTTCATGAACTTTGAAAATATCAACTTTGTATGCTGTCTCAAATAAATTAAATTGCTGAAAACAACTGTTTCTTAATTAATGCATTTAAAATTGTCAAATTAATAACTTGCTCATCTAAAATCCAAATTCAACAAATGAAATATGTATTCCATCTAAAATTTTGTGTTCTTTCCAAATATAAATTTTGTTATCTGTTTTGAACAATTAAAATTGGTGAAAACAACAAATGCTTGTGTAACTCATTTAAGAAGCCAATTTCCATAACTTAATAAATAAAATTCCAAACTTGGTAAACAACATATCAAACTGAAGCTATTGTTGTTTTCTTATTGTTTTCATCATCCATGCATCATTCTAATCAACTTTCACATGATGGTTATTTGTAGATCATTTAATTCAACATTAATTCATGGGCTTTTCCATATGCAATCCAAATTGCATATGGGCCCATTTAAATATGTTTACCATGTCAACTACTTTATCTTTGATGCATCCTTAAACTTGTCATGCATCCATATCTTGATCATGCTGGATCTTTTGACGTAGAAGTAATTGTTGCATCCAGTGTTTGTTCTAGTTCGTTGCTTCTTCCCGGATAGGACGTTGAGATGATGTGAGCAACGACAAGTTCTTCGGATGTACCTCTACTTGCTGGATATCATGCAAGTATACTCACTTGCTGCCAAATGGCTGCCTTTCATCACTTGTTACCGATTCTTTCCGTTGTTCTTATGCTAGCCTTATGATTCGATGCTTGTGTATCGATCCTATCATATGTTTACCTTGCAGCCATGATATAGCCTTCCTTCCACTTCCTATTAACTGTTGTTTGTTTACCATGTTGGCCTTGTGTCGTAGTTGCATGCTTAGTGTTGTTTGCGCTCAAGTCTTGTTGTTTGTCTTATCACCTGTTTAGTCGATAGTTGGGTTTCAATTCAATCAACAACATGTTAATGTTTTGGGTAATAATAATTTGATGATAAGGCACCGGAAGGAGGCCCGGCGTGGTTTTGAGGCCTGCTAGTGTCGACCCTAATTAGGAAAAGGGTCTTGTCCATTGATCCATGATGAGCGCACTAACCGCATGCGGGAAGCGAGTATGGGCGCCCCCCGCAATTCTGATTCGATTCGCATCTCGTCCAAATCGCCTCATTTAGTTCGGGTTTTCCATTTGCCGCATGCATATGCAGGTGCGAACCCTTGGCGCCAGGGTGGAAATTTTGTAGTCGGCATTTAGGGAGACACGTTCTTAGAGTGCTATGAGGGTCCCCTTTTCTTCGTGGGGCTTGATTAGCCGTGCGCTCAACTGCACGGGGTTCTTTGGGCTTGATGCGAAGAAGAGTTGGGTTGTGTTGAGTACCTCGCTTGGTGGGTTGATCCCCCGTCTGGCGGGTTATTCTTACGTGTACGGCCAAATTGGTGCATCCCTGCAGGGTTAAATCTTCTCGAGAAGCCGTGTTGTCCGCGGTTATGGATGACTTGGTGAAAGTGCTGGCTAACAAGTACTCAGACAACTTACACTTAACGATGATAACTTGACTAGTAACATAGATTACCTCCACCATAAAAATGAATGTCACCTTAATCAACCGTGTGAGTTTCCTTGGGTTGCTTCCTTAGTAGGGGGTAACATTGGATGGGTATTGTTTGGTGAGTAGTTGTAGTTGGTTCTGATGCGCTATCTTATCCCTTTCTTTTAGCCGGATGTTGTAGCGAGTCTCTGTAGTTAGTTAGTGCAGCCCGCTGCCGCTTCTTTGCAATAATCCTTTCCTCTCCGTTGAACCCAAAGTATTTGTATCTTGTGATGATTGGTTACGCTGGTATCTTGTGAGTATGGTTTATCCACTTGCCAGTACTTAACCGTACTGACCCACGAATCCCTTTCGTGGCTGCATATTCCACATTGCAGTCAACAGGTTTGAAGTCTGACGACGTTAGCTTGGGAATCCCTCCGGCTTGGCCTGGGCAGGGATTGGACGCCATCGGTTATCTTCAGGACTCTTAGTCCAATTTGTATCTTGTCCGTAGCCGAACACTATGTTGTTTCTTCCGCTGTTATTTGGATCTTGTATTGTATCAGTGGTATCCTTGACTCGTTTGAGTCTTCTTGTATATATCTTTTCTGTTGTTGTTGCGGAATATTCGTGAACTGTTGCAATGTTATCACAAGTGGCAACCTGGAATCGGTTATTATGTGGATTTTGGCGGGAATGTTGAAATCTGCCTAGTGCCCGATCCCGGGGCGTCACAGCCGTGGTGTTTCATCATCCAAGGTCGAGCCTAGCACCTCTATTGCAAAGAAATCATCACAACCAGCTGCAAGTACCACAGGTTCAAGTGCTTCTACTACAAGGAATAGAGATATTACATGTCATACATGTGGAGGAAAGGGGCACTTTAAGAGGGATTGTCCGAATACAAAGGTGATGATTATCAATGAGAACAATGAGGATGAGACAGGTGATTATGTTGATCCTAATGATAATGATGATGATGATGGTTATTTGAGTGATACTCCATTGGATGCCTATGCTACTACTATGCCATCTATTATTTGCACACAAAAATCATTGAGTGTTATTCCTAGTCCTGAAAATCAGTGGTGCAATTTGTTTCAAACAAAGGCTGTTATTGGTCCTAATATGGCTTGCAAAGTCATTATTGATGGAGGGAGTTGCAGGAATTTGGCTAGCAAAGATCTATGTGCAAAGCTAAATTTGAAATATTTACCACACCCTTGTCCTTATCATATCCAATGGTTGAGTAGCTCGGGACAAATGAAGGTGACTCATATGGTGCGTGTGGAATTTCAAATTGGACCTTATAAGGATACTATTGAGTTTGATGTGGTGCCCATGACAGTTTTCCACTTATTATTGGGAAGACCTTGGCAATTTGATAGAAATGTGAAGCATGAAGGAAGAGCAATTACTTATGAGTTGCATCATCATGGGAAGACTATTATTTTGAGGCCTATGACTCCACAACAAATTGTAAATGAGTCCCAATCCAAAATTGATATGAGAGTGGAAAAAGAGAGAGAGAGGGATGAGGGAACACAAAAATCACAAGCCTTGGGGAGTGATAGTCTAGCCAATTCGAGTGGTAAAAAGAGAGACAACCTATTATGCATGTTAGCCACTAAAGAGGATTTGAGGGAATTTAGGGATGATCCTACATTAGTCCCTATTGTGCTTATTCACAAGGGAGAGATTTTGGTTTCTAATGACATGACCCCTATTCCTCTTGGTGTTTCTCATGTGTTGCAGGATTTTGATGATGTTTTTCCAGGAGATATTCCCTCGGGATTGCCACCATTGAGAGGGATTGAGCATAAAATTGATTTAATTCCTGGAGCATCTTTACCAAACCGAGCCCCTTATAGAACCAATCCACAAGAAACAAAGGAGATACAAAGGCAAGTAAAAGAACTACTAGATAAAGGTTATATTCGAGTTAGTCTTTCTCCTTGTGCTGTCCCCGTTATTTTGGTTCCTAAGAAAGATGGTACTTGGCGCATGTGTGTAGATTGTAGAGCAATTAATAACATCACTATTCGTTATCGTCATCCTATACCACGTTTAGATGACATGTTAGATGAATTAAGTGGTGCTACTCTTTTCTCTAATATTTATTTGCGTAGTGGATACCATCAAATAAGAATGAAAGAGGGAGATGAATGGAAAACTGCATTTAAAACAAAATTTGGTTTATATGAATGGTTAGTGATGCCTTTTGGTTTAACTAATGCACCTAGTACTTTCATGAGACTAATGAACCATATTTTGAGAGACTTTATTGGTAGATTTGTGGTAGTTTATTTCGATGATATTCTCATATATAGCCACAATGAACATGATCATATTAATCATATTAGACAAGTTTTGCAAGTGCTAAGAGAAAATAAATTGTATGGTAATCTTGAGAAGTGCACTTTTTTTGCAAAGATAAGGTCATCTTTTTGGGATATGTAGTTTCTAAACATGGGATTGAAGTTGATACATCAAAAATAGAAGCAATTCGAAATTGGCCAATTCCAACTAATGTGAGTCAAGTTAGAAGTTTTAATGGGCTTGCTAGTTTCTATAGAAGATTTGTGCCTAATTTTAGTACTATTGCTGCCCCTTTAAATGATCTAACTAAAAAGGGTGTTGATTTAGAGTGGGGTGTTGCTCAAGATGTTGCTTTTGATACTTTGAAAGAAAAGTTGATTTCGGCCCCACTTCTAATGCTACCAAATTTTGATAAACAATTTGAGATTGAATGTGATGCTAGTGGCATAGGTTTGGAGGTGTGTTAATGCAAGAAAAGAAACCTATTGCCTATTTTTCTGAAAAATTAAATGGTGCACAATTGAATTACTCTATTTATGATAAAGAATTATATGCACTTGTGAGAGTTTTAGAGGTGTGGAAACATTATTTGTGGCCTAAGGAATTTATTATTCATAGTGATCATGAGGCATTAAAATTCTTAAAGTGTCAAACAAATTTGAATAAAAGACATGCCAAATGGGTTGAGTTTATTGAATCTTTTCCATACTTAAACATAAAAAGGGATTGGAAAATGTAGTTGCTGATGCTTTGTCAAGAAAGAATATGTTACTCTCAAATTTGGAGATTAAGGTTTTGGGTTTGGAGGGTATTAGAGATTTATATGATGAAGATAATGAATTTTCTATGCCATTAATAAGTGTACTAATGTTGAGGCATGGAATAAATTTCATATACATGATGGATACTTGTTTAGAGCTAACAAATTATGTATTCCCGAGTGTTCTTTGCGTTTGTTCTTAATACAGGAATCTCATAGTGGAGGATTGATGGGACACATTGGAAGAGAGAAGACATTGCTTATGTTGGCTGAAAATTTCTATTGGGCACATATGAGAAGAGATGTGTATAGATTGGTGCAAAGATGCATTACTTGCAACAAGTCCAAGTCAAAGCTAAAACCCCACGGGTTGTACACCCCATTGCCATCACCTAGTACACCATGGGAGGATATAAGTATGGATTTTGTTTTGGGCTTGCCAAGGACAAAAAGAGGACATGATTCTATCTTTGTGGTTGTGGACAGATTTTCAAAGATGGCTCACTTCATTGCTTGCCACAAGAGTGATGATGCTTCTCACATTGCAAATTTATTCTTTAGAGAAATTGTGAGATTACATGGAGTGCCAAGAACTATTGTTTCAGATAGAGATGTCAAGTTCATGAGTTACTTTTGGAAGACACTTTGGGGTAAGCTTGGCACCAAGCTATTATTTTGTACTACTTGCCACCCCCAAACTGATGGCCAAACTTAGGTGGTTAATAGAACATTATCCACATTATTGAGAAGCATGATCAAGAAAAATTTGAAGGAGTGGGAGGAGTGTTTGCCCCATGTGGAATTTGCATATAATAGAGCTGTGCATTCAACTACTCAATTATGTCCTTTTGAGGTGGTTTATGGTTTCAAGCCTATTACTCCTCTTGATTTATTACCTCTTCCTACACAAGAGAGAATTAATATGGAGGCATCAAAGCGGGCTGATTTTGTGAAGAGGATTCATGAGAAAACAAAAGAGGAAATTGAGAAGAAAGGAAGACATGTGCCTGAAAGAGTAAACAAGAAGAGGAAAGAAGTCATATTTCGGCCAGGAGACATGGTGTGGGTGCACTTTAGAAAAGATAGATTTCCCACTTTTAGAAAATCAAAATTGATGCCTAGAGGTGCTGGTCCTTATAGAGTTATTTCAAGGATCAATGATAATGCATACAAGATTGACCTCCCAATTGATGAGTTTGGTGTTAGCAATTCTTTTAATGTGGCTGATTTGACACCTTACCATGGAGATGATTTAGCATCGAGGTCGATGCCTTTTCAAGAGGGGGAGGATGATGAGGACATCCCTAGCTCTTCACCTATTGTTACACATGAGGATGCTCCAATAAAAGCTAATGAAGTAAGGATTGGTCCAATGACAAGATCAAGAACCAAGCTATTACAACAACAGGTGAATTCACTCCTACTTGAGTATAATGTTTATAATTGTGAGAACTTTATACTACCTAAATCCATGCACTTATGTATTCTCAGGTTTATTGATAACACAAGCATGAATGGAGATCATTAAGAGGAGATACACATGGATGGAGATGGACTAGAAGAGGAGATGGAGATCAAGTGCTAGCATGGTGAAAACAACAAATAACAAATGTTATGATGACAAGGGGATGGTGCCTCCACAAGGTCAAATGCACTTAGTGTGGAAAACAATGCCAATATGTTATTCCACACTCATTGATGGACAAAGAAAGAGGAGGGCGCCCACAAAGGAGATCTATGCTCCATATAGAGTCCTAGTAGTTGTAGGTTTGGTTTGTATACCAATTTGGCCGCATCCCACATAATTGGGTCGGTTTGTATCTATGTGTGGTCCTAGTAGGAGTCCTATTCGAGTAGGAGAGGGTTTTGCTTGCGCAAGGCAACTTGTGGCCGCACCCCTCCCTCTCATATACCCCCTACCTGCGAGTTGGAGGGGTTAGACTACGTTAAAACATAAACCCTAGACCTCTAGATTGAAACAACTTGTAAGCCTTCATCTGGAAGTTCATCTGCAAACTTTACGTGTTACCTGCTATTCCACTGGGAATAAGAAGGTACAAGACCACTTGTAGTCGGTGGATTACTTGTGCAAGAGTGTGGAGTTGAGAATATCCTTGGGGTTGCTATCTTTTGCATTGGCATTAGGGATCATCCGGGAGAGTTCTTAGTGGCGCACTAGTTATCATATTGAAGTTATATGTGAGTTTAGTGAGAAGATTGGGCCACCCCTTATCACATCATCGGGTTATCGAGCCTAGACACAAGGTCTCCGAGTGTTAGGTACGGGACGCCCTAGCGGCCTAGGCCCTCGGAGCTGCACGCGGCAGACCATGTCCTCCAACGTGTCGACGTCCACAGGGTCGCCGTCGTAGTAGATGCATCGCTGGACGAGCAGCCGACACCTGACGGAGGCCTGTGAATCTGCAGTCGGGATCTCCTCGAGCAGATTCAGCTTGTCGGGATGACTGGGGACGACGTGCTCGTTCGCGTTGGCCATGTCGACTAGCTGTGCTTGCACGAAAAGACGAGCTTGCGACACTGCTAAATAAGAGCATCTCCACCACCCCAAACGCCCCCCAATGGCCCACTGCGGGTCCAGACAACGAAATCGTCCATAGCGGCACCCCCAAAGGGCCCAACCAATCAATTTTTTGTCCAGCACCCTAGGAGACCCACCAAAACTGGGGGCCTCCCTTGGGGCGCCGGATATTGTCCGAGCAGCCCACCTGACAGGAGGGGCCTACACATCATAGACACATGGCGGCATAGCCGGTAGTCATTTTCCCCCTCCTCGCCCTGTTGTTTCCTCTTGTTGTCTATTGTACCATCGCCGCCACCCTCATCGTCGCCAGCTTCCCGTAGAAGTTAAGAATGTACGGTGTAGATTGGATCCCCGCCACAGGCCATTCGGTCATATCCGCCTCTTCCTCACTGCCACCCGCACATAAGGTGTTCGGTCGTTTGCCAAAAGTTGATTGACCGGCGCTTCCGCAATGCTAATGCTCCATTCTGGTCTAATAGGGTATGGATAGCGACAACGATCTCATGTTTTTCCAAAGGATGGGAGAGGATGCCACCCTTGCAGACGACAATGAGAATCAGATGGTCATGGCCGCTCTTTTAAAGGCCCTCGCCGAGGAGGAAGAGGATGCCAAGAATGGAGGATCAAGGAAATAGCGCAGGTCGAACAAGAATCCTCAAAGGGCCACTTAACACCTGCTTTTATACAACGACAATCTCGTGCTAGAGCTGGCAAATCAACCTCATGAATTTCGCTGACATTTTAGGATGAACAGAGAAGTGTTTAGGCGAATTGTGTAAGGTGTGCGGGTTATGATGAATACTTCGAGCTGGAGAGGGATTGCACCAGACTTCTTGGATTTTCATCTCTTGAGAAATGCACGGCTGCCAGACAGTGTCTTGCATACAGAGTTCCAACACACTCGTTGGATGACTCTTTCTGAATGTTTGAGTCAACCGCCATTGATGCTTGTCGATTACTCATATCAACAAGTCCCTCGGATGATCCGGTAGTGTCGTGGGATAATCACGGCAGATGTTACCGGGGGTAACTTATCTTGGGGCAATTCGACTCTGGTGTTTGGGAGAGGGTTTTGCTCAGGGGAAATCATGGTGATAAACGATCTGGTAGCCGGTAATCAAGTCGCCGAGTCTCCGATCTGGATTTATTATCTCAACTCTGGTATTACAGGGGATACTCGAATAGCTATTCAAACTCGTGTCTAATCTAACCCTAGGAGCCGGCTTATATAATATCCGGCCCCTCTGGCCTCCTATCCAAGGCACACTCGGAGTCCTACCTGGGCACCGCTTACAAAACCTAAGTTTCCTTATCGAAACCCACAATCCGGGTTACGAGGCCTACACTCTTGGGCCTTCTAGAAACTCCTTAAGCCGGGTCTTGCGCAGCTCCCTTTGGGCCGAGTTACACCTTGACGTTAGCCTACCGGGTTATCATCCCTCCATCAGTAGTCCCCAGAATAGCTTGGGCTTCACGGGATCCTCCTTGAAGTGCATGCTATTCCTTGCAAAAATAAGAAGCATGCAAGTTCATAAAAGGCCGAGTTAGGTTGCTTTGATAAACAGCTAGGCCTAGCTCCATTGGTGGTCCATATAATAACCCGGCTTTCTCCGAGCCCAACATCGTTTTCCCGGGTCAACACTCCGAGGAAAACACAGAAGACCCGGCTCACTTTGTAAGCTAGTTAATCCGGATATCGCGGAGACGATTTGCTCTGATCCTTTCCGGATATCACGCACAATCACTTAATCACTTATCCCAACAAATCCGGGCGGGTATCCCTCCCCGAAATTTTTGGCTCCCGCTCCTTAGGCCTAGGGCTTTCCACCCGCACCTATAAATAGATGCTTTAGGGGCAACCCTAAATCAAACGCTCCATTTCTCCATCTCTCTCGTCTCCTTCACCTTCAACCTCGCTCGGTGCTCCCTTGCTCGAGCTCAACGCCGCGCCGCCACGGAGCCCACGGGGGAGCAGCCGGAAGCGAGCCGCCGCCGCCTGCACTCTGCTTTCGCCCGCGCCGCGCCGCCGTCGACCACCGCCGCCGCGCCCTCGAGCTGTGCACCGGAAGATCCAGTGGGCCACCGCGACTGCGCCATCTGCCGCCACCGTGCTCTCCTCCAGACCCCGCCGGTGAGTCCCCCTCTCCCATGGATCTTACCCTTAAGCTTTGCTCTAATTTAGGTTAGATCTAGGTCCGCTTCATAGATGGTTTTCTTGTTCCGCATCGATTGGGTAGTCCATGTTCCGTTCTTCTCAACCAATGTGTAAACTAGATCAATAGCATATCTCCATTACTTGTGGTCACCAATTTCTCTGTAAATCTCTAAGTTTAGATCCAATCTGCCAAAATTCTCCGTAACTGCTCTTTGATACTCGGATAACCCATAATTTCCGGGTCTTTTAGTTGCTTACACTCTGCACATCCGTTTCCTGTTTTGTAGACTACGCACATGGCACCCAAGGTCAATGCTAAGACTAAGGGAAAACAGCCGGCGAAAGCAAGGCCAACTCAATCTATATCCGCCAACTAGGCAAGGTCCACCGTGACCAAGGCAAAGTTGGACGAGCTCGCTGAGTCGGGCGTCCTTCCTTCCCAGGAGGAGATTCATTGGCGAGTCCCGGGGGATGAGACCCGGCCCACCCCCGGTCCTGATGAGGTAATTTGCTTCGTCGAGCACGTGATCCGGGGATTCCGTCCCCCGGGTCACTCCTATTTCCGTGAATTGCTTAGCCATTACGGCCTCCGAGTCTTTGACATAGGACCCAACTCTATGTTAAATATCACTCATTTTATCGTTCTCTGCGAATCATATCTATGCGTCCCCCCAAATCTTGCTCTGTTTCTCGAGTTGTTCCAATGCAAACCGTGCCGCGAAAGCAGCGACGGGGCCCTCTTGGCTTGTGGTGGGGTATCCATTCAGAGGCGAAAAAACTCATTGATGCCGACTCTGAACCTCAACTCCCACGTCAAGCATTGGCAGAAGACCTACTTCTACTGCCGGGACATCTCCCCACCCGGCGAAAAGAGATTGTCGGGTTTCTCCGAGGGCCTCCTTGATCTATCCGATAATTTCAATGCTTTTGCTTCTGAGTCGGACAGGGAGTCCATCCAACCCCTCTTAGCCAAACTTGCTGTCATTTCCGCCCAGGGTCTCCTTGGGCTTAATTTAGTTAAAACTTGGGTGAACTTCCGAATCCAACCTAATGCCATCCGGCCTAAGCTGATGTCCGAGTATTCTGGGCACATCACGGATTCGCTCCGCTATTCTTTGAGGAACTATCCGGCTGCTGATACAAACAAGATAATCAAAAGCTTCTTGACCGAGAAAGCGGAAGTGATCCAGACTATAGCCGGCTTGGAGCCATACACCCGCGACAACCCGGCTCCAGCGGTAAGATCCGGCCTTAGTTCTTTTACCCTTATACCTTTGCCTGATGCAATCACTAATTTCTACCATTACATTTTTGTTTCAGGAAGGCAGCGCTTTCTGGAAGATCGAGACTCCCCCTTCCTCCGAAAACCCGGAAGAGGACGAGGAGCCGGCTGACTCGGAAGAAGGTACCATCCGGGTTTCACCCATCTTAGTTTCTGTTAACTTGCCTTCCCATACTTTCTCTTTTTCCGACTGTGTACCATGCTTCTCAGGAATGGAGGATAAGGAGGACAAAGAAGATAAGGAAGACCCGGAGGAGACCGAGAGTGATGAAAGCGAGGCAGAACCGGAAGCTGAGGTTGGGGCCAAAAGGAAACCCCGAGGGGTCGTATTCAAGGTTCCATATTCTTCCATGTCCTCCAAACCGTATTCATTTGCTAATATGCACGAGCTTAATCAACAATTGTCCAACTCACCATACTTGAAGGAGCCCCCTACGGTCAAGCGCAGGGTAACCCGGAATTCCCCGGGTGAGGATCCCCTCAACCCGGGTATCCCTTCATCCCCAGCACGCCGCGCGGGTACTTCCCAATCTCATCCTTCCAATTCACCTCGAAGATATCCTTCTCCCAATCACCCCCCACCTGGACAACTCCGAGTCTCACTTTCTTAATCTTTATCAGCCTCGTCCGGGTCTAGCAACGAGCTTCCAACGGACTTCGTGGTGAATACTGGGTAAGTTAGATTTCTTGCTATCCGATACACTGGCTCTTTCGATAACCTTCACTCATTAATACTGACCATTTCTTTTACTTTCCTTAGTGCCCAGGTCACAATCAGTGACCCGGACAACATGGATCTGGATAACCCGGAAAAAAGGATCTGGTTGATGATGTGAATGCCGCGACTGGCGGCGCTGAAGAAGAAGACAGAGAAAGAGACCCGCTGACAGACCCGGCCGGGCAGGAGGCCGAGTATCCCAATCCATCAGATGGACCCGGGGGTGACGACGTCGAGGTTCTGGGCGTGAGGATGGGTGATCCCAATCCTGACACCCAGGCGACCCGGGTATCCCCCCCCCAAGCAGGAAAGGACTCCACCTCCAAGTAACCCGGCCACCGGCTCTTCTGGTACAAAACTTGATGATCTGAACTTTGACGAGATGCTTGGCGCTCTGCGCATGTAAGGACCCCAGACCGGCAGTCTGAAACCCTCCGTATGCATACATTCACAATCCCAGAAAGATCAGTCGTGAACAACATACACAGTTGGCACACAGAAATACATCATCCATTACACGAATACATAAAGGTATTACATAAATGATCACATGATCAAGTTCAACACAACTGCCACATAGGGCAGGTAACTAATCAAACACAGCGGAAGACAAATAAAACACAACGTAGTTGAGCCCAAGTCACGCCTTAACCTACAGGCTGCTGACCCGGAGACGATCCTAGTTCGCAAAGCCGTCAACTCCGTACTTCTCTTCATAGATATCCTTCGGAGGCTCCTTATCAAAGTCTGGCAAGTAGATACCAGGGGCGAAACCATAATGAGTACATTTGAATGTACTCAGCAAGACATCCATCATATCACTTACCAACATGCAAGTATGCTTATATGGTGGAATAGGTAGGCTATAAATAGGGTTCACTACCAATGGTGTTCATATATGATGACACCACAGTTGCAGTCAAGTTTATCTGTATCTTCGTTGAAGAAGATACTTCAGAAGAAAATAAAATAATATAGTTTTATTTCTCTTGTAGATATCACATGTACAAGAGGTTTTGTAAAACTTTGTTAAAGAATATTTTCTCTTTGCAAAACTTCTTGGAATCAGTTTCCAAAATTCTTGCTTAGAGTAGAAAAGGTTTTCTTTGCAAAACATTTTGTTTTGTATATCAGCATCTGGCTTTTTATCATCAACGATACCTCCACGGTATAAGTTTCCATTCCTTTCCGAACTTCACAAGTTCAAACACTTCCTGTCCAAAATTCTCTTTTCAAAAACTCCTTTTTGAAAACATTGACACAATGCTAGCTACATGGCCATTCAACTGTCCATATCCGAGGACGCGGCTTCTTCGAAAAAGTTGTACTCTGCAGAGGTGTACTCATCCACCAGATCCAGTACACCTCCCGTGAACAATCACGGACTGTAACAACAGTATGTAAACATCATGTATCTGATCATAACCATCCACTATGTTCAAGCTAGTATATGCCTATCTCTCAGTTGAGTTTTACCACATCACCGGCACCGAGCTAATCCCCGCCACGCCAGGATGCCTCAACTGATGCGACCGGAGGGAAAATTAATCCCACACTTTATATGTCTCCGCGACATTCGGTTCGAGGGTACGACGTCCCTTATAGCGATTGAGATAGCACACACTAATAAGAACAAACTTCAAGTTAAGCCCCGTGCCCATGTTGGGGTAGGGTGGCAGTACGGTAAAGGTTGTCCGGCGAAGACTAGGTTATGTGTCATTTTTGAAAAACACCATTTTCTCAAAAATGACCACTTCCACATTCCTCCGGAGAACAAGGATCCGCCTTTTCTCCGGGTTTTTCCGTAAAGCCTTTGTTTTGTAGAATCACAATTTTAGGGTGTCCCCTTAGGGACTAGTATATTTGATGGTAATAAATACCATATGGTGGCTTATGGGCTTGGTATTACCAAGTTTAACTACTGGCATGATAGTAACCTATATAATAGTATAGTAGTAATAGCCACATCAAAAATAGTTTTGATAATCAAGTTTTTGTAAAACTTCAGAGGTAAAACATGCATGATAGATAATGGTAAGTATTGTATCAGCAAGCATCAGGATGGCTTGCCTGGTATCTCCTTGTGTCCCTGGTTTTGGAGTGGCTGGAACTTGAAACAGAGCTTCACGACACTCCCTTCCTCTTCGTTTTCTAACGTCGTAAAGAGAATAAAGGATACACATTCAGAACCAATCAAGGCAAGCAACCATTCATAACAATACATACAGAAAGGAAATCTAATAATGACAAATCACACAATTATTAATGGAGGCAAACAATCAAACAAACCTACTTGGCAGAAATGCCATTTAATAAGACAACTTAAGGTGGGAGGAACATGTCTCACAACCTCAATATCATGGATTCAGTGGGTGTGCCACTCTCATACCAAGATATTAATAAACCTAAAATGAACCTAGTTTCACAAGGGTGAGACCACTAAAAGTATACAAAACATGCACACAAATAATCATGGCAATGGGTCTATCAACCAAACCACAAAAAGAATAAGGTAGCTACTCTGCTAAGCCTAAATTCACAACAAGAATAAATAAGGCACATGATTTGCAAAAGTTACTTGTACAAATCAGTGAGCCTACACAAGTGTAACAAGGTAATAGACTCATCACAAAACACACAATTCTCATAGTGAGAACAATAGAAACGATGACTAAAAAGGAGGAATCCTATAGACATGTTTTCTACTAAAAGTTTGCTATGCAAGCATGCATAACAAGTAAAGTACTAAAATGCAAACAAGGAACCATGTTATAATAATGGAAAATGAAAACATGTCCTCATGCAAGGATACACAAATATCTACCAAACACAAGTTGGCAGGAAAAATAATTCAATACAAAAACTGCTAAGGAAACTAGTACTACTAAAACATGAAGAATCAATGGATGCATTTCAATCAAGAAATTGAAATACAACCAGAGGGTCCATGCCATAAAAACAGGAGTGAAAAACATCTATACTTTCTATAACAAAAATATCCCATTTGATAAAACAAGGTATCAATTTGCAGGGCAACTCCTACATACTAGTGGTAATAAAAAGGGCATTACTTAGAGGAATCAATCAACACTCCAAAGATGTATTTTTCCTAGCAAGACACACCTGATTACAACCACTTACAAACAGAAGCATACACATTTTCATTTAGCAATAAAAATCCCAAAGCAAAAATACTAGGCACCCAATAGTTAGAGAACTATATAAAAGAAATACATCTAGTGTGGGGGAAATAATGTTTCCACCAAAAATGCAATGAAACCAGTGGGTGTTCCACTAGCATATCAAAGCATTAAGAGGTCACAAGGCCTCTGGTCATACTTGCTAAAAATTAGCAAAAACCTAAACTAGCACCTAGTGCAATAACAATACTAACAGAAAATAATAGGGTGCTTAAATAAGCAAGGCAATACTACTCATGCTATTATTTTCACACAAGTGAAAAATCTAGGGTTCAAGTACTCATAAGAACATCATCAAAATGGTACTGTTCCTATGAACACAACCCATAAATATGTGGCTACACAACCACAAATGCTCATGTTAAAAATTCTACACATGAGGGAATTTTTCCATAACATTCTCATAGTAATGCTTAAGCTACTCATGCTTTTCTACCACTCAAATGCAAGATAGCAGAGGTGATAACAACACAATATAAGTACCAACATGGTACTGGATCCAATCAACAATCCAAGTGCTTGCACATAAAATTTAACACTCAAAAATACTATGCAAGTATTAGCTAGAGAATAAAACATATGATAATAACAAAAATCCTATTTCTTCTCAACTTAAGTCCACACAATCTAACATGCTAAAATAGCTAAGTAAACCTTAGAAAACAAGTTCACACAACTTATACATGCTAGAAAACAATATTGCAACACAAAAATACCTCACACAAATTAATTTCCTAAAAATGCCAAAATGCAGAAACAGGTGAAACAAAGATCTGTCCACCAAAAATTCTAGGATGCTCTAAAAATTAAACCCTTCTAGTTTTGGATAGCCCTAAACATATAAAAGACCATACAGTTGAGTTTGCATCAAAAAATCATTTTTAATAATTTTCTAAAAATCACCAAAGTGCTCTCTGGTGTTTTACCAAATTGCGTGCCATTTCAAAAATACAAGGAATTTGGAAGCAAGGTTAACTTCTCCTGTTAGGAAATTTCAAGGGCTTTACAATGCAATTGGCCTCACTTTATTCTGAGTTGTGAAATAAAAATGGTACCTGTTGCCAAATCATTTTTCATTTCTCAACTATTCATCCAAATGTAGATCTACAAGTTGGAGATGGTTTAGATTTTGTTTATGTACCACTGTGATTTTTTGTTTGGTCAAATTCCTTTTTTTGGTTCCCTTTTAAGTCCAAAAGTAACCATGGATGTTTCTGTGAAAATAAAAAGGAAAAACCAGTGTTGTTGGGCTTGATTCACAAATGGGCCGGCCAGATCTACTGTCACCGCGTGGTAGGCTAGCCTTAGTGGCCGACCTGCGGGCCAGGCGCCACGGGGCAGCCACGCGGGCGAGCGCAGGGCCCACGCTGCAGGTTTGACTAGCAGTGCGCGCGGTCAAGGGGACGATGACGCCTGCATTGCGTCAGCACGACGTCACTCCGGCGGGAGGAGAACTCCGGCGAGCAAATTCGAGCGCATTCGACTACCGTTTCACAAATCCAAAAATAGCTACTCGTTCCTCTCGACTTGGGGGTACGATCGAAGGCCACCTCGCTTCCAGGGAACTACGGGAGGGCGGCGGCGACGGGGACTCACGGTGGCCGGACGGTGAGCGCGGCTCGGCGGCGATTCAGAGCGAGAGGGAAGGGGAAAAAGGTAGGGGAGTAGCGCATCCTCACCACAACTGCAACGGACCACTCGGCGAGGGCGGAGACGACTCGAGGCGGCGGGAATTCGTCGCCGGAGCTCGTCGGGCTCGGAGAAGAAACGGGGATGGCGCGGCTACCTCGAGGCGATTCGGCTCGATTCCGTTCGCACCGAGCATCACCACAACGAGGCGGAGGAGATGAGCCACTCGGTGGCCGGCGGCGAGGTCTGCAACTGCCGATTCGACGGCGGCCATTTTCGGGCTAGGGTTAGGTTTGCAAAATATCTAAGAGAGAGAGGACTAGTCCAAGGGGGAGAGAGAGAGGGGGTAGATAGGAGGTGCACATGGGGGTTTTAAGCACCTAGAAGACTTCCACTCGAAGGCAATGGAGCATGGGCTTCCATGCCTCAACTTGCAGCTACAGGAAGAAGAAGAAGAGGTGACTCAGCTCACATTTAGGTCCCTGGTAAATTACAAAAAGGTCCTTTTCTCTCTTTTCCCTCTCTGGAAAAAGCTGTTTTCACCAATCAAACAAAGTCAAAATTTGAAATCCTTTTGCCCAAAATTCTTATTAGTTAAGATACACAACATATGTGAAAATTGGCTCAATTGGAGAAACTTGATAACTCAAAGTTGTTCAAATTTGAATTCTTACATAAATGGACATTGAATTTATTAACCTACTTAGGAGCTTCCAAAAATGATAATTTTTGGCACACATTCCTTATTTGATGTGTTACTTATGTGGTAGAAAATTCAAGTCATTTTGAGTTACTTCATAGAACAAACTTGTTCAAATTTCAAAAAGGTGCTGTCAAGAAAACAGGGGTTTTTGGCAACTTAATCAATTCAAAAACTTGTGCCCTTTTGGTTTTCATCCTTATTTATGATATATAGAGCATGTGGTATTAATTTCATGGCATTTGGAAAAAGTTTGTAGAACAAACTTGTTCAAAATTCCAATTGTTGCTGTGGAGAAAAACCATGTTTTCAGGACATTAATGGATTCAATTTTTGGTCTCCTCTTGTGTGTGTTCCTTATTTGATATAAGTAAGCAATGGTATGAATTTCAAGTCATTTGAAGAAAGTTTCCAATAGTAACTTGTTTTAGTTTTCTGTTTTTGGAAATATTGGAATTTCTATTTAATAAAGCACTTGGCTTTTCTTTAGCAATGCTTTGCAAAAATATTTATATGACTAGAGATAACAAGTCAATGCTCTCCAATACTTTTGTTTTTAAGCTTGAAAGGTTGGAAACAAATTTGATAATATTTTGCTGAAGCATCTAAGAATGCCTCTTTTTCTGATAATCTTTTTGGGAAATTTATTAAGTGTTTCCTCTTTCTTAATTTAGGTCTTGTAATAATATTCAACAAGTATGGGATTCATAAGATAGTTTTGGAAAACTCTTTGATCAATATTTACTTTATAGAATATTGCCAAGGTCATTGGAACAATATGTTGAATATTTTTAGTTCACTGCTTTGCTATCTTTTTAAGTTTGCAAGTTTATATAATTAGTTTGTTTAGTTGCACTCAAACAAACACAACCAAGGTTAATTGTGAATCAATTAGCAAAACAACTGTGTTAACAGGTATTCCAAAATTGGGATGTGACAGGTCTTCCCCCCTTAAAAAGAATCTCGTCCCCGAGATTCGCAAGCGAGGACTAAGGGAGGGCCAACAAACACAATGTTAGTGTTGGAGTGCCGGTGCTTCCCCCCTTTGACTTTTCTTGGGAGGCGGGGTACTTCCCTAAATTAGCAAATTCACTCTAAAAAGTACACCAATAGTGTTTTAGGTCCACAACTTTTGTTTCCTAGTTTGAACAAAAATTAAGGTTAGTGCAGAACTACCTGGAAATGTACCGTCAATTTTTACATGAGTTCCTAGCTATATCCCACATATTACATACCACATATGGAGTGGTGTACCACTCTCATAACAAGGTATATAAGAAAGCTAAAACTATAGCTTGTGGGTGCAAAGGTTAGGTTGCTAAGGTAAAACAAACAGACAGAACAAATAGCCACGGCAGTGGGTGTTACTCACCACCAGCAACTATCACTTAATATGTTCATGATTTTAGTTGGATGTTTTAGTTTCATATGATACTATTAAACACAATCATAACACAAGTATAAACTCATGCTAAGGTAAAACATTTACAACATCCAATAAGCAAGCAAACAACACCACAGATGAATAGACTATTTATTCACTAGGTTATTGTTTATTAGAGGTTTTGGAATCCATCAATCATGAACAATTTGCAAAAAACCAGTAGCTAAAACCAATGAATCCAATCATAAAGATACTCTAAAATACCATCTTCACACAAGATAAAAACTCCTATTACACAGGCATAAAAAAAACAGGACTGCACAAATAACACACTAGTATGAAAAATCTACACCAGCATGCTATAAGAGATAATCATATCCTATAACCATAGAACATGAAACTAAATAATTCATGGCATGATAACAGAAGTAATACTTCCTAAACATGCTATATCAAAAAATATACTCATAAAATAAAAAGAGTGTAATACTAGAGCAAAAATCACCATTTTCTAGTGGTGAAACTAGTTCATCTCTAGAGAAGCAAACAATACTGTCATGATGTTTAAAACTAAACAAGCAAGTCATGAATATAAATGCACCTAATAACAGTACACAAAACTTACTCATGTTAGTAAGCACAAACATCAAAACAATCCCATGATACAACTATTAAACATGCATAAATTTCTTCTAGCAATTTCTGTTTTTCTTTAACCAATTACTAGCAAAACAAGCAAGGTATAACTCACACAACCAGTAGCTATGCAACTAATGAAAAGTTATCTAAACCTTTTCAAAAATCCATACACTCAATTTAAAATGATTCACAAACAATCTACCAATCAAGAGGAATTTATTTTATTTGCGAACAATTTAATTTTAGCACACGATAGTGAAACATTTCTTAACATGATACCCCTAAGGAATATTATGCTAACAAAAGGATCACACCTAAACATATTATTATTTACTAATAAGAAATAAACTTCTCACTTGCATTAGTGAAAAGAAACAATTATATTTTCCATGGTGGAAAAATAGAAATCAGTCACATAGTGAAACATGCTATTTTCACACATGTGTATGGTTGGGGATTTTCATCCTCAAGCCAAAATACAATGGGACCAGTGGGCTATGGCCTACTAATACCAAGAACAAATAGGTACTAAACCTCTGGTTACTCATGAAAAACTTTGCATAAAAAATATAAGGCTATTTAATCTAGTGAAGCAATACTAGTGCATATTGATAGCAATGCTTACATATGCTTTACTATTAAGAGACATGCAAGCTAATAAAGGTACAAGCATCAAAATAACAGCACCTAAATGGTACTGGACTCAAAGAAAGACATAGCACAAAATCTAGTAAGAAAATATACACAGATCTAGTTCTCACAATAATTCCAAATAATAAACTAGATGGTAACAAATGCTATTTCATTTTTATTCGAGTTTCCAATCATGCACACACTTTCTAGGGTAGATTTATTGTAATAAAACAACACAATAACAAGTCCTAACAATTCCATATAAGTTAGGAAGCAATATTGAATAAAACACAAATTTATTTCAATCAAGAGCACACAAAGAAACAAAGACATGAAAACTGCTGTTTTCTAGATCTATCATAATCATTCCATCGTTCACTTAATTTCTAAACCCCGAATCTCATAGTACTTACAACGTCTATTAAGATTTGGTTTCCAAGGTAGATACACATGATATCCTATTGACTAGTAAACGAATAGGTCATCATCTTATTTTCTCGTGACTTCTCCTTTTTACCAACTAGATTAAAAAGTGTCGTAAGTCACTTAATTTCTTGGTTTAGAAAGAGTTGTCAGTAGTTCGCATGCTTTGGTTAGGTGTCAACCTAAGATTAGGCAAAGCATGTTAGTCTTGTTAGCTTTCTATTTAATTATGATTGTCCGACAAGATACGACTAGCGTCATCGTACATCGAATATTGAACTGTGCTCTTTTGATTTGCTTTTTAGGGGGTTGCGCATCATGGTATGTGAAGACCTCTTTTTGCACCTTTCTCCAGAGGAGGGAGTTATATAACTTTAAAAAGGGGATCTCTCTTGTTTGGTCTTTTAAAAGGGAACATAAAAAAGTGCGACATTTAGCCAACAGGGTAAAAATAGTCTTTTGCAAACAGACAAACATAGAGGTTTTGGTCAGTATTGGTTGGTTTTCTTCACGCCTTTTCTTCTTTGAAGGTTTTCGTTGTTGGAGCTTTATCGGTTGGAGTGCAGCATTGTTAGCAATGCTAGCAGCTCGTGTGGCTTGATGGTCCTCTATTATTAGGCCCAATGGTGCTTTCATCGATAGTGGGGGAGATGGTGGTGGTTCACGACGGGTGGCATTATGAAGCGAAAACAAGTATAAGTCTAAGCAACAAATTCTTGTTTTTGAATGCTTTACAAACATTTTTGCTTGCAAAAATTTAACAGGAGGAGATTCAAAAACAAGAGCGGGGCAAGCACAAATCTGCAAATTTTGAGCACCTCACAAACATATCGAAGCCTAGATGAACCAAAATTCTACACCACACAATAGCACAAAGTCCTACGGACACACATAAGCAAGCCATAACACACAAGCAAGGCTCCATTGGAGCTACGTCAGGGGAGACGACTCATGGAGTTATCGCTAAATTACTCCAAACTAGACTAATCCAAAATCCTAGAAGTGGCTGAAGAACTATATCTACTCCTGACCATCATCACTGTAGAGCTAGGCAATTATTTTGGTCTTCTCGGGACATCGGCAAGTATAAAAGTTTTTGGATGGAAACAAGATAATAGAAGTAATGTTTGATAAAACTTTTAACTGGGAGAGGTAAAACTACGCAACAATCTGTTTTTGAAACCCCAACTATTTTCTGAACAGAAAACTTCAAAGGCAAGAGATGTTTCAAAAACAGAGCGGAGCAGTTGCAAACAAGTAAGAAATAAACTCTTAACCGAGAGAGATACCAATTCGGTAAGGCCCGCCCTTCGAACCACTGTTCAAGGACGCCTTTGATATGCATTTAGAATCTTTTGAAAAGATAATACGGAGGGAAAATATACTAAAATTCCCTTAGATAAAAATAATGTAGATAGTAAATAGGTTTTTACTCAAAAATACTTTTCTTTCCTATCTGACGTCCATGCTAACTAAGGTCTCCTAAGGTCAGGATGGCTCTGATACCAACTCTGTAAGGACCCCAGACCGGCAGTCTGAAACCCTCCGTATGCATACATTCACGATCCCAGACAGATCAGTCGTGAACAACATACACAGTTGGCACACAGAAATACATCATCCATTACACGAATACATAAAGGTATTACATAAATGATCACATGATCAAGTTCAACACAACTGCCACATAGGGCAGGTAACTAATCAAACACAGCGGAAGACAAATAAAACACAACGTAGTTGAGCCCAAGTCACGCCTTAACCTACAGGCTGCTGACCCGGAGACGATCCTAGTTCGCAAAGCCGTCAACTCCGTACTTCTCTTCATAGATATCCTTCGGAGGCTCCTTCTCAAAGTCTGGCAAGTAGATACCAGGGGCGAAACCATAATGAGTACATTTGAATGTACTCAGCAAGACATCCATCATATCACTTACCAACATGCAAGTATGCTTATATGGTGGAATAGGTAGGCTATAAATAGGGTTCACTACCAATGGTGTTCATATATGATGACACCACAGTTGCAGTCAAGTTTATCTGTATCCTCGTTGAAGAAGATACTTCAGAAGAAAATAAAATAATATAGTTTTATTTATCTTGTAGATATCACATGTACAAGAGGTTTTGTAAAACTTTGTTAAAGAATATTTTCTCTTTGCAAAACTTCTTGGAATCAGTTTCCAAAATTCTTGCTTAGAGTAGAAAAGGTTTTCTTTGCAAAACATTTTGTTTTGTATATCAGCATCTGGCTTTTAATCATCAACGATACCTCCACGGTATAAGTTTCCATTCCTTTCCGAACTTCACAAGTTCAAACACTTCCTGTCCAAAATTCTCTTTTCAAAAACTCCTTTTTGAAAACATTGACACAATGCTAGCTACATGGCCATTCAACTGTCCATATCCGAGGACGCGGCTTCTTCGAAAAAGTTGTACTCTGCAGAGGTGTACTCATCCACCAGATCCAGTACACCTCCCGTGAACAATCACGGACTGTAACAACAGTATGTAAACATCATGTATCTGATCATAACCATCCACTATGTTCAAGCTAGTATATGCCTATCTCTCAGTTGAGTTTTACCACATCCCCGGCACCGAGCTAATCCCCGCCACGCCAGGATGCCTCAACTGATGCGACCGGAGGGGAAATTAATCCCACACTTTATATGTCTCCGCGACATTCGGTTCGAGGGTACGACGTCCCTTATAGCGATTGAGATAGCACACACTAATAAGAACAAACTTCAAGTTAAGCCCCGTGCCCATGTTGGGGTAGGGTGGCAGTACGGTAAAGGTTGTCCGGCGAAGACTAGGTTATGTGTCATTTTTGAAAAACACCATTTTCTCAAAAATGACCACATCCACATTCCTCCGGAGAACAAGGATCCGCCTTTTCTCCGGGTTTTTCCGTAAAGACTTTGTTTTGTAGAATCACAATTTTAGGGTGTCCCCTTAGGGTCTAGTATATTTGATGGTAATAAATACCATATGGTGGCTTATGGGCTTGGTATTACCAAGTTTAACTACTGGCATGATAGTAACCTATATAATAGTATAGTAGTAATAGCCACATCAAAAATAGTTTTGATAATCAAGTTTTTGTAAAACTTCAGAGGTAAAACATGCATGATAGATAATGGTAAGTATTGTATCAGCAAGCATCAGGATGACTTGCCTGGTATCTCCTTGTGTCCCTGGTTTTGGAGTGACTGGAACTTGAAACAGAGCTTCACGACACTCCCTTCCTCTTCGTTTTCTAACGTCGTAAAGAGAATAAAGGATACACATTCAGAACCAATCAAGGCAAGCAACCATTCATAACAATACATACAGCAAGGAAATCTAATAATGACAAATCACACAATTATTAATGGAGGCAAACAATCAAACAAACCTACTTGGCAGAAATGCCATTTAATAAGACAACTTAAGGTGGGAGGAACATGTCTCACAACCTCAATATCATGGATTCAGTGGGTGTGCCACTCTCATACCAAGATATTAATAAACCTAAAATGAACCTAGTTTCACAAGGGTGAGACCACTAAAAGTATACAAAACATGCACAAAAATAATCATGGCAATGGGTCTATCAACCAAACCACAAAAAGAATAAGGTAGCTACTCTGCTAAGCCTAAACTCACAACAAGAATAAATAAGGCACATGATTTGCAAAAGTTACTTGTACAAATCAGTGAGCCTACACAAGTGTAACAAGGTAATAGACTCATCACAAAACACACAATTCTCATAGTGAGAACAATAGAAACGATGACTAAAAAGGAGGAATCCTATAGACATGTTTTCTACTAAAAGTTTGCTATGCAAGCATGCATAACAAGTAAAGTACTAAAATGCAAACAAGGAACCATGTTATCATAATGTAAAATGAAAACATGTCCTCATGCAAGGATACACAAATATCTACCAAACACAAGTTGGTAGGAAAAATAATTCAATACAAAAACTGCTAAGGAAACTAGTACTACTAAAACATGAAGAATCAATGGATGCATTTCAATCAAGAAATTGAAATACAACCAGAGGGTCCATGTCATAAAAACAGGAGTGAAAAACATCTATACTTGCTATAACAAAAATATCCCATTTGATAAAACAAGGTATCAATTTGCAGGGCAACTCCTACATACTAGTGGTAATAAAAAGGGCATTACTTAGAGGAATCAATCAACACTCCAAAGATGTATTTTTCCTAGCAAGACACACCTGATTACAACCACTTACAAACAGAAGCATACACATTTTCATTTAGCAATAAAAATCCCAAAGAAAAAATACTAGGCACCCAATAGTTAGAGAACTATATAAAAGAAATACATCTAGTGTGGGGGAAATAATGTTTACACCAAAAATGCAATGAAACCAGTGGGTGTTCCACTAGCATATCAAAGCATTAAGAGGTAACAAGGCCTCTGGTCATACTTGCTAAAAATTAGCAAAAACTTAAACTAGCACCTAGTGCAATAACAATACTAGCAGAAAATAATAGGGTGCTTAAATAAGCAAGGCAATGCTACTCATGCTATTATTTTCACACAAGTGAAAAATCTAGGGTTCAAGTACTCATAATAACATCATCAAAATGCTACTGGTCCTATGAACACAACCCATAAATATGTGGCTACACAACCACAAATGCTCATGTTAAAAAATCTACACATGAGGGAATTTTTCCATAACATTCTCATAGTAATGATTAAGCTACTCATGCTTTTCTACCACTCAAATGCAAGATAGCAGAGGTGATAACAACACAATATAAGTACCAACATGGTACTGGATCCAATCAACAATCCAAGTGCTTGCACATAAAATTTAACACTCAAAAATACTATGCAAGTATTAGCTAGAGAATAAAACATATGATAATAACAAAAATCCTATTTCTTCTCAACTCAAGTCCACACAATCTAACATGCTAAAATAGCTAAGTAAACCTTAGAAAACAAGTTCACACAACTTATACATGCTAGAAAACAATATTGCAACACAAAAATAACTCACACAAATTAATTTCCTAAAAATGCCAAAATGGCAGAAACAGGTGAAACAAAGATCTGTCCACCAAAAATTCTAGGATGCTCTAAAACTTAAACCCTTCTAGTTTTGGATAGCCCTAAATATATACAAGACCATCCAGTTGAGTTTGCATCAAAAATCATTTTTAATAATTTTATAAAAAATCACCAAAGTGCTCTCTGGTGTTTTACCAAATTGCATGCCATTTAAAAAATACAAGGAATTTAGAATCAAGGTTAACTTCTCCTGTTAGGAAATTGCGAGGGCTTTCCAATTCAATTGGCCTCACTTTATTCTGAGTTGTGAAATAAAAATGGTGCTCATTTTGGTGTTTCTCGTACCTGTTGCCAAATCATTTTTCATTTCTAAACTGTTCATCCAAATGTAGATCTACAAGTTGGAGATGGTTTAGATTTTGTTTATGTACCACTCTGATTTTTTGTTTGGTCAAATTCCTTTTTTTGGTTCCCTTTTAAGTCCAAAAGTAACCATGGATGTTTCTGTGAAAATAAAAAGGAAAAACCAGTGTTGTTGGGCTAGATTCACAAATGGGCCGGCCAGATCTACTGTCACCGCGTGGTAGGCTAGCCTTAGTGGCCGACCTACGGGCCAGGCGCCACGGGGCAGCCACGCGGGCGAGCGCAGGGCCCACGCTGCAGGTTTGACTAGCAGTGCGCGCGGTCAAGGGGACGATGACGCCTGCATTGCGTCAGCACGACGTCACGCCGGCGGGAGGAGAACTCCGGCGAGCAAATTCGAGCGCATTCGACTACCGTTTCACAAATCCAAAAATAGCTACTCGTTCCTCTCGACTTGGGGATACGATCGAAGGCCACCTCGCTTCCAGGGAACTACGGGAGGGCGGCGGCGACGGGGACTCACGGTGGCCGGACGGTGAGCGCGGCTCGGCGGCGATTCAGAGCGAGAGGGAAGGGGAAAAAGGTAGGGGAGTAGCGCATCCTCACCACAACTGCAACGGACCACTCGGCAAGGGCGGAGACGACTCGAGGCGGCGGGAATTCGTCGCCGGAGCTCGTCGGGCTCGGAGAAGAAACGGGGATGGCGCGGCTACCTCGAGGCGATTCGGCTCGATTCCGTTCGCACCGAGCATCACCACAACGAGGCGGAGGAGATGAGCCACTCGGTGGCCGGCGGCGAGGTCTGCAACTGCCGATTCGACGGCGGCCATTTTCGGGCTAGGGTTAGGTTTGCAAAATATCTAAGAGAGAGAGGACTAGTCCAAGGGGGACAGCGAGGGGGTAGATAGGAGGTGCACATGGGGGTTTTAAGCACCTAGAAGACTTCCACTCGAAGGCAATGGAGCATGGGCTTCCATGCCTCAACTTGCAGCTACAGGAAGAAGAAGAAGAAGAAGAGGTGACTCAGCTCACATTTTGGTCCCTGGTAAATTACAAAAAGGTCCTTTTCTCTCTTTTCCCTCTCTGGAAAAAGCTGTTTTCACCAATCAAACAAAGTAAAAATTTGAAATCCTTTTGCCCAAAATTCTTATTAGTTAAGATACACAACATATGTGAAAATTGGCTCAATTGGAGAAACTTTATAATTCAAAGTTGTTCAAATTTGAATTCTTACATAAATGGACATTGAATTTATTAACCTACTTAGGGGCTTCCAAAAATGATAATTTTTGGCACACATTCCTTATTTGATGTGTTACTCATGTGGTAGAAAATTCAAGTCATTTTGAGTTACTTCATAGAACAAACTTGTTCAAATTTCAAAAAGGTGCTGTCAAGAAAACAGGGGTTTTTGGCAACTTAATCAATTCACAAACTTGTGCCCTTTTGGTTTTCATCCTTATTTATGATATAGAGCATGTGGTATTAATTTCATGGCATTTGGAAAAAGTTTGTAGAACAAACTTGTTCAAAATTCCAATTGTTGCTGTGGAGAAAAACCATGTTTTAAGGACTTTAATGGATTCAATTTTTGGTCTCCTCTTGTGTGTGTTCCTTATTTGATATAAGAAAGCAATGGTATGAATTTCAAGTCATTTGAAGAAAGTTTCCAATAGTAACTTGTTTTAGTTTTCTGTTTCTGGAAATATTGGAATTTCTATTTAATAAAGCACTTGGCTTTTCTTTAGCAATGCTTTGCAAAAATATTTATATGACTAGAGATAACAATTCAATGCTCTCCAATAATTTTGTTTTTAAGCTTGAAAGGTTGGAAAAACATTTGATAATATTTTGGTGAAGCATCTAAGAATGCCTCTTTTTCTGATAATCTTTTTGGGAAATTTATTAAGTGTTTCCTCTTTCTTAATTTAGGTCTTGTAATAATATTCAACAAGTATGGGATTCATAAGATAGTTTTGGAAAACTCTTTGATCAATATTTACTTTATAAAATATTGCCAAGGTCATTGGAACAATATGTTGAATATTTTTAGTTCACTGCTTTGCTATCTTTTTAAGTTTGCAAGTTTATATAATTAGTTTGTTTAGTTGCACTCAAACAAACACAACCAAGGTTAATTGTGAATCAATTAGCAAAACAACTGTGTTAACAGGTATTCCAAAATTGGGATGTGATAACGCACCCTGAGAACTGACGAAGAAGGCATTCTAGAAGCCTTGGTAGCCAAGCACCAGGTAAATTCAACTAATACTGCCTATATATTTGTCTAGTCCCCAAGTTCCGAGTGAACTTATGCATAATTTACTTGGAACTTTCATAGCATATCCGACTGATATTTCGTTTTTGTCCGACTAACATTTCCTTGTGTATCCACGCAGGCATACGTAACCCACTCTGAGGAAGTGTTGGCTAAAACCACCAAACTCCTCGAGGTGGAGACGAAGCTGCGTGAATCAGTTGAAGCTGATGCCAAGAAACTGGGGAAAATTGCGAGAAAGTATAGAAAGAGATCCCATGCTGCAGAGGATGAACTAACGAAGCTCTCTGCCCAGATTGCCGATACTCACCGTGCTTTGATTGGTAATGATTCCCAACTCACTAATCGTAACCCGGATTTTTCATTCCGATAAACACTCGGAATTCCTTACTTGAACCTTTCTGTTTTTCTGCAGGGCCGGATGATGAGATTCCGGATGAAGATGATATAGCGAAGCTGAAGACCATAAAGAGCACAATCCGGCAACTCTGTGCCGGCACCAAATGGGTTCTGCAAGATTTGAAGTGGCCGGGTACTGGACATGGTAGTTTGAGCACGCTGCTTGATGCGTGCTCCACCATCCCCGAGTGGATCGACCACTGGAAACGCTCGTCATGCCGGGTTGGAGTAACCCGGGGGCTTGCTCTGGCTAAAGCTTACTTTCCCAAGCTTGAGCCGGCAAAGCTCGTTGGCGGGTTTCCAGAATTCAACAATGACGGCTCCAAGTTTTCAGCCAAGAACTATAAAGCCATTCAAACAGAGGTTCGTCACTCGGCTAGTCTAATCGCCGATAGTCTGGACGTTAGTCGGATAGTTCCACCATATGATGCTGAAGATAAGCCAATTAAGTCGGATTCTCCTAAGCCTTATGACATGATGGCACGGTGGAAGGCGGAAGCTGCTCAGATGAGGGAAGAGGCCGCGAAGAAGAATGCTGAGGCCGATACTGCACCTACTACCTCTACGCCGGTTGTTCCTCCTCCCGCGCGCGCCGGTACTGCTGCTGACCCGGACGCTGCTGCCGCGAAGACCGTTAAAGAGAAAGTCAAAGACCCGGCTACCCAGGACAACACTCAAGACTCGACCCAACAGGCCGAGTGAATTTTCACCTACTGCCTCAAACACTTTATTCGGCCAATGGGCCTTTAAAACAATTATTCTTTTGATAGTGCGCCTGTGCACTTTTTGATACTACCACCTCGGTCTGTAATACGTTAAAGACCTTAATCGCTTTCGTGGCCCTTATGGCCTTTTGCATGATCTTAATATTTCCTATTTTTGGACTTTTCATTGCTGGTTTTCCTATTTTTGGGTTTTTGAGCGGAATAGCTAGATAATTTGTTTCTTTTTTCAAATTCCGAAGTCCCCAAGGCCCGAATTTCCGAGTCTAGGGTGTTGGATTTTTTCAAAAGAACAAATTGTTTCTACTAAGGCCCCAAACCTAGAGCTGCTCACGTAAGTTTGAAGTTGTGCTTAATATATCTTGAGTTTCCGGCTATTAACCTTGTACTCTGCATAACTTGTGGTTTAGATGACCCTTTTGACCTTCTTTTACTATAAGCCGGCTTCCGCATGGATGATCAATACTGCTATAACTGTATAAAGACAGGGTCAGGCAAGTCCCATTGGGCATCATGACTGATTGTAATTACACACTAGCAAAGCATGCCACTTTTGTGCGAGTCACATCGAGCTTAAGCAAGAAAAGTCAAGAAAATTTGGCTATATTGTCCGGTTATAAGCTTGCAGCCGTACTTATTACCAGTAATCGACCCTTATAACCTAATGGCATCGTGGCCGGGTCTTTGAGTTTGCAACTGTGCTATTCAAGCAATCATCCCCCAAGACCTAGATACATGCAATTTACTAGAAAAACTAACATATTAAGAACAATAAATAACACTTACCTGGAAAAGAAATAGAAAACAACAGGAATATAAAAACTTACAAAAACACACAGAAAGGAATATTTTGCTTAACCATCTCTTTATTGATATGAGAAAAGTTAGGTCAGCAAGCCGCCTCATTAAAAACCTTCCAGTCCCCTTAGGTACCCTGGATAGGAAAAGAGTGCGTCTGAAACCTGCTGCCTGTTACATCGTGTAATTCCACTTGTGAATCTAGCCTATTCTAAGTGTAGTAGGGACGCAGCTGAGCCACGTTCCATGGTCTTTCTCTTTCTTGCATAGATGAAGAGTTGTATGAGCGGTGTCATTGATAGTAGCCGACTCTTCCCTTGCATCTACCAAGTAATACGATCCATTGTGCAAATTCCGGCTTATAATGAACGGTCCTTCCCATGGTGGAGATAACTTGTGTTTTCCTTCCTTTGACTGTACCAGGCGCAGAACCAGGTCTCCTTCCTGGAAGACCCGGGTTTTGACTCGCCGGCTATGATATCTCCTCAGGTCCTGCTGGTATATGACTGATCTTTCCAAAGCTTGTTCCCTGTGTTCTTCTAGCATATCCACGGCGTCCTGCCGGGTCTTCTCGTTCTCCACCTCGACATAAGCCGATACTCGAGGCGAATCGTGAATGATATCACTCGGCAATACTGCCTCTGCACCATAAACCATAAAAAACGGTGTCATCTGAGTAGATCTGTTAGGTGTGGTGTTGATTCCCCAAACCACTGATGGTAACTCCTCAACCCATGCGCCAGCAGCTCTGTTGCACGGGACTCGCAGCCGTGGTTTTAACCCACGAAGTAATTCCTGATTTGCCCTTTCCACTTGTCCATTAGCTTGTGGATGGGCTACTGAAGCTATGTCAAGACGGATTCCATTGTTCCCACAGAATTTCTCCATCTCACCAAGGGACATGTTGGTTCCATTATCTGTTATTATGCTGTGAGGATACCCGAACCTGTAGATGATTATTTTTAAGAATTTGACTGCTCTGATTGCTTCGCAGTTGGTAACTGGCATAACCTCCACCCACTTGGTAAATTTATCAATAGCCACCAAGAGATGGGTCTTTTTGCAGGGTGACGTGTGGAAGGGGCCCACCATGTCCATGCCCCAAACAGCGAACGGCCAGGTTAATGGGATTGTTTGCAACTCCATAGCCGGCACATGGATTTGGCGAGCGTACCTTTGACATCCGTCGCACCTTGCCACCAAGCGTTCCGCGTCTGCTAAGGCTGTGAGCCAGAAGAAACCGTGCCGATATGCTTTGGCCACAAGGGATCTTGTGGATGCGTGATGCCCACAATCGCCTTCATGGATCTCTTTCAGGATCTGCCGGCCTTCTTATGGTGCTACACAGCGCAAAAATACTCCTGCAGCACTCCTTTTATATAACTCGCCATTGATGATGGAATAGCCCTTTGCTCGTCTCAGAATTTGCCTTGCTAAAACTTCCTGTTGTGGTAACTCGCCCCGTGATAGGTAAGCCAGAAACGGCTCTTTCCACTCGGGGACATCACGTATTGTGGCCACGAGCTCCAAATCCGGGTCTTGGTTAGCCACCTCTTCCTCAGACTCGGTTTTAACTGATGGCCGCCATAGCTCGTCCAGGAAAACATTGGGTGGAACCGGCTCTCTGCGCGAGCCGAGTCTTGCGAGTGCATCTGCTGCCTCGTTCTTTCGCCTATCGATATGCTCCACCTCATACCCGGAAAAACACCCGGCAACCCTGTCCACCTCCCTGCGATATGCTGCCATAGTTGCTTCCTTCCTATCCCAGGTTCCTGAGACCTGCTGCACCACAAGATCCGAATCTCCATAGCATCGTATCCGCCTGATGTTCATCTCCTTGGATATTCTCAATCCGTGTAATAATGCCTCATACTCGGCCACGTTGTTGGAGCAATCAAAGTGGATTTGCAACACGTAGCTCAATTTATATCCTTTAGGTGATGTAAGTACCACTCCAGCTCCTGATCCCTCGTATTGCTTGGAACCATCAAAGTGCATTACCCAAGACTCGAAACTTGGTGTCATTGTGGGCATGCTAGTGGAGTCCAATCATTAATGAAATCAACTAAAGCTTGAGACTTGATTGCTGACCTGGGCTCGTAGTTGATGTGATAATCTCCCATCTCGATGGCCCACTTGGCTATTCTACCTGTTGCGTCCGAGTTTCTGATGATATCCGACATTGGTATAGAGCTAACCACTGTTATGGGGTGTTCCTGAAAATAGGGTTTCAACTTCCGGCTGGCCATGAAGACCCCGAAAACCAACTTCTGCCAATGTGGGTAGCGCTGCTTTGCCTCTGATAACACCTCGCTGACGTAATAAACCGGCCTTTGAACCGGGTGATCCTTCCCATCCTCTTTGCGCTCAACGACAACCACTGCACTAACCGCCCGGGGCCCGGCCGCAATGTATAGTAGCATGGGCTCTTTGGGACCCGGGGCCGCTAAAACTGGTGCCTCAGATAACTGCTTCTTTAGTGCCTCAAACGCCTCATCCGCCTCTTGGTCCCAGACAAACTTGTCGGATTTTCTCAAGAGCCGGTATAATGGAATTGCCTTCTCCCCGAGTCTGGATATAAACCATCTCAGCGCTGCTACGCACCCCGTAAGCTTCTGAACATGCTTTAGGTTTTCCGCCTTTTTCAGACTCTGGATAGCTTTGATTTTGTCCGGGTTTGCCTCGATTCCTCTCTCGGAAACAATGAACCCGAGTAACTTTCCTTCTGGACTCCAAACACGCACTTCATAGGGTTAAGTTTCATCTGATACCTTCTCAAATTCTTGAATGTTTCCTTTAGATCATCAATGAATGTTTCCGCTTTCCTGGTCTTGATCACCACATCATCCACATAGGCGTGAACATTGCGCCCAATCTGGTCCTCAAAGCACTTGTGTATGCATCTCTGATAAGTTGCACCAGCATTCTTTAGCCCAAAAGTCATGGTTTTGTAACAGAAAGCCCCAAAGGGGGTTATGAATGATGTTTTCTCCCAATCTTTCTTCTTGAGCTTGATCTGATGATACCCGGAATATGCATCCAGGAAACATAATAGGTCACTTCCAGCCACTGCATCTATGATCTGATCAATCCTTGGAAGGGCAAACGGATCCTTTGGGCAGTGCTTGTTGAGACTCGTGTAATCTATGCACATCCTCCACTCGTTACTCTTTTTCAGTACTAGAACCGGATTTGCCAGCCAATCCAGGTGAAATACCTCCATGATAAAGCCAGCTGCCAATAGCCGGGCAATTTCTTCTCCTATAGCTTTTCTTCTTTCCTCATTCATTTTCCTCAGGCCCTGCTTCACGGGCCTAGACTTGGGATCAACGTGCAAGCTGTATTCTGCTAACTCGGTAGGGATACCCGGCATATCGCTAGGCGTCCAAGCAAAAACATCTTGATTTGAACGAATAAACTCCACAAGTGCTTTTTCCTGCTGATTGTCTAGGTTAGATCCTATAGCAAACTGCTTAGAGGGATCACCCTCGACAAAAGCCACCATCCTGGTATCTTGTGCTGCTTTGAACTTTGCTCTCTCGTCCTCCGTATTCGGCCTTTTTAACGCTGTTCTGTCATCCGGGTCTACTTGAGACTGATAATACTTGAGATCTTCCTTTCTATAAGCTTGTTCCGCCATTGCCGCGTCTCCTTCGTCACACTCAGCCGCTATAACCCGGCTCCCATGGATGGTGATGGTCTGCTTGGGACCCGGGATTTTTAGCTGTAGGTATACGTAACACGGCCTGGCCATGAACTTGGCGTAAGCCGGCCTTCCAAATAGCGCGTGATAAGGGCTGCGCAACTTTACCACCTCGAACGTGAGCCACTCCACTCGGAAGTTATCCTTTGATTCTCCAAAAGCGACCTCCAATGTAATCTTCCCCTCGGGGCACGCCGAGTGACCCGGTACGATCCCATGAAACACCGTAGAACTTTTCTGTAGCTGAGACTCTTTGAGGCCCATGCGTAGGAAAGTTTCCCAATATAAGATGTTGATGCTGCTTCTACCGTCCATTAAGACCTTTTTCAGCTCATAACCATTAACCTGTGGCGCAACCACCAATGCTAAGACTCCCGGGTGTTCTATTCTTTTCGGGTGATCCCTTCTGCTCCATGTTACCTCTTGATCCGACCACCTCAGGTATCTCGGAACAACCGAGGAAACCGAGTTTACTGGCTTTTTGAGTATCTTTCTATCCTTGTTAGAAGTTCCTGTAGTATGCACGTGATATTGTCCCAACTGCTTGGGGTTAGCTTGGAAACCTCCAGCTCCTCCCTGATTGTTACCCGGATTACCACCCCCTGGGTTGCCTGCCGGGGGTGGGCCATTGCCCGGGTTACCACCCGGACCCGGTCCTGCTCCCCGGCCTGCGCCTCGCATCGCTTTCTGTATTTCCTCATTCTTCCATCTTTGTAAATCCACGCACTGTTCCAGCGAGTGGTTTGCCGGCCTGTCGTTCCTGCTGTGGCGCGGACAGGGCATCCTGAAGGCCTCTATATGATTAGCCGGTCTTGGCGGCCCTTGGTAATTTCCTCCATTAAAGTTTCCTTCGTTGAAATTTCCTTCTGCTCTGGGTCTTGCAAACCCGGCTTCTGTGTTGGCGACAAACTCGGAACTTCCCTCGTATGGACGCTTATTTTGGTTGTTTCCATTGTTTCCCTCATTGTTACCCGTCGCAGATCCATTGCCGGGTCTTCCACTGTTGTTTGCGTTAGCTTTGGCTTTCTTGTCATCAACATCCTCCTCTGTTGTATCCGTAGCAGCGTGCTTGTTGCACGCGTCCATCAACTCTCCCATAGTAACCCCCTAAGCATTCTGACTAGATTTCATGCGAGTTACCTTTTGCACTAGGGGTATGTACTTGCATGTTTTAGCCATAGCCTGTAGCGCATCTTTTGGCTGAATATCCGTAGACGAGTGAAGTATTTCAACGGAGGACCCAGCTGCGCCCCGACTCTCCCTTCTTCTGGACGCATCGTTCTAGATCATCGATTGTGAACAACTTCCTGCACGTCCCATGGAAGTGCTTGACAAACGCAATTTTCAGCTCACTTCACGAATTGATAGATTTTTCCGGTAAATTGTTGAACCATAACTTTGCTGCTCCCTCTGACATCATTAAGTACATGAACTTGGCTTGAAGATTTTCAGATGCGTTGCGAATCGACATGGCCATCTCATAGCTGCTCAACCAGGTTTCTGGATCCATGGTTGGCTCATAGTTCACCACTTTACCCGGTTCCTTGAACTTATCAGGGTAGGGCTCGGCCCTGATGGCGTCCGACAAACACTTGGGTCCGGCTAAAATTGCCGGTACTGGCCTTACCCGGGAAACATGCGACCCGGCGATGGGCGCGGCGGGGGGTGCAACCGCTACCGTCCCTCGTACCGCAGACCCGACTGCTGCACGCCTGGCTCGAGAACTGTCCATGATAGCTTGCGCGGTTGATACTGCAGGTGTTGCTGGTCTACGGGGAGGAGGCGGCATTTGCTGCTGCTCTGCCCTTCGCCGTGCTGAGCTTGTCTGAATATTACCGGTGTTTCCGTTATGTCGGCTTACATACGGCGTGCCATGCATTCCGCTCCTGTTATCCGGGTAATTGGCTTGCTGAGCCACTGCCGTGCACAATAGATCTATTGCCCGCCGGGTCTCCTCCGCATGGGGTGACTCTCTTACGGGGATGCGATCCAGCGCCAATGTTGCTGCATACACGTTGTCCATGGGATTATTGAAGTGACCTGGCGGAGTGTGAAACCGTGGCGGTGGGGGTGGCGGCGCTGCACTGCCAACAGCATCCCCTATCTGCAACGTGGTTAACCCGGCTTGTACGTTTGCCGGCTGTCCTCCACCGGTCCGGGCTGGTGTACAATTTCCTGGTTCACAGCCGGAATTGGTTGGTCTTGGGGTGTGACGAATAGCGTGGCCGGGTTTAGAACTCCACCCGTTGCCGGTAATCTCATTTGGTATCTCTGATGCATCCTAGTCGTCTCAACCCGGAGCCGGTTCTCCAATGCTTCCAGCTCACGTTGGCGCGTGGCTACCCCTTGCTTCTCTGCTTCCACATCTCTCCTTTGCTGCTCCAATGCACGGCGTACTACATCCAGATCCCTGGCGCGTGCCGCGGCGTTTTCCGGGGTTATCACAGTAGCTAGCACCTTGGGATCCAAGATTAGATTGTTACTGAACAGAGCCGGGTGTTGTGGGTTTGAAGGACCCGCTCCTGGCGTCCTATTCGCCATGAACCCAAACATATTCGCCTGCAACTCACTATCCGCTGCCCGGCTAGTGACCGAAGCCGATTCTCCGTCGACCCGGGTTAGAACCGGATTTCCGTCAACCGGAGTTTGCTGCTGGGCCAGCGCTCGCGCTGCTCCAACCGCGGCCGTAGTCACGTCCCCCTGATTGAGATTAGTTGCAGGGGCCATGTAGACCGCGACCTGGCGCGCGATGCCTGGCGAAGACTCGTATTCCTCCTCATCACAGCTATCCTCCTCGTACCGGTCCTCCAGCAAGTGCAGGATAGACTCGGTATCATCTTCTCTCACGACCCGGCCATGCGGGGTCCATGCCGGCTCCTCCGGCTGTTCCCTCTTTGAGGTGGGCTCTTCTATCGGATCCACCGTTCCGACCGATTCTACTCCATCCGACTGAACGCAGGTTGCTTCTCCTGATACAGAATCACATCCAAAATCATCAGGGATTGAACCGGACGTACGTACCATGCCGATGAAGGCGTTGACCAGGCCGATTGTGACGACAGATCCGGATTCGAGCAGATCCGACTCTGGCCCCCAGCCAAAATCGTCCACCATCTTCTCTCCTTCGGGGTTGGTGTAGATCTCGCCGACGATGAGGTTCTTCATGTTCTCCCGAGCTTCTCCCGTGATGTAAATACCTTTGGACGCATGCCCCACGGTGGGCGCCAACTGTCGTGGGATAATCACGGCAGACGCTACCGGGTGTAACTTATCTTGGGGCAATTCGACTCTGGTGTTTGGGAGAGGGTTTTGCTTAGGGGAAATCATGGTGATAAATGATCTGGTAGCCGGTAATTAAGTCGCCGAGTCTCCGATCTGGATTTATTATCTCAACTCTGGTATTACAGGGGATACTCGAATAGCTATTCAAACTCGTGTCTAATCTAACCCTAGGAGTCGGCTTATATAATATCCGCCCCCCCTGGCCTCCTATCCAAGGCACACTCGGAGTCCTACCTGGGCACCGCTTACAAACCCTAAGTTTCCTTATCGAAACCCACAATCCGGGTTACGAGGCCTACACTCTTGGGCCTTCTAGAAACTCCTTAAGCCGGGTCTTGCGCAGCTCCCTTTGGGCCGAGTTACACCTTGACGTTAGCCTACCGGGTTATCATCCCTCCATCAGGTAGGGTTTCGATTAAGAGAATGAGTAGGCGCTGGCGATAATCGTCGGCTAATAGGGGCACGATTTTACCCAGGTTCGGGGCCCTCGTAGAGGTAAAACCCTTACTCCTGCTCTTGAGATCTGTATTATCGGTAGATCGATTACAAAGGTGGGTGCGCAAGCCGAGAGATTGATCTCGAGCTTATGGATATGGTGGTGAAAAGTAGATTGGATCCCCCTCGGTGGTTCTCCTAGCTTTTTATAGATGGCTAGGTCTCAAACCGTGTCCGGGGGGGGGGGGGTTACAAACCCTAGTTCTAGGTCGGTAGGAGTTTTCCTTCTTGACCCGCAAGTCTTGCGGGTGGGCCTGTATTGGGCCTTCCGGAACATCGAGACAGCGCCTTGCCTTGGGCCTTGGTTCTGGGTCTTGGACTGGGTAGGCTCACCCGACAGGTCTAGGAGTCATCCCCACGTCAGTAGCCCCCGAGTGTTTATTCGACTGAGAATAGTCGAGTGCACTCAAAGTTCACTCTTGGATTCTTGTGACTGGTCATTCAATCGCCTGTTTTTAAGGTTGTATACCCTGCATGCGAGGTGCTCGCGTACTCGAGCATCGAGTGGTAAATGGGCCTTGTGTTGGCTATTTTTGCAGAAGGATATGTCTCAGTCGCTTGGCTCTCCCGAAAGATCGGGGCCAATTAATTGCATCTAGGGCAAAAACAGTTCTGGCCTACGCGAATTCGAGACCTCCGGCTCGAACTCGGTGAGGTGATCGTTGCGACTGAGCCGTGGAGGTCTTATCGAGTTGAACTTAACCTTAAAGGTGTACCCGGCGCGTCCGCTAGGATTTTTCTTCGTGTTGTTGACACGGAAAGTTTACCAGAGGACGCAGCTTGAGTGCGATTCCAGGCCCACAGTAGAGATCCTTGGGTCTTACCTTCATACTCGAAAGAATACGACATCCATATGTGCCTAGTCGGCCGAACGATCCAGGATTGAAATGATGTGTGATTACATCCCGAGGTAGAGTTGCGGGAGCCGCATAATCGTGATTTTACCTTAGTCGCATTTCTGCAATCCTTCAAGTGAGGCAATCTTCTTTTTCTTGATCTTGTGCGAAAGATATTTTGCGTTATTAAGCTTATACGAAAGAAGCTTCGTGTCAATGTATTTATACGAAAGAGATTTCGTGTTGAAATTGCCATACGAAAGAGATTTCGTGTCAGGATGCCCATGCGAAAGAAATTTCGCGTCTTGATGCTTATACGAAGAGAGTTCGTGTCGTGAGGTGCGCAGTGACGTCACCATGCACTCAACTGCCCCGACTGCTCCAGATGGGACGTGACAAAGTGGGGCAGAGCGCGTGGGCCCACCTTGTCAGCTTTTTGGCCGGAAACGAGTGGTAATGTCCCGGTTTTTCCGCTGGTCGCGCGCTGTAAATACGCACGATCTTTTCGTAAAGATCGTGCGGAGGTAACTGCCCTCCGCCTCCTCGTTTCCGCTTCACACGTGGCGGTTGCGATGGATACCGCATTCGCAGATCGACGGCGTAGATCATTTTGGTGCGGGTATAAGTACTGTGCCTTAGGGAAAAGGTAAATTTTCCTACTCACATTCGTCTTTCTCCTCCCTCGCGCACACCTTCTTCTCCGTGAGCACATAGCACTTCTCCAATGGCAGGAGCGAAGAAACGCGGCGCTGCTGCGGCGTCTCCCAAGGACATCGTGAGCGCTTCTGCGGCGCCCCCCGCGAAGACTGGCGCCCAGCAAACACCACGAGGAAAAGCATCACCGAGATGCAGAGGGAGGGGCTGCTGCCTTCGGAGAGCTCCCGGTGCGAGAACATGTCCACGAAAAATGAGGAGACACCCAACCCCCTTTCCACCGAGTGTGTTGCCTTCTCGGAGCATATCTCCCGAGGTTTGTCCTTCCCCCTTCATCCCTTCCTCATCGGGCTGCTGTATGTCTATGGCATACAGCTGCACGATCTTCCCCCTAACGCGATACAACACATCTCGTGCTTTATCGTGCTCCGCGAGTGCTTTCTTGGCATTCGCCCGCACTGGGGACTTTGGAAGGCGATCTTCAAAGTCTGAATCTTCCGAGAGAAGCCCCAGCCAGGCGAGAAAGCTGGGGATCCGCTGAGGACGGGAGGCTTCGGGATCCAGGCGAACAAGGATGTTCCCTACCTGGAGATGAACCGATGAGGACATCCCTAGCTCTTCACCTATTATTACACATGATAAGGTTGATGTCCAAGATAATGAAGTGAGGCTTGGTCCCATGACAATATCAAGGACCAAACTATTAGAACAACAGGTGAATTCACTCCTACTTGAGTATAATGTTTATAATTGTGAGAACTTTATACTACCTAAATCTATGCATCTATGTATGATGAGGTTTATTGATAACACAAACATACTTGGAGGAGAACATCAAGAGGAGCTGGAAAACAAGCATGAGAAGTTGGAAAACAACATCACTATGGTGAAAACAAGCATGGAAGATGGAGAAAACAAGAGTACAAGTGTGGAAAACAAATACTAGCCTGTTATTCCACACTAAGAGATGGTGAAAACAAGAGGAGGGCGCCCACACTGGACATCCATGCGCCACATAGAAGTCGTATTTTTAATAGGCATGGTTTGTATACCATTATGGCCGCACCCCCTAATGTGGGTCGGTCTGTATCAAGTTGAGTCGGTTGGGTTGAGTCCAAACCCAACCATAGAGTCCAACATTGAGTCCTAGTCGGTTTGGAGTTGGTGCTTGTGCAAGGATGCTTGTGGCCGCACCATACCCCCCTTATATACCTAGGATCCGAGCCATAGCTCTTTAGACTACGTTAAAACAAAAACCCTAGACCTCTAGATTGAAACAGCTTGTAAGCATTCATCTGGAAGTTTATACTGCAAACTTTTTGTGTTACCTGCTGTTCCATTGGGAATAAGATGGTACAAGACCACTTGTAGTTGGTGGCTACTTGTGCAAGAGTGTGGAGTTGAGAATATCCATAAGGTTGCAAACTTTTGCATTGACATCAGGGATCAACCAGGAGAGTTTTTAGTGAGACACTAGTTATCATATCAATACTATCTATGATTTCATCGAGAATATTGGGCCTCCCCTTATCATGAACTTCATCGACTCGACCCAGGGGTGGCGCCGGAAATGGTTCTATGTGGTGGATGATAGCGCGGGTGGGGTCCCTGAGTTCCAGCCATTCGCCGTTCTGAAGCGGCAGAAATCCTGGGCGCACTCGATTTCAACCGAAGAAGACAAAGTCGTCTCCCCTTTACTCGCAAAGGTGGCGCGTTTCCGTGACAAGGAGCTTGGGACACCGCTGAACGGGATTCACCTGACGAGCGTGTTTCTGCGCCGGAGGGTCCAGCCTCTTCAAGCGAGGCCAACCACCCTGTGGGAGTACTCGGGTGTTGACTACCGGAGCCGCACGTGCAATGATCTTCTCTTGAATGCCGAATTCGACAAGAAGCTCGCGGTTGTCACCAAATTGAAGAAAGGGAGAGATACTCGACGTGCCCTCTAACCCCGTTCGACGCAGAGAACCCCCCGACTGAGGTGAGTTCTCGAATCTTCTTCTTTACTGGCGTACTTATTCTTGTTTTGGGATTTCTTCGAGTGAATTTCTGTTTTTCCTCCTTTTTCCTTTGTAGAACCGGGACATGGCAACGAGTTACCCGCCAGTTGCTGCAGACGAAGGTGTCTTGGATCTTCTGGCGAGTAACATTGAAGCCCCTCCCGAGGTCACCGTCGCGGAAGCTGAGTCGAGCTCCGAGCCAGAGGAGGTGGAGGAGGAGGAAGAAGAGTTGGACAATGAGAGGCTCCATCGCTGCAAGCGCCGCAAGCCAGAGGAGACTGAAGTCACTTCCAAGGATAACTCCTTGAGTGATGATCCAGTCACGGAGGTTGAGCCTCTTCGAGTAACTCCACTCAACGTGCTTCCTCCTCCCCCTCGCCAGTCGAAGATCTCCACCGCCTAGAATCCTTATATCCTCGATGATGATGACAAGGATGAGTAAGATTCTTATGTTCTCTCCTTTGTCATAAATTTTCCTTCTTTCTTTTCTGATTCTAACTTTTGCAGTAGTCTCGCGACTATCAGTGCGGATCAGTTTGCTTCCTCGACTCCGTCCGTGAAGAGGAAGGAGGCCGTTGCGGATCCTGTTCCAGCCGCCGATACCACTCGAAGGACTTTGAGTCCAGCAAAGGCAATCGACATCCCGAGTACGGGATGCCTAGCTTCGCGGGTGGACGGCTTGGAGACGTCGGGGCGTCGGCGAGAAGAGAGATCTCGGGTAGCTCCCTTGATCCCTGTGACGCCCCGAGATCGGGCACTATGCAGATTTCAGCATTCCCGCCAAAATCCACATAATAACCGATTCCAGGTTGCCACTTGTGATAACATTACAACAGTTCACGAATAATCCACAACAACGACAGAAAAGAGATTTACAAGATGACTCAAACGAGTCAGGGATACAACTGATACAATACAAAGATCCAAATAACAGCGGAAGAAACAACATATCGTCCGACTACGGACAAGATACAAATTGGACTAAGAGTCCTGAAGATAACCGAGAGCGTCCAATCCCTGCCCAGGCCAAGCCGGAGGGATTCCCAAGCTAACATCGTCAGACTTCAAACCTGTTGACTGCAATGTTGAATATGCAGCCACGAAAGAGATTCGTGGGACAGTACGGTTAAGTACTGGCAAGTGGATAAACCATACTCACAAGATACCGGCGTAGCCAGTCATCACAATATACAAATACTTTGGGATCAACGGAAAGGAAGGGGTTATTGCAAATAAGCGACAGCGGGCTGCACCAACCAACTACAGAGAGATACTACAACTTCCGGCTACCAGAAAGAAGATAAGATCGAGTATTGTAACCAACTGAAAGATAACTTCAAAAAAACCCATCCTGGATCTCGCCCCTTATCCGAAGAAGCAATCCGAGGATAACTCACACAGTTGGATTAATGATGGTTCAGATTATTGTGTCAATAAGCCTATTACTAGTCAAGTTGTTAATCATTGGGTGCAAGATTGTTAATCATTAGGTTTAAGTTGTCCTGAGTACTTGTTAGCCAGTACTTTCACCAAGTAATCCATAACCGCGGAAAACACGGCTTCTCGAGAAGATTATCCCTGCAGGGTTGCACCAATTTAGCCGTACACGCAAGAATAACCCGCCAGATGGGAGATATTCCCGCCAAGCGAGGTACTCTACACAATTCAACTCTTCTTCGCATCAAGCCCAAAGCACCTTGGGCGCACGGCTAATCGAGCCCAGAAGAAAATGGACCCTCATAGCACTCTAAGAACGTGTCCCCCTATATGCCAACTACGAAAGTTCCACCCGGGTACCAAGGGCTCGCAAGATCATGCATGCAGCAAATGGAAAACCCGAACTAAATGAGGCGATTTGGACGAGATGCGAATCGAGTCAAATTGAGGGGGGCGCCCATACTCGCTTCCCACATGCGGGTAGTGCGCTCATCATGGATCAGTAGACAAGACCCTTTTCCTATTAGGGTCGACACTAGCAGGCCTCAAAACCACTTAGGGCCTCCTGCCGGTGCCTTATCATCAAATTTATTATTAACAATAACATTAGCATGATTGATTGATTAAACATCGAGCCCCCCAGAAGAATAATAATAGTAAAAGAAGTAACCGACAACAGACTCGAGCAAAAGCAACCCTAAGCATGCAGCTACGACACGAAGGCCAACGAGGTAAACAAACAACAGTGAATAGGAAGTGGAAGGAAAAGGCTATATCATGGCTGCAAGGTAAACAATATGATAGGATCGAGACACAAGCATCGTATCAACAGGCTAGAATAAGAACAACGGAAAGAATCGGTAACAAGTGATGAAAGGCAGCCATTTGGCAGCAAGTGAGTATACTTGCCTGAGATCCAGCAAGTAGAGGTACATCCACAGCACTTGTCGTTGCTCACATCATCTCAACGTCCTATCCGGGAAGAAGCAATGAACCTCGACCAAACACCGGATGCAACAATTACTACTACGGCAAAAGATCCAGCATGATCAAGATATGGATGCATGACAATTTAATGGATGCATAGCAATAAACTAGTTGACATGGTAACAGATTTAAATGGACCCATATGCAATTTGAGTTGCATATGAAAAGCCCATGAATTATGGTTGAAACAATTGTTTTACAACTAAGCAACATGTGAAAGTGGATTAGCATGATGCATGGATGAGGTAAACAGAAAAATAACAACAATAGAACCAATTGGAAATAAGGTTTACCCATTTAGAAATTCACTCATTAAGTTTTGGGAATTTTGGTTACTTAAAGGTGTCACACAAGCATTTGGTTGTTTTCATCAAGTTAAATTGTTCAAAACAGATAACAAAGTTCATATTTGATTAGAACACAAAATTTTAGGTGGATTACATGTTTCCATTATTGAAAAAGGAATTACAATGATTTAATTATGAATTAATCAAGATTAAACAAGTTTTAATTGAATTTAATTCAAGTTTGAATATTATTTGAATTTTATTTGTTCAAAACATAAATTCAAATTCATATTTGAAAAGTTTAGACCTTGATGGTTTGAAAACATATTTTGCATGTTCAGAAATATTTTATTTTGAGTAAGTTATGATTTTAGCAAAATTTAAATGATTTAAACAAGGTTTAAATTATTTAAGCAATTTAAATTATTCAAATCATGAAACAAAATTTATATTTGAAAAGGTTATTTAATTTGGCATGGAAAACATATTTTATTTGTTGGAAAACAATTTCAAATGATTTAATTAAGCATGTTACCAATTTAATTGTATTAAATAAGAGATGAAACAATTATTCAATTGAAAGGTTGCAAACCAGAAAACAAAGTTGATATTCAAGTGTGGCATGTGATTTTGGATGAAATTCATGTTTTGAGTATTTAATTTGGAGCAACCATTTGCAAGTTATTAATTATGCCATTTAATTTGTCATTTTTAAGAATTATTAAATAACACTAATTTTAATTGCCCAAATTGCAAAACAAAGTTGATAAACAGAAAGTACATTGAATTTGGACTGAAAAACATAATTTATTTGTGTTATTTGGATTAGGTATGAACTAATTATGGAATTAACCAAAATTAAGAGGATTTGTTTGAAATTGAAATTTGAAACAATTTGAATTGTGCAAAACAGATAACAAATGTTATATTTGAAAAGTTCATGGAATTTTGATTGGAATACATATAAAATTTGTATTATTTGGATTTATAAATTGAAAGTTATAGCCATTTGGAATTTTAGGGTTATTAAACATTTCTGAAAAAAAAAAGAAAACAGGGAATAGCATTTTGCACCGTGGCTTGGCTACCCACACTGGCTGACCAGTGGGGCCACGCCAGGGTGGCGCCACAGCGGAGCGCGTGTGTGGTGAGGTGGCGCGGGGGTCTATGACCCGTGGGCCTAGCTGCGCTGATTAATCCACAAAAAAGGTGGCTTATCGCGCCCGCGGGGACTCGATCCCGGGTGCTAGCGGCGCGGCGCAAGGGACAGCACCACTGGGCTGTTGAGGCGTTAGTGGTAGGAAGCGAGTCTGACAGAAGAAATAACAACACCTCGCCTGGTAACTGAAACTCGACAGCGAGTTTCCTGCTGTACCTGACGGAAAACCAGAAACGACGATCGCCGGCGGCAGCGGACAGCACACGAAGGCGGCTTCACAGAGCACGAGGAAGGGGATAGAGGTAGATGGGGTGGTGCTCACCGCGGCAGTCGACGCGGGCGGGCGCGGGCAGGCGTCGAGCGACGTTGGCGATGAAGGAGACGGTGGCGCAGCAGGAGGTTTTCCCGTCGAGGAGGAAGTCGTCGTCGGCGTCGGGGCTGCGCCGCGTCCCGGGACTGGCCGAGGGCACGGGGGCGCAGAGGACATCAACCCGGTTCCATTCCCGGGCTTGGATGGCGCCGGTGGTGGCTAGGGCGGAGGCGCCATGCCCGCCAAACCACGACCACCGCAGCCCTCCTTAGAAGGTTCAGACATTCAGAAGAAGCAGCGGTTTTTGGAGAGGAGATGGAAGATGGCGGCGATGGGGAAGGGGACTAGGGTTTGCAGCAGAGGGGTGGGGAGGTGGATACTTATGGAGAGAGGAGCCATGGTACGGCTGCAAATCGAGGAGGGGAGGCGATCGATCGGGTGGTGCAGAGGGAGTCGTACCATTGCTGACGTCGAGGAAGAAGACAACAGGAAGAGGTAACGGGCTGGAAGAAAAATGGGCTTGGGGAGAAATAAAAAGGATGGGGTGGGCTGCCCTTTCTCTCAGCTCACCCTTCTCCTTCTATTTTTTTTTCCTTATGAACAATTTTTTTTGGAAAGGATGGAAGAGGAAAGGGAGAGAATTTGGAGGGTTTATTCTATTAATTATTTTTATTACTTTTCAAACAGAAAATGAAAGCAAAGGTTAGCAGTATTTTTCACAAGTTTGAAAGTTTGAATTTGATTTAAAATGGTTAGTTGAATTTTTCAATTAGGGTTTGAGGTTGTTTGTTTGATAATTAGATTTTATTAAATTGCAAAACAGCAACAACAAGGTAGCTTAAAATTACTTTCAACAACTTGAATTATTAAGGTGATATTAAATTGTTAGGTGATTCTCAAATAGTGTTTGGGTTGGAGTTTTGGGAAATAAACAAATTGTATTTAATAAGTTCAATCAATTATACAAACATTATTGAATTTAATTGGTTTGCAAAATTTTAATATTTAAACCCATATTGAAATATGATAAATAAGATTGATTTGATTTGAATTTTTGGAATTTGCCATTAGGGTTTTAATGAAAGGGAAAATTTTATCAACAAGCAATTTGATTATAACAAATTCAACTATTGAAAAACAATTGAGTGGTTTAGTTTGCAATTTTGAAATTGGGAAGTTTGAACATGTGGAAAAGTTTTAATTGTGTTTGAATTTTGAGTTGTTTTGAAAAACAGAATGCAATGCTCATGTGATGCATGTGATGCAAGCAAAAAAAGAAAACAAACACTTCCTATTAGGGTAACACCCCAGGTGTTACAATCCCCTGTCCACCGCTCAGGGCAAGGTAAAGTGTTTTTTTCTTGCGTCTTTTCTTGCTCTTTTTCATTCATCGGGTGCACGACAGTGCTCCCGATGGGAGTATCCCCTGAGTCTATAGTCAATTGCTTGCAGTTGGCTATAGACTCAAGTCTAGATTCTCTTTTCTGGTATGTTTCTTAATTTTGGTTTTCATCGGGTGCACGACAGTGCGCCCGATGGGAGTAGCCCTCGAGGCTATACTCGACTGTGTACAGTCGTGTATAGGCTCAAATGATATCCTTCTAACTCTGCTCGGAAATTTTGTAGGCCGTCCTTGTTTCCCGTGTTGCTTTTGGGCGCCGGCTTCTTTCGGCTGAGGCGGATTGTGCTTCTCTTCGGGTAGAACGCGACCAGCTCGTCCAGGACGGTCTCACCATTCAAAGTAAGTTGGCACCCGTTTTTTTTTTGCCTTAGTTCCGTTTCTTTTCTGATCGCGACTGTTATTTTGATTGCACCCTTTATACTACAGATGAGGTCAATCGCTTGAAATCCGAGAAGGTCGAGGCTTCCTCTCGGATAAAAGACCTTGAGAAGGAGCTGGAGTCTACTCGGAAGAAGTTGGAGTCCACGCGCAAGCAGTCATCCGATAGTCTCGTAGGGGCGCAGGACGCCTTGAAGCAGCTAGATGTAACACCCGGGGGATTTCCCCCCAAATAGAAACTTGGTTGCTTTTTCTTTTTGAATGGCATTGCATCATGCATCATTGCATTGCACTTTGCTTCAAACCATTTTTTGAAAAATTCAAAACCAATTTAAAAACTCAAACATGTCCCAAATGGTTTCAAATAAAATTGCAAACAAATCATTTTGGGAGTTGGAAATAATTACAAATGGTTGGTTTTCCAAATTGGTATTAAATAAACCCCTAATTTGAGTTCAAGTTTGCAAATTCAAATAATTTGTGAAATTGAAATTTTCAAAAAACCAAACTTTTGTGCAACTGGGCATTTGCAATAATGGAACCATAAAAATTAACCCCATAATTTTTGGAACCCCAAAACCCTTCTATCTCTCTCTCTTATTCATCTTCTACAAAAAAAAAAGAGAGAAAAAGAATAAAAGGAAAACTTGCAAGGGGATGCAGGCCAGCCCAAATGGGCCAGCCCACCTTCCTCCTTTCTGGCCCGCTACCCCTTTCTTCTTCGTACGGACAGAACAGGAGCACGAGGAGGACGTCACCCTCCACCGAGCCCCCCCTCACCTGCTCCCTCTCCCTCTCCTTTATCTAGCCCCTCTCCTCCTCCCAAAACCCTAACCCTAGCCCTCCTTCTACCTTCACCGCCGCCACCCCTTCTCCCTTCTTCCTCTGCCCCAAATTCTTTTGCCTCTGAAACTTTCTGAACTTGGACGGGACCCTCCATGGCCGGAAGTTGTGGACCTTGGCGCCGTGGTTGCGCTCGCTGTCGGGCCCCGTTCCCCGCGGGAATGGAAACGGGGGACCTCCCTCTGCGCCCTCGTCACCTCGGATGGCACGGGGAGCCCTCCAGGCCGCCACGCCGTCGATCCTTTCACCCCGGCGCGCGCCCGTCGCCACTGCTCGTCGTCTTCGTCAGGCAACCATCGACACCTCCCCCTCGGTGAGCCTACTGTCCGCCTAGGCCTCGTTCTTCCTTCCCCCCTTGCTCTGTGTGCATGCCATCGTGCAGCAAGGGTGTCCTCCGTCGAGCGGAACCATCTACGGATCATCGCTGGTCGGATCCGCGTTGCACTGTCCGTCTGTTGTTCGTCAGTTTCGTCAGAGGAAAATCCGCGGCCTAAACCTCATCTCGTGCACGGCCCGTAGTAGATCACAAGCAGCATCACAGCCCAGTGGCACAAGCCCTCTCGCGCGCCCATAGCAGCCCCGGGTTCGAATCTCCCCTCCCACAGCAAAAGCCACCCCTTTTTCCTCTATTTTTCTTTTATTTTTTGAACTCCAGAAAAACAGAACTGAATCTTTATTTGTAAAATCCATAACAAATTGAAAAATGCTCCAATTTCAATGATTCAAATTGCTATGGATTCAGAATCTTGTGATCTTTCTATTAGTCACAAAGTTGCAACATGTTTCTGTAATAAATTTTGCACTAAATAATTAAATACAGAAAATGCAATAAAAATTTGAAACTTTGAAATTTCATAACTTGAGTTATGTTCACCCAAATTGAGCAAACTTGGGCTCTAAAAATTTGTCTTAACAAACTCTACACATTGGTATTTTATTTGGTCACAATTGAATTAAATTTGAACATGTTTCCTTCTGTTTACTAAAAAGGGAAGAATAAAAATGCTTATGGAAAAATGCATAATAAATTCAGTAATGATCCAAAAATTATGTTTAATAGCTCAAAATGTTCATTGAAACATTTTATACATGTTTTCAATCTTTTCAATACAATTTGTTTACTGTTTTTCCTAATTAAAGTTGGTGCAATAATTCAATGCTTTAATTAAACCTTTTAAATTGCAAAATTCATAACTTGGGCAATTCAAATCCAATTCCAACATGTAAAATATGTTTTCCATGCAAAATTGAATAAGCTTTCCAAATATAAACTTTGTTTTTCTATTTTGAATAAATTAAAATGCTGAAAACAACTATTTCTTAATTAATGCATTTAAAATTGTCAATTTAATAACTTGCTCATCTAAAATCCAAATTCCACAAATGAAATATGTATTCCATCTAAAATTTTGTGTTCTTTCCAAATATGAATTTTGTTATCTGTTTTGAACAATTAAAATGGGTGAAAACAATAAATGTTTGTGTAACTCACTTAAGAAGCCAAATTTCATAACTTAATAAATAAAATTCCAAACTTGGTAAACAACATATCAAACTGAAGCTATTGTTGTTTTCATATTGTTTTCATCATCCATGCATCATTCTAATCAACTTTCACTTGATGGTTATTTGTAGATCATTTAATTCAACATTAATTCATGGGCTTTTCCATATGCAATCCAAATTGCATATGGGCCCATTTAAATATGTTTACCATGTGAACTAGTCTATCTTTGATGCACCCTTTAACTTGTCATGCATATAAAATAGGATCATGCTGGATCTTTTGCCGTAGTAGTAATTGTTGCATCCGGTGTTTGTTCTAGTTCGTTGCTTCTTCGCGGATAGGACGCTGAGATGATGTGAGCAACGACAAGTTCTGCTACCTCTACTTGCTGGATTCCAGGCAAGTATACTCACTTGCTACCTATGGCTGCCTTTCATCACTTGTTACCGATTCTTTCTATTGTCCTTATGCTAGCCTTATGATTCGATGCTTGTGTCTCGATCCTATCATATGTTTACCTTGCAGCCATGATATAGCCTTTCCTTCCACTTCCTATTAACTGTTGCTTGTTTACCTTGTTGGCCCTCGTGTCGTAGTTGCATGCTTAGTGTTGTTGCGCTCAAGTCTTGTTGTCCGTCTTATCACCTGTTTAGTTTGATAGTTGGGTTTCAATTCAATCAACAACATGTTAATGTTTTGGGTAATAATAATGTGATGATAAGGCACCGGCAGGAGGCCCGGCGTGGTTTTGAGGCCTGCTAGTGTCGACCCTAATTAGGAAAAGGGTCTTGTCCTCCGATCCATGATGAGCGCACTAACCGCATGTGGGAAGCGAGTATGGGCGCCCCCCGCAACTTTGATTCGATTCGCATCTCGTCCAAATCGCCTCATTTAGTTCGGGTTTTCCATTTGCCGCATGCATATGCAGGTGCGAACCCTTGGCGCCAGGGTGGAACTTTTGTAGTCGGCATTTAGGGAGACACGTTCTTAGAGTGCTATGAGGGTCCCCTTTTCTTCGTGGGGCTTGATTAGCCGTGCGCTCAATTGCACGGGGTTCTTTGGGCTTGATGCGAAGAAGAGTTGGGTTGTGTTGAGTGCCTCGCTTGGTGGAAGGGCCTTTCCATCTGGCGGGTCATTCTTACGTGTACGGCCAAATTGGTGCATCCCTGCAGGGTTAATCTTCTCGAGAAGCCGTGTTGTCCGCGGTTATGGATGACTTGGTGAAAGTGCTGGCTAACAAGTACTCAGACAACTTACACCTAATGATAATAACTTGACTAGTAATATAGATTACCTCCACCATGAAAATGAATGTCACCTTAATCAACAGTGTGAGTTTCCTTGGGTTGCTTCCTTAGTAGGGGGTAACATTGGATGGGTATTGTTTGGTGAGTAGTTGTAGTTAGTTCTGATACGCTATCTTATCCCTTTCTTTTAGCCGGATGTTGTAGCGCGTCTCTGTAGTTAGTTAGTGCAGCCCGCTGCCGCTTCATTGCCATAATCCCTTTCTTTCCGTTGTACCCAAAGTATTTGTATCTTGTGATGATTGGTTACGCTGGTATCTTGTGAGTATGGTTTATCCACTTGCCAGTACTTAATAGTACTGACCCACGAATCCATTTCGTGGCTGCATATTCCACATTGCAGTCAACAGGTTTGAAGTCTGACGACGTTAGCTTGGGAATCCCTCCGGCTTGGCCTGGGCAGGGATTGGACGCCATCGGTTATCTTCAAGACTCTTAGTCCAATTTGTATCTTGTCCGTAGTCGGACGTTATGTTGTTTCTTCCGCTGTTATTTGGATCTTTGTATTGTATCAGTTGTATCCTTGACTCGTTTGAGTCGTCTTGTATATACCTCCTCTGTTGTTCTTGTGGATTATTCGTGAACTGTTGTAATGTTATCACAAGTGGCAACCTGAAATCGGTTATTATGTGGATTTTGGCGGAAATGCTGAAATCTGCATAGTGCCCGATCCCGGGGCGTCACAAATGGTATCAGAGCCAGGTTTCCGATTCCCGATGTTGTTTCGATACAAATGGTTATCCAAGCAACGGGTCCGCAAAGCCTGTAGGATAACCTCGCTAACGGTCGTGTTCTTAGAGTGTCAAAACTATTTGTGCAAAAATCTGTTTTGGAAACCTCTCAATAGGATTCTTGTTTTTTCCTTATCTCTATTCTATTTCTCCTTCTATCTTATTTGTTTTGGAGTCTCCTCTCTTATCTATCTTTAAAAGTTTTAGGATCTTACGTGGTTGGACGTTTTCTGAGCCGTTAACCTAATAGTTTCGATCATCGGAAGATTCCTGGTGGGAGAAGATCGTCATCACTCCGAGCAAGAATCTCTTGTTAGTGGTGTCGAGAAGCCTTGTTAGTGGTGTCGAGGAGATCAACTAGAAGCATGAAGAATCGATAGTCGAACTTCTTCTCCCTCCCGGGTTAGTGGGTGGATTGCGAGGGCGCAATCCTTTGTTAGTGGTGTCGTCTGTAACACCCGGGGGATTTCCCCCCAAATAGAAACTTGGTTGCTTTTTCTTTTTGCATGGCATTGCGTCATGCATCATTGCATTGCACTTTGCTTCAAACCATTTTTTGAAAAATTCAAAACCAATTTAAAAATTCAAACATGTCCCAAATGGTTTCAAATAAAATTGCAAACAAATCATTTTGGGAGTTGGAAATAACTACAAATGGTTGGTTTTCCAAATTGGTATTAAATAAACCCCTAATTTGAGTTCAAGTTTGAAAATTCAAATAATTTGTGAAATTGAAATTTTCAAAAAACAAACTTTTGTGCAACTGGGCATTTGCAATAATGAAACCATAAAAATTAACCCCATAATTTTTGGAACCCCAAAACCCTTCTATCTCTCTCTCTTATTCATCTTCTACAAAAAAAAGAGAGAGAGAAAAAGAATAAAAGGAAAACTTGCAAGGGGAGGCAGGCCAGCCCAAATAGGCCAGCCCACCTTCCTCCTTTCTGGCCCGCTACCCCTTTCTTCTTCGTACGGACAGAACAGGGGCACGAGGAGGACGTCACCCTCCACCGAGCCCCCCTCACCTGCTCCCTCTCCCTCTCCTTTATCTAGACCCTCTCCTCCTCCCAAAACCCTAACCCTAGCCCTCCTTCTACCTTCACCGCCGCCACCCCTTCTCCCTTCTTCCTCTGCCCCAAATTCTTTTGCCTCTGAAACTTTCTGAACTTGGACGGGACCCTCCATGGCCGGAAGTTGTGGACCTTGGCGCCGTGGTTGCGCTCGCCGTCAGGCCCCGTTCCCCGCGGGAATGGAAACGGGGGACCTCCCTCTGCGCCCTCGTCACCTCGGATGGCACGGGGAGCCCTCCAGGCCGCCACGCCGTCGATCCTTTCACCCCGGCGCGGGCCCGTCGCCACTGCTCATCGTCTTCGTCAGGCAACCATCGACACCTCCCCCTCGGTGAGCCTACTGTCCGCCTAGGCCTCGTTCTTCCTCCCCCCTTGCTCTGTGTGCATGCCATCGTGCAGCAAGGGTGTCCGCCGTCGAGCGGAACCATCTACGGATCGTCGCTGGTCGGATCCGCGTTGCACTGTCCGTCTGTTGTTCGTCAGTTTCGTTAGAGGAAAATCCGCGGCCTAAACCTCATCTCGTGCACGGCCCGTAGTAGATCACAAGCAGCATCACAGCCCAGTGGCACAACCCCTCTCGCGCGCCCACAGCAGCCCCGGGTTCGAATCTCCCCTTCCGCAGCAAAAGCCACCCCTTTTTCCTCTATTTTTCTTTTATTTCTCGAACTCCAGAAAAACAGAACTGAATCTTTATTTGTAAAATCCATAACAAATTGAAAAATGCTCCAATTTCAATGATTCAAATTGCTATGGATTCAGAATCTTGTGATCTTTCTATTAGTCACAAAGTTGCAACATGTTTCTGTAATAAATTTTGCACTAAATAATTAAATACAGAAAATGCAATAAAAATTTGAAACTTTGGAATTTCATAACTTGAGTTATGTTCACCCAAATTGAGAAAACTTGGGCTCTAAAAATTTGTCTTAACAAACTCTACACATTGGTATTTTATTTGGTCACAATTGAATTAAATTTAAACATATTTCCTTCTGTTTACTAAAAAGGGAAGAATAAAAATGCTTATGGAAAAATGCATAATAAATTCAATAATGATCCAAAAATTATGTTTAATAGCTCAAAATGTTCATTGAAACATTTTATACATGTTTTCAACATTTTCAATACAATTTGTTTACTGTTTTTCCTAATTAAAGTTGGTGCAATAATTCAATGCTTTAATTAAACCTTTTAAATTGCAAAATTCATAACTTGGGCAATTCAAATCCAATTCCAACATGTAAAATATGTTTTCCATGCAAAATTGAATAATCTTTCCAAATATAAACTTTGTTTTTCTATTTTGAATAAATTAAATTGCTGAAAACAACTATTTCTTAATTAATGCATTTAAAATTGTCAATTTAATAACTTGCTCATCTAAAATCCAAATTCAACAAATGAAATATGTATTCCATCTAAAATTTTGTGTTCTTTCCAAATATGAATTTTGTTATCTGTTTTGAACAATTAAAATGGGTGAAAAGAATAAATGTTTGTGTAACTCACTTAAGAAGCCAAATTTCATAACTTAATAAATAAAATTCCAAACTTGGTAAACAACATATCAAACTGAAGCTATTGTTGTTTTCTTATTGTTTTCATCATCCATGCATCATTCTAATCAATTTTCACTTGATGGTTATTTGTAGATCATTTAATTCAACATTAATTCATGGGCTTTTCCATATGCAATCCAAATTGCATATGGGCCCATTTAAATATGTTTACCATGTGAACTAGTTTATCTTTGATGCACCCTTTAACTTGTCATGCATATAAAATAGGATCATGCTGGATCTTTTGCCGTAGTAGTAATTGTTGCATCCGGTGTTTGTTCTAGTTCGTTGCTTCTTCGCGGATAGGACGCTGAGATGATGTGAGCAACGACAAGTTCTGCTACCTCTACTTGCTGGATTCCAGGCAAGTATACTCACTTGCTACCTATGGCTGCCTTTCATCACTTGTTACCGATTCTTTCTGTTGTCCTTATGCTAGCCTTATGATTCGATGCTTGTGTCTCGATCCTATCATATGTTTACCTTGCAGCCATGATATAGCCTTTCCTTCCACTTCCTATTAACTGTTGCTTGTTTACCTTGTTGGCCCTCGTGTCGTAGTTGCATGCTTAGTGTTGTTGCGCTCAAGTCTTGTTGTCCGTCTTATCACCTGTTTAGTTTGATAGTTGGGTTTCAATTCAATCAACAACATGTTAATGTTTTGGGTAATAATAATTTGATGATAAGGCACCGGCAGGAGGCCCGACGTGGTTTTGAGGCCTGCTAGTGTCGACCCTAATTAGGAAAAGGGTCTTGTCCTCCGATCCATGATGAGCGCACTAACCGCATGTGGGAAGCGAGTATGGGCGCCCCCCGCAACTTTGATTCGATTCGCATCTCGTCCAAATCGCCTCATTTAGTTCGGGTTATCCATTTGCCGCATGCATATGCAGGTGCGAACCCTTGGCGCCAGGGTGGAAATTTTGTAGTCGGCATTTAGGGAGACACGTTCTTAGAGTGCTATGAGGGTCCCCTTTTCTTCGTGGGGCTTGATTAGCCGTGCGCTCAATTGCACGGGGTTCTTTGGGCTTGATGCGAAGAAGAGTTGGGTTGTGTTGAGTGCCTCGCTTGGTGGAAGGGCCTTTCCATCTGGCGGGTCATTCTTACGTGTACGGCCAAATTGGTGCATCCCTGCAGGGTTAATCTTCTCGAGAAGCCGTGTTGTCTGCGGTTATGGATGACTTGGTGAAAGTGCTGGCTAACAAGTACTCAGACAACTTACACCTAATGATAATAACTTGACTAGTAATATAGATTACCCCCACCATGAAAATGAATGTCACCTTAATCAACAGTGTGAGTTTCCTTGGGTTGCTTCCTTAGTAGGGGGTAACATTGGATGGGTATTGTTTGGTGAGTAGTTGTAGTTAGTTCTGATACGCTATCTTATCCCTTTCTTTTAGCCGGATGTTGTAGCGCGTCTCTGTAGTTAGTAGTGCAGCCCGCTGCCGCTTCATTGCCATAATCCCTTTCTTTCCGTTGTACCCAAAGTATTTGTATCTTGTGATGATTGGTTACGCTGGTATCTTGTGAGTATGGTTTATCCACTTGCCAGTACTTAATAGTACTGACCCACGAATACATTTCGTGGCTGCATATTCCACATTGCAGTCAACAGGTTTGAAGTCTGACGACGTTAGCTTGGGAATCCCTCCGGCTTGGCCTGGGCAGGGATTGGACGCCATCAGTTATCTTCAGGACTCTTAGTCCAATTTGTATCTTGTCCGTAGTCGGACGCTATGTTGTTTCTTACGCTGTTATTTGGATCTTTGTATTGTATCAGTTGTATCCTTGACTCGTTTGAGTCATCTTGTATATACCTCCTCTGTTGTTGTTGTGGATTATTCGTGAACTGTTGTAATGTTATCACAAGTGGCAACCTGAAATCGGTTATTATGTGGATTTTGGCGGAAATGCTGAAATCTGCATAGTGCCCCATCCCGGGGCGTCACACTAGAGGAGGCGAGCGTGAAGCACGACAGTGATCTGGTCGGCGTCCTCCATCCCATGGCCCAGACTTTGGCTGGTGAGTCACGCTCGAATCTCCTTCGACTGAGCTCATTCCTTCTGCTTTCTGATGTTTTACATGCTCTGTCTCTGTTTAGGTGCTATGAGAGTTGGGCTGGAGCTGCCTGGATCGGTTCGGCTCGACGCTTTGACGGATGCGTGCGCCTAGCTACAGGAGCATGTGAACAAAGCTTGCTTCCTCCTCCACGATGATGTCCGAGTGTTGACACAGCTGTACGAACGCCTGCACGTGGACGTGCCAGTTCCTCCGGCCCTCGGTGGCCTCCTGCAAGTTTTCCTGGGCGAGGATGATCCCCTTCAGGAGTACTCCCTCGCGCAGACCGAGTGCATAGCCAAGAAGGCTATCCAGTTCGCACTGGCGCACGGCGTCTCGGGTGACCTGGAGAAGGTGTACTCGGAGCTTCCCCGCGGACGCGCTGGGCAAAAAGATAGCGCTTCGTCCCTTTGGCGACCATGCAGGGAGGCTTGCGAAGTTGCTCTCTGAGGTAGTTTCCCGCGGCCGTAGTGGAAAGCCTGCTGCGAGTGGAACTACCTCAGTAGTTCCTTAGGTTGACCATTGTCTCTTGGTGCTTTTGTGTGTAATGAACCTTGGGATGTATCCCCGTACTTTGTTTTATCGACCGAAGTGCTTTGAGAGTGTCAATGTTTTGTTATCATGCCTTACTCTATATTCACCCGATGGGAGTAGCCCCTGAGCACTCGAAGATCTTGTGTGGTACATCGTCGAGTGGGGTATGATATTATCTATGAAGTTTTGTTGTTGTTTCGAGGTTGTGGGCTCCAGCGGAGGTTCGTCGAGTGGAACTGCTCCTTGGACTGAGCCGGTGGTTGCCGCTGCCAGTATGTTCACTCCGTGACCGTGTCGCGGATGGCGAGTGTAAGCTCAAGGCTCTGCGAGGTGTGGAGGATGTTGCTAAGTCGAAGCAGAAACTTGCTGCAGATCGCGAGCAATTTGTGATGGAGGAGCTGGCGAGCGTTGCAAAGGGCATGCTCTGTAAGTCCCGCGAGCTCCCTAGTGCTTTTTTGCGTATTGTTGCTTGTGTTTTGACACTTTTGCTATCCATGCAGTTGTTGAGCCTGATGGGGCATATGAGGGTCACTAGGTGGACAATCGTGTTGTTCAAGAGTCAAGCAGCTCCAACCCTCACGCGAGCAATTTCTGGTATGACCGTAGCCGAGGTTTTGTTTTGGCCACTATGCAGTATCGGGCGAGTCAGGCGCAACTTTTGGTGGAATCCTGCCGGGAGGCCCTCGCTTCTGTCCATCGGGCGTTCTACCCCTTCGGCGTTGTTCCGAATAGCTTGAGTGGATTGCTGAGGCTATTTCGTCGGGTGGGGGATGTTCGCGAGTGTGTGCGTCAGCAGCTCATCTGTGGTGCTCAGGTAGCGCTCGCTTTCGTGCGATTGTGGCATATGGAGGTTAACTTCAATTCTGTGGCGCGACTCCCTGACACCCGAGGACCACGTGTAGATTTTTCCCTCATTATGAGGTTGTGCGTCCTGCTGCGGAGCAGATTATTCGACAGACTGTGGCAGAGACCAAGCGATTGCTTCAAGAGGCGGCTGCTCGGCAATAGATGTTGATCTTTAAGGTGTGTGTACCTTGTATGTTGTATTTTTTAAGGTGTGTTAAGGTGTATACTGTCGTGGGATAATCACGGAAGACGTTACCAGGGGTAACTTAGTTTGGGGCAAATCGACTCTGGTGTTTGGGAGAGGGTTTAGCTCAAATTGGACGCAGGGATTACCCTGGTTCAGCCTCTCCATTGGAGATAATAGCTTACTTCCAGCTGGGATCTTATTAACTATCGATCTAGAGGCTCGACTGCAATGTCGCCGAGACCCCAAATCTAGGGTTGCAAATACTAGCTCTCGTGTACCTTGAATCTAGGGTTTATACTCGAAATCTCTTAATCTCCTCGATCTATGCCAGGAGAACCGGTTTATATAACACCCGGTTTCCTGGCTTTCCTTACAAGATATGGCTAGAGTCCTACTCGGATTCCGCGGTCTATACCGCCTCTCAGGCCTTCTAGAACTTTCTTCCCTTGAGCCAGGTTACCAACACAGCCATTGGCCCACCGACGAGACCCGGCCCATCATCACTTTACAAGGTCTTCGCCCAACCTTGCTCCAGCCGGGTCTTTACCCTTTCCTGTGGGCCTACCGGGTTTGTATCCCCCCAACAGTAGTCCCCAGAATAGCTTGGGCATCTTGGTTGGCGCGCTTTCCTTATAGCTTCAAACCCTTGAGCCAACCATGAAGCGCATGCTATTCCCTGCAAAACAATAAACATTTATACATACAATACCACGGGTTAAATTGCGTTAACTATAGCCAGGCCGGCTCTTTCGGTGGTCCATATAATAACCCTGTTATCATACTAGCCGTATATCGTCTCTCGGATCAATCCTCAAGACGTACATTCCATAACCCGGCTTTCATATCCTTCACAAGCAAGTCCGAGTAACAATTTCGAGTCCGGCTCTATTCGCGGTCATCTGTAATTCGGCTGCCTGATAATATCTTCCCAAGATCTCATTCCCGTAATCAATGGGTCGAGTTTATATCTCCGCAAATTTCTTCTTTTTACCGTTTGGCATCCTAGGGTTTCACTGCGCCTATAAATACTAGACCCCAGGAAAAACCCTAACCCCAAACGCCACCGCACTCCCTCTCTTCTTCTTCCTCTGAGCGCACCATTGGAGCCCAAAGGTCCGAGCTCAAAGCTTGTGCCACCGGACTCCGCGCGCCCTATTGACCTCGACAACCGGTCCGCCGCTCCGCGCCGCCGTTCCGCGCCGCTGCGCTCGCCGGGCCTCACCTTCAATATCCCGCTGCACCATTGGAGCCTGGACCTCAAGCTCGGAGCTTGAACACGAACCCGCACGCGTGCCGCCATCTCCCTCTAGAACCGGGCCGCCGCTCCACGCCGCGCTCACCGGACCTCACTCCACTGCCGTTCTCTGGTAAGCATTTCTAGATCTAGGTTTTCACCTTTAGATCTTGAGTTCGTGTTCATCATGCTTTTCGCCTTCATTTCTCCATCGCTTTGTTTTTAATTTTTGGTTCCTTCTAGATCCGTTTCAATGGCACCCAAGGCCACCTCCAAGTCCAAGGGCAAGGCCCAGTCTTTGAAGCAAAAGCCAGGTCAGTCCATTTCGGCTAACTGGGATAAGTCGACCGTTACGCTCGCGAAATTGGAAGAGCTGGCCGAGTCTGGGGTCCTCCCCCCTCAGTCGGAGATCTCCTGGAGAGCGCCCGAGGAGGAGAGTCGGCCTTCACCCCAATTAGGTGAAGTTGTCGTTTTTCTTGAGCACGTGACCCGGGGTTTCCGCCCCCTAGGGTCATCCTTTCTTTCGCGAGGTCCTCCACCACTATAAGCTCCGGGTTTTCGACATAGGCCCTAACTCGATTTTGAACATCTGCCATTTCATTGTTCTCTGCGAGGCTTATCTTTGCATCGCCCCCAATCTTGCTTTATTCCTTGAGCTTTTTCAATGCAAGCCTTGCCGTGAAAACACGGACGGACCCTCCTTGTCTGTGGGGGCGTGTCCATACAAAGGCGCAAGAAGTCGTTAATGCCGACTCTCAGTCTTCACTCCCACGTGAAGCACTGGCAGAAACGTTCTTTTATTGCAAGGACACATCTAGACCCGGCGAAAAGACTTTGCCGGGTTTTTCCACAGACACCCTTTCTCTTAGCGATAACCTAAGCGCTTTCGCTCCAGAAACCGACAGACAGTCTATTCAACCACTCCTCCACAAGTTAGCCGTCTGCTGCCCACAGTCTGTGTGGGTTAAACTTGATTAAGACCTGGATCAGCTGTAAGATCCAGCCCAATAGCATCTGCCGAAAGCTGTTCTGCGAGTACTCGGGTCATCTGACAGACTCTCTCCGATACTCGGAGAAGTCATACCCAGCCGCAGACGTCAACAAGGTTATGAAAAATTTCCTGGCCGAGAAGATGGATGCCATCAAGAGCGTTTCTGGGCTCTCCCCCTTCTCTCGCTCAAACCCGGCTCCACCAGTAAGAACCGGCTAATACCTTTTATACCGACTGATTTTTCTAACTCATATATACTAACTTTTATCTCTGCTGCTTTTTACCCAGGAATCTGACGAATGGTGGAAGATTGTCACCCCTCCCCCCTCTGAAAACTCGGAAGGGGAAGAGCCGAGTGACAGCGAAGAAGGTGATTCCGAATTACTGAACAAGTACTTTGTCAACTTACTAGATCAAGATTCTCCTCCCACCTTTATTCCTGACAATACACCACCATCAAGATTCTGAAACGGAGGAGAGCGAGCCCGAGCAAGCTGAAGCCGGGTCAAGCAAGAAAAGGAAACCCAGGGGGGTCACATTAAAGGTGCCATACTCCTCCATGACCACAGAGCCGTACACATATGCCATAATGCGCAAACTTAATGAATATCTAACCATTGTATCGTCTATGAAGGCCACATCTCCTCCAGCCAAGCGACGGGCAACCCGGACTTCCTCGGGTGACGAGCCCCTCAACCCGGGATCTCTCTGTCGCCTGCTCGCCGCGCCGGTACTCCTTCAACTTGCACTCCTCGAAAATATCCATCTCCGAATCATCCATTAGCCGGACAACTCCGAGTCTCACTTTCCAATTCTTTATCAGTGTCCTCTGGGTCTAGCAATGATCTCCCTAGCGACTTTGTCGTGAATACCGGGTAATTTGCGTACCTTGCTTGTCAATACTTCTATACTTTGTAGGTGTTACTTTTATAACCCACTAACACTTTCCTTTTATTTCCTTCAGGGCTAAGGTCACACTCAGCGACCCAATTGAGACCCCTGTCAACGATCCGACGGCGGAAGACCCGGAGAGCGCCGCTAAGCCACCACCTGTTGAAGAGCAAGAGCCGGATAACACGGCCATCCCAAGGACCGAGTCTCCTCCAACCGCGCATCAGTCGGCTGATCCCGACATTGAATATCTTGGGACGCAAAGGGCGGCTCCTGCTCCCAATACCGCGGCGACCAGAGTCGACACAGGGAAACAGGAGGCAACCCCATCACCGGGTGATCAGAACGCCAGTTCTTCCAGGCCGACTCTCAGCGGCCATGAGTTTGAAAAACTGCTGAAGGATTATCGCTACCTGAAAGCAACTGAAGAGGAGATTATCGAGTCTCTGGCAGCTGAGCACCAGGTTAGTTTAACTAGTACTATTTATATACTCGTCCTAGTCCCCATGTTCCTAATGAACTGTCAACAGTTATTCGGTACTTTGCAACTATATAGTCTTTCTTGTGCAACTTCATCTCATTGCCGACTGATTTTTCTTTGTCTTTTTCAGGCTTATATTACCCGGACTGATGAACTGTTGGCAAAGACCAATGAACTCCTGCAAGCTGAAACAAAACTCCGTGAAGACCTGGAGGCCAACGTCAAGGAGCTTTCCAAGCAGTGCAAGAAGTATAAGAAGAGACTCCACGCCGCTGAGGAGGTTGTGAAGAAACTCTCAACTTTCATTGCCGAGACTTATAACTCCATCATAGGTAAAGCACATCTAAATTTCCGGCTATCGCCCTGTATCACTCGGATTTCCCGTTTTAGAGGGTTTTTGACCCGGATCTCACTATCTTACTTCTCCTTTTGTACTGCAGGTCCGGGTGAAGTTGCTGGGGAACACGATGATCTCAAAAAGCTGATGATACTCAAGACTGTCATTCGACAATTCTCGGCAGGGACAAAGTGGACTCTTGAAGCTGTGAAGTGGACCGGTACCTACGCCGGTGTAACCCAAATGCTTGAAGCGTACTCGACAATCCCTGCCTGGATTGATATCTGGAAGCGCTCAGCATGCCGGGTTGGAGTGATACGCGGCCTCGCGCTGGCTAAAGCTTATTACCCCAAGATTGAGCCAGCAAAGCTTGTGAACGGGTTTCCCGAATTTAACACTGATGGTTCTAAATTCACGGGAAAGGACCTCAAGGCCATCAATGCTCTGATCCGTCACTCGGCCAGCTTGATTGCCGAGAATCTCGACTTAAACAAGCTTACCCCCATATAATGTTGAGGATAAACCGGTGCCCTCTGAATTCCCTGCTCCTTTTGATATATTGACTCGATACAAGGAAGAGGCCGCCAAGAAGAAAGCCAAGGCCGGCTCTGCGCCAACTTCATCGACTCCGGTTGTTCCTCCTCTAGCTCGTGCTGATTCCGCGGTCGACCCGGACATTGCGACAGAGAAGGCGACGGAGGAGAACACCGAAAACCCGGCCGCCTAGACCACTCGTGATGACTCGGCTACGGCAGCCGAGTAAGGTTCTCGTTTTTATCAGCTACAATCATTCGGCCAATAGGCATTGTAATATGCCTATTACACTTGTTATTTGATAGTGCGCCTGTGCACTTTTGATACTATTCCTCTGGTTTGTAGTACATTTAAACTCCTGTGGTTTCGATGACCCTTCTGGTTGTCGCTTTAATATGCGCGTTACAAACTCATTTTGGCACAACTTTATCTATTATATGCTTTTGTGAGAAAAAGCCGAGTCTTGACTTTAAGATTGTGAAGAATTTCTCACAAGCCCCCAAGACCCGGGTCTTGGGAATCTTAACTTGAGAATTTTTGTTTCTCAAGTCCCCAAGTCCCGATTTTTTTTGTTATATACTTATACATTTTGAAGTTGCGCGCAATATGAAATGAACTTCCGGCTGCTGCCTTTTCCCTGCGCAACTTATGGTTTAGATGACCCTTTTGACCCTTTTGGTTATAAGACGATTTTCGCATGGATTTTCAGTATTGCTATAACTCTAGTGAAAACAGGGTCAGGCAAGTCCCCATGGGCATCATGACTGATTGAATTTATAGGTTAGCAAACACGCCATTTTGGTGCTGAGTTACATCAAGATTAAACGAAAGAGGTCAAGAAAAAATTTGGCTCTATTGTCCGGGTTATGAGATTGTAATTGTACTTATTACAAGTAATCAGTCCCCACAACCGATTGGCATCATGGCCGGGTCTTAGTGTACAACTGTGCTATTCAAGCAATCAGTCCCCCACACCTAAATATATGTACTATGCAACAGTAGGACTTCTTGTCTACCGGCTTACAGATAACTTGGGTACTAAAAAGGAAAAAATGTGCAAATTATACTCACTAAATCATATTTAACTGAAATAATTCATCAGTAAATAGAGGGCATGATTTATCTACAGAAAGATATGCAAGAAATTGACAAAATTCAAAGAACAAAATGACTATCATGATTTAACCGTTTCTTTATTGATATGAAAAGGTTAGGTCAGCAGGCCGCCTCATTAAAAACCCTCCAGTCCCCTTAGGTACCCTGGATAGGAAAAGAGTGCGTCTGAAACCTGCTGCCTGTTACATCGTGGAATACAATTTTTAATACCGAGTCTATGCTAAGTATAGTAAGGACGTGGCTGGGCCACGTTCCATGGTCGTTCATGCTCTTGCATGGCAGAGGTGGTATGAGCAGTATCATTGACATAATCCGACTCTTCTCTTGCATCCACCAGATAATACGATCCGTTGTGTAGATTCCGGCTTATGATGAACGGACCCTCCCATGGAGGGGACAACTTGTGTTTTCCTTCCTTAGACTGCGCCAAACGTAGCACCAGATCTCCTTCTTGAAAAACACGCGTCTTGATCCGGCGGCTATGGTATCGCCGTAAACCCTGTTGGTATATTGCGGACCGCTCCAAGGCTTGTTCCCTGTGCTCTTCTAACATATCCACAGCGTCTTGCCGGGTCTTCTCATTCTCTACCTCAACATAAGCCGACACTCGTGGCGAATCATGGATAATATCACTTGGGAGAACCGCCTCTGCACCATAAACCATAAAAAATGGGGTCATCTGAGTGGACCTGTTAGGTGTAGTGTTGATGCCCCAAACAACAGAAGGTAACTCCTCCACCCATGCCCCAGCAGCTCTGAGACACGGGACTCACAGTCGTGGTTTTAACCCACGCAATAGCTCTTGGTTTGCTCTCTCCACCTGACCATTGGCTTGCGGATGGGCTACCGAGGCTATGTCAAGTCTAATACCATTGTTTCCACAAAACTTTTCCATCTCTCCTAAGGACATGTTGGTTCCATTGTCTGTGATCATGCTGTGGGGGTATCCAAACCGATATATGATCTTCTTCAAGAATTTCACAGCTGTGGCCGCCTCACAGCTTGTCACTGGCATAACCTCAACCCATTTTGTGAACTTATCCACGGCTACCAATAAATGAGTCTTTTTGCACGGGGACATATGGAAAGGGCCTACCATATCCATACCCCAAACCGCAAATGGCCATGTCAATGGGATTGTCCGCAACTCCATAGCCGGTACATGGATTTGTCGAGCATACCTCTGGCATCCATCGCACCTTGCAACTAGACGTTCTGCATCTGCCAAAGCTGTAAGCCAAAAGAAACCATGTCGATACGCCTTGGCCACAAGAGATCTTGTGGAGGCATGGTGTCCGCAATCACCTTCGTGAATTTCCATCAATATTTGCCGGCCTTCCTCCGGATCTACGCAGCGTAAAAAGACACCTGTAGCACTTCTCTTGTAGAGCTCACCACCAATGATAGAATAACCTTTTGCCCGTCTCTGGATTTGTCGGGCTACGACTTCCTGCTGTGGTAACTCGCCCCGCAATAGAAACGCCAAGAACGGCTCAGTCCACTCTGGAATAGTGCGTACAGCAGCCACAAATTCCAAATCCGGGTCTTTGTGAGCTATCTCTTCTTCTGACTCGGTTTTGACAGAAGGCCGCCATAACTCATCCAAGAAAACATTAGGCGGAACCGGCTCTCGACGGGAGCCGAGTCTCGACAGGGCATCTGCAGCTTCGTTCTCTCACCGGTCAATGTGCTCCACCTGGTATCCTGAGAAAGACCCATCAACTTTGTCCACCTCTCTACGGTAAGCTTCCATTGTTGCATCCTTCCTGTCCCATGTTCCTGAGACCTGTTGTACAACAAGATCCGAGTCTCCGTAGCACATTATACGCTTAATGTTCATCTCCTTTGCTACACGCAATCCATGTAACAGGGCCTCATACTCAGCTACGTTGTTAGAACAATCAAAGTGAATTTGCAAGACGTAGCGTAACTTATCTCCTTTTGGCGATGTGAGCACGACGCCAGATCCTGATCCTTCATATTGCTTGGAGCCGTCGAAATGCATAACCCAGGATTCTGAACTTGGCACCAACAAGGGTACGCTTGTCTGAGTCCAATCATTAACAAAATCGACCAGCGCCTGAGACTTGATTGCAGATCGGGGCTCGTAATTGATATGATAATCACCCATCTCGATAGCCCACTTGGCAGCCCTTCATGTAGCATCCGAGTTTCTTATGATATCTTCCATGGGTATGGAACTCACCACCGTAATGGGGTGTTCTTGAAAATACGGCTTCAATTTCCGACTGGCCATGAATACCCCAAAAACCAGCTTCTGCCAATGTGGATACCGCTGTTTTGCTTCTGATAAGACCTCACTTACATAATAAACCGGCCGTTGCACCAGGTAATCATTTCCATCCTCTTTGCGCTCAACCACGACTAACGCACTAACTGCCCGAGGCCCGGCCGCAACATATAATAACATGGGCTCTTTGGGACCGGGTGCCGCCAGAACCGGTGCTTCAGACAACTGCTTCTTCAGAGCTTCGAACGCCTCATCCGCCTCTTGATCCCATACGAATTTATCTGTTTTCTTCAAGAGTCGGTATAAGGGTATTGTTTTTTCTCCAAGCCGAGATATAAACCGGCTTAGTGCTGCCACGCATCCTGTAAGTTTATGGACATGTTTCAATTCCTCTAGCTTTTTTAGGATCTGAATAGCTTTGATATTCTCCGGGTTAGCCTCGATTCCCCGCTCATAAACGATGAAACCGAGTAATTTCCCCACTGGAACTCCGAATACACATTTTGTTGGGTTGAGCTTCATTTGATATCTCCTCGGCTTTTTGAATGTCTCTTTCAGGTCGTCAATGAATGTTTCTGCATTCCTTGTTTTGATCACCACATCATCAACGTAAGCATGGACAGTGCGCCCAATCTGATCCTCGAAACACTTTTGAATGCACCGCTGATATGTTGCGCCAGCGTTTTTCAATCCAAAGGTCATGGTTTTGTAACAAAAGGCTCCAAAGGGGGTTATGAATGACGTCTGCTCCCAATCCTCCTCTTTGAGCTTTATCTGATGATACCCGGAATAGGCATCTAGAAAACATAGCAGGTCACTTCCTGCCACTGCGTCTATGATCTGGTCTATCCTTGGAAGGGCGAACGGATCCTTTGGACAATGCTTGTTAAGGCTCGTGTAATCTATGCACATTCTCCACTCGTTATTCTTTTTCAGCACTAAAACCGGGTTTGCCAACCACTGTGGGTGGAAAACCTCCATGATAAAGCCGACCGCCATGAGCCTGGCTACCTCTGCTCCTATAGATTTTCTTCTTTCCTCGTTCATTTTCCTCAAACCCTGCTTCACTGGCCGGGACTTGGGATCAGCGTGTAAGCTATGCTCAGCAAGTTCAGTTGGGATACCCGGCATATCGCTAGGTGTCCAAGCAAAAACATCATGATTCTCGCGAATAAACTCGATAAGCGCGCCTTCTTCCTTGCTATCCAGGTTTGAACCTATGGCAAATTGCTTGGAAGAGTCGCCCTTAATGAAGGCCACCATCTTTGTGTCTTGGGCTGCCTTGAACTTAGCTCTCTCATCATCAGTATTTGGTTTCTTCGAAGCGGTTCGATCTTACGGGTCTACCTGAGACCTGTAATACCTGAGTTCCTCCTTTGCACAAGCTTGTTCTGCAAGTGTCGCATCTCCCTCATCGCACTCTGCTGCCACAGCCTGGTTCCCATGTATAGTGATGGTTCGTTTAGGACCCGAAATCTTCAGCTGTAAGTACACGTAACACGGCCTTGCCATGAATTTGGCGTAAGCCGGCCTTCCAAACAGTGCATGATAAGGACTACGCAACTTCACCACCTCAAATGTGAGCCACTCCACTCTGTAATTATCCTTGGATTCTCCAAAAGCAACCTATAGCGTTATCTTTCCCTCGGGACAGGCCGAGTGTCCTGGCACAATTCCATGAAAAACTGTGGAGGTTTTCTGCAGCTGAGACTCCTTGAGCCCCATATGTAAAAAGGTTTCCCAATATAAGATATTGATACTACTCCCGTCATCCATCAGAACTTTCTTTAGCTCGTAGCCATTGATCTGCGGCGCCACCACCAAAGCTAACACACTTGGATGTTCTATTGCTTCCGGGTGATCCCTCCTACTCCATATTACCTCCTGATCTGACCATCTCAGGTATCTTGGAACACTTGAAGAAATCGAATTTACAACTCTTTTGAGTATCTTCCTCTCTCTCTTGGAAGTCCCGGTAGTGTGAACATGATACTGTCCTAACTGCTTTGGGTTGGCCTGGAAACCACCTGCCCCACCCTGGTTATGACCCGGATTGCCAGCTCCTACATTGCCTGCGGGGGGGGGGGGGGTGGTCTGTTGCCCGGGTTTCCACCCAGACCCGGTCCTCCTCCCCAGCCTGTACCCTGCAGAGCCTTCTGTATTTCTTCATTTTTCCACCTCTGCAGATCTACACATTGTTCCAACGAATGATTAGCCGGCCTGCCATTCCTGATATGGCGCAGGCAAGGCATCTTGAAGGCTTCTATGTGATTAGCCGTCCGGGGTGGTCCTTGATAATTGTTTCCTCCGTTGAAGTTTCCTCCGTTAAAGTTTCCATCCGCTCTGGGTCTTGCAAACCCGGCTTCAGCACTGGCGACTAACTCGGAGCTTCCCTCATACAGACGTTTATGTTGATTGTTCCCATTACCACCATTGCTACCTCCATTATTATTCGGTGCAATCCCGTTTCCGGTTCTTCCATTATTGTTCGCACTAGACTTCCCCTTTTTTGTCCTCGATATCTTCTTCTGTGGTGTCAATGGAGGCATGCTTGTTGCACGCATCCATCAACTCTCCCATAGTAATTTCCGAAACGTGCGTTTTGGATTTCATGCGTACCAATTTTTGCACCAAGGGCGTGTATCTGCATGTCCTCGCCATAGCTTGTATTGCATCCTTGGGCTGGATATCAGTGGAAGAGTGGAGTATTTCCATAACTCGGCGCACCCAGCTGCGTGCCGACTCTCCCTTTCTCTGCACACACCGATCTAAGTCATCAATCGTATATAATTTCCTGCAAGTTCCATGAAAGTGCTTGACGAAAGCCGACTTGAGATCGCTCCATGAACTGATAGATTTCTCAGCAAATTATTGAACCATAATTTAGCTGCTCCTTCGGACATCATAAGATACATAAACTTGGCTTGGAGCTTTTCGGAAGCGTTGCGAATAGACATAGCCGTCTCGTAACTGCTTAGCCAGGTCTCAGGGTCCATGGTGGGCTCGTAGTTGACAACTTTACCTAGCTCCTTGAATTTATCCGGATAAGGCTCGGCCCTGATAGCGTTTGATAAACACTTGGGTCCGTCTAAGTTTGTCAGTACTGTCCTTACTCTTGAAACGTGTGAAACCTCGGCTGCCGCAGCGGGAGGCGCGCCAATCGCCGGACCTCGTACCGCAGACCCGGCCGGACGCCTTGCCCGGGAACTATCCACAATAGCCTGTGCCGCTGAAACTGCCGGAGCTGCTGGCCTAAGTGGAGGAGGCGGCATTTGCTGCTGCTCTGCCCTCCGTCGTGCTGATGCCGACTGAATGTTCCTCAGATTGCCTTCCTGCCGGCTGATATATGGCGTCCCATGCATCCCGCTCCTGTTGTCCGGGTAATTGTCCTGTTGAGCCACCGCGGTGCGTAACATCTCTATAGCCCGCCGGGTCTCTATCGCTTAAGACGATTCTCCCAGTGGAATACGGTCGAGCGCTAAAGTTGCGGCGTACACGTTGTCCATAGGGTTGTTGAAGTGACCCGGTGGGGTATGGAATCGTGACTGTTGTGGCTGCACAGTATTGCCTCCAGGCACCCCAACGGGTAGCACCGGTGACACGGTCGGTACGTTCGCCGGTTGTCCTCCGAGCGTCGCTCCTGCATACCCGGTTCCTGGGTTCACAATCGGGATCGGCTGATCTTGAGGTGTGACAAACAATGCGGCCGGCTGTAGGGCTCCGCCTGTTGCTGGCAATCTCGTCTGATGCCTCTGATTATATACCCTAGTCGTTTGTGCATGTATACGGTCCTCTAACTCATCCAACGGACGCTGACGCGCGGCCATCTGTAATTTCTCGGCCTCTACGTCTCTCCTTTGCTGTTCCAACGCTCGTCGGGCTACATCCAGGTCCCTGGCCCGGGCCGCTGCGTTCTCCGGGGTTATTATCGTTGCTAACACTTTGGGGTCCAAGATCAAATTGTTGCTGAAAAGAGCCGGATTTGGTGGGTGTGACGTTCCTGCACCGGCTGTTCTGTTCGCCCTGAATCCGAACATGTTCCTGTGATGAGCAGTTTCACCTGTTTCGCTGGTGACAGACGTTTGCTCGCCATCGACCCGGGCTCCGTCCGGGTCTCCATTAACCGGCATCTGTTGTTGGGCCAGCGCTTGCGCCGCACCAGCCACGGCTAAGGTCACATCACCCTGGTTTAGATTTATCGCAGGGGCTGTGTAAACCGCGACTCGGAGCGCAATTCCAGGTGAAGACTCATAATCTTCTTCCTTGCAGCTATCCTCCTCATACCGATCTTCGAGCAGACGCAAGATAGATTCGGTATCGTCGTCTTTATTAACCCGGCCACGCGGGGTCCATGCCGGCTCCTCCGGTTGTTCCCTCTTCGTGGTGGGTGCTTCCTCCGGTTCTGCCGTGCCTACCGACTCTTCACCATACGACTGAACGCGAGTGGCAGCCCCTGACACAGAATCATACTCATTATTGTCAGCAATTAAACCCGACGTACGTACCATACCCACGAAGACGTTGACGCGGCCGATCGTGATGACAGATCCGGTTTCCAGCGAATCCGACTCTGGCCCCCAGCCAGAATCATCGACGATCTTCTCTCCTTTAGGGTTGGTGACGATCTCGCCGACAACAAGGTTCTTCATGCTTTCCCGAACTTCTCCCGTGATATAAACACCTTTGGACGTAGGCCCCATGGTGGGCGCCAACTGTCGTGGGATAATCACGGAAGATGTTACCGGGGGTAACTTAGTTTGGGGCAAATCGACTCTGGTGTTTGGGAGAGGGTTTAGCTCAAATTGGACGCAAGGATTACCCTGGTTCAGCCTCTCCATTGGAGATAATAGCTTACTTCCAGCTAGGATCTTATTAACTATCGATCTAGAGGCTCGACTGCAATGTCGCCGAGACCCCAAATCTAGGGTTGCAAATACTAGCTCTCGTGTACCTTGAATCTAGGGTTTATACTCGAAATCTCTTAATCTCCTCGATCTATGCCAGGAGAACCGGTTTATATAACACCCGGTTTCCTGGCTTTCCTTACAAGATATGGCTAGAATCATACTCGGATTCCGCGGTCTATACCGCCTCTCAGGCCTTCTAGAACTTTCTTCCCTTGAGCCAGGTTACCAACACAGCCATTAGCCCACCGACGAGACCCGACCCATCATCACTTTACAAGGTCTTCGCCCAACCTTGCTCCAGCCGGGTCTTTACCCTTTCCTATGGGCCTACCGGGTTTGTATCCCCCCAACATGTACCTTGTGACCTTGTATGTTTAATCGGTTAAGGTGTTCATAAGGCGTGTACCTTGTATTTTTTTTATCGAGTCTGAGTATTCGAAGATTTTGCTGATGCCAGTTTGGTGTGGCCCCCGTGTGTTGGGGTGCGACCTTTAGCATGTAAAAAAAATAGAAAAATGAAAAGTGCGACCGTATAGTCTTTGCAACTATGGTTGAGAAACCATGTTTTTATTGCGATGGCTGAAAAGCCATGTATTTGCTCGGGGTACAATCTGCCTGGTACAGCCTTATTTCTTGCAGGTAGGAGATGAAAACCTAGGGGTAGAACTTGCGGAGATGCGTCACGTTCCACGGGTTGGAGTAGATGCCGCCTGTTTTTGGATTCTTCAAGCGATAGGCGCCTCCTGGGATAACTTCATGTATGATGAAGGGACCTTCCCATGGTGGCTCTAGCTTATGTCCTTCTTTCTGGTTGAGTCGCAGCACCAGGTCGCCTACCACGAAAGATCTTTGGCGTATACGGCGATTGTGGTGATTGCGCAACGATTGCTGATAAACTGCTGATCTGGCGAGTGCGATGTCCCTGATCTCATCCAACGCGTCCACGTCTTCTGCGAGTGCCTTGTTGGAGGTTTCTTCGCTGTATGCAATGACTCGTGGAGCGTTGAACTTAACGTCTTCGGGTAGCACGGCTTCATCTCCGTATACCATGAAAAATGGAATATAGTTTGTTGACCGATTTGGTGTTGTTCACAGGCTTCATAACACCGATGGTAATTCTTTGGCCCAATGCCCTGCTGCTGGGTGTAGCCGAGTGAGTAGACGCTTCTTTAGGCCAGCCGAAACTAATCCGTTGGATTGCTCGACGTGGCCGTTAGTTTGCGGGTGAGCTACCGAGGCGAAGCTGAGAGTTATCCCCTTCTCCTTGCAGAAGTCCTGGGTTTCTTTGGCTGTAAAGTTGGTCCCATTATCTGTGATGATGTTGTGTGGGACACCGAACCTGCACACGATGGAGTCGAGGAATTTCACGGCGCACTCGGCGTGCCGCGACGTGGCTGACATGGCCTCTATCCATTTGGTGAATTTGTCGACTGCGACCAACAAGTGGTTGTATCCTCCAGATGTTGATTTTCGCAGCGGTCCTACCATGTCGAGCCCCCATTGAGCGATGGGCCAAGAGATAAGGATCATGTGGAGCTCTGTGGCCGGTGTGTGTGGCTTGGGCGCGAATCTTTGGCAGGCGTCGCACTTCTCGACGAGATCTTTGGCGTATATGGCTGCGGTGAGCCAGTAAAATCCTGCTCGAAAAGCTTTCCTTAAGATTGCTCTCCAGTTTGCGTGATGCCCGCAGTCGCCTTGGTGTATGTCGCGGAGCAGTTCTTTGCCATCCTCGGGTGCGATGCACCTCTGGAGTACTCCTCATATGCTTTGCTTGTACAGTTCTGCTTTGACCACCCGAAAGGATTTGCTTATTGATGGCAATGGGTAGGATATGGGGCGGGTAGAGCAATACCATATCCATACCCGTATAGTCAACGGGTAGAAAACTTTACCCATACCCGTACCCATGGGTATGAAACTCTACCCATACCCATACCCGGCGGATACCGTACCCATTGGATGACCTACCCATGACTTGACGGGTCGGGTACGGGTACTACTCATGGGTATAAAAGTGTATCCATACCCTGCCCATACGGGTCGAATACCCACGAATACCCGTACCCACGGTTAAAATTGTCATCCTTAGATTTGCTGCGTCGTACTATCTATCTGGCTTCGCAAACATCTGCTGGGAGCCACCTGTTTGTCAGGTAGTTGAGGTATTTCTTTGTCCAGTTGGCTCGACCAGAAAGACTTGCCTTGAATTATTATGGGTGAGCTCTATGAGGGAGGTTAGCTGGTAGGCCACCGTTTCTGTTGATGCGGGTGTCACGGTTTGGTTTTTTACCTTAACTGATCGTTTGCTAATTCTCTCGAAGTAGATTCCTGGTGGAACAGGGGCGTTTGTTGACCCCATGTTCGCCAGTTTGTCCGCTTCCTCGTTGCTTGATCGCGCGATGTGCTTCAGCTCACACTCTTTAAAACTTCCTTCGAGTAAGTTGTACATATCGCGATAGGCAACCATGTTATCTGCAACAGCGTCGCATTCCTTCATCGTCTGATGCACGATAAGATATGAGTTCCCGTATATCATCAATCGAGTGGCTCCGCAGGCAATCGCCATCTTCATGTTGTGTAGGAGGGCCTCGTATTCTGCATCGTTGTTTGATGCTGGATTGTCAGGGGGGAAATCGAGTCGCAGGACGTATGTCGCCCCTTGGCGATATGAGGATTACTCCGGCTCCGGCTCCCTCGTTTCTTTTTGACCCGTCGAAGTACATGATCCAGTTGCTCGTGTATTCTGGGGGTTCTAGGGTTTGCAGCTCCGTCCACTAGCTCAGGAACTCGACGACAACCTAGGATTTTACAGCGTTACGTCCTGTGTAAATTATATCCCAGGTTCCTAGCTCGATGCTCCATTTTGCAATTCTTTCGGATGCCATGGGATTGTTCATGATAGTACCGAGTGATGCGTCGTTTAGCACCGTGACGGTATGCTCCTGGAAGTAGTGTTTAAGTTTGCGGGCTATAAGGACCGCTCCATACGCGAGTTTCTGGTAGTGGGGGTATCGCTGTTTGCACGGCGAAAGCACCTCGCTGATGTAGTATATTGGTCTCTGAACACCGTATGCATTTTCGTCCTCTGGCCGCTCGACGACAATCACCGTGCTGACGACTTGATTTGTTGTGGCTAGGTAAACGTAGAGGGGTTCCCTTTCCTGCGGTGTTGCCAATATGCGTATGCTCTGCAGCACTCTTTTCAGGTCGATGAACGCCTTTTTTGCTTCTGGCGTCCACTCGAATTTATCGGTTTTCTTCAGCAGTTTATAGAAAGGGAGCGCTTTCTCGCCTAGCCTTGAGATGAACCTGCTTAGGGAGGCCAGTTGCCCTGCGAGTTGCTGCATGCTGCGAAGATTCGTCGATTCTTTCATCGTCAAGATCACCTGTATTTTCTCCGGGTTGGCCTCAATTCCTCGGGTGGAGACCAATTTAGCCGAGGAGTTGTCCCGCGGGGACTCGGAAGACGCACTTTGTCGGGTTAAGGTTGATTTTGTACGAGTTGAGGGCGTCGAATGTCTCCCTGATATCTGTCGGACCCCGGACCCAGAGGTATACATATTGTTATGTGCTCCTAGCCATGGACTCACAAGGGCTTCAGGGTTACCAGTCCCGGCCGCAACAAACAACGGCAGGCAGACCGGATTCATCGGCACGTAGTCCGGATCCCCAGTCTACTACTCCTTGTATCCATGCTAGTCATAACCAACTACGCATACCCAAGCGCCCACGAGTCGGATGAAACTGAAGGAACGGGACCAAAGTTATACAGAGATGTATGTGTCCAGAAAGTGCAATAACAATCGAGGGTTACTGGGGTTACCTCGCCCCAGGCCGAATCACATCGGCAGGCGGGCTCGGACATGGATCATCACCTCCACAACCCCTCGACTGCGACAACTATGCAGGCATAGCCAAAACTGTATAACAATGAGCTCGAAACCAACAACCGATCAAAGCAACACTCTAGACATAGAAGTTGTATTGAACATGTATTACTAGAGTATAGCTTTACAACCAGAGGTCACATGACCCAACATTACATCAGACAACTGAAGGCAAACTATGTTGCTAATCAACAAGAACCAAAAAGGCCTAAGAGGCCGCAACATAAAGGGACGTCCTAGCCCATAGATCCCAGGCTGCTACCTGGTAACCCCAAAACTACTCGTCGATGTCCACGCTGAAACACCACCGATGTGAGATCTTCACCTGAACCAAAATTTAAGCAAACCTGAGTACTGGAGGTACTCAACAAGACTTAGTTAACCTATTATATATCTGCTAGTTTCATAAAGGGTTTTATGAAGGCTGGTTTGCGTAAAGCAATGTTTGTTTACCAAATCGAGGAAGAATAGCACGTCTCATAGAGTGTTTTCAAAACAGATGAGAAAGGACTCAACTCTTGTAAATCATCATCTTTTCGAACCACCAACTTTATTTCTCAACAACTCAGCTGCTACAAGGATCACCCCTCTCGGCATCTCCGAGGAGGCACCCTTCAAACATTGTCAACATGTTTTACGTCATGTTCAGGTTGTCTATGGTCTTTGCCTTCACCAAGTCGTCCATAACCGTGGACACGACTTTTTGAAAAGATTGCTCTGCAGGGATGTACACTTTACCCACACGTACCAACCGACTCTTAACGCCACGCGGTAACGCTCTTCCCAAGGGAGCGCGGCAGAGGATGGTTGGCCACGACCTTTACGTTGCCCAGCCATATCCATGAATAAACCCAAGACAGGGCCACCCCGTCAATAGGGAGTTGGCCATTTTCCTGACGGCACCTGTCTCTGTGAGGCGGGGTCAAGATCCGTGTACGTCCATCACTTGGCCCCGGTCACTGTCACGACCCCAGACCCGGAGATATACATACTGTTATGTGCTCCTAGCCATGGACTCACAAGGGCTTCAGGGTTACCAGCCCCGGCCGCAACAAACAACGGCAGGCAGACTGGATTCATTGGCACGTAGTCCGGATCCCCAGTCTACTACTCCTTGTATCCATGCTAGTCATAACCAGCCATGCATATTAAAGCGTCCACGAATCGAATGAAACTGAAGATAACGGGACCAAAGCTATACAGAGATGCTATGTGTCCAGAAAGTGCAACAACAATCGAGGGTTACTGGGGTTACCTCGCCCCAGGCCGATCACATCGGCAGGCGGGCTCGGACATGGATCATCGGCTCCACAACCCCTCGACTGCGACAACTAAGCAGGCATAGCCAAAACTGTATAACAATGAGCTCGAAACCAACAACCGATCAAAGCAACACTCTAGACATTGGAATTATATTAAACAAGTGTTACTAGAGTATAGCTTACAAACAGAAGTCACACGACCCAACATTACATCAGACAACGGAAGGCAAAATTATGTTGCTAACCAACAAGAACCAAAAATGCCTAAGAGACCGCAACATAAGGCGACGTCCCAGCCCATAGATTCCAGGCTGCTACCTGGGAACCCCAAACTACTCGTCGATGTCCACGTCGAACCATCACTGAAGTGACGAACTCCACCTGAACCAAAATTAAGCAAACCTGAGTACGGGAGGTACTCAACAAGACTTAGTTAACCTATTATATATCTTCTGCTTTTCGAAAAGGGTTTTATGCAGGCCATTTTGCGTAAGGCAATCTTTGTTTTCCAAATCGAGGAGGAATAGCACGTCCCATAGAAGGTTTTCAAAACAGATGAGGAACTCACTACTGTGATCATTATCTTTTTATCCACCAACATTATTTCCCAGAAACTCACATGCTACAAGGATCACCCCTCCCGGCATCTCCGGGGAGGCACCCTCCATCTACTGCCTCCATGCATTGTCAACATCTTTTACGTCACGTTCAAGTTATCTATGACCCCGTGACTTTCACCAATTCGTCCATAACCGTGGACACGGCTTTCCGAAAGATTTATCCCTGCAGGGTGGTACACTTTACCCACACGTACCATCCGACTCTTAATGCCAAGCTATTGGCACAATTCCGACGATGTGCCGGCAGAGTGTGGTTGGCCACGACCTTTACCTTGTCGAGACCTATCCATGAGTCAACCCAAACAGGGCCACCCCGTCAACAGGGAGTTGGCCACCTCCTGACGGCACCTGTTCTGTGAGTCGGGATCAAGATCCGTGTACGTCCATCACTTGTCCTGGTCACGCCCTAAACACCTCCAAAAGGTTTTTGACTCACACGCAGATGGAAATCCCAAACTACGTGACTCACGGATAGAACCAAACAAGTTAGTTAGTCGAGCGCGGTCTGTTAGGCCCCGCGTGTGGTTGCACGCTCAGTCTTGGTTTCCGCGGCGAGACCTTACTCCTAGGGTTGGCAAGTACAGGACAAACAACCACTTCCCAAGTGGCCTCCCGTCCAAGCCTTAGTCAAGTTAACCACATAGTGCTCATCTTACCAAGTCATCATATCATACTAGGTTATCGCAGCTCTGATTCATCAACCGGATGGAGCAGAGGTAACAAACATATGAAACTAAGCAGTAGCAGATATGAGGCTCTGGCGATGCGCATAAGCAAATCTATGGCGGCTAGGAGCAGTGGATCAGGATATTGAGGCAATGCAGTATATAGGTGAACTATATCTACTAGCATCAAATACTTTGGAATCGAATGCAAAATACGAGATTCAAATGTTGTTCGAAAGCATATATGAGCAGATAAGAGGTTATGCTTGCCTTGGTTATAAGAAAACCAGATAAAGATCTTCTGGAATAAGTGCTTGACTTGCCGGTTAAGATCAAGTATTCACCGTAGGACTGCTGGCCTTCTCTTCGGGGTCAGATTCTACCGAGGGGGAAACAACACCGAAAAGAGGAACAACAATCAACACATGGCATTGATGCAATGCGCAACATGTATGCATGAGCAGATTAATGCACTGAAATAAATCCCTAAGCATGATCGTTGGGTTGCTAGGGTTCATATGTTAATTATGCATTTTTACTGAAAATTCGCCCGAAATAGACCCCGGAGGGGCAGTTCAGGTGATTCTAAAAGTGGGTACAATTTTAGTTACTCAAATGGGTTTGAAAACATCATAGATAGATTGCATTTTTCATTTTGAGCAATTTGATATATAACTTTTAATTTTCTAATTTTATTGAATAAAAACTTATTTTTCTATTTTTAAATGAATTAACAACATTAAATAATGTTCAGAAATCAACTTTCTCAAACATATGTGAAAATGATATATTTGGAAAGAGTACATTTTTTTGAGCAACTCCATTACTTTATTTTTCTGAGTAATATTTTATTAGTTATTCAAATTCCAAAATTAAACAATTTTCTGTAATTTTGAATAACAGAAGGGTCGACGTGTCAGCTATTCCTTTTATTTTTAAACAGAATAAACCAGCTGACAAGGGGGCTCCATGGTGACATCATGCTGACGTCACTGTGACGTCAGCACAGCTTGATCTCACTGCCGAGCTCAAATTCGACGAAAACAACGATTGTTTCACGGATCGGCCGGGATAGCAAGCTGGAGGGAAACAAGGCGGGCTCGGGGGTGGCGGAGAGGTGGCCAAAAGGTCACCGGAGCTTGCCGGCGGCTATCAATGGCGGCGGCGGTTGGCGGCGCTCGGTGCCGGAATAACGCAAAGCGGGAGGGGGCAAGGCAAGGGCACCAGCAGGTGCAGTGGCTCACCGTGGTCACGCCGTGCTAGACGGGGAGGCGGGGTGGTGTTGGAAACGCTGGCGGCGAGCGCAGCAACCGGCGGCCGGGTTCGGAGAAGAATGGCCCGATTCGGCCGTTCCGGGGCGTCCCCGCGAACGCGAGTGAGCGAGGGAGTAGAGGAGAGCACGGCGGGGCTGGTGGTGGCTCCAATTCCTGCGGGGAAGGCCGGAGTTGGCGGCGCTCGACGGCGGCCGGACGCACACACAGGAGGGTTAGGGTTGTTCACGGTAGGGAATACAGAGAGGAAGGGGATGTTGCGTGAGAGAGAGAGAAAAGGCCAGGGCGTCTATTTGCCCATGTCCACTCGAAGAGAGAGGCAGGGAGGAGGAGGTGGCATCGACGGGGCATGGAGGCCACGCAGGTGCTTGTTCTGGTCTGAGGAAGAAGACAAAGCAACATTCCACAAAACCCCCCTAAAGATTTCCAGAAATTGCAGTGAAGTCCTTTTCCATTACAAAACAGAACAGAAAACAACCTTTTGAGGCTATTTTTGCAAGAATAAAATTTGGCAAAAATACTTTTTGGAAAGCTTATAAAATTTCTAACAAAACCATGTTTTGCTTTGGTGGAATTGAATTATTTTTCAACACAAAATTTTGGGAACCAAAATAAGTACTATTTGTGAGATTTTTATCAAACCATTTAAATTCACAATTTAAATTGTTTCAACGATGGTTTAAATTTTTGTTTCATGCATGTATGAGATGAACACAACACCACACACCCTAGTTTAGCAAAACAGGGATGTTACAAATCTACCCCCCTTACAAGAATCTCATCCCGAGATTCCCGAAGGAGAAGAAAGAAGGAACACCGGTTTTGAACGATCTTCTCGAACCTGACGGTTCTTTTCTCGAAGAGGTTGAACTATAGAACTTGTGAAGATACCAGCGGCTACACCTTAGGTGAGAGGGAAACTCTTAGGAAATGATCTTCACGAAGATCGAGTATCCCATGGGTAACTCATGACAGGATGTTCATGAAGAACTTTTGAGTTAGCAGGCATGAAACACATCAAGATAACGGAGGGAATAAAAGATGGTTTCAAGTTTATGGAAGAATGTTCTGGAAAGGATTTAGAATATGAGCTTTGCACAAGACTTTAAATCCTTTTGGAAAAGAAAGGCTGAACAACTTATAACTCCGAGGTTTCTTCAAACAGAATACCAAGATGGAAAAGATTGTCTTGGATACCACAAGGTAATATTCGTAGAAGAGGGGAAACACGAGAAAACACTGTAATCATGCGTCGGAGAAAAATCGATACAAGATCATGTTCACTCTTCGGAGTGGACACGAAAGATGAAGGAACTTCCATTCCGTTAAAGTTTGTCGAAAACTTTGTCAAAGATCGGGATGGTACTTCACGACAGAGAATGAGTAACCACGGAATGTTGGAACACCATAACGAGGAAGAAATCCTTGGTCACACCATAAGGATGGTTAACCAACGGAAATTAGATTACGGGAAGGAATAGGGAATCTCTTTCCTATGGTGCATTTGACGTAGCAATACGTTTACCACATGGTTAAGATCCCATGGCTGAGGTAACTGACAAATTCACACAATGTGTCAGATGAACAGAACTACAAGTACAAACTTGAGAAAGGGAACTGATCAAGGGCGGTTACAGAATACCACGAGATGGTCTCATGATGAACTTGTTTCCACCGGAACAAACGTTTCGAGGATTGACAAAGAGACATTGCAAGAATCAACTTCCAGGTTCTCCTGGATGTTCTGGATACCAATATCAGGCTTATGCAAGCCTTCTATAGGTCATCAAGTGAAAATAGAACTCCGGTTTGGAAGAACAGAAAGGGGGAAACTTGTTAGAATGAGCCACACCAGAATTCTCATGGGGAGTGGCTGTTCTTACGGATTCAAAGAGATGTGACGTTAGGCCTTACGGCTAATTGTGTTAACCACAACATCAACCATGCCGTACTTTCAAAAGGACCTAATTCAATACCCTTGAGGAAACACCAACCATCATTGATGCTTGAGATTCAGCTCTGGTTAGTGGATTGATAACTTAGACTCGGTATGTTTGATCAAAGAGATTGCACCGGTTACCAACGAGATACAGTTACTAGATTCTCAAGGTATGGACTACGATGTCAAGCTCAAGAAGATGAGTGAGATTATGGAACTTAGGTATTAGCAACTTGTGAAAGACGGTTGCACCTACATGAATTACTTGTGACAAAACACATCGGAGTCCCTGTGGGAAAGATGATTACCGAGATAACGAAGTTCTTAAACTTCTGCCCTTTCAATGAACGATCAGTCTGTGGCCTAGTGTGGATGAAAGCTTCTTCAAGAAATGGAGGTAACGACCTACCATCTCAGGAATAGTCCACACATGCATGACCGACTGGGATTATTCCCGAGGGAACCAAGAAAACTTTACTCGAATCCATGGCGACAACTTTCACCATAAGCACATGAACCCGAGAAGGTCACTTTGAACATCCAGAACACAACTTCGTGATGACACAAAGACGGTTCTCAAAAGTTTCCAATATTAGTGCCAAGTGTTCAACTTGAACCTCTTTGAACTTGGATAAATAAGTATGTCATCGTTGGGCTCGACAACACGCTTATCCAGATACTCTAGGCAGAGGGATTCATATGATATATGAACAAGGCAGAATATTGGTCTGACCAAAAGACATGAAGGTGTATCTAGGCAATACACCAGGAGTGAAACACCATCAATGTAGTCCTTGGGTCTGAACTTGATCTGACAATAACCCAAATCAAATCAAGGTAGAATGACAGCATGTCCATTAAAGAGATACTATCATGCTTCAACACGAGGAAAACTAGATATCCCTTATCAAAGGAACAAGTTGGCGGAGATTTTGTCTTTCAACTCTCCAAGTTAGTGATTAAGCTCAACCAACTAGTCCAGGATATCCAGCAGGGTTCCTTGGAGAAAGGAGTGGTTCAAACTACCCCTTGCTTAGACATTACGGTCAGGTAACAACCTGGTGATACTTCTAGAGAGACGACTAGAATATCACAACCTACCGGTATGTCTTAGAAATCGAAGGGAGGCATGCTTTTCAAAGCAACCGATATGGTCTGGAGAACTTTGGCATAAACCTAAATCTCTGACCAAAATTGTGCACCGGAATGAACGAATTTGGTAACACAGTCTCAACTTCAAACAGAGACCGGGTGACCAATAGTGCTAAGAAGGATACAGATGGTTCTTAGATTTTTCGAAGCAATAAGAATTGCTAGGAGTACCTGATACACATGTCAATGCATAGACCCATCATTCTCAAGCATTCAAGCTTGGAGGAAGGGGGAGTGAAAATGTGTAGGAGCATCACTTCATCGATAAGGCCATGAAACACAACACAGCCTCTTGATGTATAAGAGTGTGATACTCGAAGATAGAATGGAACAGAAGCTAATGAAACTTCTTTATCATGTGGATTACAAAACTTTGACCTGGTTCTAGAGATGAACGAGGCACTGGAGTTTGTTTCTCCTGACATTCCAAGGTGGAATGTTTTGACAGGAAACAAGAGCAATGCATTGGAAGATTCCAACACACGTAGGCAACTTGGTTTCAAAACAACGGAAGGATATTTGAGAGCAACTGGGAGGTGGAAACATGCTCAGGAGAATTCCTAAGATCACGTTGATTGCACAGGGTAATACTCATTTGTAGAACCCATGCCAGGAAGAGAAATATAGCTGAATCAAGAAGAAACATGTGGAACTCATAATGATCACTCTTGTTGCGATCCTTCTGATTCCAAGAGGAAACCTATGGCTATTGGAGTTGAGATTACCTAGCCATCCTGAGGTAGAATGGTTTCCTCAGGATCCAAAGGAACAGAACTTGGGTTAAAGGTCAGCATCCTGTACTGGTAGCGTGAGCATTACATGGTTATGACCACACGATTCAACCCACCGCAATTCAGCACATTCCGGGACCTTCGGTTCAAGTCCAAGGTTAAAACATTGAGAAAGGAATAACTACTATCTTAGTGCCTTGAAGGACACTGCGGATAGCAATCACGAAAAGTCTTTCAAAAGACACACAACTCCGTAAGAACTTGAGCAGAGGATAACGGATATATTCGAGATGAAAAGGAAATCTCGAGGTTCAGGACTTTGAGACTTTAGAACTGGAGTATGTGGAACCCACACAACTATGAAGTACTAGGATGGAAAGGAATCTCCTAGTTGAACAACAATCAACGGAGTAAGGAACACACACGACTCTAGAAACTTTAACTCTAGGTCAACTTGGGTAAAAGAACGTCTTGCCATAGAAGGCACCTAAGTTTTGAATAATCAGAACCTTTTCAAATCAAAACAGGTAAGGTGACCCAGAGTTAGAGCGATACCAGATGAGGAGTAAAAAGAATCCTAAGAAGGTTTTCACAATCCATTTGAGGTTTCAAAATAGTTTTCACAAACACTAGACTCGACATCGACCAAGCAGTAAGGTTTTCCTACAGGCAGTCCTGCTCTGATACCATGACTTGTCACGAACCCGGACCCAGAGATATACATACTGTTATGTCCTCCTAGCCATGGACTCACAAGGGCTTCAGGGTTACCAGCCCCGGCCGCAACAAACAACGGCAGGCAGACTAGATTCATCGGCACGTAGTCCGGATCCCCAGTCTACTACTCCTTGTATCCATGCTAGTCATAACCAACCATGCATATCAAAGCGTCCACGAATCGAATGAAACTGAAGATAACGGGACCAAAGCTATACAGAGATGCTATGTGTCCAGAAAGTGCAACAACAATCGAGGGTTACTGGGGTTACCTCGCCCCAGGCCGATCACATCGGCAGGCGGGCTCGGACATGGATCATCGGCTCCACAACCCCTCGACTGCGACAACTAAGCAGGCATAGCCAAAACTGTATAACAATGAGCTCGAAACCAACAACCGATCAAAGCAACACTCTAGACATTGGAATTATATTAAACAAGTGTTACTAGAGTATAGCTTACAAACAGAGGTCACACGACCCAACATTACATCAGACAACGGAAGGCAAAATTATGTTGCTAACCAACAAGAACCAAAAATGCCTAAGAGACCGCAACATAAGGCGACGTCCCAGCCCATAGATTCCAGGCTGCTACCTGGGAACCCCAAACTACTCGTCGATGTCCACGTCGAACCATCACTGAAGTGACGAACTCCACCTGAACCAAAATTAAGCAAACCTGAGTACGGGAGGTACTCAACAAGACTTAGTTCACCTATTATATATCTGCTGCTTTTCGAAAAGGGTTTTATGCAGGCCATTTTGCGTAAAGCAAACTTTGTTTTCCAAATCGAGGAGGAATAGCACGTCCCATAGAAGGTTTTCAAAACAGATGAGGAACTCACTACTGTGATCATTATCTTTTTATCCACCAACATTATTTCCCAGAAACTCACATGCTACAAGGATCACCCCTCCCGGCATCTCCGGGGAGGCACCCTCCATCTACTTCCTCCATGCATTGTCAACATCTTTTACGTCACGTTCAAGTTATCTATGACCCCGTGACTTTCACCAAGTCGTCCAAAACCGTGGACACGGCTTTCCGAAAGATTTATCCCTGCAGGGTGGTACACTTTACCCACACGTACCATCCGACTCTTAATGCCAAGCTATTGGCACAATTCCGACGATGTGCCGGCAGAGTGTGGTTGGCCACGACCTTTACCTTGTCGAGACCTATCCATGAGTCAACCCAAACAGGGCCACCCCGTCAACAGGGAGTTGGCCACGTCCTAACGGCACCTGTTCTGTGAGTCGGGATCAAGATCCGTGTACGTCCATCACTTGTCCCGGTCACGCCCTAAACACCTCCAAAAGGTTTTTGACTCACACGCAGATGGAAATCCCAAACTACGTGACTCACGGATAGAACCAAACAAGTTAGTTAGTCGAGCGCGGTCTGTTAGGCCCCGCGTGTGGTTGCACGCTCAGTCTTGGTTTCCGCGGCGAGATCTTACTCCTTGGGTTGGCAAGTACAGGACAAACAACCACTTCCCAAGTGGCCTCCCGTCCAAGCCTTAGTCAAGTTAACCACACAGTGCTCATCTTACCAAGTCATCATATCATACTAGGTTATCGCAGCTCTGATTCATCAACCGGATGGAGCAGAGGTAACAAACATATGAAACTGAGCAGTAGCAGATATGAGGCTCTGGCGATGCGCATAAGCAAATCTATGGCGGCTAGGAGCAGTAGATCAGGATATTGAGGCAATGCAGTATATAGGTGAACTATATCTACTAGCATCAAATACTTTGGAATCGAATGCAAAATACGAGATTCAAATGTTGTTCGAAAGCATATATGAGCAGATAAGAGGTTATGCTTGCCTTGGTTATAAGAAAACCAGATAAAGATCTTCTGGAATAAGTGCTTGACTTGTCGGTTAAGATCAAGTATTCACCGTAGGACTGCTGGCCTTCTCTTCGGGGTCGGATTCTACCGAGAGGGAAACAACACCGAAAAGAGGAACAACAATCAACACATGGCATTGATGCAATGCGCAACATGTATGCATGAGCAGATTAATGCACTGAAATAAATCCCTAAGCATGATCGTTGGGTTGCTAGGGTTCATATGTTAATTATGCATTTTTACTGAAAATTCGCCCGAAATAGACCCCGGAGGGGCAGTTCAGGTGATTCTAAAAGTGGGTACACTTTTAGTTACTCAAATGGGTTTGAAAACATCATAGATAGATTGCATTTGTCATTTTGAGCAATTTGATATGTAACTTTTAATTTTCTAATTTTATTGAATAAAAACTTATTTTTCTATTTTTAAATGAATTAACAACATTAAATAATGTTCAAAAATCAACTTTCTCAAACATATGTGAAAATTATATATTTGGAAAGAGTACATTTTTCTGAGCAACTCCAAATTTTTACTTTATTTTTCTGAGTAATATTTTATTAGTTATTCAAATTCCAATATTAAACAATTTTCTGTAATTTTGAATAATAGAAGGGTCCATGTGTCAGCTATTCCTTTTATTTTTAAACAGAATAAACCAGCTGACAAGGGGGCTCCATGGTGACATCATGCTGACGTCACCGTGACGTCAGCACAGCTTGATCTCACTGCCGAGCTCAAATTCGACGAAAACAACGATTGTTTCACGGATCGGCCGGGATAGCAAGCTAGAGGGAAACAAGGCGGGCTCGGGGGTGGCGGAGAGGTGGCCAAAAGGTCACCGGAGCTTGCCGGCGGCTATCAATGGCGGCGGCGGTTGGCGGCGCTCGGTGCCGGAATAACGCAAAGCGGGAGGGGGCAAGGCAAGGGCACCAGCAGGTGCAGTGGCTCACCGTGGTCACGCCGTGCTAGACGGGGAGGCGGGGTGGTGTTGGAAACGCCGGCGGCGAGCGCAGCAACCGGCGGCTGGGTTCAGAGAAGAATGGCCCGATTCGGCCGTTCCGGGGCGTCCCCGCGAACGCGAGTGAGCGAGGGAGTAGAGGAGAGCACGGCGGGGCTGGTGGTGGCTCCAATTCCTGCGGGGAAGGCCGGAGTTGGCGGCGCTCGACGGCGGCTGGACGCACACACAGGAGGGTTAGGGTTGTTCACGGTAGGGAATACAGAGAGGAAGGGGATGCTGCGTGAGAGAGAGAGAAAAGGCCAGGGCCTCTATTTGCCCCTGTCCACTCGAAGAGAGAGGCAGGGAGGAGGAGGTGGCATCGACGGGGCATGGAGGCCACGCAGGTGCTTGTTCTGGTCTGAGGAAGAAGACACAGCAACATTCCACAAAACCCCCCTAAAGATTTCCAGAAATTGCAGTGAAGTCCTTTTCCATTACAAAACAGAACAGAAAACAACCTTTTGAGGCTCTTTTTGCAAGAATAAAATTTGGCAAAAATACCTTTTGGAAAGATTATAAAATTTCTAACAAGACCATGTTTTGCTTTGGTGGAATTGAATTATTTTTCAACACAAAATTTTGGGAACCAAAATAAGTACTATTTGTGGGATTTTTATCAAACCATTTAAATTCACAATTTAAATTGTTTCAACGATGGTTTAAATTTTTGTTTCATGCATGTATGAGATAAACACAACACCACACACCCTAGTTTAGCAAAACAGGGATGTTACAGTCACGCCCTAGGCGGAGCATTTTTCCAAAACGTTTGAAAGTTTTATTTGCGTTGCCGAATGGAACTCTCAAACTACGTGACCCATGGATGTGGCCAAACAAGTTAGTTAGTCGAGCGCGGTTACTTAGACCCCGCGTGTGGTTGCACGCTCAGTCTTGGCTTCCGCTCGAAACCTTAGTCCTAGGGGTGGCAAGGATAGGACGAACCACCACTTCCCAAGTGGCCTCATACCCAAGCCTTAGTCGGGTTAAACACACATAGCTAATATTTCCACGTTATCCTGCCTTACTAAATTCATTCGCCACTCTGATTCATCAACCGGACGGAGCAGAGCTAAGCAAGTATACAAAGCTAAGCATAGCATATATAAGGCTCTAGCGATGCGCACAATCAAATCTAGGCGGCTAGGAGCAGTGGATCAGGGTATTTGGGCTATGCAAGTATAGGCGAACACTACCTACAGGCTCGAAATACTTTGGAATCGCATGCAAAGTACGAGAAGCAAAAGTCGTTGGAAAACATATATGAGCAGATAAGAGGTTATGCTTGCCTTGCTTAACAGAAAACCAAATAGATAGATCTTCTGGATAAGTGCTTGACTTGTCGGTTAAGATCAAGTATTCGCCACTAGAGTTGTTGATCTTCTCTCCGGGCAGCGTTCTACCGATAAGAAGCAGAAACCGGAAAAGAAACAATCAACACATGGCATCGATGCAATGCGCAATATGTATGCATGAAAAGTTAATGCACTTGAATGAAAGACCTAAACAAGTTCAAGGGTTTGCTACGGTTCATATGATGGTTAGGCATTTTATCGAAATCTGCCCCGAAATAGACCCCGGAGGGCAATTCGGGCAATTCTAAAAGTGAGTGCAATTTTAATAGCTCAAAAAGTATTAGAAACATCATAAGTGGATTGCATTTATCATTTTGAGCATTTTGGTATATAACTTGTATTTTTCTGATTTTATTGATTAAAATCTTATTTTCTTTATTTTAGATGATTTAATTGCATTTAAATAATGCCCAAAAATAAAGTTTGTCAAACATGCATGAAAATGACATATTCATGTAAATTTTATTTTTCTGAACACAACCATATTTTTATTTCATTTTTCTGAGTTACAAATGTGGAGATATTAATTATTTCATTTTAAAACAATTTCTATAATTATAAAAGGTGGGGCCCACGGGTCATTTTGAATTTCCATTTAATTAAATTAAAACAATAGACACGTGGCCCCGGGCTGAGGTCACGCTGACGTCAACGCGACGTCAGCAGGTGGCCGGCCGGAGGCAGTTGTCGTCGCCGGCGTCGAATCCGGCGACCAAATCACGCGCGGTTGGGCTTGTTGGAAAGCCCCTGGAGTGCTCTACCACATGGTGGTGGCGCCACCTCCAATGGGCCACCGGTGGCGAGCCGCCAAGCAGTCGACAGTGGCGGAGGCGTCGGCTCCGGCGAAATCGACGATTCCGGCCGCGGGGAGGGGCAAGGAGGGTGCTGGGGCGTAGAGGGGCTCACCGTGAGCTCGAGGAGGTTATCGGGGAGGCCGGACGAGGTCAAACGCTGGCGAGTCAGCGGTGGAGGCGGGGAAGACGAGCATGGCAGCGGCGATTTAACGCATCCCGATCCGATTCCGGTTGCGGGGAGGGGAAGTGGACGATGGCGACGGCGATGGGCAGCTCGGCGCGGCCTCAGGTGGCCGGAGACGGTGGGGTAGCGGCGGCGACCCCGTCGGCTACGGTTTGGTGTGCGGGAGGGACAGAGAGAGGAGGAGGGAGCTCGTGAGCGTGCGAGAGGAGGGAGAGGGCGAGATGGGGACGTCTCCCTACATCCTCGTCCACGCGGAAAGGGAGCAGGACGTGGCACGGCGGCTGGCGGCGACCTGCCTGCCTGTCGCGCTCGGGAAGAAGACAAAAGCCGGTTTTTGGAAAACCCCCCGAGAAAAACAACATTTCACAGATAGGTCCTTTTCCTATTTAAAACAGGACCCAAAAGCTAGATTTGAGGGACTTTTTGAACACCAAAAATTACACAAAAAATAAGTTTTGAAAAGCTCTTCAAATTTCCAACAAAACCATACCTTAGTTTGTTCATTTTGAAAAACTTGTTAGAACAACTTTGTGGGTTGCTTGTTTAAGTGATTTTTTGTCATTTCACTTGTTATTACAAATGCAAAAAAATTAGCAATGTTTTCCATGCATGTATGCCATGTACACAACACACAACGCAACTTTATTACAAAGTAGGGTTGTTACAAGTCCACCCCCTTACAAGAATCTCGTCCCGAGATTCCTAGGTTTTAGAAAAGAAGTCGGGGTATTTAGATCGCAAACGATCCTCTCGTTCCCAGGTTGCTTCGTTCTCGGAATGATGTGACCATTGAACTTTGAGGAACTTGATGGTTTGACTGCGGGTTCTTCGTTCGGCCTCATCAAGAATACGGACAGGGACCTCTTTCTAAGAGAGATCTTCCTTGAGCTTGATAGTCTCGTGGTCCACACCACGGACGGGATCTTTGAAGCAACGTTTGAGTTGGGAGACATGGAATACATCATGAACATCCGGAAATCCTGGAGGCAACTACATCTGGTATGAAACTTGACCTTGTTTTCCGAATGATGGGGAATGGACCAATGTAACGAGGAGCCAGTTTGCCTTTGATTCTGAAACGTTTTCCACCTTTCAGAGGTGTGACTCGAATATAAGCTTTCTCGCTGATTTCGTAATGAACGTCTTGATGACGACGATCATAATAACTCTTCTGACGAGATTGAGCTGCTTTCAAACATTCACGAATGACGTGAACAATTTCTTCTGCTTCCTTGATTGTATTCGGTCGGAAGAATGATCTTTCACCGGTTTCAGACCAATTCAGCGGAGTTCGGCATTTATGGCCATACAGAACTTCAAAAGGAGCCTTGCCCAAACTGGATTGATAATTGTTGTTATAGGTGAACTCAGCAAAGGGAAGGAACTTTTCCCAATCCTTACCGAAGGAGATAACAAAAGCTCGAAGCATGTCCTCAAGAATTTGATTCACTCTTTCGGTTTGCCCACCAGTTTGTGGATGATAAGCGGTGCTGAAAGAGAGACGAGTTCCCATGGACTCTTGACGACAACCCCAGAATCTGGAGACAAAAATACTCCAACGATCCGATATAATCCTTTTTGGAACTCCGTAAGACTAACTATTCGAGAGATGTACAGCTCTGCCAACTGACTAGTGTTGCTACCGTCTCGAATAGGAAGGAAGTGAGCAACTTTGGACAGTCGATCAACCACTACACAAATAGCATTGTTACCCTTTTTAGTTTTGGGAAGACCAGTAATGAAGTCCATACCAATTTCATCCCATTTCCATTCAGGAATCGGTAGGGGTTGAAGAACACCGGCTGGTCTTTGATGTTCATATTTCACACGACGACATACGTCGTATTCAGCAACATACTGAGCGATTTCTCGCTTCATCCGGGTCCACCAGAACTTTGGATGTAGGTCCTGATACATCTTCGTACTACTAGGGTGGATGGAAAGAGGTGTATCATGATCCTCTTGGAGTATTAGATTTCTCAAACTTTGCTTCTTTGGCACAACCAGACGGTTGTTGAAATAAACGATGCCTTGATCATCAACCGAGAAACACTTAGCAAATCTGCTAGCAATGTTTTTCTTGATCTTGGCAATGCCCACATTACGCTTCTGGGCCTCTTTGATTTGATCCTCAAGAGAAGGTTTTATTTCCAGGTTAGCTAGATACCCAGAGGGAACAATTTCAAGGTTGATCTTGGAAAACTCCTCATGAAGAGAAGGTTGAGCTTTCTGTATCATCAAGTTGTTACAATAAAACTTCCGACTTAACGCGTCAGCCACGATGTTGGCTTTACCGGGTTGATAGTTGAGGCCCAAATCAAAGTCTTTGATTACTTCCAACCATCTTCTCTGTCTGAGATTTAGATCCGGTTGGGTGAACAAATATTTCAGACTCTGATGATCTGAGTACAACTCACAGCAGTTACCTAGATGATAATGACGCCACTGCTTGAGAGCATGGACCACGGCTGCTAGCTCAATGTCATGAGTTGGGTAGTTGTGCTCGTGTGGTTTCAACTGACGAGAACCATAGGCCACCACATGACCCTCTTGCATTAACACACAACCGAGTACTTGTTGCGAGGCATCGCAGAAGATAACGAAGTCCTTGCTCGTATCAGGAAGAGCAAGCACGGGAGCGGTCGTCAGTTTAGTTTTCAGAGTTTGGAAACTCTCTTCTGCCTTTTCTGACCACTCAAACTTCTTGCCTTTCTTTAGAAGTTCAGTCATAGGTTTAGCAATTTTGGAGAAGTTCTCGATGAATCGACGGTAATAACCTGCCATCCCGAGAAAACTCCGAACATCCTTGACTGATTTAGGTGCTTCCCAATCCAGAATGGTTTGAACCTTGTCTGGAATCACAGCAACACCTTCGGCAGACACCACGTGTCCGAGATAGACGAGCTCTTTCAACCAGAACTCGCATTTAGAGAACTTGGCATACAACTTGTGCTCACGGAGTTTGGACAACACCAAACGCAAGTGTTCGACATGTTCATCTTCAGTTTTAGAATAGACCAGGATATCGTCGATGTAGACCACGACGAACTTGTCAAGATACTCCATGAATATCGAGTTCATAACCCTCATAAATGTAGCTGGAGCGTTGGTAAGACCAAAGGACATAACAGTGTACTCATAAAGACCATAATGAGTAGTGAAAGCTGTTTTAGGAATGTCCTCCTTTCTGATCTTTATTTGATGGTATACTAATCGCAGATCCATCTTGGAAAAGATAGTTGCACCAGCTAACTGATCAAACAGGTCGTTGATTCTTGGAAGAGGATACTTGTTTTTGATGGTCACTGCATTCAGCGGCCGGTAATCAACAACCAAACGCGGAACATGTGTATCCCGCTTCTTGACAAAGATGGTCGGACATCCCCAAGAATATGTACTAGGTTGGATGAAACCTTTTTCTTCTAACTCCTCTATTTGTCGCTTCAATTCAGCCAACTCTTATGGGGCCATACGATAAGGTCTTTTGGACATAGGAGCGGTGCCAGGGACCAGCTTGATGACAAATTCCACACTTCGATCAGGTGGCATGCCAGGTAACTCTTCAGGGAACACATTAGGAAACTCACTGACTACTGGCAACTCATGAATTTCAGGAGGGTAGTCAGCTTGCGTAGAGTATAGTTGTGACTCGGGTGAAAGTTGATGGCACGCTGATGGAGCTAGGTCGGCACACGTCCAGAATTTCACACTAGCACCAGAAGGATCTGTCAAAACGATGGACTTGTCTGCACAGTCAATTACAACTCCAAACTTTTTGAGCCAATCCATACCTATAATGACATCAATGTCAGTTGACTTTAAGGTAAAGAAGGTGGTAGGGAACCACCGATACCCTATATCGATCATGAGCTCTGGAGTAACCATCGTGGTTCGCCAATTAAGCCCTAGGGGACTGGACCACCAAAGACTTGGACATGTTTTGGAAACGTATCCCATGCATTTCAGCGAACTTCTCTGACATGAAGGTAGGGGATGCTCCAGAGTCAAACAACGATGTAGCCAGAATGGAGTTAACTCTAATTGTACTCCAGAGAATGCTTGGATCATCTTGAGCCTTCTCAAGTGTAACATGTGTTAAACAAGCATGTATTGTACCAGTGTTCTTCACGTTTTTCTTGGGCGAAGGAACTCCACGACCAATTTTCTTCTGAAGACACTCTCGAGAAAGATGACCCGGCTGACCACACATGAAACACACAGAACCAGGTGGATTAGCAGCTGATGGAGGCGGATGAGGAACATATCCCTCATAACTGGTTGCAAACGGGGCTCTAGGAATAGCACTGTATGGTATGAACACACGACGCTTCTTGGAGACAGAGGAAGTTGCACAGGAATTATCAGCATCCCGTTTTACAGCAGTCTTCATCTCCTTTCTGCCATATTCCAGGGTAATAGCCTGATTATACAACTCCTGGAAACTCTAGAATTTGAAAGGAAGCAACTCATAACGGAGGGTTGGATTCAGACCCTTCTGGAACAGTTCCTGCTTGTCCTCATCATTTCTGACATCACGAGGAGCATAGCGAGCCAAACGGGTGAATTCTCGCCCGTAAGGTTCAACATTCATGTTGCCCTGAGTGAGATCAAGGAATTCCTTCCTTTTAAAGTCCATGATTGCCTTTGGAATATAAGCATCACGGAACGCAATACAGAACTCTGCCCAAGTGACCTTATGTCCTGGCACCTGCAACGCCAAGAAACCTTCCCACCAAGCACCAGCATCACCTTCTAGCTTGTAGGTGGCGAAGTTCGCACAGTCATTATCTTGGACATGGAGAGCAACAAACTTGCACTCGATTGTACGGAGCCAGTCATCAGAATCCAGAGGCTCCTTGGAATCAGCAAAGGTAGGAGGCTGAGCTTTGAGGAAACTCCCAAGAGTAACACCTTCAGCGCCGTTCAGTATTCTGCGCCACACGTTCAAGAAGATGTTCATTTCTCAGGCGGTTGGTCTCGATATTCTGCAGAACCTGCACCATTGTGGGAGAAGGCGGAACTTCTACCTCAGGAGGATTACGTCCACGACATCTACGAGTACCACCGGACATCCTGAGTAAAAAGGAAAGGAACCATGAATAACACATTCATGAAAGGAGAAAACGACGGAATGGTACATGATAGTTCAACAGAGGCAAGATATAGGACATTATGTGAAGGAAACAAGCCATATCACATAAACGAACAACCGGGGAATCCCACAGAGATGCAACCCCGGATATAGAATTGATAGATCGGATGACTTGAGTTAGTCAAAACTTGAGAGGTTAGCAACCTGACACGAAGTACCGGAAAGAAAACACCCAACGGTTTTGATCCTAGTTTTGAAGGCAACAGAAGAGAGGAACACCTTTTCAAATCAAATGAGATAAGATGAATCAGAGTTGAAGTGACACCAGGTAAGGAGTAAAAAGAGTTCCTAAGAAGGTTTTCACAATTCATTTGCAAGTTCAAAATAGTTTTTGGAAACACTAGACTCAACATCGACCAATAGCAAAGGGTTTCCTACAGACAGTCCTGCTCTGATACCATGACTTGTCGGACCCCGGACCCAGAGGTATACATAATCTTATGTGCTCCTAGCCATGGACTCACAAGGGCTTCAGGGTTACCAGCCCCGGCCGCAACAAACAATGGCAGGCAGACCGGATTCATCGGCACGTAGTCCGGATCCCCAGTCTACTACTCCTTGTATCCATGCTAGTCATAACCGACTACACATACCCAAGCGCCCACAAGTCGGATGAAACTGAAGGAACGGTACCAAAGTTATACAGAGATGCTATGTGTCCAGAAAGTGCAACAACAATCGAGGGTTACTGGGGTTACGTCGCCCCAAGACGAATCACATCGGCAGGCGGGCTCGGACATGGATCATCGACTCCACAACCCCTCGACTACGACAACTATGCAGGCATAGCCAAAACTGTATAACAATGAGCTCGAAACCAACAACCGATCAAAGCAACACTCTAGACATAGAAGTTGTATTGAACATGTATTACTAGAGTATAGCTTTACAACCAGAGGTCACATGACCCAACATTACATCAGACAACGGAAGGCAAACTATGTTGCTAATCAACAAGAACCAAAAAGTCCTAAGAGGCCGCAACATAAAGCGACATCCCAGCCCATAGATCCCAGGCTGCTACCTGGGAACCCCAAAACTACTTGTCGATGTCCACGCTGAAACAACACCGATGTGGGATCTTCACCTGAACCAATTTAAGCAATCATGAGTACTGGAGGTACTCAACAAGACTTAGTTAACCTATTATATATCTGCTAGTTTCATAAAGGGTTTTATGAAGGCTGATTTGCGTAAAGCAATGTTTGTTTACCAAATCAAGGAAGAATAGCACGTCTCATAGAGTGTTTTCAAAACAGATGAGAAAGGACTCAACTCTTGTAAATCATCATCTTTTCGAACCACCAACTTCATTTCCCAACAACTCAACTGCTACAAGGATCACCCCTCTCGGCATCTCCGAGGAGGCACCCTTCAAACATTGTCAACATGTTCTACGTCATGTTCAGGTTGTCTATGGTCTTTGCCTTCACCAAGTCGTCCATAACCGTGGACACGGCTTTTTGAAAAGATTGCCCTGCAGGGATGTACACTTTACCCACACGTACCAACTGACTCTTAACGCCACGCGGTAACGCTCTTCCCAAGGGAGCGCGGCAGAGGGTGGTTTGCCACGACCTTTACCTTGCCCAGCCATATCCATGAGTCAACCCAAGACAGGGCCACCCCGTCAACGGGGAGTTTGCCATCCTCCTGACGGCACCTGCCTCTGTGAGGCGGGGTCAAGATCCGTGTACGTCCATCACTTGGCCCCGGTCACGCCCTATGCGGAGCATTTTTTCAAAACGTTTGAAAGTTTTATTTGCGTTGCCGAATGGAACTCTCAAACTACGTAACCCATGGATGTGGCCAAACAAGTTAGTTAGTCGAGCGCGGTTACTTAGACCACGCGTGTGGTTGCACGCTATGTCTTGGCTTCCGCTCGAAACCTTAGTCCTAGGGGGTGGAAAGGATAGGACGAACAACCACTTCCCAAGTGGCCTCCTACCCAACCTTAGTCAGGTTAAACACACATAGATCATCTTTCCATGTTATCATGCCTTACTAAATTCATTCGCCACTCTGATTCATCAACCGGATGGAGCAGAGCTAAGAAAGTATACAAAGCTAAGCATAGCATATATAAGGCTCTGGCGATGCGCACAATCAAATCTAGGCGGCTAGGAGCAGTGGATCAGGGTATTTGGGCTATGCAAGTATAGGAGAACACTACCGACAGGATCCAAATACTTTGGAATCGCATGGAAAGTACGAGAAGCAAAAGTCGTTGGAAAACATATATGAGCAGATAAGCGGTTATGCTTGCCTTTCTTAACAGAAAACCAAATAGATAGATCTTCTGGATAAGTGCTTGACTTGTCGGTTAAGATCAAGTATTCACCACTTGAGTTGTTGATCTTCTCTTCGGGCAGCGTTCTACCGATAAGAAGCAGAAATCGGAAAAGAAACAATCAACACATGGCATCGATGCAATGCGCAGTATGTATGCATGACAAAGTTAATGCACTTGAATGAAAGACCTAAACAAGTTCAAGGGTTTGCTACGGTTCATATGATAGTTAGGCATTTTATCGAAATTTGCCCCGAAATAGACCCTGGATGGCAATTCGGGCAATTTTAAAAGTGAGTGCAATTTCAATAGCTCAAAAAGGTTTAGAAACATCATAAGTGGATTGCATTTATCATTTCGAGCATTTTGGTATATAACTTGTATTTTTCTGATTTTATTGATTAAAATCTTATTTTCTTTATTTTAGATGATTTAATTGCATTTAAATAATGCCCAAAAATAAAGTTTGTCAAACATGTATGAAAATGACATATTCATGTAAAGTTTATTTTTCTGAACACAAACATATTTTTATTTCATTTTTCTGAGTTACAAATGTGGAGATATTAATTATTTCATTTAAAAAAAAATTGTAATTATAAAAGGTGGGGCCCACGGGTCATTTTGAATTTCCATTTAATTAAATTAAAACAATAGACACGTGGTCCCGGGCTGAGGTCACGCTGACGTCAATGTGACGTCAGCAGGTGGCCGGCCGGAGGCAGTTGTCGTCGCCGGCGACGAATCCGGCGACCAAATCGCGCGCGGTTGGGCTTGTTGGAAATCCCCTGGAGTGCTCTACCACATGGTGGTGGCGCCACCTCCAATGGGCCACCGGCGGCGAGCCGCCAAGCACTCGACGGTGGCGGAGGCGAAATCGACGATTCCGGTCGCAGGGAGGGGCTAGGAGGGTGCTGGGGCGTAGAGGTTAAACGCCAGCGAACCGGCGGCGGAGTCTGATGGTCGGAGGCGGGGAAGACGAGGATGGCGGCGGCGATTTAACGTATCCCGACCCGATTCCGGTTGCAGGGAGGGGAAGTGGACGATGGCGACGGCGATGGGCAGCTCGGCGCGGCCTCAGGTGGCCGGAGACGGTGGGGTAGCGGCGGCGACCCCGTCGTCTAGGGTCTGGTGTGCAGGAGGGACACAGAGAGGAGGAGGGAGCTCGTGAGCGTGCGATAGGAGGGAGAGGGCGAGATGGGGACGTCTCCCTACGTCCTCGTCCGCGCGGAAAGGGAGCAGGACGTGGCACGGAGGCCGGCAGCGACCTGCCTGCCTGTCGCGCTCGGGAAGAAGACGAAAGCCGATTTTTGGAAAACCCCCTGGGAAAAACAACATTTCACAGATAGGTCCTTTTCCCATTTAAAATAGGAGCCAAAAGCAAGATTTGAGGGACTTTTTGAACAGCAAAAATTACACAAAAATAAGTTTTGAAAAGCTCTTCAAATTTCCAACAAAACCATACCTTAGTTTGTTCATTTTGAAAAACTTGTTAGAACAACTTTGTGGGTTGCTTGTTTAAGTGCTTTTTGTCATTTCACTTGTTATTACAAATGCAAAAAAAATTACCAATGTTTTCCATGCATGTATGCCATGTACACAACACACAACGCAACTTTATTACAAATTAGGGCTGTTACAATATCCTCGAGGAGTGTGTCCTCCACTCGAGTCTTGATGACAATATCGTCAACGTAAACTTGTACGTTCTTGCCAATGAGCTTGGCGAGGCATTTTTGCATGCAGCGCTGATATGTTGCGCCTGCGTTTTTTAGCCCGAAGGGCATTGTCGTGTAGCAGTATACGCCGTGTGGTGTGATGAATGATGTCTTCTCCTTGTCCTCCTGCTTTATCCTGATTTGATTGTAGCCTGAGTAGGTGTCCAAGAAGGAGAGGCGCTGACACCCTGTTGTAGAGTCCACGATCTGGTCGATTCGTGGTAATGGGAAGTTATCCTTGGGGCAGTGTTTGTTCAACGACGTGAGTCGATGCACACGCGAAGGATGTTAGTATTTTTCTTCGGGACTAACACCGGGTTTGCTAACCAGGTGGAGATCTTGATTTCTCTGATGAACTTGGCTGCTAACAATCTGTTCACTTCTTCTCCGAGTGCTCTCTGTTTAGGCTTGGAAAAACGTCGGGTGGTCTGCTTGACTGGCTTTGCGCCTTTAAACAATTCGAGTGAGTGCTCGGCGAACTCCCTGGGTATTCCTGGCATATCTGAGGGCTGCCATGCGAAGATCTCCCAGTACTCACGGAGGAGTTCGACGAGCGCACTTTCCTATGTGGGTGATAGGGTGGTGGACACCATCACCGTCTTTGCGGAGTCTGTCGGGTGCACTTGATGTTTTCGAGTGTCGCTGTTTGGGCTGAACTCGAGTTCAGGGGCGTTCTTTTTGGTGAGCGGCATCACGGAGTGGTCCGTGGTTTTTGCCAGATTCTCCAGCTCCTCTTGCATCCCAAAAGATTCCGTTGAACTCATTGTCGCATTTGTCTGACTTCTGGAAGTTGCCGCTTATGGTGATCGTGCCGTATTCTTCTGGAAGTTTGAGCTTCAGGTAGGCATAGTTTGGTACTGCCATGAATCTCGCGAACGCTGTTCGGCTGAGAATGGCGTAGTACAGCGATGGCCAGTTGACCACCTCAAAGTCAAGAAATTATGTCATGTAGTTCTTCGGGTCTCCTAGTATCACTTCCAGGTTGATTGTTCCGAGTGGCCGAACGGCTTTCCCTCGTACTATCCCGTGGAAGGATGTTTCTGATTCTGCGAGTCCGTCCATGTTCTTGTTCATATTGCGAAGTGTGTCTGCGTATATGATGTTGATTCCGCTGCCACCGTCCATGAACACCCGAGCAAGGTCGTAGTTTCCTATTTGCGCCTGAATGACGAGCGCGGCGTGCCCTGGTCGATACACTCGTGGAGGGTGGTCCTCTCTAGAGAAAGTTATCGACTGCTCTGACATCTTCATGTACTCAGTCTTGGACGGTGGGTCCTGAACTGCCATGTTGACTTGGCGTGTGTTCGTCTTCTAGACTCTGCGGGAAGGGCAAACCTTCTGTATCATTCCGAGGAGCCCTTGTGGATTCGGGTATCCATTAACTCCTTGGTTTGCGGCGGGTGGCGCTGGTAGGGCGGCCAGCGTTGCGCTCTGGTGTACTACGGGTGGAGGCAGGGGTGGTGGCCGGTATCCTCCTGGCAATTGCGGGTATCCCTGGCTAACGGCGGCCCTGTGCTTATTCGTGTATGACTCGTGGATGTCCTGGAACTTTCGGCAGTTCTTGAGGAGGTGAGTGGCCTTGGTTTTTCCCGTGCGCATATCTGTGAATAGATGTAGCGAGCAGTATCCATCAAGGTCTTCCTCGGGAGTTTTGTCGTCTGGCTTTGGCTTCCAGTCGTGATTCCCGCGAGATCCGATGTCGCGATTTCTCGTGAACTCCACCGCCACCAGTTTCGATTGGTCATCTTGGTCGTAGTGTTTTCTCTTCCTTCTCCGACGATCGCCGTTGCGGTCCACTTCAGGCGCGGGTGAGGAAGATTTTTCGTTGCGCAAGGACTCCTCTCCGTTAGCCCATCTGTCCGCAATCGCCATTAACTCTCCGATCGTATTGGGCGCAGATCGTCCCAGTTCTTCTCGAAAGGCGGCGCACCAAGCGCCTTTGGTGAAAGCCTCGACCGCAACTTCTTCCGACATGTTTTCCGCGGTGTTCTTGAGTGTGGTCCATCTCTGGATACACCCGCGGATGGATTCGCCGCTTTTCTGCCTGCATGCTCGCATCTCTTCGATAGTTGCCGGTCGTTTGTACTTACCCTGGAAGTTTTTCTCGAAGTTGCGGGTGAGGTCGTCTCAGGATCTGTAACACGCGCGCGATCTTCCTTCGAGCCAACTATGGGCGGCGCCTACGAGGTGCAGGTTTAGGTACTGCATGGCTGTTGTCTTGTTCCCGCGCTAGCATTTCACCGCGGTAAGATAGTCCGATATCCATGACTTGGGTTCTATCGAGCCGTCGTTCTTTGGGACCTTTGTTGAGAGCTTGAATCTTTTGGGCATTGGCGCCTCGCGGATGCTGCGACTAAAGCTTATCGCGCCGCAGGCTTCCTCGTCAGAGGAGGTAGATAGTGATCAGGCGTGGTTCCTGCGAGCTCGAGCCCTATCGACCTTGTTCTGCGTGATGTGTCTGCACGTGTCATATTGAGTCCGACCGCGATCATCCTCTTGCCGTGGCTCCCTGATGCGATGTAGCGAGCGGTTCCGCAGACTGTTGTCGTGGTTTCGCGGACTGTCGGCATCGTTGTGTGGGCTGTCACCACGGCGCCTGGCTTCTTTTCCTCTGGAGCGGCGAGGTGACCCCTTATCTCCTCTTTTAGGCGATGTAATCTCGCGTCTGCGACGTGTTTTGTCCACCCGAGGAGTTTTTTCAGCTTCTGGAGTTGTAGCGTGCCTACGGCTCTGGACGGCGATCCTTGCGGCTTCTATGCCTAGCCCTCTCTGAACTTGTTGATGTTGTTCCGTGCGAGGGTCGTTTTCGGGCGGCTTGTTCGCCTGTAATTATGTGGCGGCTGCCAGGAGAGCCGCGGCGGGGGTTGTCGGGTCCAGGTTGCCCTCCTCGTCGATGTGCATGAGGGACGTCTCGAGGGATTTGCTGATCCCGCTGAGGGACTCATGGTTCAGGAGAGCAGTCTTCGAGACGCATTTCTTCTTTGGGGGTTGGCTACCCGTCGATTGGGTCCTTAAGAGCGTTGCGCGGCGCGCACTCGAAGCTTCCGCCGCTTCCTTATGTATGTCCAGATCCTTGTGGGTTTCTGCGATCAGTCGACCTGTTCGCACCAAGTGGTAGTGATACGCGGTCAGATCTTCTCGAGAAGATCCATCTTCTATCGACTGGCCAGATTGTACTACCGCCTTTGCTTTGAGCCAAGCGACTCGCGATACTTTGATGCGCTCTCGCTCCTTTCGACTTGTCTCCGTTTCTTCGGGTTGTTCAGTTGATCCTGCCATGCAGACTTGGGCTAGATATGGCTCGTGAGTCCTAGGCGTGGGTCGACGACTTTCACTGAATCTTGAGGGTTCCTCAGTCGCGATGGTGTGGAAATTGCACGTGTTGCGGCGGATGGAGCCGCTGCTGGGCGCTAGGTCGCGACCAGCGTCATCAGATGGCGTCTCGAGGATCGCCGGGATGGATTCGGAGTCCGACTCGCCGATCCCGATCTGGTCGGGGAAGTGCAGGATTCCCGCCTTGCTGGCGCGGAAGTGGAAGCTGTCGAACGTCAGGCTGACACTCTTCTCGAGTTTGCTGAATACCGGGTGTGATTCCGGCGAGTGGGCGCGTAGATGAGCGACCCGAAGTGGATCGGCTCCATTGGAGTCGATGATCCAAGGCTCCAGCTGAAGTTTGGTGAAGATGAGGCCGAAGACGCTGTGGATCCAGCGCCCGTCGTTCCCACAGACGGTGCAAATTGTCGATTACTCGTATCAACAAGTCCCTCGGATGATCCGGTAGGGTTTAGATTAAGAGAACGAGTAGGCGCTAGCGACAATCGTCGGCTAACAGGGGGCACGATTTTACCCAGGTTCGAGGCCCTCGTAGAGGTAAAACCCTTACTCCTGCTCTTGAGATCTGTATTATCGGTAGATCGATTACAAAGGTGGGTGCGCAAGCCGAGAGATTGATCTCGAGCTTATGGCTATGGTGGTGAAAAGTAGATTGGATCCCCCCTCGGTGGTTCTCCTAGCTTTTTACAGATGGCTAGGTCTCAAACCGTGTTCGGGGGGTTACAAACCCTAGTTCTAGGTCGATAGGAGTTTTCCTTCTTGACCCGCAAGTCTTGCGGGTGGGCCTAAATTGGTCCTTCCGGAACATCGGGACATCACCTTGCCTTGGGCCTTGGACCGGGTAGGATCACCCGACAGGTCCAGGAGTCATCCCCACGTCAATGCCACATTCCTTTTCTGCAAGGCAGTAATAACATTGTTTGGTCATGTGTATTAGAGAGCACCAGATGCAACAAACATGGCTCGTCTCTTGGCACAAGGAGAAGTAAGAGGATTTCCTGGGATCCTTGGGAGAATCGGTTCCATGCATTACCGTTTGAATAATTTCCCATTCACCTGGCAGGAGATGTACAGGTCAGGTCATCATGGAAAGTGCAGTGTTGTACTTGAGGTTGTGGTTGATTACGATCTTTGGATTTAGCATTCCTTTTTTGGCATGCACGGTTCTCACAATGACATCAACGTGCTGCAATGGTATCATATGTTTCAGGGACTAGGTGAAGGCCACGCTCCGAAGTGAAAGTATTAGATAAATGGCCATGGGTATGACAAAGGGCACTACCTGGCGGATGACATCTATCCCAGTTGGCCAACATTTGTGAAGACAATGTAAGGTCCCCCTGAACCATTGTTCAAGGACCTCCGATATGCATACATTCACGATCCCAGATCACACCAGTCGTGAACAACATATCAAGTTGGCATACAGATACAATATCCATTACACGATTACACAAAGACTTACAAAAGATACATGGTCACATGACCAAGTCTAACACAACTGTCACGCAGGGCAGGAACACAACACACACAACGGAAGACAATCAACACACAACATAGTAGAGCCCAAGTCACGCCTTAACCTACAGGCTGCTGACTGGGAGACGATCCTAGTTTGCAAGGCCATCAGTGCAGTACTCCTCCCCGTAGATCTCCTCCTGAGGCTCCTCCTCAATGTCTGGCAAGTAAATATCAGGGACGAAAGCAATATGAGTACGTTTGAATGTAGTCAGCAAGACACCCGACATGAAGCTTATAGAATGCAAGTATGCTTATATGGTGTAGTAGGTAGGCTATACATAGGGTTCACTACCCATGATATATGAAGGATACATCGTAGTTGATTTTGAAAATCTCTATATCTTTGTTGAAGAAGATACTTCAAAAAAAATATAGTTTTCTTTCTCTTGTAGCTATTACATGTCCAAGAGTTTTTGTAAAACTTTGTTTTAGAAAAGAAAATTTTCTCTTTGCAAAACTTCTTGTAAAACAACTCTAGCTTTTCTTCATACATACCTCACTGGTACAAGGTTCCTCCTTTCAATACTTCACACGTTCAAAACCCCTTTTTCAAACTCCTTTTTTAAAACATTGACACAACGCTAGCTACATGGCCATTCAATTGTCCATATCTGAGGATGCAGCTATTCAGAATAGTTTGACTCTACAGAGGTGTACACAATCCACAAGATCCAGAAAATCCTCTGTGAACAACCACGGACTATAACAACAGTATGTGAACATCAGATAACTGATCCTAACCATCCACTATGTTCAAGCTAGTATATGACTATCTCTTCAGTTGAGTTTAATCTCCCTGTCACCATGTCAACATCGTCATGACAACAGTCTTTTTGTTCTCCCCGGCACCATGTAGCCCATCGCCATGACTGGAGACCCAACTGCTGCGGCCGAAGGCAAAATTAATCCCACACTTTGTATGTCACGTGTTTCATAACTTGGCGACATTTCGGTTCGAGGGAGTACGTCCCCTTATAGCAAATTGAGATAGACACACACTAACAAGAACAAGTTTCAAATTAAGCCCCGTGCCCATGTTGGGGTAGAGTGGCAGTACGATAAAGGTTGTCCGGCGAAGACTAGGTTATGTGTCATTTTTTTAAACACCTTTTTCCCAAAAATGACGACTTCACAAATCTCCTGTGGATAAGGCTTCGCCTTTCCACAGGGTTTTCCATAAAGCCTTTGTTTTGCAAAAAACATATTTTTAGGGTGTCCACTTAGGGACTTATACTTTTGGTGGTAATAAATACCATATGGTGGCTATGGGCTTGGTAACACCAAGTTTCAACTAGTGGCATAATAATACCTTATATAATAGTAATAGTAGTCACACAAAATAGTTTTTGGTAATCAAAGTTTTGTAAAACTTTCAGAAGTAAAACATGGATGATAGATAATGATAAGGGTAGTAGCAAGCATCAGGATGGCTTGCCTTAAAACTCTTTGTGTCCCTGGCCTTGAAGTAGCTTGAACTTGACACACAGCCCTACAACTCCTTCTTCTTCTTCTTGTTCTTCGTTTTCTAACGTCTTAAAAGAATAAAAGAAACACACTCAGAACCAAAGAAGGCAATAAATAGCACAAAGCAACACATACAACAATCAAACTTATACTAGCGCAATCACTCAAAAGTTATCGACAAAAATATCTCACAAACACTCACGGTACAAAAGCTATTGCTTAAATACTTATGGTTGGGAAACCATATTCCACATCCTAAATATCATAGGTTGAGTGGGGGCACCACTCTCATACCAAGACATTTAAGAAGCTAAAAATAGCTTGAGGTCACAAGGGTGAGGCTACTAAAATAATATCAATCAATCAAAGCAATACCCATGGCAGTGGGTATTAACAACAACACAAGAAATCATCACCAAAAAAGTTTACCACTAACCTACAGAACAGATAACAAGATAAGACTAAACACAATCAAAACACTAGTTACTGGCTATGCTCATATCTACACAAAGACTAAGGAACCACTCAATCATAAATATAACCAAACAAACCAGTGGCTCAATCAATTGTAACAAGTCATAATACACACTCTAAAACACAAACATCACAAGAGACAATATAGCTAGAAAAATAATAGAACACATGGGTTTCACTAATAGCATACTAATATAAAAGATTGGTACACAAGCATGTTATAAGAAATAATGTACTCTAGAACTAATGTCCTCTAGCAACTCCACAAGTCCAGTCATAATAACAGAAGTGAAAACATGCTAAACATGTTAGGATAATCATACTACCATAAAATAGAAAGACAACAATACTAGAGCAACTCATAATATCTAGTGGTGACACTAATTCAATACTAGAGAAGCAAACAACACTACAAGGATGCATAATCCTAAACAAGCATCACATGAATATAAATACCTACTAACATCACATACACCTTACACATGCTAGTAAGAAACTATACTAAAATAATTCTAGGAAAACAACTACTTAGCAAGAATCAACCAAGTCTAATAAATCATGCTTTTCAAACAATCAAATAACAATCAACAAAGTGACATGCTATACAACCAGTAGCTGTGCACTGAATACATGCTCAATCAATCACTTCCTAAAATCAAAACACTCAAGGAAATTCTATCCACACATAATTTACCAATACTAGGAAAATATTTCTATTTGCAAACAACACTCAAATTAATCCAAACAACAATAGTCAAACACTTCTTAACATGATATTCACAAGGGAACATCATATCAACAAGTGTACCACAACTAATGATACTAGGAGTCAAAAATTATTACTAATCACTTCAAACAAACAAGTAGAGCAATCATCTATTTTCCTTGGTGGAAAATACTAAACACACATATAGTAATCTATGATATTGACAAACAAGTGTGTGGTAGGGAATTTGTATCCCTAACCAAAATGCAATGGAACCAGTGGGTGTTCCACTAATTTACCAAAGCATTAAGAGGTCACAATGAATCTAGTATCACTTGAGAAAATAATCTATCAAAGCAATCATCACACATCTATTCATACTAGTGAAAACAACAAAGTGAAACAAGCAATGCTACACATGCTTTCCTATAAATTAATGTGCAAGATAAAATGGATGCTACCCTCACAACATCAGTACCAAAATGTTACTGGGCTCCACACAACCACATAAAAAACCTAGGTAACAAACATAACAAAAACTAGCTCACACAATCTATTCAATAAAAAAAAACTAGAAAACAATACTAGAATATTTCTATTTCTAGTTGTTTTCCCAAACTTGCACAAACTTCCTAACATACTAGTACTGCAAGAAAACATCCTAATAACAAAGATAAACACATCTACACATGCTATAAACAAGTTTATAACAAACAAACATGTAATCACAAACAACTACACAAGATCTAATAATAACAGAAAAGGTGTTGTATCTAGAAATGCACACCAAAAATAATCTATGGCTCTAAAAATTATGCCAAGCTAGGATCTCATAGATATAATCACACACAAACTCATACAATTAGATCCACATAAAAATCATTTTTAAACTCCCTCTAAAAATCCTAGAAAAGCCTACTAGTCTCTTACCAAAATGGATGGCATTTCCAAATGGTAACTCTCCTTGATGCAAGGTCAAGTCTCGCTGATAGATCTACTAAAGGGCTACTCAAAACAATTTGGTTTGACCAATTTGGATACATACACAAAATGTTATGCACCCAATGGCCTAACAGAAAGTCTGTGGCATTTTTGATACCAAGGCAAAAATAAAGTAGCAACCCTAGATCTACCACTTGGAGGTGGTTAAGAAAAGGTCTAACTACTGCCACAAATTTTGGTTGAATTTATTTCTCCCAAAATCTATTTTTCACAAATAAAAAGTAAACACTCAAGTTTTGTCAAATTTTAAAAATAAAAAAACAGAGCACACGGGCTGGGTTCAACGGCGTGTGGCCCATAAAAGCACAGCGCGGCCTAGCAAAGTTGCGCGCGCACGGGGGCGGGAAAAGGGTTGGCTCAAGCAGGCCTGTAGATCAAAAGATCTACGGCTGGGGGCGTCGTCCTCCTCTCTCTCTTCTCTCTCTCACCGGAGAACAACGGGGAAACGGGCGGCGCTTGTAGCTCACCGTGGGGGCGACGATAGGTGGCAACACAGTGTCGTGGAGGTAGTAGATCATCGAGGCAGCGCAGGGGCACAGAGCTTGGTGGTTTCAGGGGTCTCTATCGAAAGCGATGAGCAGATCGGCCGCGGCGGCGAGATCGACGGTGGCGCTCGCTCTGCAAGCAAATGGCCACGGGAAAATGTCAGCGTGGCACTACGGCGTACGGGGAACGCGGTGGAAGCAAAAAGGGGTGATGAAAACGGCGGGTTTCAAGCTCTACCCTGCCGGAGTGGCTGTGGTGGCTGGCGGCAATAAAAAGCTTCGCGGCGGGCACAGAGGGTTCTCGGGGTCGACTGGGTGGCTCGAGGCGATCGTGGGGAGGGTGGGGAACACAATGGTGCAGTGGGGGCATGTGGTTTTGCTTATAGACGCGGCGTCGAGCTCAGGAACGTGCGGGCGTGCTCGGGCATGTTGACATCGACATGGGCTCGGGCTCCAGGGCGTGTCCGTGACAGGCCAAGGGATGGCACCGTGTCGGGGAGCTAGAGGGTGGTCTGGTGCACGTCTAAAAGGCGCTCTGTCCCCTCCTATTCACCACTCGTTTCTCTCCCCCCCCCCCAAACCTGGTAGAAGCAAAAAAAAAGGCATCCAAGGTGAAGTTCAAACTTAAGTGAATCAATTTGGCAAAGTCCCATTTCCCATATTGCAAGAAAAAAAAACTGAAAACAACTTTCAAACTTTTGTAAAAGTATTGTTTCAGAAAAATTCAGAAAAGTTCAGTTAAGGACTTAGCAATTTTTTCTAAGTGTTGGAATCAGATAAAAACTCCAAAAAGTCCAGCTTATTTTCAAGGGTCAAATGGAATCCAAATTTTGTTTTCAAAGTTGGAGATTGTTAAAAATGTTTTAAACTATCAGAAACATCTTTTGAAAACAAAATTGGAATAGTGGAAGGCTAAGAAAACAAAGTGGAAAAGGGGCTACTTTCTGTTTTTCTCTGTTTTCTAAAAATGCATTTTCTGTCTTATTTTTCTTCCACAAAAACAAACATGCAAATGATTGTTTTCAAAGTCCATAAATCAAAACAAGCTTTTAGTTTTGTAGTCCACATATCAGAGAACAAATTCAAGTCAATAAAACACAAAATGGAATATTATAGCCTAGTGAAAACAAGTGTGGAAAATAGGTACTTGCTATATTTTCACGGAATAGTTTCAATAGAAAACTTAGAAGAAAACTTCCATAATTCAAATTGTATTTTTGTTTTCTTGGATCCAACAAAGCTAAAAGTTTAAATCAAGATGAAAACAAGCATGATCCAAGTCTTGGAATAAAAATCACTCAAGTCTCATTAGGGAAAACATTAGAGAAAACATAAAAGTGTTTCCAGGAAAATTTTGTATTGGTTTTCAAATGAAACAAATCTTGCATTGCATATATGACTATTGTCACATACACATGTTGGTTCAAACAAACATGTTGTTAGAAAAAAAATTGTTGGCCCACATTTTTGTCTCCTTGAACTACAGTACAAGGATCCAAAAACTGGGGTGTGACAGACAATTTGTAACCCTGTTGATGAGGAAAATGCAAATTTTCTAAGAAGTAAGAGGTTGTCCAGAAAGATGTGGATCGGGCATTTGGTGTGCTTCAGGCATGGTTTGTTGTTATCAAGTACCCTTGTATATCATGGTCGATAGATCAAATGTGTGATATCATGAATTCTTGTATTATCATACAAAACTTGATCATTGAGAGTGAGCGAGATGCCAATATGGTGTTCGACGAGCCGTTTGACTTCCAGTGCCCTCTTGAAGATCAATAGTCGGATGTGCCTGCCAAGTTTATAGATTTCCTTGGTGTTTATCAGGCAATGCGTGATGAGACAACTCACAAGAAACCGCAAACTGAACTTGTGGGATATAAGAGCTAATGTGTAGTTCGATCACAATGCTTTTTTTCAAACTAGACGAATTCAAATAATTTGAAATTTTGTAATATCTACTGAACTATTTGTGCATTTGCATAATTATTGAACTATTTTATTAGCTATGTACTCAAGTTTATCGAAATTTTTAGATAGAAATCAAAGAAAAACTGGACTGCTGCTTGGGGAGTCGCTATTTGGGGGATCGTCGTTGTAGGGTGACACCCACCAAATCTGCGGACACACATCTGACGGCCCAAAGAGGGCACCACTCGGAGGTGCTGGACAGAAATTCAATGGGTGTCGGTGGAGGTGCTCTAAGTCTCGTGACCGTGAGTACTTCTCGTTCAGGTTATGCTCGAACTAAGAACATGGGGTGTCCTTGTATAGGTTGATGGCGATCGAAACAAGGAATGATTAAATTTCACTCAGAAAAGAGCCTGAAGAACGAGTCACGAGTGTAAGTCGGAATCGGAGTGGACTGCTCGGTACTTCCATGGTGTATTTGACGAATCAATTTGACCAAGGAGATGGCCTAACAACGACCGGACTATACGGTACCCTATGGTCGAATCAGGCGGGACCATCCCTTCATGTGCCTACAGCCCCACACTCCCCTTGAGTGAAAAAATCCCCCCAAATCCCTTCACATATCCTCACCGGCCAAGAACTTATTTACAAAGGAATCCTTCTTAGTGTTTGACTTTGTCTCACTTGGTCAAATATGACTTGAAATCTTTCAAGCCACCACTAAGACATAACTTCTGAAAATTTTGTGAAGTCTCTTATTCATTGACTTCTTGATCACAAAATATTTCAGAATAAATGATATTTCACCAATTCAAAAGATTTGTAATTTGATCATCAACGAAGGGATTGATCCATAATATTCTCATAAGATAACCAGGACTACGTCCTATCAATCCACAAGAGTATTATGTCGCCAAGCATGCGACTTTATTACAATAACTTGAGCCTAAGCTCATAAATCTTTCGAATTATCAAAAATAAAAGTGGAGATGTCTTCATTCTTAGATGATCCTTTATGCGGCCAGCTTGACGCTCATCAACAACTTTTATTCTTCCATCTCCTTACTTTTCGCAGCTCCTATATCAAATGTATAAAATAATTTTAGCAATCGATATACCAGAGATACTAGTAAGAACGAAAAATATCATTCAGGTATAATTCTTCTACCTTTATCACCTTTGGTGAATTTATCCTTTTGTTTGAGGTAGCTTTTACATTTCCTCTTCCAATGCCCTTTCTTTTTACAAAAATAGCATTCAGACTTACTTTGTGCAGAAAACTTGGGCTTATTCTGTGTCTTAGAATTTTTTCCCTTTCTGTTCCTTTTCTTCTTGAATGGTGTAGTTTGGGAAACCATCAATACTTGATTGTTTTCCCTCCTCACACTAGGATTAGCAGCTTTCAGCATAGCAAGGAGCTCATTTGGTGTTTTCTCCATCCCATTCATGGTGTAATTCATGATGAAACCGTTGAAAGACGGTGGGAGTGAAGCCAACACCAAATCTGTACTCAGCTCAACCGGGATTGGAAATCCTAGAGACTGAAGCTTCTTCCCGTAACCAAACATCTTGATTACATGATCGCTCACTGAGTTTACTTTTGCCATGTGATGTGACCATAAAGCCTTCGTTATTTCATAACACTCAGTCTTTGCTTGTGTCTGGTACATGGCCGTGAGTGCAACAATTATGTCTTACACAGACGTATGATCAAATTGTTTCTGCAACTTAGGATCCATACATGTCAGCATGAAAAAATTAAACATTTATTGCATCATCACTCATCAAGGTGTGTGCATCTTTTTATGCGTCATATGCATTACCATCGAGATCCTCTCGAAGAGGAGCATTGAGGACATACTCTTTCTTTATACCCCTAAGAAAAATTCTCAGGGCATCGACCCAATCCACATAGTTACTTCTATTGGCAGAAAGTGGTTTCTTCTCAAGTAGTGGACCAAGGTTAATAGCGGGTGCGTTACAAGCCATGGATCTACAACAATTTAATAGTTCACTTAGACATGTTCATAATTATTTTTCTAAGCACTTGTTAAAATAACTAACTACGTGCTCCCACTAAATCTGATATTCCTCTGATCAGAATTCAATGTTTTATGTGCTCAACTTATAACCAAAGGATGTATCCACCTCAATGGCTATAAGCTTACAACAGGTAGGCAAACTTGCCAATCACAACCACCATGATTTCCGCTTCACCTTTTGTTGTATGTGCTCCGAGACCATGACTTTCATGCCTGAACGTCAAGACAACCAGCTGATCTTGCTGCAATAAGTGATGCCATGTTGACCCCTGTATCCAGGTGATGAATTTGGATCAGCTTTATGCCCACCTTCTGATCATAAGAACACGTTGATCTCTATCCAGGTGACGAACATGAACTCCAATCAACTTGACGGTGCTACAGTTGGCAGAGCATGATCTACCTTGATATTTAAATGAGGAATCGCCCTAATAATTATGTCTACTACGCAATTAAGGGACAGAAAGAAAACATAATAAAACATGCAAAAGTAAAACTAGTGATGTAGTATAGTCCTCCTTCATCTTAAACGGATCCTGCGTTGCTGTGCCATGTCGAGGTTCACGACAAGTGCAATACTTCTCCTTTCCCATCATCACCATGATCAGGTTTAGGATGGTTTGCTAACTACAAAACAGTGTTAGGTAAAGCATCTCAAAATTCTAAACTTCGAGACTATACCACATCACGTTTCCCGCAAAACAGAGTTAGACATCCCTAATGTTTGTTTTGCATCTTTTAGCGCGGTTGTACGATCTACAAAACGAACCGTTAAGTAACCTACGCTTCCATGAGGTATGATTATTCACATTACTAGATTGACACTGCGGGGTGACTGAAACACAGACATTACAAAAACGTCTAGAGCATCAATCTAAACTTTCATAACCATGACCCCTGTGTGGATCCAATCCACATGCCCCTTCCATAATGTTGTTTTTGAGACCAACTATAAAGAGACCCAAAGCTACTGAAGCACTTCTTTGGATCAAGCGAGATATGCCAGGGGCAACTCGAGCGTCCTAGGATTGCTAGAATTTGTAAAAATATCAATATGCCTTTGGAAACATAACAACAAAGCTTACTGGGAAGCAATTATAAATAATAAGAACTTTCCAACGTACTTGCACAAACTTATGCAATACCCGCACACTCTTGTGCTCTAGATCAAATCTTGTAGCTACACATAGACCACTCTGATACCACAACTGGGTTGCGCAACGAGATTTTTTTTTTTGCTAAACTACTACACAACCGCTAAGATCTTGCTATGCAGATAAAAGTGAATATAAAATTCCAAGATCTACTTTCGAGATTGTGTACCAAACACCATTGAAGCGGAAGAGGTGTTGATGACGATGTCGATGAAGCTTGTAGAAGATCCTCACACACAAGCCTGTGGGCGAGGATGTTGCCGACTCCCCGTATCTAGCACCTTGATCCAATAGACTTAGGGTCTCATGTGTTACCCTTCTAAGAGTACGCACACATACGTCGGGGCAAATTCTGTAGAGCTTCGTCGTCCAGGACTTGGTGTTGCAGGTGTATATGAAGGTGGAGTTCTTAACACATGAGAGAGAGTAATTAGAAGTTAGGTCTAATCAGGAGAGGATTACCTCACCCTAATTAGAAGAAGCTCTAATTCTATTAGAGAAAGCTCTAATACAATTAGAGGAGACTCTAATCCTGATTAGAATATCTCTAAACCAGTTAGAAGGGCTCTAATTAGATTGCTCTAATTAGTATTTCTAATTACTAGAGAGGTTCTAATCCTATTAGAAGTGCTCTAATTAGATGCTCTAATTAGTTCTTCTAATTATTAGAGAGATCTCCAATCAATTAGAAGTGCTCTAATTAGATGCTCTAATTAGTTCTTCTAATTATTAGAGAAAGAGAGAGGCCAAAAGGCTCAACTGTTATGTCTCAAGGAGGAGGAGGGGTGGGGATTATATAGTGGGACAAGGAGGGAACCTGCCATAGGAGGGGAGGGGGTCGGTTTCCACCTCCTAGGATTGGCCGCACCACACCTCTTAGGAGGTTTTGGATTGGACTCTACATGGAGTCCAATCCCACCTCCTTTTTTTTATTTTCCTTTTTTTGTTTTCCTCTCACTTATTTCTCAAATAAATTAAACAAAAATGCCATGGAAACCTTGTGCATTTTGTGAGACCATGGGCCCCACCTGATATTCACTAAAATTAGGTTTTGCCTCCGGAGGTAATTCTGCCCCCCTCCGACACTTTTTCCATATAAGGGAAGTCCCTTGAAACTCTTCTGAAAACCCGTTACCCTAATATATAAAATCATCGATATTATATAACGATGTTAGAAAAACATTTCCAACATCCTGGGATATCTGAACGGATAGTATGGGCACCTAGAGGGGGTGAATAGGTGCTACGACCAATATTAATTCTTTTTCGATTTAGGCTTGACACAAAGGTAAATTCTCTAGATATGCAACTATTGTGAATTTACCTATATGACAAGAACAAGAATAAACAAGATACAAACACAAAGTAAAGGAGAGGGAACGAGGTAACCGATAACGAAAGCACGCGGAGACAAGGATGTAATCCCTAGTTCCTCCTTTTGAGGGGAGTACGTCTCGTTGGAGGGGTGTGAGTTTCGCCATGAAGGCCTACTCAGCGCCACAAAGGCCTCACCCTATTCTCCGATGAACCTCTCCACAAAGGCCTAGTTTCCCTTCCACTATTGATTCCCTTTGAGGCGGAAATCAACGTGCCCTCTGAACTCTACTGATTTCACAATCAACATCGAAGACATCGCGAAAAGGAAGAAAGAATAAAAAAATGGGGGGACTGCCTAGCCGGCCTGCCTGGCCGGGCTCTGAGGCCGGGCGGCTCGGGTAGGGTCCCGGCCTAAGGCAAGCCGGCCCCAGGCCGGGTGTTCAGGCCAGGGTGGGGGCAGCCGCCCTAGGCTGGGTTCCAGCCGACCTCGTGAGTACTTCGGGCTGAGGTGGGGGCAGCCGGCCCCGGGCCGGGTTCCAGCTGGCCTCGCTGGTGTTCCAGGCCGGTGCGCTCTGTTGCCCTGCCGGCCTCCCCTCTACGCCCAGACCGGCCTGGCCGGCATCCTAGGCCGGGTTTCAAGGCAGAGGGAAAAATGCTTCCCAACAGACACTTTACCCCTTCCACTATAAATATGGGTCTTCCCCTACCTTTAGAAGGTGTCAAATAAACTTTCTCTCTCCACCATTGTTGACCACCTTCGAGCTCAAGCATCTCCCCAAATACCCAACCAAATCTCTTGATCTTTTGGGATTCGTAGGAGAGACCCTAGATCTACAACTCTACCAAACCGATTCATCACTACCCCACTCATCCCCTGGGGATCTTGTAGTTCTTAGTTTATTGGAGCCAAGAACCTTATTGCTCTTAGCTCATCGGAGCTTGGAGCCTTGTTGTAGTCCCCGAAGCTTTGGAGCTCGTGAATCTTGTTTCCCGGAGTCTTGGTGGCTCCAGGGATTTGGTGAGGACCCTCCAAAGTTGTAGATTGTGCCTCATCCTTGTAAAGGTTCTAGCTGTCAACCTCAACAACATCATAGTGATTCAAGACTCTCCACATCGATGGAAGGACTCGAAGGAGATACAGTGTGCCATTTGACGGCTACTTGGTGTTCCACTTTGGTGGCACCGCACCACTCCAACGGAGACTAGCTTCCATTGGGAAGTGAACTTCGGGATACATCTCCGCGTCATTGTGTTCGGTTATTCCTCAACTTACCTTTAATTATTTCTACTATCTTAGTTGAATTAATACCTTGTGCTAGTAGTATTTTCTCACCATATAGGATTGTTCACCTAGTTTCATAATCTATACAATCTATATTTGACCATTATCTTGTTGATCGAAAAAGAAGTTAAAATTTATAGTTAACCTATTCAACCCCCCTCTAGTTAACCTCTCGATCATTCAATTGGTATCAGAGCTTAGTCTCTTTATTAAGGCTTCACCGCCTAAAGAGGAGAATGGAAGGAGGGGAAGAACCCGTCACCATGGGTGCCATCCAAAAGCTAATTCAAGCCATGCTTGATAGCTCGGAGAAAAACATGGAGGGTTTAATAAAAGAAATGGCATCATCATCTAGTCAACCCAAAGATAATGTTATTTTAGATGAAAATGGAAATCCCATTCCTTCTAAGGAAGGGTCCGAGACTTCTAGGCCTAAAAATGGCAGTAATGAAAATTCCTTTGGCTATACTTATAACAATTCTCCTAATGTACACCATCCACATGCTAATCATCTTGGTGCACCTCCTATGGTAGATAGGAATCATTTTACTAACTGGAAAGCTTCCATGAAGTCTTACATGTGTAGAACTTGAATGCAAATATGGAGGATCATTGAGAATGGGTATGAGGCAAAGGACCCCAAGAACTTAAGCTCAAGTGATGTCATAGATGAGCAACTCAATGCCCATACCATGCACATGTTGCAAAAGGCAATGGAAACTGAAGGTGTCAAGCACATCCGGTCCTTCACAAGTGCTAAGAAAGCATGGGATTGCATAGTTTACATGTATGATGGCAACATCAACTTACAACGCTCCAAGAAGTCAATCATCCAAAGACAAGTTGAGAACTTCTATATGAAGGATGGAGAGAATATAGAAGACATGTTTAGAAGACTCAAGGCTCTTGTGGTTGACATGCGAGATTGTGGATTCAAGGTTTGTAATGAGGATTGGGTCAAGGAGAAATTTCTACTCACCTTGATTCCATACAATGAGCACATGGCGATGAATGTGAAATCAAGGGTTGATTACTTGGGGCTATCCCCCAATGATGTTTTGGGTCTCTTAATCACCTTAAACGTCATGAAAAAGTCCTATGATGATGTCATGGCCCGTGTGAATGGAATGAAGAGAACCTCTATCGCGTTGAAGGCCACCCCCCATGAAGAAGATGACTCAAGTTATGATGGTGGTTCCTCACGTGTTGTCTCCAAAAGGGAGATGAGGACATCACATGAAGAATGTTTGGCCCTTGCTCAACACAAGTGGTGGAAGAAAGGAGACATTAGATCAAATGTCACAAAGAACAAGGGAAAGGAAGTCTCTAGCATGAATAAGGCTAGGACTTGCTTCAATTTTTGGGATAGTGAGCACTTTGTTGCCGAGTGTACCTTCAAGAGTAGGATTGAGAATGGTGGAAGACTTATAAAGAAATCCACCTTTATTCCCAAGTCCAAGAACTTCATCTAGAGAGGCCCTCCTAGGGCATTGATTGCAAAGGAAGTTGAATACACATCTGGTGGTGGAGAGAGTTATGGTGATGGTGAACAAGTAGGCATGGAGGTTGTGGCTAAGGGCGTCATTCCTTCAAACTTAAGCTCTCTCTTCGCCAACCCAAATGACAACAAGGGCCCCTCGAGTCACAAGTGCTTCATGGCCAAGGGTATATCCCCAAATGTGAATCCTACACTCAAACTTGCAAACTCTTCTACTCCTTATATATTGAATTATGTTGAGGAAAACCACTTGACAAACTTTGTGTAGAAACTAGAAGGAGATACTAAATCTATACTTGACTCTCTCATGTATCAATTAAGTAAGGCACATGGCCTCATTGATGAACTTGAGGACAGAATCATATTACTTGAAAAGTTTGTTCGTGATGATACTAGTAAAATTGAGGAGCTTGAGAAAGCTCTATATGAATCATATTGTTTTAGATAAAGCATTGAAGATACCTTTGCAATTGACATAGCTAAAGTAAAATTTGATCGTAACAGAATTCATGGCCTTAAATGAGGCAACTAACAAAGGTTACAATGATCTCATTAAGGACATTGATAAGCTTAAAATTGATCATCGAACACTCTCAAATGAGCCCAAGACTTTGAAAGGGCTAAAAGATATGAATACAACTTCTTGTGCTACTAAACCTTTATGTGTCAAGGAAACTATCATTGAGGAGAACAATAGGTTGAAGGCCCAACTCAACAAAGGTCTTGCCAGGTGCATCCAAGGGCAAAAGAACCTTAACGATCTTTTGAGTAGTCAAAAGAGAGTTATTGGTAAGGAAGGCCTTGGGTTTGGTTCCACATCCAAGGTTACCTACAAAAAGAAGTCAACTCCCTCCACTAATTCTATTGTTTTTGTGAAGGAGTGGGAGTTGTCTAATGATGAAGTCGAGTTTGATATTATTGCTGAAAGTATTGTCCCTAGGGATACTACTACTCACAACAACTTTGCGGGAAAATACAATCCATATTATGTGATTATTAAATCTAGTGATGGTCGTGTATATGAAAAGTATGTTGGCACTGCATATGGTGATGATTACAAGTATTTTATTTGGGTTCCAAAGACCCTTGTGACTAACAAGAAAGGACCCATCCAAAAATGGGTACCCAATAAAAGAAGTTGATTCATTGTAGGTATGTGCCTCCAGAGGAACATCATGGATGATTTCTAGTGGGTGATCCGCACATATGACCGGAAGCAAAGAAGTGTTAGAAGACTTAAAGCACCAACTCATGAAGTTTGCACAAGTAACTATTGGTGATGGTTCAAAACTTAAGGTATTGGGATATGGCAAGGTGGTCATTTCTCTGGATGTATCCATTGAGAAAGTCCTCCTTGTTGAGTCCCTTGGCTATAATCTCCTTTTCGTATTGAAACTTAACACCATTTCTCTTAAAGTAGCCTTTGTTGGATTTGTAGAGAACGGTATATATGTAGTGTTTTTTTTAAAGAAACTACACATATTTCCACTTGTCTAGTGGCTCAATCCGACATGGGGTGGCTTTGGCATCGCCGCTTGGTCCATGTCGGTATGAGAAACTTACAAACTCTTGTGAAGGGTGAGCACGTGGTAGGACTAACAAGTGTGATTTTTTTCAAATATCTCCCTTGTAGCTCTTGTGTTGCTGGAAAGATGCATGAGAAAAACCATCCCAAGACATCAATCATCTCCACAAAGAGGCACTTTGAGCTTATTCACTTGGACCTATTTGGGCCTCCTACATATGATAGTCTTGGTGGCAAGAAGTATTTTTTGGTGATTGTTGATGACTATACAAGATACACTTGGGTGTTATATATCAAGAAGAAGAGTGGGACTCAAGAAGGGTTCATCTCTTGGGATACGGAAGTGCAACGTCAATATGACACCAAGATCTTGAAAATTAGGAGAACTACACCATGGATGAATTATTAAGTGATAAGGGTATAAGACATCAATATTCCGCTGCGTACACTCCTCAACAAAATGGTGTAGTAGAGAGGAAGAATTGCACACCTATTGATATGGAAAGAACCATGATGACCGAGTTGAAATCCCCACATAACTTTTGGGCCGAAGCTATCAACACCGCTTGTCATCCATCTAACTGTCTCTTCCTTCCTCCGATGATTGGTATGACTCCATATGAACTCCTAACCGGTAACAATCCCAACCTCAAGTATATTCGAGTTTTTGGGTGCAAATGTCAAGTTTACATTAAAGGCACTTGATTGTCTAAATTTGATCCTAGAACTTTTTAAGGCATATTTGTTGGTTATGCCACGAACTCTCACACTTATAGAGTCTACAACATATCCACCAGGTGTGTTGAAGAATCTACGAATGTAGATTTTCATGAGGATAATGGCTCCCAAGTGGAGCAAATTTATTGTAACTATGTAGGTGATGAACCTCCCTCCATAGCCATAGGAAGAATGGGTATAGGTCCGCTTATACCCGTTGAGGGACACCTTGTGACGAAGGAGGATGGGACAAGCTCTACGCAAGTGGATCCCTCTACATCAACCATAAATCAAATGGTAGACCAAGAACAAGAACAAGACCTTCAAATTGAAGCCACTCATCAAGAAAGTGATCAATACACACCCAATGATAATGGTGGTCAAGATTTTGGGAACTCTTCACCAAGAACTCCACTCCGGGTAGATCATGGCCTTGATGAAGGAAATGACGAGTATGTTCCTCCAAATGAGCATCCCGATAATGCACTCATCCGTAGGAAATCTCTTCAAGCCGCAAGATTGCACCGAAGTCACATTATCAAAAGAATGTTATTGGTGGCTTGGGAAGAAGTGTATCCACTCGTGGTCAAGTGCTCAAGTTTTGTGGTCTTCACTCATATGTCTCTCATGTTGAACCTATCAAAGTGTATGATGCTCATGAAGATGAAGATTGGGTTCAAGCTATGCATGAAGAGCTCCAAAATTTTGAAAGAAACAAAGTATGGTCTCTAGTGGAAAGACCCAAGGATCATAATGTCATTGGAACAAAATGGGTATTCAAGAACGAGCAATATTCTCATGGGAAAGTGATTCGCAACAAGGCTCGTTTGGTTGCTTAAGGCTACTCTCGAGTCGAAGGACTTGACTACGGTGAAACTTTCGCTCCCATAGCTAGACTTGAATCCATTCGTATATTACTAGATTTTTCCACTAGTCATAACTTCATCTTGCATCAAATGGATGTTAAAAGTGCATTTCTAAATGGTCCTCTAAGTGAATTGGATTATGTTAAACAACCTCCGGGTTTCGAAGATCCCAAGTACCCCAACCATGTCTACTTACTCCATAAGGCTTTGTATGGCCTCAAACAAGCCCCAAGTGCTTGGTATGATCACCTAAAGGAGTTCTTAGTAGATTGTGGTTTCGTACTTGGGGTAATCGATCCCACACTTTTTACCAAAAGTGTAGATGGACATTTCTTTGTGTGTCAAGTATATGTTGATGATATTATATTTGGATCCTATAACGTGGACTTTTTAGAGGAATTTGCTAAACTAATGACAACTGAGTTTCAAATGTCTATGATGGGGGAATTGAAGTTCTTTCTCGGTTTTGAGATCAAGCAATATTACGAAGGAACTTTCATTTGAAAAGCAAAGTATATTCAAGACATGCTCAAGAAATTTGATATGATAAATGCTAAGACCTTGGGATATCCCATGTCAACAACCGTGAACCTTAAAATGGATCACGAAGGTATACAGGTTGATCCAAAACTCTATCGCTCTATGATTGGCTCTTTTCTTTATCTTTGTGCATTTAGACCGGATATTATGTTTAGTGTGGGTTTGTGTGCAAGATTTCAATATAACCCCAAGGAAGCCATATGATTGCGGTCAAGAGGATTCTTAGGTACTTGGTTGACACTCCCAATCATGGTCTTCGGTACCCATCAAATACAAGTTTTGATCTCGTGGGATATTCGGATGCAGATTGGGGAGGTGACAAGGTGGAAAGAAAATCAACCTCCAGTGCTTGCCAATTCCTTGGTAGGTCACTTGTGTGTTGGTCTTCCAAGAAGCAAAATTGTATTTCCACTTCCTCCACGGAAGCGGAGTATATTACCGCCGCAAGTAGTTGCTCTCAATTATTATGGATGCGGCAATGTCTTAAGGATTTTGGAATTGAGATTAAGACAATGCCTCTTTTATGTGACAATGAGAGTGCTACAAAGATTGATCACAATCCGGTACTTCATGGAAAGACCAAACATATTGAGACTCGGTATCATTTGATTCGTGATCATGTGGCCAATGGACATATCTCACTTTCCTATGTCAACACCAAAGATCAACTCGCCGACATCCTCACAAAGCCTCTAGAGAAGAGATTCAAGCAATTGAGGAGTGAGCTCAATGTCGTATGTGCAAGCAATTTTAGTTAATTGGAAATCTTGCATACACACCTCTACTAGACTCTTATTTGGTTCTTAGATGTACGCATAGATATAGTGGGAGTGTAGCGCAATTAATGAGTCAACACTACTCCTATAATGCATAAATAAACAAGTCATGCATAATGGTCATTTCAATGACACAAAGTGCTTCAATGATGAGTTTCGACAATGCACCCAAGATATATCTTCGCGGTGTCATATCGAGCATACTCATACATGGTGGCTAAGGCCACCGCCCAAATAAAAAATCTGAAGGTTTTAATAGATTTTATTGACAAGACATTTGGTGTTCAACTCATATGCATATTCGTTCTTCATATTCCATATTACATCCAATGTTGCTTGCTTGATTTTTTCCATTGGATGTATAAGGAAATCATCATGCTCATCTCATATCATTCTAGTGCATATCACAACAAACATGCATGTATAATGGTGCACATGGTCAAGTGAAAAGAATTCAAAACAGTAAAATAAAACTTGTTAAAATTGAAAAATTTAAAGTTTGCAACTATTTAAAAAAAGGGAGAGAAAACGAGCTAAAATTGGGTTTTTCCGAAAACCCGGCCTGGATGGCCGGCCTGGTCGGCTGCCTCGGGTGCTAGACCGGCCTCTGCACACACCCGCGCCGGCCCCAGGCCGGGGCGCTCGGGAGGGTGCCCGGCCTCCGTGGTCGCCCACGCCAGCCTGGTCGACCCCTCAGGTCGGGCTTCCCAGTGGTTCCAAAATGGGTGGGGGTCGTTTTCTCCATGTTTTCTCCATAACCCCCACCTCTCCCACCCCCTACCCCACGCATCCACCATTAGAAAACCTCCTCCAAGCTCTACTCTCCCCCTCCCCCACCCCATACAAGCCCATCCCACCACCCATAACCCACAGATCTGAAAGACCAAGTTCTTCTCCATCACCTTCTCCAGGTGGATTCTTTTTTGGTGCCTCCTTGTGAGAGATCTTCTCCCTTGAAGGTTCCCTTCAAGATGGCATCCAACTCGGGTAAATTTTTGGGTTTCTCTCCTAATTTTGTAACATCCCGTGTTTATTTGCCCTCCATATATCTAGTTGTGGTGGATAGTTTCATGTTTCTGGGGTTCCAATTTCACCTAAGGTTCATACTCAATTTCACCTTGGGTTACCAAATCAATCTAGTTGTGGTGGTTTTTTCTAGTCCAACTTAGCATGTGTTTTCCCCTAGAATTCACCATACCCAATCTGTCGTGGTGGTGTCACGGCAGATGCCATGGGATGGCTAAAGATGTGGGGACGAAGGACGCTGGAGGTGTCCGGGGAGGGATCACGCGACGAGTAGCCGCGTGAGGTAAGAACAACACACTGCTAACAACACGATCTACCCAGGTTCAGGGCCCTCGTGAGAAGGTAAAACCCCTACTCCTGCCTCTCTGTATGTATTATGATGTTTCTCCGAGTAGCCACAGTACAAAGGATATCGTTACCGAGTAGCCACTTGTCTCTCTCCGAGTAGAGCTAGGTCAAGAACTTAGGGTTTCTAGGGTTTATGCGCGATCCAGTATGCGATATGTGATCGATCCTCACGCAGGAGGCGGCGGGGCACCTTATATACATGGTGCCCAGCCGGATACGTCCAAACATGGACAAGTGTCGACATAGTGTGCACATCGTCCTTTTTCCGGGTTCCCGCTGACAGCTTTGGTTCCTAACCTTGGCTTCATCTGGAAAGTCATTGGGCAAAACTAGGGGACAGACTGGTATCACTGTACCTAAGCACAGAGTAGGCCCCCCTTATCCTGCCACGGCCTGCTTCCATGCTGTCACTGTCAGGCAGGCCGGTCCCAGATGAACAGTAGTTCGAATGCTGCCAAGTACGGACCCAGGATACGCGGGATCCTGTGTCAGAACGGCTCCTTTGACTTTCTGGCCCGAGTAGGTTCCCGCCAATTGTTCCCGCCAATTGTACTCGGGCCAACTCTTCTACTCGAACGTAGAGAACTTGAATGATTCTTCCTTCTGGTCATCTTGAGGTGAGACCGAGTAGCAGTCGACCGGGTAGCGAGTACCGGGTAGTCGGCTACTCGACCAAACCTCTCTTCTGTAAGGTGCCTTTACCCTTTGCCTTTACCCTACTCGGGGGTAACCCCCCGACAGCAGTCCCCGAAGCTGGTTGAGTCTTGCGAACTCGTTCACTAGGCTCTGCCAGCTTAAAATCAATCTTTGCCTCATAGCCCTTGAACCTCAAGATGCCGAGTAAACGGCCTCCGAGTAGCACTCTGACAAGTATCTTCTGTCTCTTGTCTTCCGAGTAGCACTTGCTTTCTACTCTGCAACCGAGTAAAAAGACTTAGAGAATTTTCTTGAATTGAGCCGTTGCGGCGCAGAGCACCATCCAGCCGTCCGTGCCGCAGCCGGACGCGTGTCAAGCATCCACGACCCTGTCGTTTCGCTGCCCACGACACATCGTGCCACGCGCCCAGTTTTCACGGGGTGGGCCCACCGGCTCGTTATGTCCCATCAATCGTAATAATAGGCCACGATTTGGCCGTGGGATCCACTGTGGCCGTTACGCGCGCGTTCCGCGCTTGTGTGCGTTTCTATCCAGCCACAGGCCCCACCACACGGCCATCATGGCCACGATTGATCCCACTACGCCGATGGTAACGGTAAACCCGCGGAGGGGGTATAAATACCCCCGCCGGTAACTTCCTTTTCCCCTTCCCTTGCACTATTCCTCTTTCGTCCTCTGCTTTCCTCCGCCACCGAGCTCTCCGCCGCCGCGCAAGCTTTCGCGCCGCCGCGGGCTCAATTCGCCCAACCAACTCCGTCCAATTTCTTCCACTCCTCCTACTTGCAACGATGGCCAAAGCCGGCTGGGCGGGCTCAATCGTCACCAGTGAAGATTTCGCCTGGCTCGTGAATACCAGGAGAGTTCCTCCCGGCGTGGAGTGCCGGGCGCCTGACGATGAAGTCGTGCCAACCCCGCGGGAGGGTGAGCGCGTCGTGTTCATGTCGCACTTTGAGCGCGGCTTCGGACTGCCGGCCTCCGAGTTCCTCCGTAAGTTTCTTGACCACTTCGGCCTTCAGATGCATCATCTGCCGCCGAACGCCGTCGTCTTCCTCACCTACCACGCCGTGGTGTGCGAGGCCTTCCTCGGCATCCAGCCGACGACGGATACCTGGCTGAGGTACTTCCACCTCCGCCAGCAGACCACCGGGAAGAAGGACACCGCGGGCGTCGGCCACGCCACCGACACCGGCTGCGCCATGATGGTGCAGCGGTCCATGACGAACCATCCCCGTGTCAAGGGGCTGGACTCCGTCCGAATGTGGCAGAAGACGTTCTTCTACGTCAAGAACATCCCCGCCAGCGAAGGAGCCCAGGTAAATGACAGGATCAACCTTCCCGCCTGGAGCCTCCGTGCTCCCACCGGGAAGAACTGGAAGGAGAAGCCCGCCAATGACGACAACGCCATCGAGATAGAGAAGATGCTTGGCTGGCTGATAGAGCAAGGCCTCAAGAATGATGATCCGGTGGCTTGCTGGATCCAGCGCCGAGTGCTGCCTCTGCAGGAGCGCTGCCATCTCATGTGCTACATGGGAGGCCCCCGCGACTGCACCAGGACGACAACCATCGAGATCGACAACATTGATGTTCCCGGGCACGCAAGGGCCATCTTGATGACAGGCCTCAGCGACAATTGGCAGTACGGGTTCGTCCCGTATAGCCGCACGAAGCCGATTGAGCGGGTACGTCCTCCTTACTCTGTTTCTGCATATGCTTTCCGAGTAGATAAATCTCCTTCTTGCCGCGAGTAGCAATTGCCTTCTGCGCCGAGTAGGATACTTAGCCGAATCGCCTTGGCTTAATGTGCTTTTGTGCTTGCACGCCTCGTCGGGTAGCCTACTCGGGAACAATCCTTAGGCTTTGTGTGCTTTGTGCCTGCACTCCTTTCCATGTAGGATATTCAGTAATCATGCTTAGGCCTCGTATGCTTTGTGTTTGCACGCCTATCCGGGTAGAAACAATCAGTGAGCTGTCTAGGCTTAGTGTGCTTTATGTCTGCACGCCTATCCGAGTAGAATTCCTTCCTGATACTCGGCTAATCTGTGACCCTTCTCTGTTTTTCAGATCCTTACTCGCCAGAAAATTGAAAGCTGTGAGCGCTTCGATGGCAACTTCTCTGCCGATCGCGAGGAGGACGATGTGCCCTCCTTCGATGCCGCGGATCAGATCAATCTCCCTCGCTCCCCAACGACGGAGAAACGCGAGGCCGAACCGTCTCTTCGCGATTGGTCTGAAGACGAATTCGAAGGTAACAACGTACTCACTTCGCTTGTTTGCGAGAAACGTCAATCCCTTGTTTGTTGTTCCTGATTTTCTTCTTATCTTTTGAATCCACAGATGAGGTCGCTGAGGAGAATGATGATGAAGATGAAGATGGGAACGAGGGCAAAACGGCCCTTGTCGTCAAGCCTCTGTCCGTTGCCGCTCCTGACACACGCAAGCGGACTGGCAGCGGCGCCCAAGAGCCTCCCGCCAAGAGGAAAAAGCCAGCCGAGAAGAAGAAGCCGACCAAGGCGGTCGCGAAGAAGCCGAGGCGAAAGCTCCCTTCCACCACTGCGTAAGTTTTCTTCTCGGTCATCTCTCCTCTCGCGCTGTGCTGTTTTCCCCAATCTCCTTCTAATTTCTGATTCTTTCTTTCTCGGCAGACCTCCCATGGACGCGAATGCCGTTCTCGCGCCCGACCAGGCCAACAAGCCACCAGTACCTCTGATCAACCTCGACGATGATGAGGACGACACCGCCAATGCTGCTGCTGCCAATGCACAGACCACGGATGCTCAAGGAGCAGAGTCAGAGTCAGCAGCACAGGACACTGCTGCACACCATGAGAGACCCCCTTCTCCTCCGGCTAGCCATGCCGAGGAGAACCAAGATCAAGAGATGCAAGACAACACCGCCCACGAGCGGCCAGAAGCAGAGCAAGAGCAGCCCAGCACAGGGGCTGCCGCACAAGAGAATCCCGCTGCCGAGCAGCGGGTAGAGGACGCCACCACCACGGATGCCACCATGGCGGACGCCTACCCACTGAGCGACGTGCCGTCAGGCGCCACACCGAGTAGCGCCCAGCCAGATACTGCGCAAGGCGATGGGTCCGTGGCGCCTCCAATCGTTCAAGGCACTACACCGCCAGTTTCCTCCTCAGTGCCGCAGAACCAGAACCCAGCCAGGCAACAGGCCCTAGATGCCCTGAAGGAGGCAGTCGAGAAGAGGACTGCCGAGAAGGAAACCGTCGAGAAGGCAGAATCCGAGAAAGAGGCTGCCGAGAAGACCGAGGCTGAGAAAGAGGCAGCCGAGAAGGAAGCCGCCGCGAAGGCGAAGGCGAGAGCTGAGGGAAAGAAGCTCGAAGATCCCGAGAAGCAGAGAGCCGAAAAAGAGAAGGCGAAGAAACGGGCCAGAGATCAGATGCCGCCACCAACCTTGGGCGGCGCGTTGGTGATTCGAGAGTCCGGCCCGGTTGCCGCCGCTATTTCTGCTGACGCTCGAGCTGCTGGGCAGCCCTGCTTCCCGGACTACATGGTGCAGGTCAGCCATCAAGGACAAATCGGCTTCTCTCCCAAGGATAAGCAGCTTGCCCTTCTGAGGGGAAGAAAAGCCGTAGCCGTGAACTCCCCTCCCCCAGATCCAACCCAGAACCAGTCCGTCACTATTGCTTCTCGGGGAGTCCAAGATCCAACGATAACCACAAAGAGCCTTGAGCAGGTGCTGGATACCATTGGCTTTATCGACGCCAAATGGGACAGCAAGGTTCTCGGCACGGACAACTGGCACGGCCTTGGTCTCGGCGCAATTGACTACATGCGCGTCGAGTGGAACAAAGTGGATCTGGGATACAAGCCCATGACCGTCTCCACCGAGACTGCCACTCTCGCCGCCAAGATGTTCCTGCACCGCAAGAACACCGAGGACATCGAGCAAGCTTATGCAGTAAGTTTCACTTGTCCTTCTCTGATTTGAATTTTTCTTCTCTTCTATTCGCCTTCATTCTTCTTTACCATCACCCAGTCCCCGAGATTCTGGCCGAGTAGGGGGATACTCTCTGAGTAGGCGCCTTCTCGGGTTGAATCTTTCACTTCTGCGTTTAACTTGTTTTCTCCTCGCTTCTCAGGATAGCGTTCTGAAGAGGACCAACCTATACCGTGTGCTGCTCTGGGATCATGCTATCGCCAGGAGGCGAATTGCTGCTTTGGAACAGGAGAAAGCAGCTGCGGAGGCAGCCAAGAAAGATGCGAAAGACAGCACTCAGAGGCTGTCTGTAGTGGAAGGTATGCTTTTAGCCACGCGGTTCTTGCGTTTTCTGTTTACGCCCGCTTCTGCTTTCTTTTGCGCTAACCATTCCTACTCTGCAGAGAACCTGAAAACCTTAACTGAGGAGCACGAGAAGTGCCGTGCGTTTGTGGAGAACGCTGAGGCTACCATCAAGAAGCTGGAAGGTAAACCTCCGTCTACTCGATTTGATTATGTTTCTGTTTCTTCTCTGCTTCTCTGCTAACCTTGTTTGTCTCTCCGCAGAAGATCATAAGTTGTTTGTTGAAGAACATCAAGACTGCGTCAAACCGGAAGAGGTGCAGAAGCAGCTGTCCGACCAGGCCGTTGAGCTGGTGAAGGACCACACCACAGAGGTAGCGGAACTGCAAACCCAGCTGCGGAAGGCACTCCAGGATGCTATCACTCTTGGCGCCGAGAGGGACAGAGCAATCGCCGAGAAAGCCAAAGCCGAAACAACCTTCAACGCCAAAATCGAGACCCTCAAGCAGGAGTGCGAGGTACTGACAAAGGCCAATGCTGGGCTTTTCGCGCAGATGGATACTCTGCGCCAGATCCAGGATAAGCACATATCCAATGAAGAATCCTGGAAGACCCAGCTGCAGGCGCTGCGCATCGAGCTTAAGAGTAAGCTTTCTCTTCTCTGCATCTTTCTCTTCTCAGTCGAATTTCTTCTCGGTTCTTCCTCTACCCGGTTCTTTTCTTCTCTGATTCTGAATTTCTTACTCGTTTTTCCATAGATCTTTCCTGCCATTATTTCTTCCTGCGTGCCCGCTCTGGCCAAGGCCCAAGCAGCACGTGCTGCGAATGGCGAGCCAGAGGACACCAGGGCCGAAATTGAAGACAGCATGCTGGTGATGCGAGGCCAGTTCGAACGCCTAGCCGGCGTTGGTACTGACCTCGTGCGCGTGGGCTTTGAGCTTCACAAGCTCTTCTGGCCTGAGGATCCTGAACCAACAACCATTCGGGGCCTCGCACTCAAGCTGCAGAATGTGAAGGCCGAGCTGAAGAAGTGGCGTGCTTCTGGAGCTCGAGCAGGCGCGGACTTGATGCTTCTCTGCATCTCCTCCTGGTACGAAAATCTTAACATGCAACTTATCCGCGGGAAGCGCGACAACTCCAAGTGGGAGACAGACCCCGACTGCGTAGCCGCGCGCAAATTGATCGCGTATGAAGTGGCGGAGTGCGCTGAGACGGAGATCTACATCGACGGCCTCCCCGAGCCCGACACCGAGGTGGAGGAGGACGAGGAAGATGATGAGGAGACAGACTCTGATCTGGAGTCGGGTTTCTTCGATTCCCCCAGGAGCAAGGCCGGGAAGGGGAAGGCCACGGCCGTCTCGAGTAGCGATGAGGAGGCCGAGAACATCGACACCGCCCCACTCGACTTCGGCACCTCTTCAGGAGCCGCTCTTGACGACACGATACTCGCCCCCAGCCGAGCCTCCGGTTCCTCTACAACTCCAGGGCCCATCTCGGTAGCCACGGCCACTTCTGACATGGCAGCCACCGAGCAGGACGTCGAGATGGACGAGTCCGCCACCGTCCAGTCGGAGGCGGATGCCACCCATGCCAGCGCCGAGGAAGATGCGGCAGCCCGGGCTACCACAGAAGATGCAGCAGCCAATGCCAGCACTGACAACACCGCCTCCTCCACATGATTTTACCTGCATACTTTTCACTTGCACATTTATCAGATCCCCGGGATGCCGGGAGCATATGTATCAGACTTATTTATGCTTGCTACGCAGTTTTTATCCCCTCTTTGTTTATTTCGAAATTAATCAATTTGAGCAACACTGGCTCAATGCCGAGTTGCGTTTCCATGCGAGTCCCCAAGTTGCATTTCTTATTCACCCTATCTTTTCATCTCTGCTCTACCCGCAACTTGTTGCTTTTTTGGTATTCGAGTCACAAGAATCAAAGAGTAGAGCTGCAAATACTTAGCCGCTAGAAACAGTCATGGTAACGCAGCCCACCACTTAGCCGAGAAGACGAAACAGGGAACAAAAGTAACAAATAATCTACTCGGATCCTGCACTCTTTCTTCCTTAGCGATTTTCTTGTGCTCAGTGACCTTTTGCTTGTTCTCTTGCTTGCCATGAAGCCGGGTTTCGGACAGCAGCAGAGTCGAAGAGTTGGCATATAGGTTTAGACACAGTACTCAATACGCTTATGAGTTTCGAAGTGAAGCAACCGAGTAGAAAAACAGTAAAGCCGAGTAAAAACACTTAGAACAAATTTGGACGAGGGCAGTCCCCGAGAACGATTTCAGATTGCAGAGTAGAATTTCAACTCGGATAAGAGGGTACATACACATCTTTGCTTACGAATGAAAACGACGGAGTAGAGCTACATTCCAAGGGCGCTTGGTTTCCTCTCCAGCTTTATCTGCCCTGTTCGCCTGCGATGGGCGCACATCTACAAGGTAGTACGCATCATTGTGCAGCGCTTTGCTCACAATGAAAGGCCCTTCCCATGGAGGAGACAACTTGTGCATCCCGGCCGTGCGCTGCACAAGCCTAAGGACCATGTCTCCTTCTCGGAAAACCCTTGGGTTCACCTTTCGGCTATGATAACGCCGCAGGTTTTGCTGGTAGATAGCCGAACATGACAGAGTCAGCTCTCTTGCTTCTTCAAGCAGGTCAACGTCGTCTTCTCGAGCTTCTCTCGCCTCCACCTCAGTGTAGAGGGCTACTCGGGGGGAGTCATGCTCTAAGTCTATTGGCAACACGGCCTCAGCCCCGTATACCAAGAAGAATGGCGTGTAGCCGGTTGACCGGTTAGGGGTAGTCCTTAGACTCCACAACACCGCTGGCAACTCTTCTAGCCAACACCCTGGTGTTTTCAGCAATGGCTCAATCAGCCTTGGCTTAATGCCTGCCAGTACCATTCCATTTGCTCTCTCAACTTGCCCATTGGAGGCAGGGTGCGCGACTGATGCAACGTCTAGTCGGATATGCTTATCTCTGCAGAATCGCACCATTGCCCCCTCTGCAAAGTTGGTACCGTTGTCGGTGATGATGCTGTGCGGGTAGCCATATCTCATGATCACATCCTTCACGAACTTCACAGCTGTGACCCCATCGCATTTCCGGATAGGCTTCACTTCAATCCACTTGGTGAACTTGTCCACCATGACCAAGATATGTGTCATATTGCCTTTAGCCGGCTTGAAGGGGCCAACCATATCCAAGCACCAAACAGCAAACGGCCATGTGATAGGAATTGTCTTCAACTCGGAAGCAGGCATGTGAATCTTACTTGCGAACATCTGGCAGCCATTGCACTTCCTCACGATATCTTCAGCTTGCTGCAGTGCAGTGAGCCAGTAGAAGCCATGCCGAAAAGCTTTCTTGACCAAAGCCCGAGAGGAGGCATGATTCCCACACTCCCCTTGATGTATCTCCACCAGGATTTCTTCTCCCTCTTCCGGGCTCACACAGCGTTGCAGCACGCCAGTGGCACTTCTCTTGTGCAGCACATCTCGGACAATAGTGTAGCCCTTGGACCTTCTTTGAATCTGCCTCGCAGTCACCTCATCTTCAGGTAAAGTGCCGTCCCTTAGAAAGGATAATATGGGCATAGCCCAACTCGGTGTCTCCCGTATGGGAAACACTGGTTCGTCCAGTTCCATTTGGACGGGCTCTTGCGGTTGCACAGGAGGAGCAGGAGCGCTTCTTTGCAGCCCAGACCGATTGGCGAGAACTTCTTCAATGAATGCGACAGCCTCTGGGTTGAGGGCGGCAGTCCCCGAGTAAGGAGTGGCAGTCCCCGAGTAAGGAGTGGCAGTCCCCGAGTAAGGAGTGGCAGTCCCCGAGTAAGGAGTGGCAGTCCCCGAGTAGGGAGTGGCATTCCCCGAGTAGGGAGTGGCAGTCCCCGAGTAAGGAGTGGCAGTCCCCGAGTAGGGAGTGGCAGTCCCCGAGTAGGGAGTGGCAGTCCCCGAGTAGGGAGTGGCAGTCCCCGAGTAGAGAGTGGCAGTCCCCGAGTAGAGGACGGCAGTCCTCGGGTTTCCTGTAGCATTCTCCCAGTCAATGTCCATAGGATCAGATTCCTCACTTGGCAGAGAAGGAACAAAGATGGATTCCGAGTTGGGGGAAGGCTTGATGGATGGCTTCCTCAAATGCTCCAAGGCAATCCCTGCCGGGATGGACTGCCGAGAAGATCCCAACTTGGATAGCTCGTCTGCTGCTTCGTTCTCTGCTCGGTGAATATGTTGGAACTCACAACCCTCGAAGAAACCAGTCATAGACTGCACCAGGAAACGATACGATGCCATGTTGGCATCCAAAGCATCCCAGGTACCCGAGACTTGCTGTACCACCAGATCTGAATCGCCATAGCATATAATGCGCTGCACACCAACCTCCTTTGCTACTCGCAAACCATGCACCACTGCCTCGTACTCGGCTACATTGTTGGATGCCTTGAAATGAATCTGCAGCACATACTTGACCTGATCTCGCTTGGGTGACGTAAGCACAACACCAGCGCCAAGGCCTTCTTTCACCTTCGAGCCATCGAAATGCATCCTCCAGTAGTTGGAAACTGGAGAAGGAGGTTCATACTGCATCTCGGCCCAGTCCACAAGAAACTCCGCCAGGACCTGAGACTTGATGGCTTCTCTTCTCGTGTACGCGGGAGCGTATGCTGCTAGCTCAATTGCCCATTTGGCTACTCTGCCACTCGCCTCCTTGTTACCCATGATATCCGAGATGGGAGCAGAACTCACGACAGTGATGGGGTGCTCCTGGAAATAATGTTTCAGCTTCCTGGCGCCTAGGTACACACCATATGTCATCTTCTGGTAATGCGGATAGTTTTGCTTGGAGCTGGACAACACTTCACTGAGATAATATACTGGGCGCTGCACACTCTTGCCTTCCTCTTCTCGCTCCACCACTATCACCACGCTGACTACTCGGTTAGTCGCAGCAATGTACAGCAGCATTGGCTCCTTGGGTAGCGGACTAGCCAAGACGGGAGCGCTAGCCAGCATTGCTTTCAGCTCATTGAATGCCACGTCCGCTTGCGGAGTCCAGACAAACTTGTCACTTTTCTTCATCAGTTGGTACAGAGGCAGGGCCTTCTCGCCCATTCGGCCCAGAAAACGGCTCAGAGATGCCAAACAACCTGTGAACTTCTGCACATCTTTCAGTGATCTCGGTAAAGACATGCTCTCAATAGATTTTATCTTAGAAGGATTGGCTTCAATGCCCCGACTAGAAACTAGAAAACCGAGTAGCTTTCCAGCCGGTACACCAAAGGTGCACTTACTCGGATTCAGTTTCATTTTGTACTTGCGTAGGTTAGCAAAGGTTTCCTCCAGGTCGGCAAGCAGAGTATGTGTTTTATTCGTTTTGATGACAATGTCATCTACGTACACCTGCACATTCTTGCCGAGCTGGTCGTGCAAGCATTTCTGCATGCATCTCTGATAGGTTGCACCCGCATTCCTCAAGCCAAAACACATGACACGATAGCAATAAGCCCCGTACGGGGTAATGAAAGCAGTCTTTATTTGATCAGCAGGGTTGAGTGCAATCTGGTGGAAACCAGAGTAGGCATCTATGAAAGACAACAGTTCACAACCAGCAGTGGAATCGATCACCTGATCGATGCGAGGTAGCGGGAAAGGATCCTTGGGGCATGCCTTGTTCAAGTCGGTGTAGTCGACGCACATGCGCCATGCCGTGGCAGCCTTGGGATCCTCCTTCTTCTTCTCGACCATGACCGGGTTGGCTAGCCAATCTGGATGCAGCACCTCCATGATGAAATTGCTTATCAGTAACTTGGTGATCTGGTCACCAATGGCCTTCCTTCTCTCATCTCCGAAACGGCGCATAGCCTGCTTCACTGGTTTGGCGTCAGGACGCACATGCAAAGAGTGCTCAACCAACTCCCTCGGGACTCCTGGTAGATCTTCATTAGTCCAGGCGAATACATCCCGATTCTCACGGAGGAAGTGGATGAGCTCGCTTTCCTATTTCTCCGCCAACCCGGAACCAATGATGGCTACGCGGTCGGGGAACTCGGGGTCGACCTGGACTGTCTTGGTCTCCTTGGTAGCTTGGAAGGCAGTACCATGCTGGGTACTCGGCACACCTTGTGCGCCAGCTTGTGCGGACTGAGCCATGGCCACCACCTCGTACATCTTCTTCTTCTCGGCCTCGATCACCATCGACTCTGCCAGCTTGGAGCTAGCTGAGGCACACTCCATGGACTTCTTGTAGTCGCCAGCGATAGTGATGATGCCATTGGGACCAGGGATCTTCATCTTCAGATAAGCCACATGAGTAGAGGCCATGAACTTGCTCAGAGCAGGCCTGCCGAGTAGAGCATGATAGGGGCTCTGATGATCCACCACTTCAAACTGCAGGCGCTCTGTGCGACAGTTCTCCCGAGTACCGAATAGCACATCTATCCACACTCGGCCAATCGGGCTGCACGAGATCCCGGGCACAATGCCATGGAAGGTGGTCTTGCTGGGCAGCATCATGTTCTCGGCTAGGCCAAGCTTCTCGAGTGTGTCCTTGTACACAATGTTGATGCTGTTGCCGTTGTCGATTAGCACCTTGCTGAACCTCACATTCTTCTCGGGACCCAGGAAAGTAGGGTCCAGCACCAAGGCATAGGTACCCGGGTTGGGCATCACCTTGGGATGATCTACTCGGGACCACCTGATCTCCTGGTCGCACCAGTACATGTAGTGAGGAACAGCAGGAATCACTGCATTGACCTCCATGGCCCGCCTGTGCTGTGATTGCTTGTCGACTGCCTCGGACGTTAAGATCATATAGCTCTCATGGTGCTCTTGGTACTGGTTGGAGCCATTGCCCCCATTGTTGCCATTGTTGTTGTTGCCCTGATAGTTGTTGTTGTTGTTGTTGCGGTTGTAGTTGTTGTTGTTGTTGCGGTATCTCTCGTTGTTGAAGTTCTGGTTGGCTCCTAAAGCCACTTGGTTCACATTCTCCCTTCTCGGGTACACTGGCGGCCGAGCTGCGGGTGCGCGAGTAGGCTGAACAGTAGCATTGGCGGCTGGCAGGGGAGGAGGAGGAGGCAAGCCATCACTCTTGATCACATCCCACCACTCGCACTGCCGAGTAGTGTGATTAGCAGGCCTCGAGGGATGGTGAGTGTGAAAGCTGCATGGGCCATCCTTCATGTCATCGAAGACAAACTTCTTCGGCTGCTCGGAGTTCCCGCTACCCGACTGAGCAGTACGGAACGGTTTCTTGTTGCCCTGGCCCTGGTTCTGGTTCTGCCCGTAGGCTCCAGCAGGTTTCTGCCTTTGGCCACCACCGCCTCCGACATTCACTGCATTCACCTCTTCAGGATCATACCGAGTATCTACTCGGCGCTTGTTGCGGAACTCGTTGCGCTTGCTGCTGTTGAAGTTTCTTCTCGGCTCAGAGGAGTCCATCAGTGGCTGAGTAGGATCACCGAGTGCGTACTGATCCGCAATCTTGATGGTCTCCGCCAGAGTGTTCGGCATCTCCCTCTGCAATCTCTGCCAAAGCATGCTGCCATGTCGGCAACCCTGCGCAAACCAGGTGATGGCCTGTGCTTCATTCACACCCTCACAGGTGTTCCTCAAAGTGCTCCACCGAGTAAGATACTCGCGGTCCGTCTCGTCTTCTCGCTGCCTGCAAGCTGATAGCTGCTGTGGCCTATTCGGCCTCTTGTACGTGCTCGTGAAGTTGCTGATGAAGGCATCCGAGAAGTCCAGCCAGCAGTTAATGCTGTTCTTGGGCAAGTTGTTGAGCCAAGTGCGAGCTGGACCCTCTAGCATCTGCGGCACATAGCGCACCGCCCATCTCCTGTTTCCATTCGCGATATGGACCGCGGTGACGTAGTCATTGAGCCAATCTTCAGGCTTGGTGCTGCCATTGTAGCTCTTGGTGCCTCTTGCAAGCTGGAAGCCCTTCACGGAAGGCTCGTTCATGATGCGCGGGCCAAAGCACTCGGGGCCAGGAGGACCCGTGCTCTCTAGCCGCGCAGACAAGCTGATACGGTCCAGCTGGTGCCTTGCATCTCCGGGCGCCAACACGCGCTCACCAACACGGTCATGAATATCATAGCCAGCCATCTCCATAGCCGAGTAGCCATCATCGTACCTGTCCACCTGCACAGCTGCAGGCTGCTCCACCGGGTTGGCGACCGGTGCCACTGGGCGCGGCTGCTGCCTCTGCCGAGTAGGCTGAGCTGCGGGTTGCCGAGAAGAACCTGGACGCGCGGCATCTCGGGCACGGCTTTGAGCTTGATAGGCTTGAGAGCCTGCTCTTGCAGCGTTGTGTTCCCGCCCGGGCTGCTGCGGCACAGCAACCTGTTTCGCGGCAGCAGCCGGGTCATACACCTGCATTTGCCTGTCTCTACCCGAGCGCCCGCTGCGGCTCTTCTCGCGGCTAGGATGCGGAGATGAGGCCTGATCGTTAGATCTAGCCGCGTGCGAGTGAACCACCTGCGAAGCTCCAGCACCCGGGTTGGCCTTCCGGAACTCCTCGTTCTGCCTAGCGGCCTCCAACACCAACTCGTTGAGCCTCTCCTGCTGCCTGAGACGCGCCTCTCCATCCAGGCGCGGCAACTCGGCAGCCACGGCCTCTGCAGCTCTGAGCGTCTTGGCGGGTGTGCTGTACCTTGGCCTTGTGAAGGTGTTCGCGGTGGCGGACTGAGCGGGCACCTCCGCAACTGTTGCCATCTCGACACCCAAGTTGCGCCGCGTAGCGCCTACTCTGCTAGGCCTTCTGGCGACTGGCGTGAAGCCGTGAGCCTTGTTGTACTCGAGCTGGTCTAAACTCAGCTCAAGCCTGATCTTCTCCAACTCCGCCTGCTCGGCAAGCAGCTCCTGGCGTTGCCGCTCGAGCTGCTCCCTCGCGGCTAGGAGCTCGATGTCGGTGGGAGTGGGCATACCGGCTCGCGCAGCAGACGCGGGGATGACCGTAGAGGTGGAAGGCGGCAAGTTGTTCTCCCTCTCGTAGGGCCGGTGAGTCCTGCCACCAGCAGGCGGTTCGTCAACCTCCTCGACGACGGCCGCAGCGCCAGTAGCAGTTGCGCCAGTGTTTGCCGCCAAACCCGTCACCATCACCTCAGCGCAGCTCGCAGAGCTACATGCGGGCCTTCCGCGAGCAGCAATCACCGCGGGAGGATCTGCCGCCTCATGCACCAGCTCGGGGTACGCGCGGTTGGCGACGGTGGCGACGTAGACGAGGTGAGAGCCGAAGGAGATCACCGAGCCTCCCTCAGGCATGGCCATGCCGCCGAAACAGCCGGCGTTGTCGGTGACGAAGTCGAAGGAGCCGAATCTGTGGACAAGGCCACAGACCACGCGCTCCGCTGAAGAAGATCCCGTCCGAACAGAAACTCCAGCCAGCGCCGCTGGTTGCCCCACGGTGGGCGCCAACTGTCGTGGTGGTGTCACGGCAGATGCCATGGGATGGCTAAAGATGTGGGGACGAAGGACGCTGGAGGTGTCCGGGGAGGGATCACGCGACGAGTAGCCGCGTGAGGTAAGAACAACACACTGCTAACAACACGATCTACCCAGGTTCAGGGCCCTCGTGAGAAGGTAAAACCCCTACTCCTGCCTCTCTGTATGTATTATGATGTTTCTCCGAGTAGCCACAGTACAAAGGATATCGTTACCGAGTAGCCACTTGTCTCTCTCCGAGTAGATCTAGGTCAAGAACTTAGGGTTTCTAGGGTTTATGCGCGATCCAGTATGCGATATGTGATCGATCCTCACGCAGGAGGCGGCGGGGCACCTTATATACATGGTGCCCAGCCGGATACGTCCAAACATGGACAAGTGTCGACATAGTGTGCACATCGTCCTTCTTCCGGGTTCCCGCTGACAGCTTTGGTTCCTAACCTTGGCTTCATCTGGAAAGTCATTGGGCAAAACTAGGGGACAGACTGGTATCACTGTACCTAAGCACAGAGTAGGCCCCCCTTATCCTGCCACGGCCTGCTTCCATGCTGTCACTGTCAGGCAGGCCGGTCCCAGATGAACAGTAGTTCGAATGCTGCCAAGTACGGACCCAGGATACGCGGGATCCTGTGTCAGAACGGCTCCTTTGACTTTCTGGCCCGAGTAGGTTCCCGCCAATTGTTCCCGCCAATTGTACTCGGGCCAACTCTTCTACTCGAACGTAGAGAACTTGAATGATTCTTCCTTCTGGTCATCTTGAGGTGAGACCGAGTAGCAGTCGACCGGGTAGCGAGTACCGGGTAGTCGGCTACTCGACCAAACCTCTCTTCTGTAAGGTGCCTTTACCCTTTGCCTTTACCCTACTCGGGGGTAACCCCCCGACACAATCTTGCCATGACCAAATTGTGCATCTACTTCATGTGTAATAATTGTTTCCACTTTGTCCAAGTAATAGCTTTTGTTGTTATCTCAACCAAAACACAATGCTTGCCCCACACAACTCACCGTAATGGAATATTTTGATTTTCAAAAACATGGCCATGTGCACTTATTATTTTTTCCCATATCCACGCCTCATTATTCTCAGGTGACAATGCACCGCAAGACACGGGCACGAATCCTACTACATATACGCGTTCCCGCAAGAAAAGTGCAGCCGACGTTTCGGGTTCCACTCATTCTCGGAGACAGGGACCCCCACTCCCTTTCAATCCAAAGGAGCCTATTTATCGCAATTGGGGCGCCCTGAGCACCGAGGACTTTGAGAATGGGAGCCTAAAATTCAACCCGTATGAGTTTGAGCAGCGTACATGTGCAGATTCCAGGTTTTATTGCAAGATGCATGAGCGGGTATATGAGTTTGTTATCTGTGGACTGAAGAACTCTCATGTTGATGTTTGACGCAAGAAAAAACCGTCTCTACGAACGCTCCGCTAGTAGGGCGGAAGGCGTGGTTTCTCTCTCGTTAGCACCAGGGAAAGAGTGCTTTGAGATAACAAATACAATTCCCAGTGATTGCGCTCCGTGGCCTACTAGCGCGGTCAGGCTGACTATGGCGATTGTGGTCTCCTGGTTCCCGGGGCCTCGAAAGGCTCCCGGTTAATTACTCCCGCGGGTTACACCGCGAGACACCTCCGATTAAGCCGTGTGGTCGTCCTCGTCATCTTCGCTTCACGTCCTGCATGCGTAAAGGTATAGTGTGTGGGCAGCGGCAGAGCCCGTGTCCTCGTCGGTACACGCGCTGCTAAAAACATGGCCTTAGCTCTGGCCTCGCTCGCCCTCGCCGTCACCCCTCGTCGGTCTTGAATGACGATGATGGTTGTTGTTGAAGAGGGATGATGCAGTCCATTTCGCAAGGACTTCTCGACGACTACTAGCTTCGTCGGGGTGTGCAAGTGGTAATGCCTTGCGGAAGTATCTTGTCGGGGATGGTGTGTAAAACCAACTTTAGCTCAACTCGGCATAGCTGGCATGGTCGGTGACCTCGTCTCGCCTAACACCGAGTTCACGGCTGTCGGCGTAGCCAGAGGTGTCGTCTCATTGACGTGCGGAAGAATGTTGTGGGGAGAGAGAGAGAGGAAGTTGGATTATAAACCCCGGTGATGATGAACCTGTACACCGAGACACCGGCCGGTATCTATACGTCTGGCCTGGAGCCAAACCTTTACACCATCGTTGTGCATGACGGATTGCACCTATGGCCGCCCTCGCGTTGATAGTTGATCAACACTTGTTAGTCCCCGGCGACGAGGCCGCATCTCGAACTTCGTCTGTCCATCGGGCTACAAGCTGCATCGGTATGGCTGCTGTCAACAACACCGGAGTACCTTCAACCGCACATGTACGTCGTCGCGGAGAGCACCGAAGTGCAGCCGTCGTCGGCCTGGACATGTTTATCAACGAGTATCATCACATACATGGGGCATGCATGCTCTTTTTTTAGAGGCAATGAACCGTAGAACAAAGTGTTCTACGGTGTGTGTGTATATATATATATATAGGTATGTAATTATTTACGTTCATGTTTAATCCATAAGAGAATATTCGGCATATAAATGAAAAACTCTGAGTCACAGCAACATAAAACTCATAAAAACAACGTAAAAATATGTATTTTTCATTTTTTTGTGGCGTCACATAATTAAAGGTTTATGTCATGTATATATTTTCTTACATTCTACTCGACGTAAGGAATATAACAAAATTTACGTGACGTAAAAATTACGTACGGTTCAAAAGATACAGGGTGGGTGCAGAATAACTATTCTGCACCCAGGGTGTCAAATAGCGCGACCATATATATATATATATATATATATATATATAAACAATTACAAAGTGTCTCAAAGCCCCTAAATACTCAACCAATTCCGGTTTTCTCTAACATAAAAGAAGTAAAACTAAAATATTATGGGATAAGAACTGAATCAATCCAGTTCTTCAGAATATCCGCATACTTAGACTTAATTCGATAAAGAATGACCTGCAGGTCTTTTGTAAGCTGAATTTTCCAAGAAATAGGACATGGCCCAATATTATTGAAGATCTTATCATTTCTTTGTTTCCAAATATTCCAGCATCCCATAATAATGGCTTCCAGCGCAGTTTCTTTAGGTAAAATTCTTCCAAGTAGATCACATTCATCATAAACTGAGATTCCCCTCCTTCTCTCAGTACCAAAGTGAACCCAGCATCTCATAGCAAATGGGCAATCAAAGAAAAGATGAAGAGTGGTCTCCTTAATGAATTCTTGACATAGCTCACAATCATAACTTTGAAGGTGAAAGGATTTTCTTTGTAACAGATTCCTTGTATTATCATGAAGAAGCTGCCAAAAAAAGATCTTGTATCTAAGGATGACAGCATTCCTCCATGTGTTAAGAAAGAATGAATGGGCCACTGGACCAGATTTGAGTTGTTTGTATGCTGCAGATACGATAAAGTTCGCATTTTTCCATTTGTATGACCATCTGTCTGAATTCTCAGATAACTGAATGCTCTGGATATCCTGTTGTAACTGAATTAACTGATGATGAGCTTGAATAGATAGAGGGAGTTGAAAATTATCTGATATGTCATGAGCACTTAAGAAATTGTAGACTGTTTGATTAGTCCGGAGACAATAAGAGTGAAGTTCAGAGAAATCCGCACAAAATATATCAGCACCCCATTTATCAGTCCAAAAAGCCACAGTTTTTCCATTGCCAATATCACAAGTAGCAAGACTCTTGTATTCAGGAATCAACTTGATCATAGGCCTACACCAAAATGAACCAACCATTCTGTTATCCATAGTCTGTGAGTATAATGATTTTCTTTAATCAACTTAATCCAAGGAAGATTATCATTATTAAAGAACGTGTGCAGGTGTTTCATCAGAAGAACCTTATTCTGAACAGAAAGGTCTACAGCCCCCAGCCCACCTTGATTATGTGGTCTACTCACTTTGTCCCATGATATAAGAGCAGAACCTCTATCTTCCATCCCATATTTTCTCCAAAAACAATGTTTGAGACATCTGTTCATATGATGAATAACTTTCTTAGGGATCTGAAGGGTGCTCATATAAAAAAAATAGGAAGGCTAGAGAAGACATATTTAACAAGTATCAGTTTTTCTCCATAGGATAAGAAATAGGAGCAACCAGTTAATCTATTATTCAGTCTTTTCAGCAATGGCCAGTAATCTGCCACCTTAGGCTTGGAAATGGATAATGGCAACCCCAAGTAATTAAATGGCAAGGTCTCCATAGACCAACCCATGATATACACTAACTCTTGAAAACCTCCAAGCTAACATTAAGAGGAATGAGACTTGATTTATGATAATTAATCTTCAATCCAGTGAAAGATTCAAAGTGGGATAACAAGCTTTTAACATGATGAACTTGAATTTGGCATGCTCTCATAATGACAATGGTGTCATCAGCATATTGCAACAAAGGAAAATCTGGACATGCAATGGAATTGAAGACTGGTGTTATCAGATGATTCCTCATGGCTTCATTAAGAACATCTGGAAGGAGGTCCGCAGCAATCACAAATATAAGTGGAGACAGAGGATCCCCCTGTCTAACGCCTCTTTTACACATGAACTTCTTTCCAGGAACCCCATTAAGTAAAACTGAGGAAAAACATGTAGAGTGTATAATCTTAATCCATCTCATCCATCTAGGTCCAAATCCTTTGGCCTCCAAGATATTGATAATAGCATTATGATCCAGAAGATCAAATGCTTTTTCAAAATCCAATTTCAATTTAACAGATTCTTGATAGTCTTGATAACATCTATGGATGTAATCATAAACCCATGGCATACAGTCTTGAATTGATTTTTCTTTAAGGAAACCATATTGATTAGCATGAACCAGTCTATGCATGACTTTCTGTAATCTATTTGCCAACATCTTGGTCATAATCTTGAGAGAACAATTCAGTAATGAGATGGGTCTGAAATCAGCAGAAGAAATAGGATTATCCTTCTTGGGAATAAGAGTGAGATATGAAGAATTGATGCTCTAACCCTCCCATGATAAAAATCCTCAATGAATCTATAGAAATCCTCTGCAATGATAGGCCAACAAGCTTTGATAAAATTTGTGTTGAAACCATCAGGTCCTGGAGTTTTATCAGATGGTAAATCCTTAATAACAACATCAATTTCCTCTTTAGTAAAGGGAAGTTCTAAATTTTCCAAATCTCCCACCCTATTGATAAGAGATAGCACTTCAAAGTCATCATTACATGGCACAGTGGTGCCCAATCTTTGTCTAAATGCTCTCTCCGGGATAGCAGCTTTGGAGTTATGCTCAAAATGTTCAAAACCATATTCATCCTGAATAGAAGCAATGAAATTCCTTCTAAATTTAATGGTAGCTTTTGATTCTTCACCAAAATTAGCCCATCTAATAGTTGCTCTCTGTTTCCAGTAAGCCTTTTGATTCTTGAGAAAGGTAAACAAATGTTCCTTTATGATTTCTCTACCATTAAATTCCCAAATAGAAAGGTCTCTGAATTCCTCAATCATATAAAAAAACAATAAGTTCATTGGCATTCTGAATAGATGATGCAAGTCTGGATTTATTGTTGGCCCATATCTTGATCCCTGTCCTTAATCTTTTAAATTTAGCAGTAATGGTTTTGGCACTATCATCTTCTGTTACATTTTGTTCCCAAATGTTTCTAACAATATTCTTAAAATCATGATGATTCAGCCAATAATTCTCAAATTGAAATATCTTAGTCTCGGGAATATCAGTACCAATCTTAATCATAAAAGGAGTGTGATGTGAGATGGGTTTGGCCAATGCGTAAACCAATGTATTAGGATATGTGGTAGTCCAATTTTCAGAGGAAAAAGCCCAATCTAATTTCTCCAACAATGGGGATGCTTGCATATTACTCCATGTAAATTGTCTTCCTTTAATAGGAATTTCCACTAAAGCTAGAGAGCTGATGGTCTCATTGAAAGCAAACATATCACGCTCATTACCTCCAGGGTATCTAATATAATTAAAATCCCCAACAATTATCCAGTTTCTGTCATCAGAATAATCAATATTCTGAAACCATTGAATAAACTCATGCCTAGCCTCAGTATCACATGGACCATATATATTGGTTAAAATCCAAATGTTGATGTTAAATGTTGAAGAAAATTGGACTGAAATAGCTTGAAAATTGCTATGTAGAACTACTCCATTGAAAAGGGATCCATTCCAAATCACAATAAGCCCTCCAGAAGCACCCACAGATGGTTAAAATGCAAATTTGTTTAATCTTTTCGGACAAAAATTTCTAATGTATGATATATCAAAATTTTCTCTCTTGGTCTCTTGAATGGAGATGATATCACATCCAGATTCACTAATCTTATTAGCAATGGCAAGCCACTTATTAGGGTCATTGATCCCCCTAATGTTCCAATCTAAAATAATCCATGATCTATTCATTGAAATAATGGTTCACTTGATAAAATATAAAATACCATAGATATATGCCACTTGAGGCTATGAGGAAATCCAAAATGATGGCCAATATTACATCGTGAACCCATACATCCATACATAACACTGCCAAAGTAGTCACAAAGTGCTTAATTCTGATATCCATCAATAATATATGCTAGAAAGCTAAATACTTGACTAAATGCTTGCTAATACAAACATTCAACATCTCATGCCAATGGCCTCTCCTATTGCTGACCGAGAGACTTTTCCTTCTGCACCTTCTTCTTCTTCCTATCATTGGTGAGCAGATCTTCCTCAGTGTAATCTCTAGGCTCAACCTTACAAAATGAAACAGAGAGATTCCTTACAATTTTGACAGGGATAATGGGAGGTCTTGAAGAGAAACTAACACATTGCTTGTTCTTGCAGGATGATTTCCTAAATCCTTTATGTATCTGCTGCAATCTAGTACTTCTTCTTACCTCAGTTTCAACCATGGGAGCCTTTTCCTTCCTCTTCTTGTTGGCGTGAAGGGCGGAAGTGGTAGCATTACCCTTAGGAACACAGGCAGCATTATCAGGAGTGTCCATCTGCAGATCCTGTCCCAAAATAGAGTCTGGGCATGCAAAATCATGAGTTATACGACAGATGTCAGGAATAACAAAAGGCCTAAGAGATGATGATTCAGTGCCTTCCACAATAAACTTCCGTAATTGAGATGCAAGAAAAGATTTTGCCCATGCAAATTTGTCTTGTGAGAGAAGAGCAGCTGTGAAAAATTTCATCCATTCAATGGGTACCTGAGTAACCTGAGCATTGTTATCCTTGGGAGCAAAGTGTTCATTCCATAGAGCAGCTCCTTCTTCCCAAGCATATTGGCATCGGAAAAGAAACATGATTCCAACATGATCTGAGACACTGATGTCATATTATCTGAGTTCTCAGCAGTATGTGATTTATCTTTATATAAACCAACTGGAAAACCAGGTGGAGCACCCTGTGAAGAAGTACCTGCATCACTGTCATTTAACTCCTCTTGTGCCTTAATTATATCAGCTTCAGCCTGGTGTCCAATCAATGCATTCTTGACCACATCAATATTATCACTGCCAATACTACCAATAGGATATTCCTCCTGAATAAGAACCTTATTAACCATAGTAATAGAATTGTCTGCTCCAGGAACAGATTCATGAGGCTGAGAGATCTGATCATCATTCCTCTGTTCCCTAAAAGTAGGAGTGGGTGAAGCTTGCATTTTAGGTGAATCATGATAGCTTGGATAACATTATTGGATATTTCAGTAGACAAAACCAGATCTGCCATGAAATCAGTTGGAGCTTGCACATTTACATTTACTTGGTGCTGAATATCAAGAAAATCCACTTCCTCTACATCAACATGAAGTTGGTCATTCCCTTCAAAAGGAAAAAAGATCAAGTGCTGGGGCATCCACAAGTGGGACCTCCTGCTGGACCCCTGCCAAAGGAGGGGGACCCTCCTCCTGAACTGGTAAGTGAAGATCCAAATAGTGATGTGGCAGCAGTGGGACCATGGGCAAATTGGGTCCAACTGGTCCACGAATAGATTCTTCTGAATTAGTATTGTCTTCAGACATGTTGATGGTTAATGTGAGATCACTACCCATATCTTCATCCATATTGTCCTGTTCTGCAACTTCAACTACGGGTCCCATAAGATCATTAAGTTATATAAATTCCCCAGCCTGAAGTTCCATATCAACCAGCTCATTGGCAGGAGGCATGGCCCAGTGGTCCCATGCCACAATATTAGCTGCAAATTGTTCCTCAATGGCCATATGGACAGGATGATTGATCACTTGATTACCAACTTGGGGAACATTATCCTCTGCTTGAACCTGATTATCTTCCTCGACATTCTGAGGCATTGGGCCTATCAAAATATTATTCTGATTAGGATGGTGGAAAGGTTCCGGTGGTATAGGATGTGGTACACCATCAACTGGCACTTCCTCTTCATCTGGTGGTCCATCATTCAGTAGTTGATCTTGCAATATAACTATAGGACAAGTCCAAGATTCTCCACTGAATCTGTTAGCACCAGAAACAACAGAACTACTGGGAATATCAGATAAAGACACTACACTAATCTTAACCAGTACATATGCATCGGTGGATTTTGTTCTATCCCATACAAGAAGCTTCCCAAAACTCTGAACTGCATTGGCCAATTCATGCATGCATCTAAGATCAGCAGGGAATCTGATAAGATGAATCCAAACCTCTCTGTTGAGGTTAAATTTTCTCCAATTCATCCCTTCATTATGCTTCTGAAAAACCAGTTGAACATCATCACATGCATGAGGGCTATTCGTCACAAACCAGTCCCTGACCTCAATACTGACAAATCTAACAAATGCTTGACCAAAGAGGCATTCGGAAATAGACTTGATATGAACACCCTTTTCTGCAAAGAACTCACCTAGAATCTCATGAACATTCTGAAAGCCACCTCCCCTTGCGGCATAGGCAAGATGGTGATGATAGCCAAGTCTTCATTAGTCAATCGTATGTCCCCATGGATGACTCGCATACGAGCTTGACGACCCTCAACTATCAGAGCATGGCGATTTTGTGGAAGAAACAAAGCAAGGTCAAATGGGAAGTTTGCCATTGGAGCTTGCGAATCTCCTCTGACCGGAGAGTTCGAGAAAACCCTCGTCTGAAGAACAGGGGATGTAGAAGGCGAGGAGGCAATCGGTGTCACCTGTTGCACAGGGTCACTGATGAGTGGGGCAATGAGCCTAGACTGTAACGATTTGTTCTGCTCTGCGATTAACTCCCCTCTGTCTTGCAGCGCATTCCCCTTTGTTACGTCTAATCCAGCGCGCGAAGATCGAGGAGCTACCAAATTAAGCCCCGACAAAATTGTATCCTTTTTTCCTTGAATGGGCAGCCCATTAACATTGGCAGAATAACGATAGTTTTCAGCGATATGGCCCCATCTCTTGCATGCACGACATCTAATCCTACTAATGCATTTGGGCCTAGAATGACCCTCCGATAGACAGCAAACACAGAATGAATGTGGCCCAACAGATTTTGAAAACTGAAAACCCGCCTTTGATGAGACTTTATTGGAGAAATCAAATGCATTAATCTGAGTTGATGGTCGTGCAGCAATCACGGATGAAGCAAGAACACGACGATGATCATCAAAAAAACGAGGAGCATGAGTAGCTTCAGCATATGATCTAGTTGATTTCTCACGAGAAACTGGAATCCATTCTGCCTCTTGTTTTTTAGATAGAGTTGATATTCCTTATGAGAATCAGGAGCCCCACGCCCCCATAACCAAAAACTCATACAGAATAAGTTGTTCAAAATATTTCCTCCATTGAATATATCAAATCCCACCTCCTTAGATGCAAGCGAGAAACGAAAAGACCAATTCTGTAAACATTTGACCTTGAAAAGATGGGAAATACCTCCAAAACAAGATTGCAAGATGAGTCCAACTGAATCTTCATTCAGTCGAATCTTTGATCGAGAGAAATCAACCACCAGAAATAATTCACGGAGATCTTTACCTTCTTGAAAATTGATACTTGTACCAAACCTTTTGAGAATGCGGTTTTCAAAAACCAAACCCTCTTCAAACTTGAGATCCAAGAGCGCCATGATTCCAAAAAAAACGCAGCAGATGTAGTGTGAGAGTGGTTTTCTTGATCGGAGTGATCCAAGACAATGATCTATCTGTTGGACGCCGTGGCCGAAGTGGCCAACGACGGTGAGCCGAGAGGAGCGCTAGAGAGCAAATGGGGAAAACTCGCTCTTGGGAGTGCTTCGTGCACTAGTCGTGCGCGTGCACATGATTGTACATGCACGTCTAGCACATGAATGGTTGCTCTCCCTGCCGCTGTGTTGGCCGACTGCTCGGCTACCCGCCACCGCCGTAGCGGGAACGCTGGCGGTGTCATGGCTACACTTGATTTGCCGGCATCGTCCTGTATCTTTCTACTGGCTCCGACGGCTCCGAGCTGAACGCCTGCGCGCCAAGCTGCACCTAGAGCCGCTCTGGCAGGCCGCAGCTTCCACACCTATTCTTGTTCATGTGCACCGCTTGTTTGTCCGCCGCCTTCGAGCTGAACCTATACGCCATGCATCGTGCCACCACGCCGGGACGCCAAGTGCCGAGCCGCGCTAGACTACTCGATGGAGCGAAGCTTGTCGTCAACAGTACCCAGCACCCCGGCGCCTCTAGCTGGCTGCACCTTACACCGTTGTCAAGCTGCTCCCTTCCCCGCGCTTCCGTCTCAGGGCTGCACCTGTACGCCGTGGGTATCGGGGCTGCATGGCGAGCACCTGAACTGCACCTGCAAGGCTCGGCGAGCATGACATGGGCTGAACCTGCACAAGAACAAGGAGGAGGTGTGTGTGCATCCGACATCGGCAAGTGCGCGTTGGCGCATCCAGCAACATGTCCACGACACCGCCTTCATCCGCCACGGCTTCCGATGAACGAGATGCAAGCAAGGCCATGACGCCATCTTTCTCGCGAGCTTTGACGGCGTGACGATCGTCCCGGACGGCGGGCTGCGCGTTGGCGAGCTCCAGCGGCGCCAGTGTCATCCAACGTATAGGCTTTCCTCCACCATGCTAGCTGTGAGGGAGAGAGAGGAAGGGATAGATTAAAAATGGTTCTCACTATTGGAGAAACTCGCGTTCATGGCCTCCAGGTTGACGCCCATCTGTGCTTCTTGTTTTCTTGAGTGGTTGATGCGCGGGTTGTTTCTTAGCTGGAGTCGTTGGCGGGATGCGATCTCGACTCCAGCCCTTAGGGCATCTCCAGCCGTCCCCCCCAGCGCCCCCCCAGGACGCGAATTAGCGCCGTTTTTCTACCAGCCGTCCCCCCCAGAACCCCAAATAGCGCCGTTTTGGCGGGAATTAGCGCCGTCGCACCCAGGAGGAACCCAGCCCGTTGGGTTCGGCTTGGGCGGCGGCGGAAGGAAAAGCACGCGTGGGCCAGCACTGTCGGTGAGGCAACACCATTTCTCCCACTTTCCCCACCCCGACTCACCTTTTCCTCTCGCTCGCCTCGCCGTCGCCACCCCGTCGGCCACCCCCCACGCCGCCGCCGTCGGCCACCAGCACACACGAGCGACGAGCCGAACCACCGCCGCCTACCCCACCACGCCGCCGGCGCCGTTTACTCGCCCCTCCGCCACGAGGGAGGTTGTGCCCGGCGAAACGCGTCCACCCTCCCCCCCCCCCCCCCCCCGCAAGGTGTTCGACGTTCTGCCCGGCCCATGGACTCCGGCGCCGAGGAGATGCTCGTCGAGCTATTCAACGAGGAAGATCAGGCCGCCATCGACGACGAAGAACACTTGCTGGTCCTGAGTTGCCTTGCCGGCTTGCTGGATCGACGCCCGGTCACCGCAAGAGCAAGCGGGAGTGAGCAGGATGACCCGGAGCCTGACAGTGAGGCAAGCACACCATATTACCGGCAGGGTCCTCTTGCAAATGTTGATCACCAGGTGCCGGCATCATGGAAAGCCTTCCTCGCCAAGCGGCAGGAGATTCGACACGCTGGAACACACCATGCTCTACAGAATGACCTGGTGCAGCATTTGTGGGCGCGAAAGGGGAATGGCAATGTTGAGGACGATGACAATGCGTAGTGTAATTTATTTTATTTGTTTAAATTATTGAAATATTTATTTGTGTGGCAAAACTCTATTTATTTGTGTGCCAAAACTCTACATGCCCAAATATGGCCGAATCGCCGGCTGGGGGCGGCCTGGGTTTCACGGCTGGGAAATGCACACCCCCTCCCCCTCCCCCCTCCCCCCCAGTTTCCTGTTTTGCGCCGTTTCGCGCCGCGGCGGCCGAAAAAGCGGGATTTTCGCGTCCTGGGGGGCTGAACGGCTGGAGATGCCCTTAGCTCCTTCTCTCCCTGTGTTTCTACGTGCTTTTTCTGCCTCTCCTCTGTGCATGCGCTTCTGCGTGAGTTTCCTCTTCGGTGAGCGCCGGCCTTCGTCTTTTATCGGCAGCGGCCCATCTCCCGGGATAAGAACGTGGCCGAGAAAATCGGAACCACTTCCCCGATCTGGTCCATCTTTCGTTGGCTACACGCCTCAGAGCATCTCCAGCGGAGGCACGCGGTGTACAGTTTTCGGGCGCGAGGGGAGGATGACATAAAATGCGGACGCACTAAATAACATTTCGAGCGCTAGGAAATTTTTAGATTAGCAGACGCGTCAAACTAGCGCGCCGCAAACATAGACGAGTTCGCCGGAGTACATAAATTAAACTAAAAACAGAAATTTAAAAACTTAAAAAGGCCGTCGCCGTTCAGTCGGAGAAGCCGCTGCCATCGGAGGACGTCCAGATGTGGTCCCACCAGGAGTCGTCGGACGTCCAGTCCTCGCCCGTGCCGGCTTCGACCTCCGCCACGGCTGCAGCGTGCTTGGCGCACTTCGCCTCCCGCCGCGCCGCGTAGAAGGTGGCAGTTGTGCGCGGCGCCGGAATTTTGTACCGCGCACTGCCCGCGCGTGCGACGATTTTTCCCCTGCGTGTCATTTTACCGCGTCTGCTGGAGTTTCCCGCGCCAGCCCGCGCGCACGAAAACGGCTGTTTTTCGCGCGGGCGCGGCTGCTGGAGATGCCCTTATCTCTTCGTATGGCACGGCCGTTCGTTCAAAATTATATCTCTCCTGCTTCTAGAATTCTGCTTCTAGAATTCTGCTGGGATATTTTGTTAGGCCGTACCGACGTGAAAACGTGGTTAACTTCCTGCAAAATAAATTCACCGTGACATCTTCCTAATAGACTTGTACCTGTGTACTGTATATGAGTCTTTTCGGCCGGCCGATCGGAGACATAATGTAACATGTTTTAGTCTTTTTCCACATTCACATATGTCTACATGTATCTAGATAACTTTTAGTGTATATGTTCATTCATATTATTATGTATCTAGACACATGAGCAATAGCTACAACATCTTATATTTAAGGACGTGGGAGTATGGACGTACAGTGTGCACGTGCAGGCCCAACCAAGCTGTGCATGGCCGGTTTGGTGCATTTGGTGAGTCGATATTTAGCGTATGGGTGTGTTACATGTGCATCTTGGAAAAATTAGCCCCTTGGATGGAAGATGGTGGCCATCTTGGAAAAATTAGCCCCTTGGATGGAAGATGGTGGCCTTGGCGTGGATCGATGAAGGATAATATCACCCGACCCTGCTCACAACGCGCTCTCCAGCCAGTACAATGAAGGGGCGGGCACCTAGATGAAAAGTTCTGAAATTAGGATGGGCTTGCAGGCCCATTAGATAATTTTCATTTAATCCCGAAGGCCCATGCTGCCATAGCAAATGGTGAGAGTTTAGTCCCACATTGCTAGTTGGGAGAGTTTTGCACCAGTTTATAAGGTGAGCTCTCTCCCCACTAGTGTGAGTTGATATGAAGAGAGAGGAGTAGTGGAGGTGTTCCACACGCGCGCTCCTCCTCCTCCGCCGCTCGCCTCGTCACGACGCGACGCGGGTTGCGGGAATGAGCCGAGCCGATGCCTTTATTTTGGCAGTTGGAAACGGAGAGTCAACAGACACGCCAATAATATGAGACGTCATATTGATTAACAGCCTCGCGCAGTAAAACGCCGCATTGATCATGTGGTAACCGCGCGCAGTAAAACGGCGCATTGATTACGTGGTAACGGCTGTAGTAAACGCCAAATTAATTTGGGATACGCTAAGAATAGCGTTGGCTATAGATTTCTATTAGTGAAATCTGAGGTACCTGACGTGAAGGTCGGTACGATTTTGGAGTCTAAAGATGCTACATTCTTTGAGGATATTTTTCCTATGAGAGATATGCAAAGCACTTCTAGACAGGAATCAGAGGAGACTCCTGAACCTGCCATTCCTATGGAATATTATGAACAAACACATGATGAGAATCCTGAGAAGGATGGCGAGGAAACCCTTAGTAGGGGCAAGAGACAGAGGACTGCAAAGTCCTTTGGTGATGATTTCCTTGTGTACCTTGTGGATGATACTCCCACTTCTATTTCAGAATCTTATGCATCTCCAGATGCTGACTACTGGAGAGAAGCGGTCCGTAGCGAGATGGATTCCACCATGGCTAATGGAACGTGGGAGATCACTGAACGTCCTTATGGCTGTAAACCATTAGGATGTAAGTGGGTGTTCAAAAAGAAGCTTAGGCCTGATGGTACGATTGAAAAGTACAAGGCTAGACTTGTGGCCAAGGGTTACTCCCAGAAAGAAGATGAAGATTTCTTTGATACTTATTCACCTGTGGCCAGACTGACCACCATTCGAGTATTACTCTCGTTGGCGGCCTCGCATGGTCTTCTCGTCCATCAGATGGATGTTAAGACGGCTTTCCTAAATGGAGAGTTAGACGAGGAAATCTATATGCAATAGCCAGATGGCTTTGTGTTAGATGGTCAAGAAGGAAAGGTGTGTAAGTTACTGAAATCTTTATATGGGCTGAAACAAGCACCTAAGCAATGGCATGAGAAGTTCAATACAACTTTAACATCTGTTGGCTTTGTTGTTAATGAAGCTGAAAAATGTGTATACTATCGCCATGGTGGGGGAAAAGGAGTTATATTGTGTTTGTATGTTGATGACATACTGATATTTGGGACCAACCTCAAAGTAATCAATGAGGTTAAGTCATTTCTATCCCAGAACTTTGAGATGAAAGATCTTGGTGTGGCTGATGTTATTTTGAACATCAAGCTATTGAGAGACAATGAGGGTGGGATTACACTTCTGCAATCCCATTATGTTGAGAAGGTTTTGAGTCGTTTTGGATATTCAGACTGCAAAATTTCTCCAACACCATATGATCCTAGTGTGCAGATACGAAAGGTCGAAGGCACAGCTAAGGATCAGCTGAGGTACTCTCAAGTAATTGGTTCACTCATGTATCTAGCGAGCGCTACGAGGCCTAACATCATGTTTGCTGTGTGCAAACTAAGCCGGTTTGTTTCCAATCCGGGTGATGTGCATTGGCATGCTGTAGAAAGAATTATGCGCTATCTGAAAGGTACCGTGAACCATGGACTTCACTACAGTGGATATCCTTCGGTACTTGAAGGGTATTGTGATGCGAATTAGATCTCTGATGCTGATGAGATGAAGGCCACAACGGGGTATGTGTTTACCCTTAGAGGTGGTGTTGTTTCCTAGAAGTCTTGCAAGCAAACGATCTTAACGAGATCGACAATGGAAGCGGAATTAACAGCATTAGACACGTCTAGTGTCGAAGCAGGATGGCTTCGAGATCTTTTGATGGACTTGCCTGTGGTTGAAAAGCCAGTACCGGCTATCCTTATGAATTGTGACAATCAAACAGTAATTGTCAAGGTGAAGAGTTCAAAGGACAATGCACAGTCCAAAAGCACATAAAAATGAGATTAAAAGCTGTCAGACATTTGAGAAACTCCGGAGTGATAGAGATGGATTATATCTAGTCGGCTAAGAATCTGGCAGATCCCTTTATTAAAGGGCTATCACGTGTTGTGATAGAAAGTGCATCGAGGGAGATGGGTATGAAACCCACATGAGTTGCCATGGCAGTAACCCAACCTATGTGATCGGAGATCCCGTGAAGTGGGACCTGGGAAAACAAGCTAGTGGTTAACTGAGGAGAGTAATTTTTACTAACCCACTCCACTGGAGATGCAGTACTCTCAAAAACTGTATGGCAGGTTGACTTTTGTCTTAATGTGTTCTAAGGCTTGTATAAGCAAGATGCTATCCTACAGAGAGATCTTTGGAGGAACACACCTATATGATCCTGACTGCTGGTCACAGTCTATGAGATTGGGTAATCTCTAATAAGTTCATGAATAGGCCAGGAGTATGACTAATATGCTCCACCCGAGGGGTCAGCCTTCGGCAGCCTAGTACTGGCAAGACATTTAGTAAAACTATTTTACGCCAAACTAACAATTCAAGGCATAGTCCATTGTTCAGTTGTGATGTAGTGTAGCTACTTGTTCTAGGTGGATGTTCAACCCTAACGGGTCTCCACCAAAAATGCCGGTATATATAAACAGTGAATGGAACAGAGGACAACACCATGGGTCTTCGGAATCTGGTGGCGGATTGCTGAAATTAGGATGGGCTTGCAGGCCCATTAGACAATTTCCATTTAATCCCAAAGGCCCATGCTGCCATAGCAAATGGTGGGAGTTTAGTCCCACATTGCTAGTTGGGAGAGTTTTGCACCAGTTTATAAGGTGAGCTCTCTCCCCACTAGTGTGAGTTGGTATGAAGAGAGAGGAGTAGTGGAGGTGTTCCACACGCGCGCTCCTCCTCCGCCGCCGCCCGCCTTGCCACGCCTCGTCACGACGCGCCGCGGGTTGCGGGAATGAGCTGAGCCGATGCCTTTATTTTGGCAGTTGGAAACGGAGAGTCAAAAGACACGCCAATAATATGAGACGTCATATTGATTGCTGTCTATTGCGTCACATTTAACATTTATTTTGGTAACAGTCGCGCGCAGTAAAACGCCGCATTGATCACGTGGTAACCGCGCGCAGTAAAACGGCGCATTGATTACGTGGTAACGGCTGTAGTAAACGCCTAATTAATTTGTGAGCTGACCGTTCTCCTACCCGGCCGTGCCTATATATTGAGGTCGCAGGGGCGGACACAAATACACAACTCATACGCTCTGCACACATTGTCGTTCCTCTCTCTGTTGCTGCCGCCGGTGATCCCATCCCGTCTACCGCGTACACGGCCGACGGGAGAGCAGGCCTCTGAAACCCCGCCTCTCCAGATCCTGTACGGGAGAGGGGCGATTAGGTTTTTGGGGAGCGTCTCCTACTCGACTGCTCGCTGTCGTACGTCTACTTCGACTACTACCTCATCGTCAACATGGCCACCGAAGCCGAACGAGCTGCTGCTGCCGCCACTGCTGCCACCGAGGCCGCCGCTGCTGCTGAGGCCGCCACCGCTGCTGCCGCCGCCGCCGCGGCTGCCGCCACTGCTACGTCTACTGCCAACTGGCTGGTCTCAGGGTATAACACGTTTATCCCTGCCCTTGTTATTTCCATGTGTGTGATACTAGTAGTTTGCGTAGATGTGTCTACTGTCAATCTAGTATGCATGAATATGGTTAATTATCAGTATGTTTACGTCATGCTCGTGATTTATACTTGGATTAATTTAATCTGTAAATTGCCTAGATTCTTAACAATCCAAAAACCTAATATGTGTAGGCAATTTTCGATTCATGGTTTTGCTACTGCACAGAAACCGGACCCGTTTACGGGGACGTACTTTAAGCGTTGGCAGACCAAAACATTCATATGGCTCACGGCTATGAACGTGTTCTGGGTCGTCGGTGTCACTCCCACGGAAACGATTACTCCTGAACAGGAGAAGGCGTTTAGGGATGCCACCGTCGTCTTTGTTGGATGTGTTCTAAGCGTGATCAGAGAGAAGTTTGTTGACGCATATTTACATGTGCGGGTTGCCAAGGATTTGTGGGAGGCGCTCGAATCCAAATTCGGCGCAACCGATGCTGGCAGCGAGATGTATAGTATAGAGCAGTTCCATGACTACAGAATGGTCGAAAACCGTTCTGTTTTGGAGCAGGCTCATGAGATACAGTGCATCGCTAAGGAGATTGAAATTCTCAAGTGCGTGTTACCGGGCAAGTATGTCGCGGGATGCATAATCGCAAAGCTGCCTAATTCCTGGAGGAGCTTTGCCACTATTCTGAAACATCAGAGGCGTGAATTCTCAGTAGAGGATGTCATCGGCCATCTGAGTGTTGAGCAGAATTTGAGGGCAAAGGACTCGCATGGAAAAGGGAATGAAGGGACTTCTGCGGCCAATATGGTACAAAAGAACTACAACTCCCACAATAACAAGGCGAGGACTGGTGTCCAGCAGAATACCGACTTCAAGAAGAAGGCTAAGAATACCTTCAAGAAGGATAAGAAGAAAGATGGTTGCTTCACTTGTGGTTCACTGGAACACTGGGCTGTGAAGTGCCCAAAGAAGTATGTGAAGCCAGGACAGGATTCCAAGGCTGTCAACATGATCGTGAGCAACAATGAGAATGGGGCATCTGGGTATGGTAATTTGTTTACTGTATTTTCAGTTTGTCAGTCTACTGATTGGTGGATTGACACAGGTGCAAACATTCATGTGTGTGCTGACATCTCATTGTTTTCTTCTTATCTGGTCACAAGGAACGGGTCCGTATTGATGGGGAACGGCGCAAGTGCTTCTGTACTTGGTGTTGGCACGGTCGATCTGAAGTTTACTTCGGGAAGGATCGTGCAGCTCAAGAACGTGCAGCATGTCCCCGCCATCAAGAAGAATCTCGTTAGTGGCTCCCTTCTATGTAGAGAAGGATTTAAGTTGGTTTTCGAGTCCAATAAAGTAGTTGTAACGAAATATGGATTGTTTGTTCGAAAAGCGTATGAGTGCGGAGGTCTGTTCCGCTTTTTCCTCGCTGATTTTTGTAATAAAGTCGTGAACAATATTCATTCGAGTGTTAATGAAACAGAAGTTTGGCATTCACGTCTTTGTCACGTTGGTTTCAGTTGCATGACGCGGTTAGCAAAACTAAATTTAATTCCAAGTTTCACTTTAGCCAAAGGTTCTAAGTGCCATTCGTGTGTACAAGCAAAGCAACCTCGCAAGCCCCACAAGGCTACGGAGGAGAGACACTTGGCGCCATTAGAACTCATACATTCTGATCTCTGTGAGATGAATGGTGTGTTGACTAAAGGTGGAAAGAGATACTTCATGACGTTAATAGATGATTCCACTAGGTTTTGCTATGTATATCTGTTAAACACTAAAGATGAGGCTCTACACTACTTTAAAATCTATAAGGCAGAAGTTGAGAATCAACTTGAAAAGAAAATTAAACGAATCCGGTCAGATCGTGGTGGAGAGTATTTCTCTAATGAGTTTGACTCTTTCTGTGAGGAACATGGCATTATTCACGAGAAGACGCCTCCCTATTCACCTCAGTCAAATGGGGTTGCCGAACGGAAAAACCGTACTCTAACAGATTTGGTTAACGCCATGTTAGATACATCGGGTTTATCCAAGGCATGGTGGCGGGAGGCTATATTGACATCATGTCATGTCCTGAATAAAGTTCCGACAAAAGACAATGAGGTCACTCCCTATGAGCAATGGGAGAAGAGAAAAACAACACTCTCGTACTTACGTACTTGGGGATGTTTGGCGAAAGTCAATGTGGCGATCCCCAAAAAGCGTAAACTTGGACCAAAGACCGTGGATTGCGTTAATTTGGGATACGCTAAGAATAGCGTTGGCTATAGATTTCTAGTAGTGAAATCTGAGGTACCTGACGTGAAGGTCGATACGATTTTGGAGTCTAAAGATGCTACATTCTTTGAGGATATTTTTCCTATGAGAGATATGCAAAGCACTTCTAGACAGGAATCAGAGGAGACTCCTGAACCTGCCATTCCTATGGAATATTATGAACAAACACATGATGAGAATCCTGAGAAGGATGACGAGGAAACCCTTGGTGGGGGCAAGAGACAGAGGACTGCAAAGTACTTTGGTGATGATTTCCTTGTGTACCTTGTGGATGATACTCCCACTTCTATTTCAGAATCTTATGCATCTCCAGATGCTGACTACTGGAGAGAAGCGGTCCGTAGCGAGATGGATTCCATCATGGCTAATGGAACGTGGGAGATCACTGAACGTCCTTATGGCTGTAAACCATTAGGATGTAAGTGGGTGTTCAAAAAGAAGCTTAGGCTTGATGGTACGATTGAAAAGTACAAGGCTAGACTTGTGGCCAAGGGTTACTCCCAGAAAGAAGATGAAGATTTCTTTGATACTTATTCACCTGTGGCCAGACTGTCCACCATTCGAGTATTACTCTCGTTGGCGGCCTCGCATGGTCTTCTCGTCCATCAGATGGATGTTAAGACGGCTTTCCTAAATGGAGAGTTAGACGAGGAAATCTATATGCAACAGCCAGATGGCTTTGTGTTAGATGGTCAAGAAGGAAAAGTGTGTAAGTTACTGAAATCTTTATATGGGCTGAAACAAGCACCTAAGCAATGGCATGAGAAGTTCAATACAAGTTTAACATCTGTTGGCTTTGTTGTTAATGAAGCTGACAAATGTGTATATTATCGCCATGGTGGGGGCGAAGGAGTTATATTGTGTTTGTATGTTGATGACATACTGATATTTGGGACCAACCTCAAAGTAATCAATGAGGTTAAGTCATTTCTATCCCAGAACTTTGGGATGAAAGATCTTGGTGTGGCTGATGTTATTTTGAACATCAAGCTATTGAGAGACAATGAGGGTGGGATTACACTTCTGCAATCCCATTATGTTGAGAAGGTTTTGAGTCGTTTTGAATATTCGGACTGCAAAATTTCTCCAACACCATATGATCCTAGTGTGCGGATACGAAAGTTCGAAGGCACAGCTAAGGATCAGCTGAGGTACTCTCAAGTAATTGGTTCACTCATGTATCTAGCGAGCGCTACGAGGCCTGACATCATGTTTGCTGTGTGCAAACTAAGCCGGTTTGTTTCCAATCCGGGTGATGTGCATTGGCATGCTGTAGAAAGAATTATGCGCTATCTGAAAAGTACCGTGAACCATGGACTTCACTACAGTAGATATGCTTCGGTACTTGAAGGGTATTGTGATGCGAATTGGATCTTTGATGCTGATGAGATGAAGGCCACAACGGGGTATGTGTTTACCCTTGGAGGTGGTGTTGTTTCCTGGAAGTCTTGCAAGCAAACGATCTTAACGAGATCGACAATGGAAGCGGAATTAACAGCATTAGACACGTCTAGTGTCGAAGCAGGATGGCTTCGAGATCTTTTGATGGACTTGCCTGTGGTTGAGAAGCCAGTATCGGCTATCCTTATGAATTGTGACAATCAAACAGTAATTGTCAAGGTGAAGAGTTCAAAGGACAATGCATAGTCCACAAAGAACATAAAAATGAGATTAAAAGCCGTCAGACATTTGAGAAACTCCGGAGTGATAGCGGTTGATTATATCCAGTCGGCTAAGAATCTGGCAGATCCCTTTACTAAAGGGCTATCACGTGTTGTGATAGAAAGTGCATCGAGGGAGATGGGTATGAAACCCACATGAGTTGCCATGGCAGTAACCCAACCTATGTGATCGGAGATCCCGTGAAGTGGGACCTGGGAAAACAAGCTAGTGGTTAACTGAGGAGAGTAATTTTTACTAACCCACTCCACTGGAGATACAGTACTCTCAAAAACTGTATGGCAGGTTGACTTTTGTCTTAATGTGTTCCAAGGCTTGTATAAGCAAGATGCTATCCTAGAGAGCGATCTTTGGAGGAACACACCTATATGATCCTGACTGCTGGTCACAGTCTATGATATTGGGTAATCTCTAATAAGTTCATGAATAGGCCAGGAGTATGACTAATATGCTCCACCCGAGGGGTCAGCCTTCGGCAGCCTAGTACTGGCAAGACATTTAGTGAAACTATTTTACGCCAAACTGACAATTTAAGGCATAGTCCATTGTTCAGTTGTGATGTAGTGTAGCTAGTTGTTCTAGGTGGATGTTCAACCCTAACGGGTCTCCACTGAAAATGCCGGTATATAAGAAAAGTGAATGGAACAGAGGACAACACCATGGGTCTTCGAGATCTGGTGGGGGATTGCTGAAATTAGGATGGGCCTGCAGGCCCATTAGACAATTTCCATTTAATCCCAAAGGTCCATGCCGCCATAGCAAATGGTGGGAGTTTAGTCCCACATTGCTAGTTGGGAGAGTTTTGCACCAGTTTATAAGGTGAGCTCTCTCCCCACTAGTGTGAGTTGGTATGAAGAGAGAGGAGTAGTGAAGGTGTTCCACACGCGCGCTCCTCCTCCTCCGCCGCCCGCCTCGCCACGCCTCGCCTCGCCTCGTCACGACGCGCCGCGCCGCGGGTTGAGCCAAGCCGATGCCTTTATTTTGGCAGTTGGAAACGGAGAGTCAACAGACACGCCAATAATATGAGACGTCATATTGATTGTTGTCTATTGCGTCACATTTATTTTGGTAACAGCCGCGCGCAGTAAAACGCCGCATTGATCACGTGGTAACCGCGTGCAGTAAAACGGCGCATTGATTACGTAGTAACGGCTGTACTAAACGCCAAATTAATTTGTGAGCTGACCGTTCTCCTACCCGGTCGTGCCTATATATTGAGGTCGCAGGGGCGGACACAAACACACAACTCATACGCTCTGCACCCATTGTCGTTCCTCTCTCTCTGTTGCTGCCGCCGGTGATCCCATCCCGTCTACCGCGTACACGGCCGACGGGAGAGCGGGCCTCCGAAACCCCGCCTCTCCAGATCCTGTACGGGAGAGGAGCGATTAGGTTTTTGGGGAGCGTCTACTACGCGACTGCTCGCTGCCGTACGTCTACTTCGACTACTAACTCATCGTCAACATGACCACCGAAGCCGAACGAGCTGCTGCTGCCGCCACCGAGGCCGCCGCCGCTGCTGATGCCGACACCGCTGCTGCCGCCACTGCTACGTCTACTGCCAACTGGCCGGTCTCAGGGTATAACACGTTTATCCCTATCCTTGTTATTTCCATGTGTGCGATACTAGTAGTTTGCGTAGATGTGTCTACTGTCAATCTAGTATGCATGAATATGGTTAATTATCAGTATGTTTACGTCATGCTCGTGATTTATACTTGGATTAATTTAATCTGTAAATTGCCTAGATTCTTAACAAAAAGCTCCCGCATTGCCACTCAAAAACAAGCCCGTCCAAACTCACTATGCACGGTCCATGGAAAAAAGGAAACGACGGCAAAAATAAAAAATGGTGCAGCAAAGCGTGCAGGGAAATCATACGATCAGTCCAGAGCTGGTTCCTAATATAATCATACGAAAAATGATGCACTACTAATAGATAAGTAGTAATTTTATCATCCTAAAGGAAATCCACCATAAATTAAAATGAGATTCCGCCCTACACCAGAATAGAGATAAGACACATATTTTCTACCCTCCATGTCATCCAGAAATGACATTAAAATAGCCAACAAAGCTAAAGATAACATTTGTCTATACTACATCCATGTTTTGCACATGGCCTAGAGGATGGTTGACCACTAATACAGCTCTTCTACAGAGATAGAGCACTAATACAGTTCCTGAAATGCTGCCACAGGATAGAGAAGGGAACCCCTCTTGCGCACACACCGACTCGTCCAGGAATAAACAGCGACTTGTCAAACCTCAATACCTTGCGGCTTGAGCTACAATATCTGAATATTGTTCTTCCACAAAGGATTTCACTCTCAGTTCAGCCTTGCCGTCTTGACTGGGAGAATATGATTTAACACCGATGACTGTCGTCATTGCTGCAGAAGGTTGCGGTTCAAATCAAATGTTGATCATATTAAACATTTGCGTCATATTGACGGTAACTAACAGCAGGGTAATAGACAGGTCGAAGAAGTAATGGTCAACAGATGAAAGGCTCATATGGATGTCAGTGTTAGGAAGAAAAATATGCAGAACTGCCTGAGAGCTAACAAAAGTATTAAGAGTATACTACTTTCTTGGAAGCAGTATTTGCAGTGAAGCAGTAAAAAGAGAAATGCATTCCCAGAGAAAAAGCAAATCAGTGCACTTACTCTCATGTATACGGCCATATAGGAATCTTTCCCCACGCCAATCCTGCAAAGGCCTTGACCGGATTCTTGTACTTCGTCTAACGCCAGATTTCCACGAAAAACCAAATGCTGGTAGCAGTCATGAAAATAGTAGAAAAGATCATTAGTATCCTAACGATATAGTGGTATTTGTTTGGAGAGAAAAATGTCTGCATGCTGCAACGTGCAGAAGTAGGACCTGCCAGGCTTTTCCTTCCATCCAATTCTCGCCTCTTCTTTCTCCTTTGAGTTTCCTTTTGCACCTTGCCATTGTTTGGGGACGGTTGAACCATTGTACCAACTGTCTGTTGCTGGGAATACAAATGCAAAACTGAAAATTAATACTCAAAAGTTTAAGAAACATGTGTGGCAGTAGGTTAATATTCCCGATTGCTTGTTGTGTACATAACCTAAAGGCCCTAACGAGTTGGGTGTACCTACTTGATGGTAATATGCCCTAGAGGCGATCACTATTTTTTATGATCTTCTGGTGTAATATATTATCTCGTTTTTTAATGCTATTAATGTTAATAATATTGATTGGCAAATATGAGACTATGTTTATGGTGTTAATCTAACTGATCCAGGGTCTTAAACCATACGAAGGACACATATGAACTGTAAACGAGCACATGTATTGATTGATTATAATTTACAGATCATAGATATGGAGAGATCAAATAATTAATGCGTACTGTTGCACCTACTCTAGCACTCCGATGTGCGAGATTGCTGCCGTGCACATGTGCATACCTAGGAGGCATTGCTATGGTTGCTGTGACCCTAGAACAATGTGCAACTTTAACATGGCCGCAAGGTACTACTCCCTCCGTTCCATAATATAAGATGTTTTAGCTATTTCACATGTTGTCCAGATACACACTAAAGTGAGTGTACATATACACTAAAATGTGTCTAGATACATGTGTATGTATATGAATGTGGAAAAAGTCTAAAACATCTTATATTGTGGAACGGAGGGAGTATAAGACATGTGTATGTATATGAATTGGAAAAAGTCTAAAACATCTTATATTGTGGAACGGAGGGAGTATAAGATACAATCAGTGTGACACTTTGGGCGTGTTTGGTAGCCCGGCCGCACCCAGAAAATCTCACCCCACCCACCCTTTTGTTGTTTGGTAGCCCGGTTTGCTCCTCTGGCCCATGCCCACCTCATATGGAAAAGCGGCCTCAGCCCTGCCGGGTTGTGAAGCTCGATTCGAGCTTCTTAGCTTAGCCCGGTCGAACTCGTCCCGAAAAAATCCCACGCGCGTGGGCCCCACCGACGGCTCGCTCCCGTCAACGAGCCCCTCTCCTCATTCGCTCTCTCTTGTTCGGCCCTCTTCATCCCCGTCCATGCCGCCCCAACACCGCCCGTCCTCGCCTGCTGCCCAGCGCCGCCGCCGCCCTTCCCCGCTCGGATCTTGGCGTCCTGGCAGCAGCTCGTGGCGTCGGCTCGCGCGGAGGACGTTGCACGGTCTTGGCTGTCCTAGCGTACTGCCGGCGGCTCGCATCAGCTCGCAGCAGAGGTTCTGGGCTCCTCGTGGCGGCGGAGGCTCTCTCGCCCGCGGCCAGCGGCGCGTGACGGTGGTGACGCCGGAGCCCAAGCTCCAGGACTTGATTGCTTTTTTTGTAATCAAGGAACTCATTGCATTTTATCTTTTTGTCCAGGGACCTGATTGCTGTTTAATAATGTCTGGCCTAGCTCATGTCAAACGGGACACCAAACACAATCTCAACTAAGCACAGCTCACCTCACACGACCTACCAAACATCACATGTAAACCACACTTGTATATAGTCCACCTAGCTAGACTCAGCACGTATGAGGTGAGGTAGCCCAGCCGGGCTACCAAACACACCCTTTGTGATGGCCACAAGTTGCTATAAGATAACTTGCAGTAATTACTGGTGACTTCTGTACCTCCCTCGCGCAGCGTCTACTGGTATAGCTTGCAGTAATAACTGGTGACTTCTGTACAAAAGTACTTGTTTTGCGCTAGCGTGGCTACCGCGTAAATTACACTACTAAACCAGAAGTGACCACTCTGCCTCGTCAATATCAATAATGGCATCATATGCTAAGGCGCAGCTATCTAGCATCTTTATGCTCATGAATATCGTGTGCTTGACATGATAAACACTACACTTTGTTATAGCTGTCTGTATGTTGTCCCCACTATATTGTACAGATAAACAGAACCAGATGCCCACTGGATGTGACATATGTAAGCTTACAAGGACAAAAGTTTCAGTCTAGCAGCTAAAACATAAGAATATTTAAGAAACAAACCTACCTCAATATTTGTATCTTGCATATGAGGTTGAGTCTCAGTATCACAACTTTCTGGGGGCATTCCTAACAGATTGCTTGCCTCTTCTGTAACAAAATATACTTCAGAACTCCACGTACAGAAGAATGTTAAGTCGTGAAATTTGCACCAAGTAATTTAAAGCAGCTTATACAATATTTACAAAAAGGTACAGCATAGTAACAAAAGAAAACTAAAATTAGTTTGCAGATTTATAAGATTTTTTGTAGCACTACGTGTATATGGAACGTAACAAAAAGAATAGGCCATATATATGATATATTATTAACGAAGCACATGAAAGCGTGATCCTCCTCGCTAGAGGCCTGTGGTCCTATTTGACGAAGATGGTAGCCCTAGCTAAGAACAGTCCTTTGTAGCCAAATAGTAACTGAATGTTAAGTTACGAGCAATCGTTTTAAAGTACATGCATTACAAACTACTCCCTCCGTTCCTAAATGTAAGATGTTTTAGCCCTTTTCCATATACACACATGTCTACATGTATCTAGACAACTTTTAGTGCACATGTTCACTCATATTAGCATGTATCTAGACAACATGAGCAATAGCTACAACACCTTATATTTAAGAACGGAGGGAGTATTAAACATAAACAGGACGCAGAATAAGCAGAAATAAGACCTGCCCCTCTTTTACCTCTCCTCGATGGCTGCCTCCTCTTCCCATCCTGAATTTGTTTTTGCTTAGTATCCTTGCTCGGGAAGAGTTGGTTGCTTATATGAACTGCTGGTTCCTGGAAGTCCCAAGGCAAGCATTAAAAAAACTGAGAGCTGGTAAATATGAATTTTTCCTATACTTAAGAAAATGCACAATCTAAACTCAATTCCTTACAGCTGCCTGCAATATGAAAGACTGACTAAAAGTACAATAGTGTTTAATGAAGGAATCCTACCTCGTTTCCTTCATTAATATGAGATTGATTCTGTGGATGAATATCTTCTGGAGGTATTTCTGGCGCGTGGATTGGCTTATCTGTGAAGAAAACAAGCTTCAATGCAAGACTGGATAACTTTTCTATGTGTAAATGGCACAGAAAATGAGTTATGGCTCACACAAAGCATATATGGAAGTCCAAATCTGAAACAACTGATAGAGATTTACAGTTCGCTCCTAGCACACTATAAAATGGTCGGAAACTTTGAATCTACATAAACAGAGATAGACAAACTCTATGGCTACTACTTCTACAGCACTTTGATACGTGTTACCGAATAGCATCCACATGTCACCATCTGTTACTATCTTGATGGCTGATACTAAAATTTGTAAGAGGGGCTGTTCCGCTATTTCCCAAAACAAGTAAAACAGTGTTGACATATCCCTATACACAAAGTGGTGCCTACGTATAGATTAGCTACAAGTTATTGAGTATGCTGGTGCTTCTGCATGATGATGCCTCTTAATAGGAACGCACTTATCCTACAAAGTTCCCAAATCCTGCTAGAAACAATCATCTGATCTCATGCAGCAAATGATATTCGATTCCTTTGCCTAAATTTGTCATTTGGGTCCAGAATAGCATGCTTATATTCTGAATAGGAGATTCCTACAAACTATGCTTATAGTATGTATTGTTTCCAAACTATCATCAATAGGACAATTAGCACTAATATGCCATAACATGGTCATGATAAAACAATATCATCTTGCTTCATTAAATAGGTCCGCAGTACAACATAAAGGTCGCTCTCCAGAATCTGTACCACAACTCATTTGTTTAAGCAGTAAAATTTTATATTAATGTTGGAGAAAAACAATGTTGTAAGCCTATAACTGCACAAGAATACCAATGGAGTAGACAACTGACTAGTAAACAACTTTTGGACTTTGTCTGCTGTTATAACATTTCGCAGGATATTGCTGAAAGGAAAAGGGATTAAAGAGTAATAGGTTGCCTAGGAGGTGAGACAGAAGCATCATCCCAGGTGAACTGTGTCAAGTTCATGAACAATGTTTAAATCTTCACTATATTATAAAGTAGTCATGTCAAAAGTTTCGTGTCATGGTTATGTAGTTCAGGAAAAAACAAAAATACCAATGTTTTATCTCTCTCTTTTGCTGAATCCTGAGTCCAAGGCACTACAGACAACATGCGGAAATTTTTTTTAAGGAATAAGCCCAGCTCAAATTTGCAGGGACTGTATTAGACTTGGAGACTGCATTAGTATCCTTTGAATTACGTATTACTTAAAGAGTCAAGTAAGTCTTCCTACATAAGGGGCACTGTGAGCATCAACTATTACAAGTTAATCAAATTATTATCTATCTCCTTCGTGTTCTCCAACTTATGGTCTACTCCCTAATCCCCTACTGGCCATCTTCTTGGCGGTAGTTACCTCGGTTCTTTCAGAACTCCACATAGAGTAAAAAAAAAAAAAATTAATTCATGAACTACGTAATAAACAGCTACGAAGTAGATAAAGGTGGCATATAATAGTACTATGTGTACAAGAAACGTCACCATAGTGCAACATAATAGCAAACAAAGTTTAAATAAGCTGGCAGAAATTTATATAGTTCTTTCTAGCATTATACAAAACATTAAGAAAAGAGGAAGGGATATATGAACTATTAATGCAGAACATGAAAGCATGATCTTTATTCTCTAGACACGTGTGGCATTATCTAATGGCGGCACAGTCCCTGGCTAAGAACAATCCTTGTACCTAAATGGCAACTGATTCTTAATTCACAAAACTGTTCTAAAGGCTGCATGGCTACACACATTAGAAACTATTAAGTATAAATATAAAGTAGAATAGGCCAAAGTAAGACCTGGAACTCTTTTTCCTCTCTTGGCTGGCTGCTTCTTGTTTTTTCCTTTTTGAACTGCCTTTTGCTTACCATCTTTGCTCAGGGAGAGTTCATGGCTTATATCAACTGCTCGTTTCTGGAAGTCCAAAAAAGGCAGGTGTAAAAAATTTCTGCTTTACATGCAAATGTTTTAATTTCTTTCCTATATTTAAGAGAAGAATGCACAGGAAGATGCTCACCTAAGTTAATTACTTTCATAAGATTATTTACAATGGCAATTCTGAAGGACAAAAAAAGTGATGTATACCTAGGATGAACTAAGTACCACAGTCCCCCAAAACGGCCAGGCGCAGTTTTCTACAGCAGCAATTTCAAAAGAGTCATGCATAGTGAAAGAAGCCTACCTCCATATTTCCATCCTGAATATGAGATTGATTATGAGCGTCTGGAGGTATTTCCAGTGGATGAACTGGGTCACCTGTAGAAAACATGCTTTAGACCTCAACAAACAGTAGAAAGTGATGTCTATAAAACATAAATGTTTGGAAGTCTGCTTTAGACCTCAACCGGGAATAAGAAAATATGCTTTAGACCTAATATTTGACACATTTACCTTACTGAGAAAACTGTATGTCACGATCTGTAGACTAGTATGTTACTGAGTGTTTCCTAAGTTATCTAATGATTCGAGATAACTGATGTGCATGTAAATGCAACAAAATGAGATGAGGTGGTGTGCTCGAGGGTACAATTTTCTCATAAAGAAAAAATGCAATTACTGCTGAACTGCGCATGCAAGGCATATTGCAAGCAAACATTACTGGAGAATATGATGAAGATATAACATTATATGAAAACAAAATCTGATCAACTGATAGTGAAGGTCCATGTATATGTTATTAATCAAAGCCAATGCTTCTATGTGACCACAGTTCTTTGGAGGAATGCATCCATCCTTTATAGGTCCCAAGCCCTTACAAACAATCATTTGATGTCATGCACCAGATGATTCATTTTAACAAACATTGATGTTCACGTCCAGAATAGCGTGCACGAACTTTGTGCGGATGGTCGCTAGGAACAAGGATGTTTATAGTATGTATGTCTCCAAAATAGCATAACTAGAAAATTGATATGCCACAACACAGTCGATTTCATGATAACGTACTGCAATATTGTTTCTTTAATTATTTCAGCAATTGCAAATATGAACTACCATCTCATTTTCTTAAAGCATGAAATTCCATGCCACTACTAGGAACACACAGTGGTACGACAAAGAAAAGAGATTGTTTCTCTCTCTTTTGCTGAACCTTGAGTCCCATGTCTGATGAGCAAAATGTTATAACTCCTTTGATGGCATAAGTTCATCTCAATTTTGCAAGGAAAGTAGGTACCTTGAATAAGCCCGTCCGATCCAACCCCTCCCTGTCACACAGTAGGAATCAAAGTTTGATGCATGTTAAACACGCTAGAATGGGGTCTATAATTGACAGGAACAGTTTGTGCAGGAACTTGCCTGATGTTCAATATTTTCATCTTCATCATGCAATACGGATGCATTTCTACCTGGTGAGCTACTCAGGACGGCTGTCGTATCACCTTCCAAATGATGAGGAGAACAAATTGATGGTTCATAATTTGGCCTCTCGATAACTGGGTGATTCAATGGCACATCGTCTACCTGAAGCACAAAATAAAACATAATGTGCAGTGAAGTCAATGGTTCAGAAGAAGTTCAGTGATAAACAAGTGAGAAGGTAAGAAGACGCTCAATAGTAACTACCTCCGGTGAAATATTGTGACCGCTAGATGCATCTTTTTCTTTGGCAACATCACTTTCATCTGTTGAGACTCCATCGGGAATGTTTGGTACAGGCTCAAGAACATGATCTGGAGATTTGGTGCTTGAAGTTGGAGTCTCATTTCCAGTAGAGGCCTCACCACCCGTCGAAACAACAGAATTATAAGGACTGTGCCGCGACGATTGTTTACCTGTAACAGTTCCTGGAGAATTGTCCGATTCATCGTCTTCTGAAAGATCTTCTTTATCATTCGGAATGTCTTTACCAAGTATTTGTTTCTCCCATTTTGAAATTCGAGCATGGTGGCTCCTTGATACAGATCTTTCTGGAGTATGATCACTCATCAGATGTTTCCGTTCAGTAGTGCTGTTTACACGCCTATCAGCAGGAACATTGAACAAGTCAGGGAGACAAACTTTTCCTATGCTTATTTCTTTAATCTGTAACGTCTCCCGTATTAGGTTTTCCTCTTCAGATTCATCCAAATTTTTGAATGCTGACATTAATTCATCCAAAGCACCTTTATCCTTCTCAGCAAATGAATCTGTACAGGGGAAATTATGTTAAGCGAAACTAGGTTGAAAAATAGTTGCATCAGGTTTGAGGAGGGTTGTTTAACCTTTTCTCACTGAGACATCTGGTATATCACATTGGCTAGAACTTGAAGGAACCGGCAGCTTGGTTCTTTCAGGAACTGAAGAAGCCATATCGTCTTGAGTGGACTGAGATTCAGTTATGGTTTCTATTTGCGAAGCAGATGCTTTAATAGCATCTGGGGTATCCACGTCCAGGCTGAAGTTGTAAGAATAGACTGATTTTCTCCTGAGAGTTAAAATAACAAAGCATGGGTCAATTCCTTTTATGATGGACGCTTCCAGGTGCATGGCAAGTTGGCAACAACAAATAACGTTTGTAAAGTGACGATAGGTTGATCGAAAGTAGCTAAATGGAGCAAACTTTCTAATACTTACTGTCTTCTTCAATCAGTGGAAATCACAACTCATAAGCAACAGCAAAATGATAACTATGAAAACAAATCCAAAGTAAATTTTGCAAAGCACAGAAGACTATAGCACACAAATGGTTCTAAGATCATATTATAAATAATCCCCTTTATAAACGCTAATATAAGTTAGAAGGAGTCATTCGTCAGGTAAAACATTAAATAAAAAAGGCAGCATACCTCGCCATACCAGGCCGCTTCTTTGATGGTTCAACAGGCCGATGACGATCTTCTGTTTCGGTTGGAACTTCACCTCTTAGCCTTTTCATCTCCTTGTCAGCTTCTGCATTCACGAACACCATGTTAGAGCACTATTGCCATTTACTGTTTCACTTAGTACCACCATTAGAAGGCAGTGATAGGGTTACCATCAAGCTGTTCCCAGGTTAAGAAGTATTCTTCCGGATCCTCGATGTCTTGCAACTGAGAGAAGTCGACTTGTTGCACGGGGTTGCTGCAAAACAGTAGCATCAAACCAAGTTATTCGAACTCCATTCACAGCTCACCACGGCAGAATGCAATTGACTTATGACCATATCGTTCCATAAGGCATAAGCTGTGAAGTTATAACTGAAAGTAACAGCTCAGGACAAATAAGTGAATTGCCTTTGGAGGGGCTTGAGAGAGAATCGAGCTCGCTTGCGGTCCAGCCCAGGCCTTCTGCCCTGCTGGTTGTTCTTGCCGTTCACAGCAGCAGCAGCAGCAGCAACTTTCACTCCGTCCTCCTGATAGAGCTTCTGGATTTCCCCCCGCTCCTTCAAAACTAGCTTGGCCTGCTCCATCAGCTCCTTGGATCGTTTCTGCACCGGAACGGACGTTGTGAGATTAGCTCCAGCAATCAATGAAACAGCAAATAGTTTGTAACTTATTCTCCTCTGTGGATTATCCCATGTTATTTTTATTTTATTTTTTGAAGGAAGGAAAACCGCCAGGCAATAAGAAAAAACGAAACCCTCGGTCCCCAGTAGATCGAACTCCGAATGAATCCAACCAAGCAAGCGCAAGCACACGCGCGCGCGCCGATTCCAGAGCTGAGGGTCGCGTAAGGAGCGTACCAGCGGTCCGCCGAGCAGTGCCCCACAGGCCCTAGAGGGAGATGCGGCGGCGGCGGCAGGGCCAAGGGTCCAGGGGAGGAGGGACGTCGCAGAAGTGACGGAGCTGAGGGGGTCACCCGCGGCGTCGACAGAGGCCATGCGCGGGCGGCGCGACGCCTGGATCTCGCCGCCGGCGGGGCGGCAGTTTGGGGCGAGAGGTCTGGTGGAATTCAAAAATCGAAACCGGGAGCGGGGCTGGAGAGTGGGAGTGCGAGGGCCAGGGTTCGGCCGTTGGGCGGTGAACGGTGAACCCCTCTGCTCTGGATTTGCGGTTGGGACGCTGGGTAGCTGGCCAAACGGGCACGATTAAGGGTGTGTTTGTTAGCCCGTATGGGCTTTCTCATCTCATAGGTGTCCACTCTAGCTAGGCTGACTAGGTACAAGTGTGTTCTAATGGTTATGTTTGGTAGCCTGAGTTGAGAGCTTGTTTGGTATCCCGTATAACCTGAACTCTGACAGATATTTTAGAAAAGCAATCAGGTCCCTGAGATATAAAATGCAAATGCAATCGGGTCCCTGGGTGAGTTCTCTGGCTTCCCTGCCGTCGCCGCCAGAGCAGCCGTCGTGGCTGCGCGAGGAGGCGACCGCGCTGGCCTCCGTGGCTGCGAGGAGGCGACTGTGCTGGGCCGCCGTGGCTGCGAGGAGGCGACCGCGCTGGCCCTCCGTGGCTGCGCGAGGACCCTCCGTGGCCGCACGAGGAGCCGGCCCCTCATGGACGCGAGGAGGCGCGGGCAGCGGGCCGGCGTGAGCCTACGGGGCGGCGCGAGCTTCTGGAGGGGGAGGAGGGCGGCGCCGGCGAGGGTAAGGTTGACGGGGCGCTAGGCTGCACGGGGCGGCCCTGGGCGGCGGGGCGGATCGACGGAGCACTGGGCGGTGGAGCGGGAACCACAGAAAGAGAGAGAGGATGCGAGGCTAAATGGCAGCAATTTTCGGACGGGTGGGAGACCCACATCGCAGGGGGCCCACGCGTGGAGCGAGCAGGGGTGAGTTGTGTAACATCCCAGTGTTTGGGAAGTTATAAGGATCTAAATATAATTTGTGCATTTGCAAAGCATGCATGTAAAAGTACGGGAAATTTTGGCGCGAAAGTTTAAACGAATCAAAGTAACCAATGTTTCACTTGACATGATGAAATAGGTCTAGTTCATCTAGTCATGGGTACATTTGGAGTGATCTTTATAACAGGCATCTTAAGAAACTAAATCAACTGATAACACAAACCATGATTTGTTGGGACCAACACAAACTCTCAACAAGCCTAACCTCAAGTCTATAAGTGACTTGGGATAATTCACTAGGTATCTAGAACTCAAAGAGGAGTGAGTATCCAAATCAAGCATCTGATGATCATACTTCCACCAACAAGTACTACACAATTGAACCATCTCATCAACAGAGGTGTTATGTTCTCTCAAACAATAACTCTTAAGTTATAAACCATCCACACAACATCTTTCTAAATTATTTAGTAACTACTAAGTGAATCATCACAAGTAAATAACAAAATTTCAATAGAACACAAGTGATAGAAACAAGTATTAACTTAAACCCCACAAGTGGGAAATGACATAATAATTGTATTAACATATTTATCGAATATGTACATATCTCCTCAACCATAAAAGAAGTACCTAAGAGAAGATATAAATCTTCTTAAACTACTGTTAAACCTTGATCATCACACATGATATTCCCAAATCTCTATATCTGCATTATGAATGACAAAGTTAATAAAGGGATGAATATAAAGTAGATCATGACACCTGGGAGAACAAATAACAACTATGACATAAGTCATTAAACCTCAATAACCTTCTTATGCTAATTGTCTTATTCATCCTATACTAGTGAGCACATGAGCTATGAACACATCAATAAACCATTTGATCAACTCACTATTAAGTCATCATTCCACAAACACTTCACATTTCTATCCACATCAATTATCAACTAGAGTATCTCTGGATACAAGTAAGAATAACAACAAGTATAAACTCTATTAGAGGAATTGAATGGAAAGCTAAGTAAAACTAATCATGTATGAGACAAGTACATATCTTTTGGGAAATAAACAAGAAGTATATGTAAGGATAATAAAAGCATGAGATAACTCCTAATCTAGATCTTTTTATGTTGTCCAGACCATTCTATCTTGTTCCCAATCTTCTCTAAATCATTCTGCAAGAGAAGCAACTCACAAGAAAGGAGGAACTACCACAGGAAGATCTTCAAGAAGATTATTTAGAGTGTTCTAGAAGTGCTACTCTAACTTATTATAAGAGTACTTGGAAAACTCTTATATATTGATCTGATCTTATTAACACTCTTGAAACAGTGTGATACTCCAATGTTAGTGCTATATAGAAGTAGTTTGGTAACAAGCCTGTACACCTTGTTAACAGATCACTTTTGTATACTCAAACAATTGAGTGTCATATACAAACAAACAGAAGGTTGAATAACCTAGTACATCTCAGTCTCTTGTATATGAAAAGTAATTTGGGGCAAGCCTTGCAAACTTGTCAACAAATTCTCCTTATATGCTTAAGGCTAACTGATGTCATAAACTACACCTACACTCCTTTTATCACCAACCAAGAGAAAGAATAACACCAAGGAAACAAGAAACCATTATATAATCATTTAAGTAAAATCTTTGCTTGGAATAACTGTTTGTTCTCACCACAAGGGTGAGATAGTTGAAGATTGAATCCAAGAGATATATTACTTGCAATTGACACAAGATGAAAACAGAAGGCTAGTGGCAACTAGAGAGAAGAACATCAAGCAACAGAAGAGCACATGAAGCAACACTGCCTCAGTAAGGGAGCATAAGAATTTATCCAGTAAATCATTAGGATATAATAGAAAACCAATAACCTTTGTCAAGCCCATCAGAAATGAGGAACTCATAGTAATATCTTAAATGAAACAATTATCAAGTATGAAATAATAACAAGTCATTGCATCCACATGTCTTGTTATGTGGAGGTAGATGAAAACAAGCTTAATACCTTGTTTTTCCAAATCCTTTTCATAAAAAAGACTAACAGATGATAGCAAAGATTCATCAACCCATAGCCATGTAAAATAATTACATGCTCTAAAGAAAACATGGGATAATATCCATATTGGAACCTATGTGGGAAACAAGAAAATGTGATCCCAAAACCACATATGTTTTCCATCTGGTCAAGTACTAAAAACAATCAACATGACTTGCACTCACCTAAGTAATGTGTCAACCAAAATTGCTATGAAAATAACATAGTATTGTAAAAAGAAAACAAGTTCTTTCACTCATGGAAATCATGTGGTGTGACATGGAATAAAATTCCATATTAAATTGTTTTCATAACAGTGCATAGAACCAGTACCAAGTAATTTTACTAAAATACCTTCTATAAGGGATTATGCCTAAAATTGTTCAATTATGATACACCACCTTGGTATCCACAAGTATGGAGTATGTACTTTTATTAAATATGCTTTAGCATAATTTTAAAGCTATTAAATAAATTAAAAGAGGAGAAAACAACAAAATCACTTAATCTAGCACCCTAAATAAAAAATATAAATATTCATCAAATTCACCAAAACAAAACATGGTGAGATGTAAAATTTGATGAGGAATTCAAATATATTTTTTGTTAATTTTAATGTTTACAAATAAGCCCTGAAAACAGTGTTTTCTCTCAGCTTTTAAGACAAGAGGGACCTGTTTGTAAATTCTAGAACTTCTAGGGGGTTATCGAAATTCCACGAAATATTTTCCTTTCTTCTTCCTCTGCCAGAAGGCAGAGGAGAAGATCGTGCAGTTCTCCTCGCTGCTGGCACCTCCTGCCGCCGCCGTTCCATGGGGATAAGACCACCCCGAGAGGCGTCCACATCTCTCTCTACTCACTCTCTCCCTCTAGCATGCGTTGCTCTCTCTCTGTGTAAGAAAAACGTGCAGAAAACCTAACCCTAGTCACCACGGTCGCCGTCGTGCGCCGGCGTTTTAGCCATCCCCGCACTATTCCGAGACCACCAACAGGTTCCCCGTGGTCCTCTTCCTCACCTCGAGTGCGCCAGGTCGCCGAGGAGCCGTATGTCCCCGGAATCGACCGTTCTCCTCCGCGGCCGGCAGAAGGCCGCCGCCGGCGATTCGTCGTCGTTGGGCAGCTTCTCACCTCCCCAACCACTTCACCATACTCCTGGTGAGATCACACACCTCGTGGCATTTTTCATTCGGCAAATCCGCGTTGATTTCTTGGAGTTCACCGGGTACTGTCACCGGCCGTCGCGAACCTCGTCGCCGGCGGGTCTCCGATGACCATATGGTCATTCCGCCACCACCAATAGCTTCCTCTGGTTCCACTCTAGCTCTAGGATCCATCCAATCGGGCCAATTCGCACTCCATGGTCGGATTGCTATCATACAGTAGGAATCGCCAATTCGGGTGACACAGTCATGACGTCATCATGATGTCATGCTTCCTTTTCTTTTAATTTCCTTTTAATTTTGATTAAAAAAAACGAATATGACAGGTGGGACCCACCTGTCAATTTAAAATAGGCAGAAAATTCATTAATCCTATAAAAATCAATAACTTTCATTCTATTAATCAGAAAAATATAAATAATATCCAAAATTGATTAGAAAAATATAATCTAAATGATTATCCACTTTTCAAAAATATTTAGTAAAGTTTAAAATTTAATATTTTCTTTAATTAAATTAAATCATTTAAAATTGAGAAAATAATAAATAATTCATAAAATCAGAAAAATACAAGTTATATACCAAAATGCTCCAAATCACAAATACAACTCATCTATGATGTTTCTAAAGTCATTTGATCAAGTTTCATGTGTGCAATAGTTTGCTTAGTCATTTAATTCATTTAAAAATTGAGAAATTAATAATTTATTCAAATATTTTCACAAAGATAAAATGTTATATCAAATTAAAGAGAAAAGAATTTCCAACTCAAATATGTCAAATATAAAACATTTTGTTTAACTTATAAACTTGTTTCTGTTGGTATAATGGAATTCTATAATATTCTATTATAACAGAAATAACTGCCACACTATTATTTTCTTTACTAATAAGACTCTCAGGTTTCCACACCTACTAAAACCTATCATCACAAGTCATTAGCAAGTATTGTGATGATAGAGTTAGCTGTACTAGTTCATCATTTTCAACTATACTCATTGTCATTAGCTCTACACTTTTGGAGTATAAAATCAAACATGTTTGTTACATTTTCAATAATTGTTTACCATGTGCTATTGTCTTGTTGCCTAACCATGTTATAACACTTCTACTTAAACATGATAACAAGTGTTTGTTCAATAAAAGTGAAACACACTTAAGCCTAACAGAAATAACAACATCACCACAAGTAATGAAACAACTCTAAGTCACCTAACAATTGTGTGAATGCGTTATCGTTTCAAACGTGGCTTACACTTGTAAGCTGGGGTATTTTCCCGGGGATTTCACGATGCATCTCATTACTATGCATATATCATCTTGCCAGTGTTTCTGTAGTCCTTACCGGGACTACTTTGCTATCTTTCAGATGTTTGGATTTCTCTACGCGACCCTCGAACCCTGAAGACCTGGATTATTATTGTTATGTCAATCTCAGGAAAGTTCATCACTTGCTCATATCCTTTGCAGTACTTCATGACAAACTAATTGCCAAAAACCCTATCGTCTTATCACCTACTCTCAAAAAAATGCATGATTCTATTTTTTATAATAATATGACTAATTGAATGACTACCCGAGTGGTAGTGTTATTTGGTGGGCGGATGGAACCATGGTAAGATGAATAGGTCAAAGGAAGGTTCCATCTGCATGGGAACGTATTACCTAGGAATTAACAACAACTGCCGTCAGGATTCTTGCGCCGTAAATTCGCGTTGACCATGGATCTTTTGTGGGGGGGGGAGTAAGTCAGCCGTGATATTTCTCTCGTTCGCATGTCAACGGACTAACAGAGACGTACGCTGTAGGTCTTGCGAGACTACATGCACATGGGTGGGAGCCCTTACGTCCCACGGGCTCTGGGGTCTATGAGTGTCTGCCAGGGGCGCGTAGATCTCCATCGTGAGGGGTGGAATCAGGCGTTCAACCTGCTGGCAGAAATGGGTGGGCATGCGTTGTGCGGAGAAGCACGGTTTGGCTTGGACCAACTACCGGGCCCCACACCTGAGTGGGAGTGGACAGGATCTCGAGCCTGGTTGTGCAACATGGTCTTGGTCGTCCATGGGTAAAGTAACGCACCTCTGCAGAGTGTAAAAGGATGTGACATGTTACCCCTTGTTCCGGGAAGGAGCTGCGAACGCCGCAGGAAAGGCAACTCCATGAAAGTTCTAATCCTGTGAAGATCTGGCGGGCATAGTTTTCAGAATTAAAAGCAACCTCTTGAAGAAAGTTTTACAAAACCTTGCATTACTTTATGACTCTTTCGAGTCTAAAGCTGTAGTTAGTGCATCAACCACCCACTATATATCATGAATTTGCTGAGTAATGCTCGTTACTCATTCTATCCCGTTTGACCCCTTGCTTAGAGTTGAAGCCTGTTGAAGTCGTCATCGAGAAGCCATCGCTGTCTACGGAAGCTAGGTGGGGTCTTATACTACTTAGCCAGTAAAGCATCATCATCAACAACGCTGATGGAGGAGAAGCTATCAAGGTGTAGGTAGAGTCCATTCTTGGACTTAGCATTTACAAGCCATATTTTAGGGCTGACATCAGCCGTAGTGGATTAGTTCTGAGCTAGAGTTCTTCTCCGGCTTGGAGCTTCGAATTGCTTCTTCTGATGTTTCATTTGCAGGACATCTTCTTGATTCATCAGGGAGATTCTCAAGATTTTGTAATGAAGTTTGTATCCTATAGTTTTGCCTGGTCCCGCTGTGTTTCTGGTGTACCACTCTGAGAGATGTAATATTCACGGATAAGTCCTTCTGTGAGTATTATGTCACCGACTTGCGCACTACACATGCAGTGGTGTGCTGGGTCCCCACAGGTGGTATCAGAGTGAAGCGACCTTAGGTTTAAAACCTTTTAGGAGATCTGTAGGTTGGTAAATATTATAGGAAGCCATCTTATCTAAACCACACTTCCTACAACTATGATGATCATTCACTTGAGAACGATATAATCATACTTGTATAGAATTGTTCTTACTCAACCTGAGTAAATCTACTTATCTATTATCTTTATACTTAGGTATAAATAGGTAGAAGTTTAGCAAGTATCAGTTTCAATAAGAAAAAGAGTTCTGACCTGGTCAGAGATGCTTAAGTCAAAGTGATGATTACCCCATTCTATGAATGAATAGGATGGAGTAGAATATGGTATTGAGTTAGTATAGGAGTCATCAAGAATGGATGTTGAGAATCCTTAAGAGATATTATAAACCATGGTAACTACAGGGTATATACCATATCCTTAGTTATCAAGTTAAGAGGTGAATCATTATAGTATAGTATAGCACTAGGAGAAGGCATAGGAATTGATGGAAGCTACATTACTACTACCACGATGTGATCAACACCATGAAGGATCAACAGATACCATGAGAAGATTATCATAATCAAGATGAAGTAATTCAAATACATAATACTTAGTTCGGTATGGAACTAAGTTAGACAACAACTACTATAGGATTATTTTGTCTTGGTTTATTCCATTGCTGTAAGGCATGCAATTGGAGTAATTACCTAGGCAAAGAGTGGTTGTGTAGAATAGGATTACAAGGTAATATATACCTACTTGTAGTGTATAGCATTTAAGAGCCTTGGTACTTGAGAGGTTTTACTCTAAGTACTTTTATTTCACAGGCTTTTGATGCATGAGTGATAAATGCATTTGGGATTTATTGCTTCTTATTTGGATCTTTGATTGACTAGATCTGTACATGAAGATTGAATTTGATGTGCAAATGCATGTGCAAACATTGAGTTCTATTTTGATGTTACTGGTCTAGAGGGTATAGGATTAGTATGAGAGCGGTCTGAAATATCAGTAGTTTGAAGCCACCACAACAACTCTGGAAGACTAGAAAGTCAAGAAGGAAGATGACAATGAAGCCACTGATGAAAATGGACCACATTCCACATCCTGTTTGGAGTGGGAAATATACTTCATCAACACATGGAGATATACTACAAGTGATGCCAAGACAATAACATGAGTAGTTATATCCTAGAAGGAATTATGTAGAAGTTTGATAAGTTAACTTATAGAGTCACCCTATAGAAGTTGAAAACCAATGATGTAGAAGGACCATAGGAAGTAACCAATGGAATAGGTTATAATCACCTAAAGGATGAGTTAAAAACTCGAGGAAACTCGAAGATATTTTCACTAATAGATGAGTCTAAATCCATGTACACTATGTTGTACAAGTTTCTTTGCATAGTATTTCTCTTGAGACCCATAGATTCAACCAAATGGAAATCTAAACATAGACGGTATCCAGTGTACCGGAAGAATTTTATTGGTTATTCATCACTCGGTGGATATACCAAATGTTCTTCAGAAAGTTGTGAGAGTTAGGAAACCATACCTATTCATCGGAGAATGAAACCTGGTATCCACTATGTGGTGGAAATACCACGTGTTCTTCGTGAGACTATTAGGAAGGCCTAGTAACAAGACAGAGTTGTCCTAACAACTGGAATACTATTAGATTATCATACAAGACAGTGGAAGGTGAACAATCAAGACAAGAGGATACACATGCCAAGGTCAACACAAGAAACAGATGTGAAGATTCAACGGTCTACAGAAGTTCTCTCTACCTATCTTTACGTGAGAGAGGTTGAACTTCGGGACGAAGTTCTTGTTAAGGGGGAGATACTGTAACATCCCAGTGTTTGGGAAGTTATAAGGATCTAAATATAATTTGTGCATTTGCAAAGCATGCATGTAAAAGTACGGGAAATTTTGGCGCGAAAGTTTAAACGAATCAAAGTAACCAATGTTTCACTTGACATGATGAAATAGGTCTAGTTCATCTAGTCATGGGTACATTTGGAGTGATCTTTATAACATGCATCTTAAGAAACTAAATCAACTGATAACACAAACCATGATTTGTTGGGACCAACACAAACTCTCAACAAGCCTAACCTCAAGTCTATAAGTGACTTGGGATAATTCACTAGGTATCTAGAACTCAAAGAGGAGTGAGTATCCAAATCAAGCATCTGATGATCATACTTCCACCAACAAGTACTACACAATTGAACCATCTCATCAACAGAGGTGTTATGTTCTCTCAAACAATAACTCTTAAGTTATAAACCATCCACACAACATCTTTCTAAATTATTTAGTAACTACTAAGTGAATCATCACAAGTAAATAACAAAATTTCAATAGAACACAAGTGATAGAAACAAGTATTAACTTAAACCCCACAAGTGGGAAATGACATAATAATTGTATTAACATATTTATCGAATATGTACATATCTCCTCAACCATAAAAGAAGTACCTAAGAGAAGATATAAATCTTCTTAAACTACTGTTAAACCTTGATCATCACACATGATATTCCCAAATCTCTATATCTGCATTATGAATGACAAAGTTAATAAAGGGATGAATATAAAGTAGATCATGACACCTGGGAGAACAAATAACAACTATGACATAAGTCATTAAACCTCAATAACCTTCTTATGCTAATTGTCTTATTCATCCTATACTAGTGAGCACATGAGCTATGAACACATCAATAAACCATTTGATCAACTCACTATTAAGTCATCATTCCACAAACACTTCACATTTCTATCCACATCAATTATCAACTAGAGTATCTCTGGATACAAGTAAGAATAACAACAAGTATAAACTCTATTAGAGGAATTGAATGGAAAGCTAAGTAAAACTAATCATGTATGAGACAAGTACATATCTTTTGGGAAATAAACAAGAAGTATATGTAAGGATAATAAAAGCATGAGATAACTCCTAATCTAGATCTTTTTATGTTGTCCAGACCATTCTATCTTGTTCCCAATCTTCTCTAAATCATTCTGCAAGAGAAGCAACTCACAAGAAAGGAGGAACTACCACAGGAAGATCTTCAAGAAGATTATTTAGAGTGTTCTAGAAGTGCTACTCTAACTTATTATAAGAGTACTTGGAAAACTCTTATATATTGATCTGATCTTATTAACACTCTTGAAACAGTGTGATACTCCAATGTTAGTGCTATATAGAAGTAGTTTGGTAACAAGCCTGTACACCTTGTTAACAGATCACTTTTGTATACTCAAACAATTGAGTGTCATATACAAACAAACAGAAGGTTGAATAACCTAGTACATCTCAGTCTCTTGTATATGAAAAGTAATTTGGGGCAAGCCTTGCAAACTTGTCAACAAATTCTCCTTATATGCTTAAGGCTAACTGATGTCATAAACTACACCTACACTCCTTTTATCACCAACCAAGAGAAAGAATAACACCAAGGAAACAAGAAACCATTATATAATCATTTAAGTAAAATCTTTGCTTGGAATAACTGTTTGTTCTCACCACAAGGGTGAGATAGTTGAAGATTGAATCCAAGAGATATATTACTTGCAATTGACACAAGATGAAAACAGAAGGCTAGTGGCAACTAGAGAGAAGAACATCAAGCAACAGAAGAGCACATGAAGCAACACTGCCTCAGTAAGGGAGCATAAGAATTTATCCAGTAAATCATTAGGATATAATAGAAAACCAATAACCTTTGTCAAGCCCATCAGAAATGAGGAACTCATAGTAATATCTTAAATGAAACAATTATCAAGTATGAAATAATAACAAGTCATTGCATCCACATGTCTTGTTATGTGGAGGTAGATGAAAACAAGCTTAATACCTTGTTTTTCCAAATCCTTTTCATAAAAAAGACTAACAGATGATAGCAAAGATTCATCAACCCATAGCCATGTAAAATAATTACATGCTCTAAAGAAAACATGGGATAATATCCATATTGGAACCTATGTGGGAAACAAGAAAATGTGATCCCAAAACCACATATGTTTTCCATCTGGTCAAGTACTAAAAACAATCAACATGACTTGCACTCACCTAAGTAATGTGTCAACCAAAATTGCTATGAAAATAACATAGTATTGTAAAAAGAAAACAAGTTCTTTCACTCATGGAAATCATGTGGTGTGACATGGAATAAAATTCCATATTAAATTGTTTTCATAACAGTGCATAGAACCAGTACCAAGTAATTTTACTAAAATACCTTCTATAAGGGATTATGCCTAAAATTGTTCAATTATGATACACCACCTTGGTATCCACAAGTATGGAGTATGTACTTTTATTAAATATGCTTTAGCATAATTTTAAAGCTATTAAATAAATTAAAAGAGGAGAAAACAACAAAATCACTTAATCTAGCACCCTAAATAAAAAATATAAATATTCATCAAATTCACCAAAACAAAACATGGTGAGATGTAAAATTTGATGAGGAATTCAAATATATTTTTTGTTAATTTTAATGTTTACAAATAAGCCCTGAAAACAGTGTTTTCTCTCAGCTTTTAAGACAAGAGGGACCTGTTTGTAAATTCTAGAACTTCTAGGGGGTTATCGAAATTCCACGAAATATTTTCCTTTCTTCTTCCTCTGCCAGAAGGCAGAGGAGAAGATCGTGCAGTTCTCCTCGCTGCTGGCACCTCCTGCCGCCGCCGTTCCATGGGGATAAGACCACCCCGAGAGGCGTCCACATCTCTCTCTACTCACTCTCTCCCTCTAGCATGCGTTGCTCTCTCTCTGTGTAAGAAAAACGTGCAGAAAACCTAACCCTAGTCACCACGGTCGCCGTCGTGCGCCGGCGTTTTAGCCATCCCCGCACTATTCCGAGACCACCAACAGGTTCCCCGTGGTCCTCTTCCTCACCTCGAGTGCGCCAGGTCGCCGAGGAGCCGTATGTCCCCGGAATCGACCATTCTCCTCCGCGGCCGGCAGAAGGCCGCCGCCGGCGATTCGTCGTCGTTGGGCAGCTTCTCACCTCCCCAACCACTTCACCATACTCCTGGTGAGATCACACACCTCGTGGCATTTTTCATTCGGCAAATCCGCGTTGATTTCTTGGAGTTCACCGGGTACTGTCACCGGCCGTCGCGAACCTCGTCGCCGGCGGGTCTCCGATGACCATATGGTCATTCCGCCACCACCAATAGCTTCCTCTGGTTCCACTCTAGCTCTAGGATCCATCCAATCGGGCCAATTCGCACTCCATAGTCGGATTGCTATCATACAGTAGGAATCGCCAATTCGGGTGACACAGTCATGACGTCATCATGATGTCATGCTTCCTTTTCTTTTAATTTCCTTTTAATTTTGATTAAAAAAAACGAATATGACAGGTGGGACCCACCTGTCAATTTAAAATAGGCAGAAAATTCATTAATCCTATAAAAATCAATAACTTTCTGTCGTGGTGGTGTCACGGCAGATGCCATGGGATGGCTAAAGATGTGGGGACGATGGACGCTGGAGGTGTCCGGGGAGGGATCACGCGACGAGTAGCCGCGTGAGGTAAGATCCACACAACACAAACAACACGATGTACCCAGGTTCAGGGCCCTCGTGAGGAGGTAAAACCCCTACTCCTGCCTTTCTCTATGTATTATGTTATCTCTCCGAGTAGCCTCAGTACAAATGGTATCTCTACCGAGTAGCCCCTCTCTCCTCTCCGAGTAGAGCTAGGTCAAGAACTTAGGGTTTCTAGGGTTCTCTATGAGCATGTGAGAGCATGGAATGAGATCATAGAATGAGATCCCTCGCGCAGGAGGCGGCGGGGCACCTTATATACACGGTGCCCAGGCGGATACGTCCAAATCTAGACAAGTGTCGACATAGTGTGCACATCGTCCTTTCTCCGAGTACCCGCTGACAGCTTTGGTTCCTAACCTTGGCTGCTTCTGTAAAGTCGTTGGGCAAAACTAGGGGACAGACTGGTATCACTGTACCTAGGCACAGAGTAGGCCCCCTTATCCTGTCACCGCCTGCTTCCATGCTGTCACTGTCAGGCAGGCCGGCCCCAGGTGAACAGTAGTTCGAATGCTGCCAAGTACGGACCCAGGATACGCGGGATCCTGTGTCAGAACGGCTCCTTTGACTTTCTGGCCCGAGTAGGTTCCCGCCAATTGTTCCCGCCAATTGTACTCGGGCCAACCCTTCTACTCGAAAGGTTAGAACTTGATTGATATCTCCTTCTGGCCATCTTGAGGTGAGACCGAGTAGCAGTCGACCGGGTAGCGAGTACCAGGTAGTCGGCTACTCGACCAAACCTCTCTTCTGTAAGCTGCCTTTACCACCTGTCTTTACCCTACTCGGGGGTAACCCCCCGACAGCAGTCCCCGAAGCTGGTTGAGTCTTGCGAACTTGTTCACTAGGCTCTGCCAGCTTAAAACCAGCCTTTGCATCTCAGCCCTCGAACCTCAAGATGCCGAGTAGATCTTCCGAGTAGCTATCTGGAAAGTACCTTGAGTTTCCTCTCTTCCGAGTAGCACTTGCTTTCTACTCTGTAACCGAGTAAAAAGACTTAGAGAAATTTCTCAGTTTGAGCCTCTGCAGCACAGAGCACAATCCAGCCCTCCGCGCAGCAACTGCACACGCGTCAAGCATCCACGACCTTGTCGTTTCGTTGCCCAGGACACGACCTGCCACGCGTCCAGTTTTCACGCAGTGGGCCCACCGGCCGTCATGTCCCATCAAGTGCAGTTATAGGCCACGATTCGGTGGTGGGATCCACTGTGGCCATTACGCGCGCAACCGGCGCTTGTGTGCGTTTCTAGCCGGCCACAGGATCCACCACACGCCACAATCGATCCCACTACCAAGACGGTAACGGTAAACTCGCGGAGGAGATATAAATACCCCCGCCGGTAACTTCCTTTTCCCCTTCCTTCGCACTATTCCTTCTTCGTCTCCTGCTCTTCTCCGCCACCGTGCTCTCCGCCGCCGCTGCGCAAGCTCTCGCGCCGCCGCGGACTCAATCCATAAACCAACTCCTCTCGAAATCTTCCACCTTCCCAACTCGCCTCAATGGCCAAATCCGGCTGGGCCGGCTCCTCCGTCACTGCGGAAGATTGCGCCTGGCTCGTCAATACCCGGCGAGTCCCTCCCGGCGTGGAGTGCCGGGCGCCGGACGGTGAAATCGTGCCGTCCCCGCGGGAGGGAGAGCGCGTCGTCTTCCTGGCGCATTTCGAGCGCGGGTTCGGATTGCCCGCGTCCGATTTCCTGCGGAAATTCCTCAACCACTTCGGCATCCAGATGCACCACCTGCCGCCCAACGCCGTCGTCTTCCTCGCCTACCACGCCGTGGTCTGCGAGGCCTTCCTCGGCATCCGGCCCACGTGGGAGACGTGGCTCAGGTATTTCCACCTGCGCCAGCAATCCACCGGGAAGAAGGACTCCGCGGGCGTCGCCCGCGCCACCGACACCGGCTGCGCCATGATGGTGCAGCGGTCCGGGACGAACCACCCCCGCATCAAGGGGCTGGACTCCTTCAAGCTCTGGCAGAAGACGTTCCTCTACGTCAGGAACGTTGCCGCCGCGGAAGGAGCCCCGGTGAACGATAGAATCAACTTGCCCGTTTGGTGCAACCGCGCTCCAATCGGGATGTACTGGAAGGACAAGCCCGTCAACGATGACGACGCCATCGAGATGGAGAATCGACTCGGCTGGCTGAAGGCGGAGGGCCTCAAGAATGACGACCCGGTGGCCTGCTGGATCCAGCGCCGAGTACTGCCCTTGCAGGAGCGCTGCCATCTCATGTGTTACATGGGAGGGCCTCGCGACTGCACCAGGACAACCACCATCGAGATCGACAACATCGATGTCCCCTGGCACGCAAGGAACATCTTGACGACAAGCCTTGGTGACCACTGGCAATACGGGTTCGTCCCGTACAGCCGCACAAAGCCGATTGAGCGGGTACGCCTTCCTTACTTTGCTCTTTGCATACACTTTCCGAGTAGATAACTTCTCCTTCTTGCATCAACTAGCAATTGCCTTGCGTTCCGAGTAGGACATCTAGCCGAATCGCCTTAGGCTTAGTATGCTTTGTGTTTGCACGCCTTGCCGGGTAGCCTACCCGAGAATGATTCTTAGGCTTGATGTGCTTTTTACCTGCACGCCCTTCCGAGTAATACCTTTCGGCAAACATGCTTAGGCTTAGTATGCTTTGTGTTTGCACGCCTATCCGGGTAGAATGCTTAGTAAACTGCCTAGGCTTTGTGTGCTTCGTACCTGCACGCCTGTCCGAGTAGAATTCCTTCCTGGTACTCGGCTATTCTGTGATCCTTCTCTGTTTTTCAGGTCCTCACTCGCCAGATAATTGAGAGCTGTGAGGTTTTTGAGGGCAACTGGTCTCCTGACCGTGAGGAGGATGACGTGCCCTCTTTTGATGCCGCGGAGCAGCCCAATCTTTCTCGCTCCCCCATTGCTGACAAGCGCGATGCCCTCCGCACTTGGTCTGACGAAGATTTTGACGGTAAGTATACTTCCATTCTGTTTGCTTCCGAGAAGCACCAATCCCTCGTGTGCTGTTTCTGATTCTTCCCTCTTTTCTCTTGGATTCTCAGATGAGGTTGCCGCGGACAAGGACGACGAGGACGAAGACGAGAACGAGGGCGATGCGCCCCTAGTCGTCAAGCCTCTGTCCATCGCCGCTCCTGAGTCCCGCAAACGGGCTGGCAGCGGAGCACCAGCGCCTCCTGCCAAGAAGAAGAAACCCGCCGAGAAGAAGGTGGTCGTGAAGAGATCCAGACGGGAGCTCAAGTGCACCACCGCGTAAGCCCTCTTCTCGGTCGCCTCCCTTCTCGCGCAGTGCTATTTTCCCCCATCTTCTTCTAATTCGTGATTTCCTTTTCTCTGCAGACCTCCTATGGACGCGAACGCAGCTCTCGCGTCTGACCCTACTAAGGAAAAACCAGTACCTCTGGTCAATCTGGACGATGATGATGAGGACCACTCCGCCAATGCTGCTGCTGCCAATCCAGCACAAGGAGCAGCGTCCGAGCCAGCGGCGCAGGACACTGCCGTTCACCATGAGAGACCCCCTTCTCCTCCGGCCAGCAATGCCGAGGAGAACCAAAACCAAGTGATGCAAGACAACACCGCCGCCGAGCGGCCTGAAGCAGGGCAAGAGCAGCCCGCCACAGGGGCTGCTGCACAAGAGAGCCTCGCTGCCGCGCAGCGAGTAGAAGACACCACCGCCACGGATGCCACTGCTTATCCATTGAGCAGTGTGCAACCGGGCGTGACACCGAGCAGCGCCCAGCCAGGAGCTGCACAGGGCGACGGATCCGCGGCGCCACCAACTGCGCAAGGCCCTGCACCACCAACTGCGCAAGGCCCTACACCGCCAACCTCTTCCTCGCCGCCAAAAACCAAGGATACATCCAGCCCTCCTGCCGGGCGAGTAACCAGGCAACGCGCCCTGGATGCTCTGAGGGGTGAGGTTGACAGAAGGGCGGCTGAGAAGGAAGCCGCTGAGAAGGCCAAGGCCGAGGAGGAAGCCGCCGAGAAGGCCAAGGCTGAGAAGGAAACTGCTGATAAGGAAGCGGCTGAGAAGGCCAAGGCTGAGCAGAAGAAAACCAGGGCTGAGCAGAAGAAGGCCGAGAAGCAAGCTGCCGAGAAGGCGAAGGCCAAGACTGACGGGAAGACGACTGAGGATCCCGAGAAGCAGAAAGCTGAGAAGGAGCAAACGAAGAAGCGGGCCAGAGACCAGAGTACATCCTCAGGCGGAGCGCTCGTGATCCACGAGTCCGGCCCGATTCCTGCTGCGCTCTCCGCAGACGCTCGCGCTGCTGGCCAGCCCTGCTACCCGGAGTACATGATTGAGGTTAGCCAACAGCACTCAATCGGCTTCCCTCCCAAGGACAAAGCTTTAGCTATCCAGAGGGGAAGGAAAGTTGTAGCCATGAACTCCCCTCCTCCAGATCCAAGCCAACCCCAATCTGTCAACATCGCTTCTCGTGGAGTCCAGGACAAACCAATAACTTCCAAGGGTCTTGAACAGGTATTGGACACCGTTGGCTTCATCGACGCCAAATGGGATAGCAAGATTCTTGGCGTGGACAAATGGCACGGTCTTAGCCTTGGCGGCATCGACCACATGCGCGTGGACTGGAACAAGGTTGACCTGGGACGCAATCCCATGTCCGTCTCCACCGAGACCGCGACACTCGCAGCCAAGATGTTCTTGCATCGCAAGAATGCCGAGGACATCGAGCAGTCCTACGCGGTAAGTCCTTCTTGCCTTTTCCGAGTTGAAATTTCTTCTCTTCTACTCGCCCTTCTTCTTTCTTACCATCACCCCCAGTCCCCGAGATTCGGGTCGAGTGGGTGGATACTCTCCGAGTAGCCTCCTACTCGGGCTGAATCTACTCTGCTTTGCCTAACTCATTTCTTCTCGCTTCTCAGGATAGCGTCCTGAAGCGGACCAATCTATACCGCCATCTTCTCTGGAACCACTCTATCGCCAGGAGGCGAATTGCTGCTTTAGAGAAGGAAAAGGCAGCTGCGGAGGCAGCCAGCAAGAACGCCAAGGACAGCACCCAGCAGCTGACTGAAGTGCGAGGTACGCTTTTAGCTGTGCGATTCATGCGTTTTTGTTTACGCTCGCTTATGCTTTCTTATGCGCTAACCTCTCCTTCTCTGCAGAAAAATTGAAGGCCTTAGCAGACGAACATGAGAAGTGCCGCAGCTTCGTGGAGAACTCCGAGGCCACCATCAAAAGGCTAGAAGGTAAGCTTGTTGTTTACTCGGTTTGACTTTGAATTTGTTTCTTCTCTGCTCCTCTGCTAACCTCATCTATCTCTTCGCAGAAGATTACAAGTTGTTTGCTGAGGCACACCAAGATTGTGTCAAGCCAGCAGAGGTGCAGAAGCAGCTGTCCGACCAGGCCGTTGAGCTGTTGAAGGACCACACCACGGAGACCGAGAAGCTGCAACTCCAGTTGCAACAGGCACTCCAGGATGCCGTCAAGATTGGCGCCGAGAGGGACAGGGCCATCGCCGATAAGGCCAAGGCCGAGACCACTTTCAAAGCCAAGGAGAGGGCCCTCGAGCAGGAATGCGAAACCTTAAAGAAGACCAACGCTGATCTTTTCGCTCAGATGGATAGCTTGCGTCTGATCCAAGAAAAGCACATTTCCAACGAGGAGTCCTGGAGGTCCCAGCTGCAGCGGCTGCGCAACGAACTGTCCGGTGAGTCTTTTCTTCGCTGCTTCTTTTCTTCTCGGTCGTATTTCTTCTCGGTTTTCCTCTACTCGGTTCTTCTCTTCTCGGTTCTGAAGTTACCACGTGTTATTTCAGAGATCTGGCCTCATCTTGATTCCCCTTCTGCGCCTAAGGTGGCCAAGGCCCAAGCAGCTCGCCTTGCAAAAGGTGAGGCAGCAGACACCAGAGCCGGGATCGAGGACAGCTTGTTGGTGCTCAAGGACTATTTCGAACAGCTGGCTGGCGTCGGAATTGACCTGGTGCACGAGGGCTTTGAGCTCCACAGGCTGTTTTGGCCTCATGATGATCGTCCAACCACCATGAAGGGTCTAGCCTTCAAGCTGAAGAACGTGAAGAAAGAGCTGAAGAAGTGGCGTGCCTCGGGCGCCCGTGCTGGTGCAGACGTGATGCTTCTCTGCATAGCATCCTGGTATGAGAACCTCAACATGCAGCTCATCCGCGGGAAGCGCAACAATTCCAAGTGGGAGGTAGATCCCGACTGCGTGGCCACACGTAAGCAGATTGCCTACGAGGTCGCGGAGTGCGCTGAGACGGAGATCTTCATTGATGGCCTCCCCGAGCCCGACACTGAGTATGAGGAGGAAGAAGAAGAGGATGGCGCGGTAGAATCCGACTTGGAAGGCTTCTTCGAATCTCCTGAGGGCAAGGCCGGGAAGGGGAAGAACGTCGCCGTCGCGAGTAGCGATGAGGACGAGTACACCCACATCGACACCGCCGCACTCGACTTTGGCACCTCCTCAGGTGCTGCTCTCGACGACACGGTGCCCCCTCCTGGCCAAGCTTCAGGCTCCTCCTCGGCTCCAGTACTCGTCTCGGTGGCCACGGCCACTTCTGAGCAGGCGGCCACCCAGGGTGATGCCGAGATGAAGGGATCCACCACCGTCCAGACGGGAACGGATGCCACCCATGCCAGCACCGAAGGAACGGCTGCCACTGCCGCCACCGAAGAGACTGCTGCCAAGACCGCCGCCGAGGAAACATCAGCCAAGGCCAGCGCCGAGAACATTGCCTCTTCATCTTGAAGCAACCTGCACTCTCTTTCAAACTTGAACACTTATCAGATCCCCGGGATGCCGGGAGCAGATGTAATAGACTATCGTTGTTTTACTTGCTACTCAGTTTTTATGCCCACTCTGTTTATTTCGACATTAATCAATTTGAACGACGCTGGCTTAATGCCGAGTTGCGTTTCCATGCGAGTCCCCGAGTTGCATTTCTTATTCACCCTATTTTTTCATCTTTGCTCTACCCGCGACTTGTCGCTTGTTTGGTATTCGAGTCACAAGAATCAAATAGTAGGGCTGCAAATACTTAGCCGCTAGAAACAATCATGGTAACGCAGCCCACCACTTAGCCGAGAAGACGAAAACAGGGAACAAACGTAACAAACGATCTACTCGGTTCCCGCACTCTTTCTCCCTTAGTGATTTTCGTGTGCTCATGGACCTTTTGCTTGTTCTCTTGCTTGCCATGAAGCCGGGTTTCGGACAGCAGCAAAGTCGAAGAGTTGGCATATAGGTTTAAACACAGTACTCAATGCACTTATGAGTTCTGAATTGGAGCAACCGAATAGACAAAGGAACAAGCCGAGTAAAAACACTTAGAGCAATTTTGGACGAGGGCAGTCCCCGAGAACAATTTCAGATTGCAGAGTAGAATTTCAACTCGGATAAGAGGGTACATACACATCTTTGCTCACGAATGAAAACGACGAAGTAGAGCTACATTCCAAGGGCGCTTGGTTTCCTCTCCAGCTTTATCTGCCCTGTTCGCCTGCGATGGGCGCACATCTACAAGATAGTACGCATCATTGTGCAGCGCTTTGCTCACAATGAAGGGCCCTTCCCATGGAGGAGACAACTTGTGCATCCCGGCTGTGCGCTGCACAAGCCTAAGGACCATGTCTCCTTCTCGGAAAACCCTTGGGTTCACCTTTCGGCTATGATAGCGCCGCAGGTTTTGCTGGTAGATAGCCGAACGTGACAGAGTCAGCTCTCTTGCTTCTTCAAGCAGGTCAACGTCGTCTTCTCGAGCTTCTCTCGCCTCCACCTCAGTGTAGAGGGCTACTCGGGGGGAGTCATGCTCTAAGTCTATTGGCAACACGGCCTCAGCCCCGTATACCAAGAAGAATGGCGTGTAGCCGGTTGACCGGTTAGGGGTAGTCCTTAGACTCCACAATACCGCTGGCAACTCTTCTAGCCAACACCCAGGTGTTTTCAGCAGTGGCTCAATCAGCCTTGGCTTTATGCTTGCCAGTACCATCCCATTTGCTCTCTCAACTTGCCCATTGGAGGCAGGGTGCGCGACTGACGCAACGTCTAGTCGGATATGCTTATCTCTGCAGAATCGCACCATTGCCCCCTCTGCAAAGTTGGTGCCGTTGTCGGTGATGATACTGTGCGGGTAGCCATATCTCATGATCACATCCTTCACGAACTTCACAGCTGTGACCCCATCGCACTTCCGAATAGGTTTCACCTCGATCCACTTGGTGAACTTGTCCACCATGACCAAGATATGTGTCATATTGCCTTTAGCCGGCTTGAAAGGACCAACCATATCCAAGCACCAGACAGCAAATGGCCATGTGATAGGAATTGTCTTCAACTCAGAAGCAGGCATGTGAATCTTACTTGCGAACATCTGGCAACCGGTGCACTTCCTCACAATATCTTCAGCTTGCTGCAGTGCAGTGAGCCAGTAGAAGCCATGCCGAAAAGCTTTCTTGACCAATGCCCGAGAAGAGGCGTGATGCCCACACTCCCCTTGGTGTATCTCCACCAGGATTTCTTCTCCCTCTTCCGGGCTCACACAGCGTTGCAGCACACCAGTGGCACTTCTTTTGTGCAGCACACCTCGGACTATGGTGTAGCCCTTGGATCTTCTCTGAATCTGCCTCGCAGTCACCTCATCTTCAGGTAAAGTGCCGTCCCTCAGAAAGGATAATATGGGCATTTCCCAACTCGGTGTCTCCCGCACGGGAAACACTGGTTCGTCCATTTCCATTGGGGGTGGTTCATCCATTTCCATTGGGGCAGGCTCTTGTGGTTGCACAGGAGGGGCAGGAGCGCTTCTCTGCAGCCCAGACCGATTGGCGAGAACCTCTTCAATGAATGCGACAGCTTCCGGGTTGAGGGCGGCAGTCCCCGAGTACAGAGTGGCAGTCCCCGAGTAAGGAGTGGTAGTCCCCGAGTAAGGAATGGCAGTCCCCGAGTGGGGAATGGCAGTCCCCGAGTAGGGAATGGCAGTCCCCGAGTAGGGAATGGCAGTCCCCGAGTAAGGAATGGCAGTCCCCGAGTAGAGGACGGCAGTCCCCGGGTTCTCTGCAGCACTCTCCCAGTCAATCTCCATTGGGTCAGATTCTTCACTTGGCAGAGAAGGAACAAAGATAGATTCCGAGTTGGGGGAAGGCTTGATGGATGGCTTCCTCAAATGCTCCAAGGCAATCCCTGCCGGGATGGACTGCCGAGAAGATCCCAACTTGGATAGCTCGTCTGCTGCTTCGTTCTCTGCTCGGTGAATGTGCTGGAACTCACAGCCTTCGAAAAACCCAGTCATTGACTGCACCAGGAAGCGATACGACGCCATGTTGGCATCCAAAGCATCCCAGGTACCTGAGACTTGCTGCACCACCAGATCCGAATCGCCATAGCATATAATGCGCTGCACACCAACCTCCTTTGCTACTCGCAAACCATGCACCACTGCCTCGTACTCGGCTACATTGTTGGATGCCTTGAAATGAATCTGCAACACATACTTGAGCTGATCCCGCTTGGGTGATGTAAGCACAACGCCAGCACCAAGGCCTTCTTTCACCTTTGAGCCATCAAAGTGCATTTTCCAATAGTTGGAAACTGGAGCAGGAGGTTCATACTGCATCTCGGCCCAGTCCACAAGAAATTCCGCCAGGACCTGAGACTTGATTGCTTCTCTTCTCGTATACGCGGGAGCGTACGCGGCTAGCTCAATTGCCCACTTGGCTACTCTGCCACTCGCCTCCTTGTTTCCCATGATATCCGAGATGGGAGCAGAACTCACAACAGTGATGGGGTGCTCCTGGAAATAATGTTTCAGCTTCCTAGCGCCCAGGTACACACCATATGTCATCTTCTGATAATGCGGATAGTTTTGCTTGGAACTGGACAGCACTTCACTGAGATAATAGACTGGGCGCTGCACACTCTTGCCTTCTTCTTCTCGCTCCACCACTATCACCACGCTGACTACTCGGTTAGTTGCAGCAATGTACAGCAGCATAGGCTCCTTGGGTAGCGGACTAGCCAAGACGGGAGCGCTAGCCAGCATTGCTTTCAGCTCATTGAATGCCACATCCGCTTGCGGAGTCCAGACAAACTTGTCACTTTTCTTCATCAGCTGGTACAGAGGCAGAGCCTTCTCGCCCATTCGGCCCAGAAAACGGCTCAGAGATGCCAGACAACCCGTGAACTTCTGCACATCCTTCAATGATCTCGGCAAAGACATGCTCTCAATAGCTTTTATCTTAGAAGGATTGGCTTCAATGCCCCGACTAGAAACCAGAAAACCGAGTAGCTTTCCAGCTGGTACACCAAAGGTGCACTTACTCGGATTCAGTTTCATTTTGTACCTGCGTAGGTTAGCAAAGGTTTCCTCCAGGTCGGCAAGCAGAGTATGTGTTTTATTCGTTTTGATGACAATGTCATCTACGTACACCTGCACATTCTTGCCGAGCTGGTCGTGCAAGCATTTCTGCATGCATCTCTAATAGGTTGCACCCGCATTCCTCAGGCCAAAACACATGACACGATAGCAATAAGCCCCGTACGGGGTAATGAAAGCAGTCTTTATTTGATCAGCAGGGTTGAGTGCAATCTGGTGGAAACCAGAGTAGGCATCTATGAAAGACAACAGTTCACAGCCGGCAGTGGAATCGATCACCTGATCGATGCGAGGTAGCGGGAAAGGATCCTTGGGGCATGCCTTGTTCAAGTCGGTGTAGTCGACGCACATGCGCCATGCAGTGGCAGCCTTGGGATCTTCCTTTTTCTTCTCGACCATGACCGGGTTGGCTAACCAGTCCGGGTGCAGCACTTCCATGATGAAGTTACTGATCAGCAGCTTGGTGATTTGATCACCGATGGCCTTCCTTCTCTCATCCCCGAAACGGCGCAAAGCCTGCTTCACGGGCTTGGCGTCAGGACGCACATGCAAAGAGTGCTCAACCAACTCCCTCGGGACTCCTGGTAGATCTTCATTGGTCTAGGCGAACACGTCCCGATTCTCACGGAGGAAGTGGATGAGCGCGCTTTCCTATTTCTCCGCCAACCCGGCACCAATGATGGCCACGCGCTCCGGGAACTCGGGGTCAACCTGGACTGTCTTGGTCTCCTTGGCAGCTTGGAAAGCAGTACCATGCTGGGTACTCGGCACACCTTGTGCGCCAGCTTGTGCGGACTGAGCCATGGCCACTACCTCGTACATCTTCTTCTTCTCGGCAGCAATCACCATCGATTCCGCCAGCTGGGAGCTAGCAGAGGCACACTCTATGGACTTCTTGTAATCTCCCGAGATGGTGATGATGCCATTGGGACCAGGGATCTTCATCTTCAGATAAGCCACATGTGTGGAGGCCATGAACTTGCTCAGAGCAGGCCTGCCGAGTAGAGCATGATAGGGGCTCTGATGATCCACCACTTCAAACTGCAGGCGCTCTGTGCGGCAGTTCTCCCGAGTACCGAATAGCACATCAATCCACACTCGGCCAATCGGGTTGCATGAGATCCCGGGCACAATGCCATGGAAGGTGGTCTTGCTGGGCAGCATCATGTTCTCGGCCAAGCCAAGCTTCTCGAGTGTGTCCTTGTACACTATGTTGATGCTGCTGCCGTTGTCGATTAGCACCTTGCTGAACCTCACATTCTTCTCGGGGCCCAGGAAGGTAGGATCCAGCACCAAGGCATAAGTACCCGGATTGGGCATCACCTTGGGGTGATCTGCCCGAGTCCACCTGATCTCCTGGTCACACCAATACATGTAGTGAGGGACAGCAGGGATCACTGCGTTGACCTCCATGGCCCGCCTGTGCTGTGACTGCTTGTCGACTGCCTCAGAAGTGAAGATCATATAGCTCTCATGGTGCTCTTGGTACTGGTTGGAGCCATTGCCCCCATTATTGCCATTGTTGCTGTTGTTGTTGCCCTGATAGTTGTTGTTGCCTCGGTTGTTGTTGTTGCGGTTGTAGTTGTTGTTGTTGTTGCGGTATCTCTCGTTGTTGAAGTTCCGGTTGGCTCCTAAAGCCACCTGGTTGACATTCTCTCTTCTCGGGTACACTGGCGGCCGAGCTGCGGGCGCGCGAGTAGGCTGAACAGTAGCATTGGTCGCGGGCAGAGGAGGAGGAGGAGGCAAGCCATCACTCTTGATCACATCCCACCACTCGCACTGCCGAGTAGTGTGATTGGCAGGCCTCGAAGGATGATGAGTGTGAAAGCTGCATGGGCCATCCTTCATGTCGTCGAAGACAAATTTCTTCGGCTGCTCGGAGTTCCCGCTACCCGGCTGCGCAGTGCGGAACGGTTTCTTGTTGCCTTGGCCCTGGTTCTGGTTCTGCCCGTAGGCTCCAGCAGGTTTCTGCCTTTGGCCACCACCGCCTCCAACATTCACTGCGTTTACCTCCTCAGGGTCATACCGAGTATCTACTCGGCGCTTGTTGCGGAACTCGTTGCGCTTGCTGCTGTTGAAGTTTCTTCTCGGCTCAGAGGAATCCATCAGTGGCTGAGTAGGATCACCGAGTGCGTACTGATCCGCAATCTTGATGGTCTCGGCCAGGGTGTTCGGCATTTCCCTCTGCAATCTCTGCCAAAGCATGCTGCCATGTCGGCAACCCTGCGCAAACCAAGTGATGGCCTGTGCTTCATTTACACCCTCACAAGTGTTCCTCAAGGTGCTCCACCGAGTAAGGTACTCGCGGTCCGTCTCATCTTCTCGCTGCCTGCAAGCCGAGAGCTGCTGTGGCCTATTCGGCCTCTTGTAGGTGCTGGTGAAGTTGCTGACGAAGGCGTCCGAGAAGTCCAGCCAGCAGTTAATGCTGTGCTTGGGCAAGTTGTTGAGCCAAGTGCGAGCTGGACCCTCTAGCATTTGCGGCACATAGCGCACCGCCCATCTCCTGTTGCCACCCGCAATGTGGACCGCGGTGACGTAGTCATTGAGCCAATCTTCAGGCTTGGTGCTACCATTGTAGCTCTTGGTGCCTCTTGCGAGCTGGAAGCCCTTCACGGAAGGCTCGTTCATGATGCGCGGGCCAAAGCACTCGGGGCCGGGAGGACCCGTGCTCTCAAGCCGCGCCGACAAGCTGATACGGTCCAGCTGGTGCCTTGCATCTCCAGGCGCCAACACGCGCTCACCAACACGGTCATGGATGTCATAACCAGCCATCTCCATAGCCGAGTAGCCATCATCATACCTATCCACCTGCATAGCTGCGGGCTGCTCCACCGGGTTGGCGACTGGTGCCACTGGGCGCGGCTGCTGCCTCTGCCGAGTAGGCTGAGCTGCGGGTTGCCGAGAAGTACCCGGACGCGCGGCTTCTCGGACACGGCTTTGAGCTTGATGGGCTTGAGAGCCTGCTCTTGCAGCGTTGTGTTCCTGCCCGGGCCGCTGCGGCACAGCAACCTGTTTCGCGGCAGCGGCCGGGTCATACACCTGCATTTGCCTGTCTCTACCCGAACGCCCGCTGCGGCTCTTCTCGCGGCTAGGATGCGGAGAGGAGGCTTGATCGTTAGATCTTGCCGCATGCGAGTGAACCACCTGCGAAGCTCCAGCTCCCGGGTTGGCCTTCCGGAACTCCTCGTTCTGCCTGGCGGCCTCCAGCACCAACTCATTGAGCCTCTCCTGCTGCCTGAGGCGCGCCTCTCCATCCAGGCGCGGCAACTCGGCAGCCACGGCCTGCGCAGCTCTGAGCGTCTTGGCGGGTGTGCTGTACCTTGGCCTTGTGAAAGTGTTCGCGGTGGCGGACTGCGCGGGCTCCTCCGCAACTGTCGCCATCTCGGCACCCAAGTTGCGCCGCGTAGCGCCCACTCTGCTGGGCCTCCTGGCGACCGGCGTGAAGCCGTGAGCCTTGTTGTACTCGAGCTGGTCTAGACTCAGCTCAAGCCTGATCTTCTCCAACTCCGCCTGCTCGGCAAGCAGCTCCTGGCGTTGCCGCTCGAGCTGCTCCCTCGCGGCTAGGAGCTCGATGTCGGTGGGAGTGGGCATGCCGGTTCGCGCAGCAGACGCGGGGATGACCGTAGACGTGGAAGGCGGCAAGTTGCTCTCCTTCTCGTAGGGCCGGTGGTTCCTGCCACCAGCAGGCGGGTCGTCAACCTCCTCGACGACGGCCGCAGCGCCAGTAGCGGCTGCGCCAGTGTTTGCCGCCAAGCCCGTCACCATCACCTCCGCGCAGCATGCAGAGCTGCATGCAGGCCTTCCGCGAGCAGCAACCACCGCAGGAGGATCCTCCGCGTCATGCACCAGCTCGGGGTAGGCGCTGTTGGCGACGGTGGCGACGTAGACGAGATGCGAGCCGAAGGAGATCACCGAGCCGCCCTCGGGCATGGCCATGCCGCCGAAACAGCCGGCGTTGTCGGTGACGAAGTCGAAGGAGCCGAATCTGTGGACAAGGCCACAAACTACGCGCTCCGCTGATGAAGATCCCGTCCGAACAGAAACTCCAACCAGCGCCGCTGGTTGCCCCACGGTGGGCGCCAACTGTCGTGGTGGTGTCACGGCAGATGCCATGGGATGGCTAAGGATGTGGGGACGATGGACGCTGGAGGTGTCCGGGGAGGGATCACGCGACGAGTAGCCGCGTGAGGTAAGATCCACACAACACAAACAACACGATGTACCCAGGTTCAGGGCCCTCGTGAGGAGGTAAAACCCCTACTCCTGCCTTTCTCTATGTATTACGATGTCTCTCCGAGTAGCCACAGTACAAATGGTATCTCTACCGAGTAGCCTCTCTCTCCTCTCCGAGTAGAGCTAGGTCAAGAACTTAGGGTTTCTAGGGTTCCCAATGAGCAGCCGTTAGCGTGCCTCGCGCAGGAGGCGGCGGGGCACCTTATATACACGGTGCCCAGCCGGATACGTCCAAATCTAGACAAGTGTCGACATAGTGTGCACATCGTCCTTTCTCCGAGTACCCGCTGACAGCTTTGGTTCCTAACCTTGGCTGCTTCTGTAAAGTCGTTGGGCAAAACTAGGGGACAGACTGGTATCACTGTACCTAGGCACAGAGTAGGCCTCCTTATCCTGTCACCGCCTGCTTCCATGCTGTCACTGTCAGGCAGGCCGGCCCCAGGTGAACAGTAGTTCGAATGCTGCCAAGTACGGACCCAGGATACGCGGGATCCTGTGTCAGAACGGCTCCTTCGACTTTCTGGCCCGAGTAGGTTCCCGCCAATTGTTCCCGCCAATTGTACTCGGGCCAACCCTTCTACTCGAAAGGTTAGAACTTGATTGATATCTCCTTCTGGCCATCTTGAGGTGAGGCCGAGTAGCAGTCGACCGGGTAGCGAGTACCAGGTAGTCGGCTACTCGACCAAACCTCTCTTCTGTAAGCTGCCTTTACCACCTGTCTTTACCCTACTCGGGGGTAACCCCCCGACACTTTCATTCTATTAATCAGAAAAATATAAATAATATCCAAAATTGATTAGAAAAATATAATCTAAATGATTATCCACTTTTCAAAAATATTTAGTAAAGTTTAAAATTTAATATTTTCTTTAATTAAATTAAATCATTTAAAATTGAGAAAATAATAAATAATTCATAAAATCAGAAAAATACAAGTTATATACCAAAATGCTCCAAATCACAAATACAACTCATCTATGATGTTTCTAAAGTCATTTGATCAAGTTTCATGTGTGCAATAGTTTGCTTAGTCATTTAATTCATTTAAAAATTTAGAAATTAATAATTTATTCAAATATTTTCACAAAGATAAAATGTTATATCAAATTAAAGAGAAAAGAATTTCCAACTCAAATATGTCAAATATAAAACATTTTGTTTAACTTATAAACTTGTTTCTGTTGGTATAATGGAATTCTATAATATTCTATTATAACAGAAATAACTGCCACACTATTATTTTCTTTACTAATAAGACTCTCAGGTTTCCACACCTACTAAAACCTATCATCACAAGTCATTAGCAAGTATTGTGATGATAGAGTTAGCTGTACTAGTTCATCATTTTCAACTATACTCATTGTCATTAGCTCTACACTTTTGGAGTATAAAATCAAACATGTTTGTTACATTTTCAATAATTGTTTACCATGTGCTATTGTCTTGTTGCCTAACCATGTTATAACACTTCTACTTAAACATGATAACAAGTGTTTGTTCAATAAAAGTGAAACACACTTAAGCCTAAAAGAAATAACAACATCACCATAAGTAATGAAACAACTCTAAGTCACCTAACAATTGTGTGAATGCGTTATCGTTTCAAACGTGGCTTACACTTGTAAGCTGGGGTATTTTCCCGGGGATTTCACGATGCATCTCATTAATATGCATATATCATCTTGCCAGTGTTTCTGTAGTCCTTACCGGGACTACTTTGCTATCTTTCAGATGTTTGGATTTCTCTACGCGACCCTCGAACCCTGAAGACCTGGATTATTATTGTTATGTCAATCTCAGGCAAGTTCATCACTTGCTCATATCCTTTGCAGTACTTCATGACAAACTAATTGCCAAAAACCCTATCGTCTTATCACCTACTCTCAAAAAAATGCATGATTCTATTTTTTTATAATAATATGACTAATTGAATGACTACCCGAGTGGTAGTGTTCTGTTTGGTGGGTGGATGGAACCATGGTAAGATGAATAGGTCAAAGGAAGGTTCCATCTGCATGGGAACGTATTACCTAGGAATTAACAACAACTGCCGTCAGGATTCTTGCGCCGTAAATTCGCGTTGACCATGGATCTTTTGTGGGGGGAGTAAGTCAGCCGTGATACTTCTCTCGTTCGCATGTCAACGGACTAACAGAGACGTACGCTGTAGGTCTTGCGAGACTACATGCACATGGGTGGGAGCCCTTACGTCCCACGGGCTCTGGGGTCTATGAGTGTCTGCCAGGGGCGCGTAGATCTCCATCGTGAGGGGTGGAATCAGGCGTTCAACCTGCTGGCAGAAATGGGTGGGTATGCGTTGTGCGGAGAAGCACGGTTTGGCTTGGACCAACTACCGGGCCCCACACCTGAGTGGGAGTGGACAGGATCTCGAGCCTGGTTGTGCAACATGGTCTTGGTCGTCCATGGGTAAAGTAACGCACCTCTGCAGAGTGTAAAAGGATGTGACATGTTACCCCTTGTTCCGGGAAGGAGCTGCGAACGCCGCAGGAAAGGCAACTCCATGAAAGTTCTAATCCTGTGAAGATCTGGCGGGCATAGTTTTCAGAATTAAAAGCAACCTCTTGAAGAAAGTTTTACAAAACCTTGCATTACTTTATGACTCTTTCGAGTCTAAAGCTGTAGTTAGTGCATCAACCACCCACTATATATCATGAATTTGCTGAGTAACGCTCGTTACTCATTCTATCCCGTTTGACCCCTTGCTTAGAGTTGAAGCCTGTTAAAGTCGTCATCGAGAAGCCATCGCTGTCTACGGAAGCTAGGTGGGGTCTTATACTACTTAGCCAGTAAAGCATCATCATCAACAACGCTGATGGAGGAGAAGCTATCAAGGTGTAGGTAGAGTCCATTCTTGGACTTAGCATTTACAAGCCATATTTTAGGGCTGACATCAGCCGTAGTGGATTAGTTCTGAGCTAGAGTTCTTCTCCGGCTTAGAGCTTCGAATTGCTTCTTCTGATGTTTCATTTGCAGGACATCTTCTTGATTCATCAGGGAGATTCTCAAGATTTTGTAATGAAGTTTGTATCCTATAGTTTTGCCTGGTCCCGCTGTGTTTCTGTTGTACCACTCTGAGAGATGTAATATTCACGGATAAGTCCTTCTGTGAGTATTATGTCACCGACTTGCGCACTACACATGCAGTGGTGTGCTGGGTCCCCACAAGTTGAGAAGCTCGATTTGAGCTTCTCTCCTCCGCAGGGCTGAGAGCCATTTTCGGACGTGGTGGGCAGGGGCGCGCACGCACGACACGGTCTACCAAACAGAAAAAAATGGGTTGAGTGGAGATTTTCTGAGGGCAGTCGGGCTACCAAACACGCCCTAAGTAAACGTCCGACGGTAATAGGGACCAAATTCAAAAAATACTAAAAGTAAGAAAAAGACTAACCGTGTGGTGCGAAATCAAAGTTGCGCATAAGCACTAACGGGCCGTGTCGTGTTGTTGTGAGACCGTTTATCTCGGGTCGTGCCTATTTCATGTCGGGCCAAATTTTCTGTGCCCCGGGCTAGCCCGTGAAACACGACCCGGTTGTCCAGCTATAGCACTTAGTCATTGGGCTTGTTTCGAGGAGGTCATTGGGCCGATCAAAGTGATTTTTTTCCTACGCGCTAATGCTACTCATAGTGGATGGTAGGAGCATCTCCATCGGCACCCCCAACTTATGTCCAACACCGCCCAACTTTTGTCCGCTTTAGAGGGTGCCGGACCGATGTCCGACACGTTGGGGTGTGACGTCCACACCGGCGCACCTCCAAACCAAAAAAAAATTGAACGATTTTAACTAATAAAAGGATCCAGTCCCATTCAAATGTTTTTTATATATTTACAATATTTTGAACAAAATTGAACCCGACTGTGCTTCTAGCCTACTCCTCCTCGCTCTCCAGCTCGTCCAGTCAACGTTGTTGTCGTCGTCCTCGTGTTGGACGGTGGGCGAGTACGCAGCACGAGAGGAGGACTCACTGTCTCCACGGCCACGTGAGGAGGCACGGTGGGCGAGGAATACTACAAATAGTTCAATAGTTATTAGATTTCAAATAATTTAAATTCGTCAAGTTTATACAGTCAAATCATCATGATCAAACTACTCGTTAGCTCTGATAGCCCATAAGTACGCCACAAGATCAGTTGCTCGTGAATTCCCTCGTCACGAATTACCTGATAAGCACTAAGAAAATCATCAAACTCGGTGGACACATCCGGCGGCGGATCCGCAAGAGGGCCCTGAAAGTCGAACGGCTCATGTAACACAATTCTCACTTCTCTCTCACTCTCGACGATCATGTTATGCATGATAATACAAGTGTTCATGATATCACGCATTTAATCTAGTGACCGTGATAGAGAAGGGTACCTGATCACATCAAACCGTGCCCGGAGTACACCAAATGTCCGCTCCACATCTTTCCGAACAGACTCTTAGTCCTAGTTTGGCACCTCAACTTTTTAAAAACTATAGTATTGCAAAACCATAGTATTTTGTTGCCAGGCAAAACAATACTTCAGTTTAGAAAAAAGTGGGTCTGACCTCTTTCTCAAATACTACAAAAAAACTACAGTTTTAGAGAATACTTCATCTTTAAAAGCATATTATTTACTTGATCGAAAAACCTTAAAGTATTCAATACTTCAGTATTTTCAGAAACTGGAGTATTCTCTCTATACTTCAAAATTACTTTGATGCCAAACGTAGCCTTACTTCTTTGCAACATTTCCATTTGTCTCACCGATAGGGTCGCGGATTGTCTTCCCAAATGTCGACTAGTTGAAATATATGTCATCCGCTAGGTAGTACCCGTTGTCGTACTCATGTCCATTGATCCAATACGTGCACTCTGGAGCGTGGCCTTGAGCTAGCTTCCGAAACACTAGAGAGCATTGCAACACATTGATGTCATTGTGAGAACCGGCCATGCCAAAAAAAATGAATGCCAAATCCAAAGGTCGTAATCAGCCACAGGCTCAAACACAATAGTGCACTTTCCATGATGACCACATTTGTACATCCCTTGCCAAGTGAATAGACAATTCTTCCAAGTCCAATGCATGCAATCGATGCTTCCAAGCATCCCTGAAAATCCTCTTGCTTCTCCTTGTGCCAACAAACGAGCCGTGTCTGTTGCATCTAGTGCTCCTTAATACTCTAGACCAAACACTTCAACTATTGCTTTGCAAAACAGAAATGTTGCTTAAACGGCGGTTGTCTCAGACATACAAAGTGAAGAGAATATGCCCGAGGGGCAATAATAAAGTGGTTATTATCTTATTCCTTATTTATGATGAATGTTTATTTCTCATGCTAGAATTGTATTAACCGGAAACGTTGATACACGTGTGTTTAATATACAAACGATGGTTCCTAGTAAAGCCTCTCTTTTAACTAGCTCGTTGATTAATAGATGATCAAGGTTTCCTGATCATGAACATTGGATGTTGTTAATAACGGGTTCATGTCATTAGAAGAATGATATGATGAACATAAACCCAAACTAAGTATAACAATACGATCAAGTCATTTAGTTTATATTGTTATATCTTGCATACGAAGTAACTTATTCCTTAGACCATGAGATCATGTCAATCACTAATACCGGAAGGGTGTTTTGATGTCATCAAACGTCACGTCGTAACAGGGTGACTATAAAGGTTCCGTTGGGTATTCGGAAAGTGTTAGTTGAGGATCATGGATCAAGAGTGGGATTTGTCCATCCAAATGACGGAGAGATATACTCTGGGACCTCTCGGTGATATCACATCGACACCGCTTGCAAGCACGTGACTAGGTCACAAGGATGTCATATCACGGAACGAGTAAAAGAGTACTTGTCGGTAACGAGATCGAACTACGTATGGTTGATATCAATGATCCGATCTCAGGCAAGTAAAATATCGTGAGACAAAGGGAATAGTTACGACGTTGATGGTTCACACGATCACGAGAGTCATCGTTGAATATATAGGAGTCATCACGGATCTCCAGATCCCGCTGTTGATTATTGATTGGAGAGGTGTCTCGATCATATCTATGTTATTCGCGAACCATAGGGTGACACACTTAAGGTTCGATGACGCATTTGAGAGGATACGGAATATCAGAGAAAAGTTTGGACAGCACCAAAATTGTTTCGGGTAATTTTGAAATAGTTCAAGAGGATTCTTATCAAATGGTTGTTAATAGATTTAACAACTAACTCAAGGGGTTGTATGTTAATGTTTGTTAATGGAATTAACAAATATTAAAATAAATAAATAAAATTGTTTTATTTATTTATTAAAGAAAACCCTTGTGATTTTGAGTGGGAATTAATGGAAGAATGAGTGGGTTCAGTGTAAACTCCACTCACATGATGAGGGAGAGGTGGAGACACCCAAAAAAATCGTGGTTGTTGCCATTCCCTCCTATATAAGAGGGGGTGGAAGCTCCCTCTCCCACACACACACTGGTGTCATCTCTTCCTCCCTCCTCCCGCTGCTCCACTCATGTTCATGCATTTGGCGAAGCCCTTGACGAAGTTTTCTCCACCACACCACGCCATCGTGTTGCTGGAGTTCCGAGGGATCCTCTACTTCCGCTGCCTAGCTGGATCGAGGGAACAGAGGTCGTCATCAAGCCGTACGTGTGACCGATCACTAAGGCACCGCCGGATTGCGGTGCACATCTTCTCGCTCTCGGGGTCGGTGTGAGTACGACTACGCCAACAACGAGATTCGATCTCGTCACGCTTAGATTCTTCGAGGGTATGTTTTCTTAAGACTCTCTTTCTCCCTATTGCACTTCATCTCCTAGATTAGCCTTCGGGTATCTCTCGCGTAGGAAAAAAAATTCAATGCAATCGATGCTTTCAAGCATTCCTGAAAATCCTCTTGCTTCTCCTTGTGCCAACAAACGAGCCGTGTCTGTTGCATCTAGTGCTCCTTAATACTCTAGACCAAACATTGCAACTACAGCTTTGCAAAACAGAATTGTTGCTTAAACAGTGGTTGTCTCAGACATACGAAGATAGTCATCCAACGAATCTGCGGGAGCTCTATATCCAAGATATCGTATGGCAGCCGTGCATTTTCTGAAGGGATGAAAATCCAAAAAAAAAAACTCGGTGCAATCCTTTTTCAGCTCGAATTAGTTATCATAATCCCGAACACCGTGCACAATTCGTGTAAAGACTTCTCTATTCATCCTAAAACGCCGGCAAAATTCATGAGATAGGTTTACCGGCGTGGAAAAAATTAGTCGCCCCACAAAAGTTTGTGGCTAGTTTCCCTTTTACAATTCTTGTTTGCCCTGCACTCTTTCCTTGATCCTCCATGCTTTGGATCAGCTTCCACGGCGACCGCCTCTAACATAGTCGCCATGACAGACACATTCTCCTCGTCGTCTACAAGGGCGGCCTCCTCTCCCATCATTTGACAAAACATCATCTCATCGTCGCTATCCATACTATATTGGACAAAAGAGAAACATTAGCGGCAAGCCATAGAAGTGAAACGGCGGTTCATCGACCTACGGAAAACGGCCGAACACCTTACCTGTGGGGTGGTAGCGAGGTAGAGGCGGATCCGGCTGAATGACGTTCGGCGACGCACAAAACCGACGGGGAACGATGGCGAGCGGCGACAAATCAGCCTACGTCATACGTGCTCAACTGCTGTGGGGAGATGGAGAAGACAAGGGTGGCGGTGATAGTGCTAATCGACGACGCGAGGAAACAGCAGAAAGATCGGGGCAAATGACTAGCAGCCTATGTCGGATTCTCTCTGTGAAGAGCGGTCCACTCTTGTCAGGTGGGCTGACTGGACAATGCCCGGCGTCCCCTGGAAGGTCCCCAAGTTTGGCGGGTAGGCTGGAAGTGTCGGACATATATTTTAATGGGCGGACACGTTTGGAGGGTGCCGTTGTAGACGGTTTTTTGGTCTAGACCCCCAATGGGCTATTAGGGGTGCGTTTGGGGGGTGCCGATGGAGATGCTCTTAGGCATGGCCCGACGACACTATTATGACTCGAGGGGTCAGTTAAGCACGACGGCACGATGGGCCAATTAGGCCCAATTGGTCTATTTTGGTCTAATTCGGCAAAAAAATCTTTAAAAAATATATAAAAACTAATGGTGTCGTGTCGGGCCGGCCCATGGGCTTCAAATCGAAGTTGGTCACAAGCACTAACGGCCCTGTGCAGTGTTGTAGGACCGTTAAGCTTGGGTCGTACCTATTTCGTCCTGAGCCGAATTTCCGGTGCCCGGGCTAGCCCGTGAAGCACGGCCCAGTTGGCCAGCTATAGTACTTGGTCATTGGGCTTGTTTCGAGGAGGTCATTGGGCGGACCGAATTGATTTTTTTTCCACGCGCTAAGGCTACTCATAGTGGGTGGTAAGAGCATCTCCAAAGGCACCCCCAATTTATGTCCGCTTTGGGGGTGTCGGACCGGTGTCCGGCATGTTGGAGGGTGACGCCCACACCAACGCACCCCAAACCAAAAAAATTGAATGTTTTTAACTAATAAAAGGATCCAATGTCATTAAAATGTTATTGATATATTTTACAATATTGTTAACGAAACTGAACCCGACGGTGCTCCTAGACTACCCCTCCTTGCTCTCTAGCTCGTCCCAGTCAGCGTTGGCATCGTTGTCCTCGTGCTGGACGGTGGGCAAGGACGCAGCACGAGAGGAGGACGCACCATCTCCATGGCCACGTGAGGTGGAAGGGCCGGTGGAGGAAAATGCAATCTGCGTTGTGGCCTCGATGATCTCCAGCCATCCGGGGCAGTCTCTCTCAATTTGTGCGACCGAGTCTAGCAGATCCCTTCCCATTTCTTCGACAAGCGAGCGTCCGGCGGCAGGAGGAGGCCGTAGTGCTAGAACTGTCGCGCTTGCTCGAGCGTCAATTCGCGGTAGTTTGCCATAGCCGTGGGAGGAGCGCGCTCGTCTCATTGGTTGTGGGAGTGGTCGAGGGAGGTGACGGTGAGGTAGTGTACATGGCCGCCTTATATTGCAGAACTAGCAGGCTTAGGCCGGTACCGGCGTTAATGCCATGCGTTCCATAGGCGCAAAGCCGACGCATGGACTAGGCAGGCGAGCTGTCACCGACATAAATTCCAACCGTCTGGGAAACCGACAAAGTGGGTGTCGTGCCATTACTCCGGCTGAGCGGTTCCCTGCATAGTGCCATTATGGAACGGTGACCAACCGACTACTATCTCTAGGACGGACAGGCCCTGCCTGTCGGAGGCGTTGTCCATGGGATGTCTAGCACCACCCAGTCCGCAACCAAGGTTGGAGGCCCATTGGGGGGTGCCGGACAGAAAATCTTGTAGGGCCCACCATTGGGGGTGTTGTTGTGGCGCAATTTTGTGTCCAGCACCCCAGTGCGCCTTTGGGGGTGCTTTGGGGTACCGATGGAGATGCTCTAAATGTTGGTCTACGCTATAGAATTTCAAATAGTTGCCCTATGTAGTCCGGCAAGATCACTATGCAGATAAAGATGCATGCCCATACAAGCATGGATCAAGATCACGACTCACCGGGAAACAGAATCGATGTAGTCATAGAATAGTTCCGAACAATCGTAGATCCTCACAAGTAGGACTAATTGCAAGTATGTCACTAAGCTTCCCTCGTCAAGGATTACAAATGTTGAAAGATCATCTTCCGTTTTGATAATTAATGACAACATAACTATTGGACTAATGACTATTTGAGAGTATTTGCAGGTGCTATTAGATACATATGAAAATGCACAGGTTCAACTATTATACAATCTCAATGGGTTACAAAAATGTTTTGAATGGAAAGAACTCGAGGAAACAAAGCCGGGGAGTCATTTTTGCAAGCAGCGGAGGCTCCGGTGAAACCACCGGAACCTCCGCCCCATGCAAATTGTAGCACATCTAGGCACTGGCCTCCGGTGTAGGTTCCGGTGAAACCTCGCTAAAACACCTTCGGGTGCATAAGAGCGGAGGCTCTAGCGGAACCTTCGGTGTACATCCGGTGGGCGGAGCCTCCGGTGAAACCACCGGAGCCTCCGCTGGCTCCACTGCCCCACTGTGGGGCTGGCCTCCGGTGGCGCCTCCGGTGCAGGCTCCGCTGAAACATCGTTCGGATGGAGAAGAACGGAGCCTCCGGTGGGCGGAACCTCCGCCAAAGCCACCGGAGCCTCCGCCCTACATGTTCCAGTGTGAAGACAGCGAGATGCGCGTGTGCGCGTATAAGCAAACACCGGAGCCTTCGGTGCTGCGTGGACTACACAATGGCCACTTGCGGGAAGGGGTATTTAAAGTCTTCCCCTACCTCATAAATGCTTAAGCTTTGCCCATTCCCTCTCCTAGCCATTAATGAAAGCTTCAACCTCCTAGATCTCCCTCTCCAACCACCCAAACACTCCGAAACTTTGTGGAGAGCTAGAGGAGACCTAGATCAGTGATTCCACCAAAGGAATTTCAAATCCATCCACCACATCCTAGTAGATCTAGAATCCTACTTGAGGCCTAGAAACCTTACTAGATCTTTGAAGGGAATATGCCCGAGAGGCAAAAATAAAATGGTTATTATCTTATTCCTTGTTTATGATGAATATTTATTTCTCATGCTAGAATTGTATTAACCGGAAACGTTGATGCATGTATGTTTAATAAACAAACAATGGTTCCTAGTAAAGCTTCTCTTTTAACTAGCTCGTTGATTAATAGATGATCAAGGTTTCCTGATCATGAATATTGGATGTTGTTAATAACGGGGTCATGTCATTAGAAGAATGATGTGATGAACATATACCCAAAGTGAATATACCAATACGATCAAGTCATTAAGTTTACATTGTTATATCAAACATACGAAGTAACTTATTCCTTAGACCATGAGATCATGTCAATCACTGATACCGGAAGGGTGCTTTGATGTCATCAAACGTCACACCGTAACAGGGTGACTATAAAGGTGCCGTTAGGTATTCGGAAAGTATTAGTTGAGGATCATAGATCAAGAATGGGATTTTTCCATACAATATGACGAAGAGATATACTCTGGGCCCTCTCGGTGATATCACATCGACACCGCTTGCAAGCATGTGATATGATCACAAGGATGTTATATCATGGGAACGAGAAAAGAGTACTTGTCGGTAACGAGATTGAAACAAGGTATGGTTGATACCAATGGTCGAATCTCGGACAAGTAAAATATCGCGAGACAAATGGAATAGTTCACGACGTTGATGGTTCACACGATCACGAGAGTCATTGTTGAATATATAGGAGTCATCACGGATCTCCAGATCTCGTTGTTGATTATTGATCGGAGAGGAGTCTCGATCATGTCTATCTTATTCACGAACCGTAGGGTGACACACTTAAGGTTCGATGACGCGTTTGAGAGGATACGGAATATCGAAGAATATTTTGGGCAGCACCGAAATTGTTTCAGGGAAAATTGAAATAGTTCAAGGGGGTTTTTGTCGAATGGTTGTTAATAGAATTAACAAATGATTCGAGGTGCTATATGCAAAAGTTTGTTAATAGAATTAACAAATGATGAAATAAAGAAATAAAAATGTTTTATTTATTTATTAAAGAAAACTCTTGAATTTTCTAAGAGGAGTTTTAAGGAAAAATGAGTGGGTGTGAGTGGAGTGTCCACTCACATGATGAAGGAAGAGGTGGGGGCACACCATGGGGCTGGCCGCACCCCCTTGGGCTGCCTCCCCCCTCCCCTGTAAATAGAGGGCATGAGCTCCCTCTCTCTCACACACTTGCCCACCTCATTTCCTCTCCACCCGCTGCTCCATTCCATTGTCTCCGGCTTGGCGAAGCCCTGACCGTGGGATTCTTCACCACCACCACGCCGTCGTGCTGCTGGAGTTCCGGGGGATCCTTTACTTCCGCGCCCCGCTGGATCAAGGGAACGGAGGTCATCATCAACCGTACGTGTGACCGATCACGGAGGCACCGCCGGATTGCGGTGCACATCTTCTCGCTATCGAGATCGGTGTGAGTACAACTACGCCAACAACGAGATTCGATCTCGTAACGCTTTGTGTCTTCGAGGGTATGTGTTCTCCTTAACCCTCTCGTTGCCCGTTGCACTTCGTCTCCTAGATTAGATCTTGGCCTTTCGGGTGTCTCTCGCGTAGGAAAAAAAATTCTATGCAACGACCCCATCAGTGGTATCAGAGTCGGATCTATGCGTAGATGTTTTGTACGGGTAGAACACATAGGTGTATGTGGGCGTTGATGATCATGTTATTACCTCCTTGATTATTTTATGATCTCAGTGGCATAGTGGGATGAAGCGGCCCGGACTAACCTTACATGTCCACGTACATGAGACTTGTTCCACAACTGACATGCAACTTGTATTGCATAAGTGGATTGCGGGTGTCTGTTTCTCCTACTATAGTTAAGATCTAATCTACGAAGGGTTGTTAAAAATATGTTTATTAACGTTGTGGTTGATGTTCTTAGGTATGAACGGTTCTATCCTCGAAAGCTCTAAGCCACGTAAAATATGCAAAAATAAATTAGAAGCGTCTAACTAGTTTTTGCTGGGCATGTGATGTGATATGGTCAATGTTACAAATTCGATTATGAGATGATCTATTTTGTAAATTATTGATATACCGGAAGGTATCCATATGGTTGTCTTACTATTGGTGGACAATCAAGATTGGGGTGCCATGGTACTTGGTACCACGCCGATGGAATGATGGAGATCATACCATGGTGCACATGATGAAGATCAAGTGCAAGAAGGACCATATCATATCACGTTATCCTTTCATGTGATGTCTGTAATGTTAATCCTTTTTATGCATTTTTTTTTGCTTAGATAGAGACGATAGCATTATAAGATGATCTCTCTCACTTAATATCAAGATAATAATGTGTTCTTCCTTAAGTATGCACCGTTAAGAAAGTTCGTTGTTTCGAGACACCACGTGATGATCGGGTGTGACAGACTCAACGTTCGCATACAACGGGTGTTTTCAAGCCTAGCATGTACATACATGGCCTTGAAACACACGCAATACTACGGTTCTACTTGGCGAGCCTAGCATGTACAGACATGGCCTCGGAACACGTAACCGAAAGGTAAAGCATGAGTCATATGGATAATATGATGAACATGTCGATGTTCGCCTTTGAAGCTACATCATCTCACGTGATGATCGGTTTTGGTGTAGTGAATTTGGTTCGTGTAATCACTAAAGACGACTAAGAGGGATGCTGTTTTTGAGTGGGAGTTCATGGCATAATTTTGAATTAACTTGAACTTATTTATCATAAACAACCAATCAAAGTGATTTTGCACAAATTGTAGTATTCATTGGCATCCACATAACTACCTTACACTTAGATTATTAATTGAGATATAACTGTTATGATCTGGTAAAAATCATTTAAGTTTGGTACCGTATTAATGAAATTTAAAATTGAGTCGTATTGTAGATTTTCGGTATTTCCTACCTACCTCCATATGATTAATGATTGATTGATATAGAGAGCAACCAATTCCTACTTAGAATCCAGAGTCATGGTTGCTTCCATATTACTTTATCTTCAAAAGAATGTTTTGTGGATCAAGGTGATTGAGGAACTGAAAAGAGTTGTTTTCAGAAACAATCAAGTGAAAGATATATTGATATCTAGAAACTTATTTGTAGCAACATGACTGAGTATAATTTAGCGTGACAATGTTTGCTTATATTATCTGAATATATGCAATGATTGAAGACGCTAGGCGTTTGAATATTCCAAGAAATTGGGCGCTAAACATTATCCTCTAAATTCCTTCCTTCGAGCTATAGTAGCTTAATCATAAAATTGTTATGATGGGATGGATTAAAAGTATGGGTAAAGTAGTTTACCTTACTTGGAGATTTCTAAGAGTGGAATCTAGAAGAATACTATTAATATGGTGATATTAGTAGAACAATCAAACTCAAAGTATGACTCAATGGGTGATAGTATATGACTAACACGCCAAAGAAAATGAGCTAGTAAGACTAGCATTGTTTGATGTTGAATGATTCTTCTATAAAGGAAAGGGAATATTGAAAATAGAATTACAAAAAGATATATGACAGAAAAAGAAAATAACTGGAAAAGTCCAGCTCAGGAGTATATGCTTGATATACAAGTTATAGATGTATTACTAGTTAACAAAGTATTTTTGAGTATTTTGATACCACATTGGTTGGTATGATTTGTCATACAAAGCAACGCAATGCAAGAAATACAAGGGCCTAAAAGGAACTAGTAATAGATGTGGATTCGATTATGAAAAGAACATAAATAAAATGTTATTGTGTTCATTGTCGTATCGAACCAAACATTCAAGATTTATTTTAAGAACTTAATAAGTTGTTATTTTGTTCTAGTCTTTTGTGAGAACAAATGAGATTGTTCAAACTATGACCATATTCCATAATTGATGGATATGTTAATATAAATCATGTTGGTAAAGTAAACATCTATAAAACTAAATGCTAAATGTTGCAAGACGTAAAAGAGTTTCACTTAAATTGTGACACCACCATTTTAGTTCATACCGGAAAGGAAAACATGAAGGAACGCCATTTGATGGACTTCCGAAGTCATTTGTTTTGAATAAATTGACGCTTGTGAGGCCTCTTCCAAAAGATGACTAGAATTCCGTTCTTAGGCCAAAGTAGAATGGATTACTAATTTAGTGGAGATTATATATATTGATGTATATAGTCCATTATGTGTAGTCATGTATGGTCGATTAATTTTTCCTTCATAAAATTATGTCGATGATTTGAGTAGATATGTGAGTATATCTATTTAAAGAGAACGGAGTTTGACTTTTTTAATTGGTTCAAATGGTTGTTAATATGAAGTAAAAATCAATGTAACACGATAATCAAGTATTTATGATTGGATAATAAAGGATAAAGTTTGAGTTACAAGTTTAGCAAAACATCTGAGGAGTTGCAGAATTGTTCTAGAACTTATACTTCTCGAATACCCCACATTAGTTTGGAGTATTCAAAAGAGACAAAATCAAACCTTGTTTCACATGGTAAGATAAATAAAAATGCCATTGTAATTTTGTAGTTTATACATTAGTGACAACCGCTTTTACACTGAAAAGACCGCCATCATGATCCATTGAAATTGACACCATATAAGATATGGTTTGGGTAATGACCCAAATTGTCTTTTTCTTAAGTTTTGGTATGCATAGCATGTGTAAAATGTTTACAACCAAAATAGGATAAATATATGTTTATAAGGTTATCCCAAATAAAACATTGGGTATTTCTCCTATCACCGACCAAAGACAAATGTTGTTTGTCAGAAAGGGTTGATTTCTCGAGAAAGTAGTTCTTGCGAAATAAGTGAGTGGGAGGACAGTACAAACTCAACGAGATTATAGAATCTTCGTTACCATGTTAAGAGTAGCGCAACACTGGAAGTTGTTCCAGGGTTTCCTATTTTGACTCAGTAGAAGACACTACATGTGATTGTAGATACTTCGAATGAGTTTGCAAACTGTACCACAAAGGTCCTAAAACTTTGTACTTAGACCAACTTGTGGTTCAAGAGAAAAGTGGTGTTTTGACAACAAAAGTACCTGGACCTTATAAAGGAAGAAAATGATGGGCCCTGACTTCGTAAAATTGACTATGAGTCATTATATCCACCATAGTATCCTTGTATGAATATCAAGTATGTGACTTGGTAGTCCTTTCAATAGGCTTGATGCCTAATGATAGAAAAAGGGTCTATATAGCAACAAAGACATGGATTTTAACATCCTTTGAAAGTTGTACTTATCGAAAAGTTGTTTTCGACGAAGTTCAAAGAGTTGACTACTACAAGATTTTGATCTTCCGTAGTGATGTTTTTAGTGTTTGCGGATAGTTCTAGCAAAAGTTACATATTATGATATGACAGTTGAATAACAAAACCAACTCTCCTCTCGAGGAAGTTTTATCAAAGATGTGTACTTGACACAGTCTGAAAGTTTTGTAAAAATTCAAAAGGTTGCTAAAAAGGTATGCACACTTCAATGGTTGAAGTGAGCATAACGAAGCTGAAATCTTTACCTTAATGAAGTTATCAAAAGAGTTTGATTCCATCATGAACGATAAAGATGCTTGTAAAGTTACAAGAAATTAAGTGGGAGCGCTATCACATATTTCCAATACTTTATGTAGATGACATATGGTTGATTGGAAAATATGTATTTTAAATTAACACGGTTAAGTTTTTCTTATTGATGAAAGGCTTAAAAGATATTGTACATCGATATCTATAAGAGATGGATTAGATCGCCTGATATGATTGAAGCCAAATTACATAGATGAAATATTGCAGTAAGTCAATATCGAAATGACAAAAAGGAGTTCTTGTCACATGGAAAATAATTGAGCAAGATTCAAGTGTTTTGACACATGATGAGCATCATTGAAATTGAGATTTCTAAGTCATGTTCCATTCTATGTACACAACCAGATGAATCCTATGCTATAAAATGTTATAGCGGGATAATTCATATGATGATTAGACAACAGTGGGAGAGATCCTCGTGCTATTTTAGAAATAATAAGGATATGTTTTCCTATGAAGTAATGACAAAATATTAGTTGTAATATGTTACACTAATAGTCTTGTCATTTATTCAAATATTTTTCTCTCAATTAAAATACGTGATGAAGGGTAGCACAACAGGCTGGAAGAAAGTTACATGCTTGATTTAAAAGAGTTTCAAAATTAAAATATTGTGACAGATACTACTACAAAGGCTAAAATATATCATTGTGTTGACAACTGATAATAAGCGTATTTTGTGTTAAGGAGTTCTTTATTGAACTTGGTGAATTTCCAAGAATGCTGATACTATGAAGCTACATTTTCACAATGTTAGTAAGATTAGTTTAAGCTGAGGAATTAAGGTATCACCGGAACTTGGTGAATTTCCAAGAATGCTAACACTATGAAGCTACATTTTCACAATGTTAGTGACATCGGTTTAAGCTGAGGAATTAAGGTTTCACCGATTAACCATATATATACAAAGCCATCTCATTAGAGAATGAGTGATGCGTGTAGACGCAAAGAACATGCAAATACAATAGGACCTGAACAACTCAGATCTTTTTTATGGTGTTTACCACATGCGAAGCATGGTAATAACACTGGAACGCCATATGTGTTAAGTGCTTACAGACTAGATTATTGACTCTAGTGCAAGTGGGAGACTAAAGGGAATATGCCCTAGAGGCAATAATAAAATGGTTATTATCTTATTCCTTGTTTATGATGAATGTTTATTTCTCATGCTAGAATTGTATTAACTGGAAACGTTGGTACATGTGTGTTTAATAAACAAACAATGGTTCCTAGTAAAGCTTCTCTTTTAACTAGCTCGTTGATTAATAGATGATCAAGGTTTCATGATCATGAACATTGGATGTTGTTAATAACTGGGTCATATCATTAGAAGAATGATGTGATGAACATATACCAAAAGTGAATATAGCAATACGATCAAGTCATTAAGTTTACATTGTTATATTAAACATACGAAGTAACTTATTCCTTAGACCATGAGATCATGTCAATCACTGATACCGGAAGGGTGCTTTGATGTCATCAAACGTCACACCATAACAGGGTGACTATAAAGGTGCCGTTAGGTATTCAGAAAGTATTAGTTGAGTATCATGGATCAAGAATGGGATTTGTCCATCTAATATGACGGAGAGATATACTCTGGGCCCTCTCGGTGATATCACGTCGACACCGCTTGCAAGCACGTGATATGATCACAAGGATGTTATATCATGGGAACGAGAAAAGAGTACTTGTCGGTAACGAGATTGAAACAAGGTATGGTTGATACCAATGATCGAATCTCGGACAAATAAAATATCGCGAGACAAAGGGAATAGTTCACGATGTTGATAGTTCACACGATCACGAGAGTCATCGTTGAATATATAGGAGTCATCACGGATCTCCAGATACCGTTGTTGATTATTGATCGGAGAGGAGTCTCGATCATGTCTATCTTATTCACGAACCGTAGGGTGACACACTTAAGGTTCGATGACGCGTTTGAGAGGATACAGAATATCGAAGAATATTTTGGGCAGCACCGAAATTTTTTCGGGGAAAATTGAAATAGTTCAAGGGGTTTTCGTCGAATGGTTGTTAATAGAATTAACAAATGATTCGAGGTGCTATATGCAAAAGTTTGTTAATAGAATTAACAAATGATGAAATAAAGAAATAAAAATGTGTTATTTATTTATTAAAGAAAAACTCTTGAATTTTCTAAGGGGAGTTTTAAGGAAAAATGAGTGGGTGTGAGTGGAGTGTCCACTCACATAATGAAGGAAGAGGTGGGGCACACCATGGGGCTGGCCGCACCCCCCTTGGGCTGCCTCCCCCTCCCCTATAAATAGAGGGAATGAGCTCCCTCTCTCTCACACACTTGCCCACCTCATTTCCTCTCCACCTGCTGCTCCATTCCATGGTCTCCGGCTTGGCGAAGCCCTGACAGTGGGATTCTTCACCACCACCACGCCGTCGTGCTGCTGGAGTTCCGGGGGATCGTCTACTTCCGCGCCCCGCTGGATCGAGGGAATGGATGTCGTCATCAACCGTACGTGTGACCGATCACGGAGGCACCGCCGGATTGCGGTGCACATCTTCTCGCTATCGGGATCGGTGTGAGTATGACTACGCCAACAACGAGATTTGATCTCGTAACGCTTTGTGTCTTCGAGGGTATGTGTTCTCCTTAACCCTCTCGTTTCCCGTTGCACTTCGTCTCCTAGATTAGATCTTGGCCTTTCGGGTGTCTCTCGCGTAGGAATTTTTTTGTTTTCTATGCAACGACCCCTTCAATCTTGTGCTTGTAGCTTCCACCTTGTTGCAAGAAGCTTCAGATCCGTTGAGAGCCTCCATCCATCTTGTGGAGTGTCCTCAACCTTGTGTATAGGTTTGGTCAACGCCTTCAGGTTGACCTCATAGTGGGAGCGAGAATATCCCTCACTAGAGAAGCTCAAGGAGAATAAGGTGTGCACAACCGTGCTATTGAGGAGCGCCTAGGTGGCTCCCCACCTCTCCAACATAGACGTACTTCTCTTGAGAAGGAACTACGGGAAACATATCCTTGTCTCCTTGTTTACACGTGTGGTTTATCTTTTTTGCCTTTTGTTTTACTTCTGTTGCGTATCTTATCTTGTATCACTTAGGTTGCTCACCTAGTTGCACATCTAGAGAACCTTATATTATCTTTCTTAGCCATAATTAAAAGGAAAAGAAGAAAAATTGGTAGTCAACCTATTCACCCCCCCTCTAGTTGACCATAGTGCACTTTCAATTGGTATCAGAGCCTCGGCTCTTGTTAAGGGCTTAACCGCCTAAGAGTATAATGGTCAATGAAAATGAGCCCGACGGTTCTAGTGCGGAAATCGCCAAAATGGCCGACACTATAACTAACCTACAAGAAACGGTTGGAACCCTCCAAACCGAATTGTCCAAGGTTAGCTCTAGTGTTGGATCGGAGGTTTCTAGCATAAAGAAAATGTTAGAGGCCATGATGGGGAAAACCAAGGAGCTCGAGGAACCACCTCTCACCGACGATGATGTTAGCTCAGATGATGAGTCCATTCCGGACATCGCCGAAATGGAATCTAACATTGTTTTAGACAAGGCGAAAGCCAAGGAAAGAGCCGATAAAAAGGCTAAGAGCGGTGGGAGCTCCGAAGGCTCCAAGTCTCATTCGGCTAACGGTTCGGGGTCTAACTCAAAAGTACCACCACCTACTAATTATGACACTATCCATCCTATTGCCACAATGCCACACATTCTAAATGTTGGACTTCCTCCCATGCTTAACACTAACGAATTCTCTTCTTGGAAGTTCAATATGGAGTCTCATATTTCAGGGTCTTGCACCTCCTTGTGGAGAAGCGTTCTCCATGGATTTCATCCTCACAATGCAAGCAACTTGACTCCAATAGAAGACGTGGAATTTCAATTCAACTAGTCCGCTCTTGTCACTATCCAGAAGGCTCTCCCAAGAGAACATCTTGAACACATCCGCGGTATTAAGACCGCCACGGAGGCTTTGGATAAACTTGACACCTTGTTTCAAGGCAATGATAGCATCCAATCCTCCAAGTATGATGTGGCTCTTGACAAGTCCGAGAACTTCGTTATGCTTGAAGATGAAAGTCCCGAAGAACTATATAGAAGGTTTGTCACTCTTGGCAACCAATTGTGGGACTTTGGGAAAGAAGAGATCTCCGATCAGTGGATCAAGTGGAAGTTTGTCAAGGCCATAACTACTTTCGAGAAGAACCTCTCCACTAGCATTCGAACAAGATCGGACTACAACTCCCTCAACTCCATTGGTGTTCTTAGTGAGTTCATAGCCATATCCCTATCTGATAAGAGCGCGGATGATGCTCTCGCTCGCTCAAGAGGAGTCGGAAAGTCCCCCAATCTCGCCTTGAAGTCTAAGGCGGTTGCTCGGATAGAAGAAGTGAATGAGGACGATTAGGATGATGAGGATTATGAAGATACATACAAGGGTGCTCACAAGTGCATTGCTCTTGCCATGCACGGCTATTGGAAGAGATGGGAGGCTCACAAGGCCGGTGCTCCTAGACCTTCAAGAAACAAGATCTACAAGAAGAAGGGGGGGCGACCAAGGACATGCTTCAATTGTGGAAGTGCAAATCACTTATTCAAGGAGTGTCCTTTTGAGCCAAGAGAAGAGAATGAAGGGAATCTTGTTCGCAAGGACAAGAACAAAGCTCCACAAAACAAGAATCTTGCGAGAAGAATCCCAAGGGCTCTATATGTTCAAGAAGGCCCCACATTTGAAACATACTACTCCGGAGATGAAGGAGAAGATGAAGTTGTAGGTGTGGCCCACGTCGCCATAGCTACGACTTCCTCTTCATCGGTCTCTCTATTCGAATCCCCCAATGAGAAGGCATTAGTCCGACCTACATGTCTCATGGCAAAAGCCACCGCGGTAATATCTTCCACCTCCAAGTCTATTGCTACTAGTTCTCCCTCATTATTGGATTGTGTTGAAAACATTGTGGATGATGAGGAGACCAAGAATCTTAGATCTTGTATATGTAGTCTTGAAGGTGAAACCAAGGAAAAGGTAAAGGCCCTCTTGAGGTAACTTGATGATGCTAACTCTCTCATATATGAGAAGGAAGAGATCATCACGACCTTGGAGAGGTATGGTTGTGGTCATGAGAATCATGACAATGAGCTTGTAGAAGCTCTTGAGAAAGAAAGATCCTAGAGCCTCTCTTGAAGAGAGACTATCTAGTTTAGAAGAGACTTATTCTATTAGTGTTTCCAAACTTAGGAAGGATAATGAAAATCTCGTGCTTTACTTAAAATCTTTGAAGAAGAAGAGTTGAAGCTAGGGATAGCTCATGAGGAACTTGTTGAGCGTCATGGAAAACTACAAAAGGAGTTCACGTCTCTTAAAGAAATCCATGACAAACTCACCATATCCCGAAATAAGCTCCTAGATCAACAATCTAATAAGCAAGTGACTTCCTCCTCTAATAGTATTGTTATCATGCCTAGCTCTTGTACTACTACTAACGTTGTAGGAAGAGAGAAAATTCTCAATGACGCCATAAGCTCTCAAGGAGCCAAGAAGGGAAAGGAAGGACTTGGCTTCGTTGCCAAGTCAAAGAAGAAAACCAAGAATGCCACCTATCCCTCTCGGAATGTTGTCTTTGTGAAAGAGGGAGAGGTGACCAAGGAAAAGTATACCAACGCCGTGGTGGGTGATGATACCTCTAGGGGGAGCCTCACTCACAACGACTGTGCCGGAAAATATAACCCCTATTATGCTTATGAAATCTAGAGATGGTCGTGTTTATGCTAAATACGTTGGTACTTCTTATGGTGATGATTATCGTTGGACTATTTGGGTTCCTAAGACCCTTGTTACTAACAAAAGAGGACCCATTGAAGGATGGGTACCTAAATCAAGAAATTGATCACTTGTATTGAAGTGCTTCCGGGTTGGGTAGATGGACGGTGGATAGTGGTGCATCCCACCATATGACCGGAAGCAATGACGCAATGATCAATATTGAACCTCCATTATCTCATCTCAATTGTGTCACTATTGGTGACAATTCCGAACTTAAGGTATTGGGACAAGGCAAGGTTGCTATCTCAAATGATGTATCAATTGAGAATGTTCTCCTTGTTGAGTCCCTTGGTTATAACTTGACGTCCGTTCTTCAACTTGCAAATTGTGGTTTTACCTCTTTCTTTAATAAAGAGAATGTGATTGTCACTTGGGAAACAACTCTTAAAGTAACCTTTGTTGGGTTTGTCGAGAACGTCATGTATGTAGTGGACTTCTCTAAAGGAGACATGTGTCCCGCGACATGCCTAATGGCTAAAGTTGATGTGGGGTGGCTTTGGCATCACCGGTTAGCCCACACCAATATGAGAATGTTGCATGACCTTCAAAGTGGAAATCATGTTCTAGGACTAACCAAGGCTAAGTTTGCTAAAGATCGTGTGTGTAGTTCTTGCGCCTTTGGAAAGCAACATGGAGAATTCCACCCAACCAAGACTAATATCTCCACCACAAGAATCCTTGAGCTAATTCACTTATATATCTTTGGTACACTATCTTATGATAGTCTTGGTGGAAAGAAGTATTTCTTGATGATTGTGGATGATTATTCAAGATATTGTTGGGTGTATTTTTTCAAGAGGAAGAGTGAGACTCAAAAGAGAGTCATCGAGTTTATCACTCTAGTGGAGCGCCAACACAATGCTTCCATATTGGCCATTCGGAGTGATAATGGTACGGAGTTCAAGAACTATACCGTTGAGGGATTTCTTAGTGAATAGGGCATATTGCTCACCAATACTCCTCTCCCTACACCCCTCAACAAAATGGTGTTGCGGAAAGGAAGAACCGGACTTTGATGTATGCGGCTAGGACAATGATTGAGGAGTTCTCTTCTCCTTATAACTTTTGGGACGAAGCCGTCTCCACCGCTTGTCATGCTACCAACCGGTTATATCTCCGCAAGATCTTGAACAAGACTCCCTATGAGATTCTCACAGGCAAGAAACCGGACGTATCTTACTTCAAGGTCTTTGGTTGCAAGTGCTTCATTCGCACGAAAGGTAAACGTTTGTCAAAATTTGAGACCAAATCTTATGAGGGTATTTTTGTTGGCTATGCCACAAATGCTCACGCCTATAGAGTCTACAACAAGTCCATCGGACAAGTTGAAGAAGCTATAGACGTGGTGTTTGATGAGGATAACGGCTCCCAAGGGGGCGTATAGATCATGGTGTTGTAGGAGATGCAATTCCTCCCATCGTCATAAGAAGAATGGGGATTGGTGAAATAATTCCCATTGAGGGTTACGGGATGACGGAGGGAGAAGGACTATGCCCCACTCAAATGGAGCCATTGACTACACCCATTGATACACAAGCTACCCAACAAGATGCACCAAGCCCTCAAGCTAATGATCAAGGTCAAGCAAGTAATCAAGGCCAAGATAATGATCAAGGCCAAAATTCTCATCAAAGTCATGATCAAAGTCCCATCATTGTTGAGAGAACTCAACCTAGTGGTGATCCTTCACCCACTAATGATCAAGACCGAGATGAAGATGGACATGTCTCCGATGAAGAAGGTGATTCTCAAGCAATATACAAAGAATCTTTAGAGGAGATACTAGATTGTAGAGCAAAGAGAAGGATAGAGAATCTTGAACGAGCGGGTCACACGGAGGACAAGATAATTGGGTTTATGAAGCTCTCGAAGATCAAGATTGGCTTGAATCCATGCATGATGAACTCAATAACTTCGAGCGCAACAAAGTGTGGAAGTTAGTGCCAAGGCCCAAGGATTGCAATAATGTTATTGGCACCAAATGGGTGTTCAAGAACAAGCAAGACAAAGATGGTATCGTCATTCGCAACAAGGAAAGATTGGTGGCTCAAGGGTTTTCTCGAGTCGAAGGTGTTGATTTCGGTGAAACCTTTGCCCCTGTAGCTCGTCTTGAATCCATTCACATCTTACTTGCTTATGCATCTCATAATAATTTTAAGTTACAACAAATGGATGTTAAGAGTGCTTTCCTAAATGGTCCCATTATGAGTTAGTATATGTTAAGCAACCTCGGGGTTTCGAGGATCCCAACCACCCCGATCACGTCTATAAACTCGATAAGGCACTCTATGGACTTAAACAAGCTCCACGTGCGTGGTACGAGCACCTTAAAGAGTTTCTAGTGGATCGTGGGTTTAATGTTGGTTTAATCGATCCCACCCTCTTTACTAAGACAGTTGGAGGTGACTTATTCATATGCCAACTCTGTGTGGATGACATCATGTTTTGGTCTACTAACACTTTGTTCAATGAAGAGTTTTGCAATCTTATGACCGATAGGTTTGAGATGTCTATGATGGTAGAATTGGAGTTTTTCCTTGGCCTTGAAGTGAATCAATATCATGAAGGAACCTTCATCAAACAAGCCAAATACACTCAAGACATTCTCAAGAGATTCAACATGCATGACGCCAAGCCTATGAAGACTCCCATGTCCACAACCACTGACTTGAAACCTGACCCCAACGGTAAAGAGGTAGACCAAAAGGTATACCGCTCCATGATTGGCTCTTTGATCTACCTTTGTGCATCTAGACCGGATATCATGTATAGTGTAGGTAAATGTGCAAGGTGTCAAGCCTCTCCGAGGCAAAGTCATTTGTAAGCGGTGAAACAAATCTTTCGCTATTTAGTTCATACCCCAAATTTTGGTATTTGGTATCCCAAGGGTTCAAGCTTCAGCTCATCGGGTATTCGTATGCGGATTATGCGGGAGAGAAGACGGATAGGAAGTCCATGTCCGGGGGTTGCCAATTCCTTGGTCGCTCCCTAGTATGTTGGTCTTCAAAGAAGCAAAACTGCATTGCTCTCTCCACCACCGAGGCCGAGTATATCTCTGCGGCAAGTTGTTATTCCCAATTGCTTTGGATGAGGCAAACCTTGAAAGATTATGGTATTCATTTTGACAAGTTGCCTCTTCTTTGTGATAATGAGAGTGCTATCAAGATCGCCTACAACCCCGTTCTTCACTCCAAGACTAAGCACATTGAGATCCGTCATCATTTTATTCGGGATCATGTTGAGAAGGGTGATATTGATCTCTCATATGTACCCACCAAGGATCAACTTGCCGATATCTTCACGAAGGCCCTTGATGAACCAAGATTTCGAGCTTTGAGGAATGAACTAAATGTCATCGATTCTTCCAACTTCACTTGATACCTTGCATATGTACCTTCATTATATGTGTTATTAGGTTTGGATGTAGGCATGGACATAGGGGGAGTGTCACTCAATTCATGAGCATACACTCCTCTTATTATGCAAAAATCAATTCATCATTGCATATCTGGTCAATTTGTGACTTATTGTGCTTAATTGTGAGTAGTACTCTTGGACCCAAGATATATCTTCGCGGTGCCAAAGTACACACTCAAACATGGTGGCTTCGGCCACCGATCTCCTCCTCTCGGAGTTGTTTTTAGTTTTTTTTTTCCGAATATCCTATTCCCCTTGACAACTTGTGTAGGTTCGGCTTTTATTTCTTTGCATCTTGTGAACCCCATCGAGTAATGTCTCTCGTATGACAGTTGCCATCTTCCAACCCAAGCTCCCTTTTCCCAAAACACCATTCCAATCTTAATGCTCTCGTTTTTCTGTTCTAGGCGTGCGAAAACTGGGTCTGGCGGAGGCTCCGGTGAAACCGCCGGAGGCTTCGCTGCGCCTGTCCACTGAAGGCCACCGGTACCTCCGCTGGTGCGAAATTCGCCCAGCGGATCCGTACCGCACTAGGCTACATGGACAGGGGGCGGAGGCTCCGGTGAAACCACCGGACGCTCCGTCCGTTGCGGTTTTGCGGGATAAGATCTAGGGCGAGCGGGGTCAACAAGATCCACATCTCATTTTCCCCCACTCGCCCTCCCTCTTCTTCCTCCAAACCGCCGCCGCCCCCCACGTCTCCGCCGCCGGGAAGGGTGCTCCACTGCCGGGAGACTCTCCTCCTTGCCTTGGACCACCCCGGGACCTTCTTCCTCCTCACCCTCCACCATGGATGCGGGTATGTTTGCTCTCTCTCTCTCTCTCTCTCTCTCTCTCTCTCTCTCATCTAGTTGATGGATGGGGAAGCACTAGGAGCTACATGTTCTTCACATCTAGATGTGTGGATTTGGATTTTTGTAGTAGGAAATCACGAGTACAAAACCTAGAAACCTAGATTGTGAGTATTAGGCTTGAATAACTTTGGTTCTTAGGGTGGATTTGTTCATGTTCCCTACCCCTTGTTATTCAACCCTAATGTTATTCATATCTTTGTTTCTTGGATTTGTGCGTCACATAAACTTGAGCATTACCTTTTCTTCATGCTTTTCTTGCTATTTCTCTTTCATAGATGCCTCCGGTTCCAAGGGCAAGGGCACTTGCACCAAGAGCATGGATCGTCGCAAAGCTCCAAGGGTTGATGAAATAGAGGAAACCTTGGACCCATCTCAGCCCAAGCGCAAGCCGAGATTCCCGGCTCCCGAGAAGACTTTGCCTCGCAAGAAAAAATCAGCTTCTCAAATGTCCGAGGGAGTGTTCTTGGCACAACGCCGCGAGAACCCATACATTATTGAATGCAACCGCTTGATGCCACGGTTCCGGGGTAAGGATCCTCGATTCCACACCGTGTTTCAAAGCCAGATTTATCATGAAATCTTGATGAGGAAGTCCAAGGAGAATTTTGTGTCGCACCCTGATTTCTAGGGGATACTCACCGTACGAACTGGATAGCAGATGCTTGGATTATGGGGCATAACTGCTCCCACGTCCCAGCTTCCTGGTAGGCCTGCGCTTATGCGCGACAACACAAGCCCTGCTATTCCATCGTCGATGTAAACTATCCACTAGAGATCAAAGGCACTTCCGTCGACGTACTTCAAACCATACACACATGGTACGTCAACGGCGTTTAACAAGTGATATCACAACAGATCTCTACGACACAAAAGATTGAAATAACTTGCAAATGGCTCTCATTAGAGCAGAGATAGCAAATACAATCATTCAGAGGGCACATGCCCCAACAATACATCATTACAATACAGCGGAAGCATTCAACATGTCTGAGTACAGACAAGAACCAAATAGGCCTAAGAGGCCGGAAACAAACAGACGGAGCCCATCCACGAAGTCTCGGATCCTGCCCGGGTCCGCTATCTACTCGTCAGCAGTCTCGTCATCATACTCCACGTAGTAGCCACCATGTAGATCCTCGGAAACGTCGTCTGCGTAAACCACAGCCCCAAAGGGGTCAGTACACCAACGTACTGGCAAGCAAGACTCACAGTTCACCAAAGTGTAACCCGTCAACACCAAGCACAGATGCTTTGGGTTCAACGGAAGAAAAGGGATATAAAAGATGCTGCAATTGGCTGCTCTAAACAACTACAGAGATGCTACCACTTCCGGCTAACAGAAAGGAGATAAGATCGAGGATTGTAACCAAATGAAAGATAACTTCAAACAAACCCATCCTGGATCTCGCCCCTTATCCAAAGAAGCAATCCGAGGATAACTCACACCGTTGAGTTAATGATGGTTCAAATTATTGTGTCAATAAGCCTATTACTAGTCAAGTTATTAATCATGGGGTGTAGCATGTTTGATCATTAGGTTTAAGTTGTCCTGAGTACTTGTTAGCCAGTACTTTCACCAAGTAATCCATAACCGCGGAAAACACGGCTTCTCGAGAAGATTATCCCTGCAGGGTTGCACCAATTTGGCCGTACACTCATGAATATCCCGCCAGATGGGATGCCTCCCACCAAGCGGGGCACTCAACACAACCAACCATTCTTCGCATCAAGCCCAAAGAACCTTGGGCGCACGGCTAATCGAGCCCAGAAGAAAATGGACCCTCATAGCACTCTAAGAACGTGTCCCCCTATATGCCGACTACAAAAGTTCCACCCTGGCCTGGGCTCGCAAAAACATGCATGCGGCAAATGGAAAACACGAACTAAATGAGGCGATTTGGACGAGATGCGAATCAGGTCAAGTTGAGGGGGGCGCCCATACTCGCTTCCCAAATGCGGGTAGTGCGCTCATCATGGATCAGTAGACAAGACCCTTTTCCTATTAGGGTCGACACTAGCAGGCTCCAAAACCTCTCATGGGCCTCCTGCCGGTGCCTTATCATCAAGTTTATTATTAATAGTAACATTAGCATGATTGATTGATTAAACATCGAGCCCCCACAACGTAATAGGAATAGTGACAGAAAGTAACGGGTAACAGACTCGAGCAAAAACAACCTAAGCATGCTAGATAAGACTAAGGCAACAAGCAAGGGGTTTAGGTATGGAGGTGAGGCAATATCAAGGTTAAGGGATTCATGTGATGGGTTCGCAACAGAAACAACTACTACTAAGGCTTAGCAGAAAAGAACAACGGAAAGTATCGGTAACCAATGTTGAAAGGAACACAGTGGTTCATGTGAGTGATAACTTGCCTGCAAAACCCAGTAGCCTGGTACTGAGCTAAATCCTTAGAAGGGGTGTCGTAAGGATCGTCGGTCTCAACGTCGTCGTGTATCCAGGAAGAAGCAAACAAACAAGGCAGAAATATAAACAATCAATATCATGGCAGGGTGCACAATCAAAGGTGATGCATGACAGTTTAATTGATGCATCCAAAAGGAAATAGTTGACAAGATAGAAACAGGATTAAATGGACCCATATGCAATTGGATTGCATATGGAAAGCCCATGAATTATGGTTGAATTAATTGTTTTACAACTAATCATCATATGAAAGTGGATTAGCATGATGCATGGATGAGGAAAACAGCAAAATAACAACAATAGCACCAAATAGAAATAAGGTTTAACAAGTTTAGAAATTCATTTATTAAGTTATGGAATTTTGGTTTCTTAAAGGTGTCACACAAGCATTTGTTGTTTTCACCACTTTTAATTGTTCCAAATAGATGACAAAGTTTATATTTGAAAAGAAAACAAGATTTTAGTTGGAATACATGTTTCACTTGTTGAAAAAGGATTTCAAATGATTTATTGATGAATTAAACAAGTGTAAGCAAGAATTAAATGAATTTAATTCAAACATGAACTTATTTGAATTTTTATTTGTTCAAAACATTAAGTGGGATTCATATTTGAAAAGTTTATGCTTTTATGGTTTGATAACATATTTTATATGTCCCAAAAGAATTTGTTTTGATCGAGTTATGAATTTAGCAATATTAAATGAATTAAACAAGGATTAAGTTATTTAACCAATTTTAATTATTCAAAACAGAAAACAAAGTTTATATTTGGAAAGAGGGTTTAATTTTGCATGGAAAACATATTTCATTTGTGGAAATTGGATTTAAAATGAGCAAGTTATTATTTTGGCAATTTTAAATGCAATAAACAAGAAACAGTTGTTTTCAGCAATTTAAATTATTCAAAACAGCAAACAAAATTTATATTTGGAAAGTACATGAAAAGTTGATTGGAAAACATATTTGGTTTGTGAAATTTGGAATTTTTATGAGCAAGTTATGAATTTTGCAAATTTAAGTGAATTTGACAAGTTTTCAAATTTTGCACCAATTTAAAATATTCAAAACAGTAAACGAATTTCATATTTGGATAGAACATTTAATTTGGTATTGAAAACATATTAAAAATGTTGAAATTGGAGTTAGGATGAATTTCTTATGCAATTTACAATTTTGGGTGCAAATCTGCCATTTTTACTGCACTAGGGACTTAGAAAATAATTTTCCAGGGGCTAGAATTAATGTGCAAGGGCCTAGGTGTGATTTATGAAAGTTTTTGTGACCAAAACATTGGAAAATAAAAAGAGGTGGTTTACTGCAGGAGGTGGGATTCGAACCCTACACCTCCTGATGCGCTCCAGGGAGCAGAACCAGATGGGCTGAGCTCGGGTTGGTGTTAGACTAGGACTCGGGGGAAGTTAAGGTGTGGCTCGCGGTTATTTTTTCTGAATTTCCAATCTGAATCGAACAGGTACGCACATCGACAGAGACATGGCCAGCCATGGCAGCTGCCCTCGCCGGAGGGGGCGCCGTGGAGGAGGGGCTCGGGGGGTGCGGCCCTAGGGAGAGGAGGGAGGAGGCGAGTGGGGGACAGGAGGAGGAGGTGCGGCCTCACCTTGGTTGGCCTCGAGCAGGAGGGGTTGGGGGCGGACAGGTCGCTGCAGGCAGGGAACAGAGGGCGCCGGCGGCGGTTGGAGGCGACGGCGGCGGCGATCCAGGCCGTCCCCGCCCGAACCGAGGGGATGGGGAGGAAGCTGGAGCTCCAGCGTTTCCATTCCCGCCCTCGGGGATCCTCGGAGAGGGACAAGTTGGTGGCGCCAAGGAGGACAAGATCCGGCCATGGAAGGGGGTTTCAGGTTCAGAGGTTTCAGTTACAGAGAAGATGGGAGATGGAGGTGGAAGAAAGGAAGAAGAGATGGAGGCGCTAGGTTAGGGTTAGGGTTAGCAGGGGGGAATCGGTGGCTGTTTTATGGTCGTTAGGAGCTTGGTACGGCAGTGCATCGGGAGGGCATGGAGATGATCGTGTGGCTGTGTGCCTGTTCGTACAGAAAGTGACGTGGGGAGGAAGAAGACAACGATGGAGGTACTGGGCCAAGGAAAAGAAGTGGGTTTGGGCCTAGGTAGGTTTAGCTGCTGCCTCTCTCCTCTCTTTTGTTGTTTTTGTTTCCTTTATTTTTTTTGTAGCAAACAAAATAGGAAGAAAAGGAGGCCTTTAGGGTTAGGAAAAATTTGTAAAATTTATGGTTTGGCTGGTTTTCACCATTGCAACTGAAAACTAACTTTTATTTTCCAAAAGTTCAAATTTTAAATACTGTTGGCATTTAATTCAAATTTTGAATTAAATTGCTTATTAGGTGATTCTAAATGAAACCAAACTTGCAATAGGGTGAACCCTATTTTAGTTTAGAACAAAGGATTAAATTGTTGTGGGCAATTCCATAATTCCAATTGAGTGCTGGTTTGTCTATTGGTTGGAATTTAAATAATTTGCAACTTAATTGATTAATTATTGGAAAACATCAAATTTAATAGGGTAACCCTATTATTAACTTGGGTTAACTTGGTGGAATGGTTTGGTAGTTTTCATGAATTGGAAACTTTGGTGCTGTTTGAATTTGAGTTTGAACTTGAAAGCAATTTGGGAATTTATTTATTTGAAACAAAGCACCAAATTATTAGTTGATCAATGTGGAAAGATATGAAAGCCAATTGGTTGTTTTATTTGAAATAACATTTTGGAAATTGTAACATCACAAGGATGAAACAAAAGGTTTGAGTTTTGGTTTGAAATTCAAATAGAAAACAAAGGAAAACAAACGAAAACTGTTGGAAAACAACTGAAAACAGAGGAAAACAACTGGAAAACAAACAAAACAAATGCAATCAACATGATGCCATGATGCAAAACATAAAATAACAGAGAGCAAACATTCTAAAGGCTATTTTTCAGACTTGGGATGTTACAAAACGCCCCCCCTTGAAGGAATCGCGCCCCGAGATTCCTACTGAGAAAAGAAAAGGTCCGGAAACTTCTTGGGAAGATCCTCTTGAGCTGTGACACATGAAACACATCGTGCACATTGGATAGACATCAGGGAATTTGCAAACCACCGGAACATTTTCAATAAAGGGAGAGGTTTTGTATGGAGGGTGTATAGCTGGATAGAACTTGATTCATTTGGAGAATAGACTATCTGTAATAAGGTTGGAACAGAGTTATTGACATCAATGCAACACCAAGAATAACATCAATGTCAGAATCATCAACATGAGAGTAACGAGGAATATGTGGCCTCCCATTAGAATTGGATTGTTCTTACTTATGTTGGAAGTCAACATTTGAGATCCCGAAGAGTGAACGGTGTTTTGATTGCTTAGTGGAACCAGAAATAGGTTGTGTGTTGTGGAAAAGATTGTTGACACAAAGGAATGTGATTCTCCGGTATGAAATAACACTTTAGCTGGAATAGAGTTTAGCAGATGCACGGGGAAAACCTAGAAACCTAGATTGTGAGTATTAGGCTTGAATAACTTTGGTTCTTAGGGTGGATTTGTTCATGTTCCCTACCCCTTGTTATTCAACCCTAATGTTATTCATATCTTTGTTTCTTGGATTTGTGCGTCACATAAACTTGAGCATTACCTTTTCTTCATGCTTTTCTTGCTATTTCTCTTTCATAGATGCCTCCGGTTCCAAGGGCAAGGGCACTTGCACCAAGAGCATGGATCGTCGCAAAGCTCCAAGGGTTGATGAAATAGAGGAAACCTTGGACCCATCTCAGCCCAAGCGCAAGCCGAGATTCCCGGCTCCCGAGAAGACTTTGCCTCGCAAGAAAAAATCAGCTTCTCAAATGTCCGAGGGAGTGTTCTTGGCACAACGCCGCGAGAACCCATACATTATTGAATGCAACCGCTTGATGCCACGGTTCCGGGGTAAGGATCCTCGATTCCACACCGTGTTTCAAAGCCAGATTTATCATGAAATCTTGATGAGGAAGTCCAAGGAGAATTTTGTGTCGCACCCTGATTTCTAGGGGATACTCACCGTACGAACTGGATAGCAGATGCTTGGATTATGGGGCATAACTGCTCCCACGTCCCAGCTTCCTGGTAGGCCTGCGCTTATGCGCGACAACACAAGCCCTGCTATTCCATCGTCGATGTAAACTATCCACTAGAGATCAAAGGCACTTCCGTCGACGTACTTCAAACCATACACACATGGTACGTCAACGGCGTTTAACAAGTGATATCACAACAGATCTCTACGACACAAAAGATTGAAATAACTTGCAAATGGCTCTCATTAGAGCAGAGATAGCAAATACAATCATTCAGAGGGCACATGCCCCAACAATACATCATTACAATACAGCGGAAGCATTCAACATGTCTGAGTACAGACAAGAACCAAATAGGCCTAAGAGGCCGGAAACAAACAGACGGAGCCCATCCACGAAGTCTCGGATCCTGCCCGGGTCCGCTATCTACTCGTCAGCAGTCTCGTCATCATACTCCACGTAGTAGCCACCATGTAGATCCTCGGAAACGTCGTCTGCGTAAACCACAGCCCCAAAGGGGTCAGTACACCAACGTACTGGCAAGCAAGACTCACAGTTCACCAAAGTGTAACCCGTCAACACCAAGCACAGATGCTTTGGGTTCAACGGAAGAAAAGGGATATAAAAGATGCTGCAATTGGCTGCTCTAAACAACTACAGAGATGCTACCACTTCCGGCTAACAGAAAGGAGATAAGATCGAGGATTGTAACCAACTGAAAGATAACTTCAAACAAACCCATCCTGGATCTCGCCCCTTATCCAAAGAAGCAATCCGAGGATAACTCACACCGTTGAGTTAATGATGGTTCAAATTATTGTGTCAATAAGCCTATTACTAGTCAAGTTATTAATCATGGGGTGTAGCATGTTTGATCATTAGGTTTAAGTTGTCCTGAGTACTTGTTAGCCAGTACTTTCACCAAGTAATCCATAACCGCGGAAAACACGGCTTCTCGAGAAGATTATCCCTGCAGGGTTGCACCAATTTGGCCGTACACTCATGAATATCCCGCCAGATGGGATGCCTCCCACCAAGCGGGGCACTCAACACAACCAACCATTCTTCGCATCAAGCCCAAAGAACCTTGGGCGCACGGCTAATCGAGCCCAGAAGAAAATGGACCCTCATAGCACTCTAAGAACGTGTCCCCCTATATGCCGACTACAAAAGTTCCACCCTGGCCTGGGCTCGCAAAAACATGCATGCGGCAAATGGAAAACACGAACTAAATGAGGCGATTTGGACGAGATGCGAATCAGGTCAAGTTGAGGGGGGCGCCCATACTCGCTTCCCAAATGCGGGTAGTGCGCTCATCATGGATCAGTAGACAAGACCCTTTTCCTATTAGGGTCGACACTAGCAGGCTCCAAAACCTCTCATGGGCCTCCTGCCGGTGCCTTATCATCAAGTTTATTATTAATAGTAACATTAGCATGATTGATTGATTAAACATCGAGCCCCCACAACGTAATAGGAATAGTGACAGAAAGTAACGGGTAACAGACTCGAGCAAAAACAACCTAAGCATGCTAGATAAGACTAAGGCAACAAGCAAGGGGTTTAGGTATGGAGGTGAGGCAATATCAAGGTTAAGGGATTCATGTGATGGGTTCGCAACAGAAACAACTACTACTAAGGCTTAGCAGAAAAGAACAACGGAAAGTATCGGTAACCAATGTTGAAAGGAACACAGTGGTTCATGTGAGTGATAACTTGCCTGCAAAACCCAGTAGCCTGGTACTGAGCTAAATCCTTAGAAGGGGTGTCGTAAGGATCGTCGGTCTCAACGTCGTCGTGTATCCAGGAAGAAGCAAACAAACAAGGCAGAAATATAAACAATCAATATCATGGCAGGGTGCACAATCAAAGGTGATGCATGACAGTTTAATTGATGCATCCAAAAGGAAATAGTTGACAAGATAGAAACAGGATTAAATGGACCCATATGCAATTGGATTGCATATGGAAAGCCCATGAATTATGGTTGAATTAATTGTTTTACAACTAATCATCATATGAAAGTGGATTAGCATGATGCATGGATGAGGAAAACAGCAAAATAACAACAATAGCACCAAATAGAAATAAGGTTTAACAAGTTTAGAAATTCATTTATTAAGTTATGGAATTTTGGTTTCTTAAAGGTGTCACACAAGCATTTGTTGTTTTCACCACTTTTAATTGTTCCAAATAGATGACAAAGTTTATATTTGAAAAGAAAACAAGATTTTAGTTGGAATACATGTTTCACTTGTTGAAAAAGGATTTCAAATGATTTATTGATGAATTAAACAAGTGTAAGCAAGAATTAAATGAATTTAATTCAAACATGAACTTATTTGAATTTTTATTTGTTCAAAACATTAAGTGGGATTCATATTTGAAAAGTTTATGCTTTTATGGTTTGATAACATATTTTATATGTCCCAAAAGAATTTGTTTTGATCGAGTTATGAATTTAGCAATATTAAATGAATTAAACAAGGATTAAGTTATTTAACCAATTTTAATTATTCAAAACAGAAAACAAAGTTTATATTTGGAAAGAGGGTTTAATTTTGCATGGAAAACATATTTCATTTGTGGAAATTGGATTTAAAATGAGCAAGTTATTATTTTGGCAATTTTAAATGCAATAAACAAGAAACAGTTGTTTTCAGCAATTTAAATTATTCAAAACAGCAAACAAAATTTATATTTGGAAAGTACATGAAAAGTTGATTGGAAAACATATTTGGTTTGTGAAATTTGGAATTTTTATGAGCAAGTTATGAATTTTGCAAATTTAAGTGAATTTGACAAGTTTTCAAATTTTGCACCAATTTAAAATATTCAAAACAGTAAACGAATTTCATATTTGGATAGAACATTTAATTTGGTATTGAAAACATATTAAAAATGTTGAAATTGGAGTTAGGATGAATTTCTTATGCAATTTACAATTTTGGGTGCAAATCTGCCATTTTTACTGCACTAGGGACTTAGAAAATAATTTTCCAGGGGCTAGAATTAATGTGCAAGGGCCTAGGTGTGATTTATGAAAGTTTTTGTGACCAAAACATTGGAAAATAAAAAGAGGTGGTTTACTGCAGGAGGTGGGATTCGAACCCTACACCTCCTGATGCGCTCCAGGGAGCAGAACCAGATGGGCTGAGCTCGGGTTGGTGTTAGACTAGGACTCGGGGGAAGTTAAGGTGTGGCTCGCGGTTATTTTTTCTGAATTTCCAATCTGAATCGAACAGGTACGCACATCGACAGAGACATGGCCAGCCATGGCAGCTGCCCTCGCCGGAGGGGGCGCCGTGGAGGAGGGGCTCGGGGGGTGCGGCCCTAGGGAGAGGAGGGAGGAGGCGAGTGGGGGACAGGAGGAGGAGGTGCGGCCTCACCTTGGTTGGCCTCGAGCAGGAGGGGTTGGGGGCGGACAGGTCGCTGCAGGCAGGGAACAGAGGGCGCCGGCGGCGGTTGGAGGCGACGGCGGCGGCGATCCAGGCCGTCCCCGCCCGAACCGAGGGGATGGGGAGGAAGCTGGAGCTCCAGCGTTTCCATTCCCGCCCTCGGGGATCCTCGGAGAGGGACAAGTTGGTGGCGCCAAGGAGGACAAGATCCGGCCATGGAAGGGGGTTTCAGGTTCAGAGGTTTCAGTTACAGAGAAGATGGGAGATGGAGGTGGAAGAAAGGAAGAAGAGATGGAGGCGCTAGGTTAGGGTTAGGGTTAGCAGGGGGGAATCGGTGGCTGTTTTATGGTCGTTAGGAGCTTGGTACGGCAGTGCATCGGGAGGGCATGGAGATGATCGTGTGGCTGTGTGCCTGTTCGTACAGAAAGTGACGTGGGGAGGAAGAAGACAACGATGGAGGTACTGGGCCAAGGAAAAGAAGTGGGTTTGGGCCTAGGTAGGTTTAGCTGCTGCCTCTCTCCTCTCTTTTGTTGTTTTTGTTTCCTTTATTTTTTTTGTAGCAAACAAAATAGGAAGAAAAGGAGGCCTTTAGGGTTAGGAAAAATTTGTAAAATTTATGGTTTGGCTGGTTTTCACCATTGCAACTGAAAACTAACTTTTATTTTCCAAAAGTTCAAATTTTAAATACTGTTGGCATTTAATTCAAATTTTGAATTAAATTGCTTATTAGGTGATTCTAAATGAAACCAAACTTGCAATAGGGTGAACCCTATTTTAGTTTAGAACAAAGGATTAAATTGTTGTGGGCAATTCCATAATTCCAATTGAGTGCTGGTTTGTCTATTGGTTGGAATTTAAATAATTTGCAACTTAATTGATTAATTATTGGAAAACATCAAATTTAATAGGGTAACCCTATTATTAACTTGGGTTAACTTGGTGGAATGGTTTGGTAGTTTTCATGAATTGGAAACTTTGGTGCTGTTTGAATTTGAGTTTGAACTTGAAAGCAATTTGGGAATTTATTTATTTGAAACAAAGCACCAAATTATTAGTTGATCAATGTGGAAAGATATGAAAGCCAATTGGTTGTTTTATTTGAAATAACATTTTGGAAATTGTAACATCACAAGGATGAAACAAAAGGTTTGAGTTTTGGTTTGAAATTCAAATAGAAAACAAAGGAAAACAAACGAAAACTGTTGGAAAACAACTGAAAACAGAGGAAAACAACTGGAAAACAAACAAAACAAATGCAATCAACATGATGCCATGATGCAAAACATAAAATAACAGAGAGCAAACATTCTAAAGGATATTTTTCAGACTTGGGATGTTACATTTTGCTCCTCAACATGCCATCAACTTTGGTCATATGGAGAGGAAGCCCGAGTATTTTTGGGAAGCACTGCAGATTGTCGATGCTTTTGGTATTTCTCCCATTATGCAAGTCCAACAAGATTATGATGAAGGACTGGTTTGTGAGTTCTTGGCCACAGTACACCTCGCCAATGAGACAGAGCGTCATCTTATTTGGATGACCAGGGGACATCAACTCACTATCAAATGGTCCGAGGTTGGAGTTCCCCTTGGTGGCTACCCGGATCATGGACCCTTTGCCGGTGGCGAGGAGTTTGATAGTGGATGGTTCCGTGTTCATGCTACCAATACTCAATCACTCTCCAAGGATCAACTCACTCCTTTGTATCACTGGAAGAAATTTGTTGTTGGGTTTGTCAAAGGTCTCTACCCCACTTATGATATTATGCTCCGCATCTATCACGAGACCATCAACCCAAAGGCGGGGAACATTGATGAGATCCAAGGATTACTCAAGAATATTATGCTTCTTACTCATGAGAAGAGGCTCTCCGGTCTGACTCAGAGGCTCGATGTGCTTGACTATTTGTGGAATGAGCTGTGGCATGTCGTTATACAGAGGAAGAATGCTTGCTTTGGGCCTTTCGTCATGAAGATCATCTTGATGTGTGGGCAAACAAGTTCCCGGACGATCCTCTTGATAATATTAATTGGATCCCACATACGGAGAAGAGGCTTCTCATCAAGGACCACACCGAGCCTATTGTGCATCCCACTCCTGCTGCTCGCAAAGGCAAGGCCAAGCCACGGGTCATCATTGATGAAGAAGATGAAGAAGAGGAAGTTGGTCCCTCTCGTCCTCCTCCTTCTGACATTTCCTTCAAGTGGATGGCAAGGGCCCTCAAGAAAGTGTTCAAATTGAACAAGAAGATTGAGCAGCATCAATGGGAAGTTCACTATGATAAGGAGCTCAAGCACCGCAAGGCAGCGCAGGCGTGATGGTAGGGAATCTGTGGAGTCCCCAATGCAAGATAGCATCACCAACTGGGACGAGTGGCAAGCCAAGGATTCCGCAGGGAAGCTCATCGAGTGGTTTGACGAGGAAGCAGGAGAAGAAGTCACCAGCTCTCGCCGCCGCGCCCGTCCTCCGAGCATGGATAACTCCTCCGAGTGATCTTTGGGACGTTAACATCGGTCTCCTCCCTCTTTTGGTATCTTGATGCCAAAGGGGGAGAGATATCTACTTAGGAGCGGGCATTTGCATGGGATCTCTCTCAAGCGTGTTTTCAATTTGCATCTTTCATCTTGCTTGAGAGAGTTGGTTATTTGGAAACTTCGTTTGTTTAATTAACTGTGTGTTGTGAACCTCGTAATGCATTATGTGAGCTTGTGAACTTAGTACCTTAATTATATCACTCGTTGTTTTCTCACTACTATATTTGTGTTTAGCTATCCATATTGTTTAAATTCTCTCAACATGTAGGGAGCATATCTCTAGGGGGAGCTCCATTCATGTTGTGTGAGTTATAGTTATGCAAATAGGGATATTGTCATCAATTACCAAAAAGGGGGGAATGAAAGATCATCTTCCGTTTTGATAATTAATGACAACATAACTATTGGACTAATGACTATTTGAGAGTATTCGCATGTACTATTAGATACATATGAAAATGCCCAGGTTCAACTATTTTACAATCTCAATGGGTTACAAAAATGTTTCGAATGGAAAGAGCTCGAGGAAACAAAGCTGGGGAGCAATTTTTGCATGCAGCGGAGGCTCCGGTGGTCCTATTAGATACATATGAAAATTCCCAGGTTCGACTATTATACAATCTCAATGGGTTACAAAAATGTTTCGAATGGAAAGAGCTCGAGGAAACAAAGTTGGGGAGCAATTTTTGCAAGCAGCGGAGGCTCCGGCGAAACCACCGGAACCTCCGCCCCATGCAAATCCCAGCACATCCATGCACTGGCCTCCGGTGTAGGTTCCGGTGGAACCTCCGCTAAAAACACCTTCGGGTGCATAAGAGCGGAGGCTCCAGCGGAACCTCTGGTGTACATCCGGTGGGCGGACCCTTCGGTGAAACCACCGGAGCCTCCGCTGGCTCCACTGCCCCACTGTGGGGCTGGCCTCCGGTGGCGTGTGGGCTCCGCTGAAACACCGTTCGGGTGGAGAAGAGCGGAGGCTCCAGTGGAGCCTCCGGTGGATCTCCGGTGGGCGGAACCTCCGCAAAAGCCACCGGAGCCTCCGCCCTACAGGTTCCAGTGTGAAGACAGCGAGTTGCGCGTATAAGGAGACCACCGGAGCCTCCGGTGTTGCGTGGACTGCACAACGGCCACTTGGGGGAAGGGGTATTTAATGGCTTACCCTACCTCATAAATGCTTAAGATTTGCCCATTATCTCTCCTAGTCATCAATGAAAGCTTCAACTCCTAGATCTCCCTCTCCAACCACCCAAACACTCCGAAACTTTGTGGAGAGCTAGAGGAGACCTAGATCCGTGATTCCACCAATGGAATTTCAAATCCATCCACCACATCCTAGTAGATCTAGAATCCTACTTGAGGCCTAGAAAACTTAGTAGATCTTGTGCTTGTAGCTTTCACCTTGTTGCAAGAAGCCGCGGATCCGTTGAGAGCCTCCCTCCATCTTGTGGAGTGTCCTCAACCTTGTGTAAAGGTTTGGTCAACGCCTTCAAGTCGACCTCATAGTGAAAACGAGAATATTCCTCACTGGAGAAGCTCAAGGAAAATAAGGTGTGCACAATCGTGCTATTGAGGAGCGCCTAGGTGGCTCCCCGCCTCTCCAACGTAGACGTACTTCTCTTGAGAAGGAACTACGAGAAACATATCCTTGTCTCCTTGTTTACACTTGTGGTTTATCTTGTTGCCTTTTGTTTTACTTCCGTTGCGTATCTTATCTTGTATCACTTAGGTTGCTCACCTAGCTGCACATCTAGAGAACCTTATCTTATCTTTCTTAGCCATAATTAAAAGGAAAAGAAGAAAAATTGGTAGTCAACCTATTCACCCCCCTCTAGTTGACCATGGTGCACTTTCACATGTAATCCCTTTTATGGTGTGCACATGTACACTCGTGTCAACCCGTCAACGCTCCGTCGTCCAGGACTCGGCACCAACAAAGAGAGACATCATTTCGGCGTTGCTAATTGGTACCACTAATTGACTGCGATTAGAGTTATATGATTATGGAAGTTTCTCAACACATGAGAGAGAACTGCTAATTAGAGCTAGGTCTAATCGGGAGAGGACACCTCAAAAACCCAATTAGAAGAAGATCTAATTTAATTAGAGGGGCTATAATTAGACCCTCTAATTCTACTAGAGAGAGAAGTTTGAGAGACAATTACTCACAAAATTATCGTTTAGCTCACCCCTTGGGGTCCTTTTATAGTTGGAGGGAAGGGGAACTTTCCAAAGGGGAGTAGTAGTCCTAGTTGAGCTAGGAGGGGATTGGTCGCACAATGCAAGTGGTCGCAACCCTTCTCCTAGCCCAACTCGAATTGGACTCCCATATGGGAGTCCAACTCCACCTCCTCTCCATTTTCCTCTTCTCCATTTTCTTTTCTTTATCCCTTCAGATAAAATTAGGAAAAACACTGGAAGGTTCCTAATGCCATGATTGGAGGCCATGGGAGAATGTGCCCACTCCGGCACCCCCCTCTTGGGTTTTGCCCGAAACTCTTCCGGAACCCTATGAACTCAATAGATAAAATAATCAATATTATATACTAATGTTAGAAACATATTTCTAACATCCTGGAACATCTCATGTCCTCTGTTATATACCATATAAATTCTGCCTAACACCGGCATCCTTTCTCTCTTATAGTAACTTCCCCGAAACCTCTCCGATTGACACTAGATTTGTTTTTGTGACATCGTATCGACATCGAACATTCATAAAACCAATAAAAACATCTTTATTATCCCAATTAAAGGTTGGCACAGTTTAAGCGTGTGACCCCTGAAGCCTCGGTAACAAAGACATGTTCGGGAACTTACCGAACAATAACCAACGGCGGCACCATTGACGCCTATGATGGATCCTGAGTTTTCACGAAAATCGAGGGAACCTTACAAGTTAATCATTCCACTTATTTCTCTAACTTCACGATACCAACGATATCACGAGGAAAGACTATGTGATCTAGTATGATCAAACTCTTTGATCATAACACATATAAAACTCGTTACCACATATCATAATTTTGTCGGTACTTTGTATATCCATGTTTATGTTTCTTTTTTTCCATTGTTGTTCTTGTTTCTGCTTTCCAAAATGCAAAAATACCAAAAATATTTCTGTTGTTTCTCTTTATTTATTTATTTAGTTTCTATTATTAGTTTGTTTTACTTTCTAGTTTCAGTTTCTAATTCAAAAATCCAAAAAGATTTTGATTTTGTTTGCTTGTTTCCTTCTGTTCTTGTTTTAAATTAGAAAACCCAAAAATATTTGTTGTTCTTCTTTGGTTTTGTAAAATTTGCTGCAGAGTTCAACAGTCTTCTGTGACTCCATTGGAGCTTGGTCATCATTTCATATAATTCAATCCACACAAGTGAAAAGCAATACTGACGATTTATGACAATTCAAGTCGTGTTGAGAGGCTGGTATGAACTCTATTTGTTTTCATTTTTGTACATATACTCATCCATGTGGACATGCTTAGTTTGTTCGAGTAAGGTGTATGTTATTTAATGGATGCTTAGTAGTTCGTGCTCTCTTATGATCATTCCCAACTTACTAATAGTAGATAGCATGTCGTATAAATGTTTGCTTGCATTGTTCTATTCATAAAAGGGTATGACATTGTGGTATCCTCCTCTGAATGTTTCATTTGAATTGACTTGGCACATGCTCACGCATACATAAGACTGAAAAAAAAGTCAATTAAGCCACAATGATTTATTTTGCCTCAGAGTTCTTGTATCACTTTTATGCCCCCGTTAATTTTGTTCCGTCGCAAGCATGATTATGATGGTTATTTCTCTCTTGATTGTCCCTTCACAGTCTATTGCTAGCCTTCACTTGTACTGAGTATGAGCTCTACTCGTGCATCCAACTCCCCAAAACCCAAGTCATTCCAAATGTGTCCACCATACCTACCTATATGTGGTATTTCACCACCACTCCAAGTAAATTTTCATGTGCTACCTTTAAAACCTTCAAAATACTTCTCATTTCGTGACAGTGTTTTAGATCATGAGGAAGTAGTAGTTGGGTTTGTTATCTTCCATACTAATTAAGTACTCCGACTTGATTGCTTCATCTGCTTGTCACTAATTTTGCAAAGAGCTGGTTAGTCCACTATAACATCCAAATAGGCACTTCTCCGTGGTATGTGATTGTTGGCAGGTACCCTAGGATTCAGTTAGCCGTGGTTTGTGATAAGAAAAGGTTGGGAGGAGTGTCATACTATATAAAAGTGAATTCTATAAATGCCTAATATCAATAACTCGGAACCGCTCTCAACTTGTTTAGTATGGAAGATAACAAGAAATCTATTACCATTTGCTGACATAAACAACCACCTCCCAAAACAATTTATACTTCTGTTTTATAAAATAAAAGGCTTTAGCACATGATAATCTCCGCTTCCCTCTGCGAAGGGACAATCTTTTGACTTTATTGTTGAGTCACCATCTCTTCTTGTAGCACCTTCTCGAGAGCACAACTGTCATTCTTAGTGTAATGTGTTTGTCCCAGAACACGGTTAATTGTGGTATAACTTTGATGCTTTTATCTTTGATATCTCTACTTCTAGTCTTCACTTGAACTTCAGAGGTGCTCTGGCATTTATGTTTTGCTCCACAATTAAGAGCAAGCAAGATAACACTTTATCACATCTTATTATGAACATTGCAATCCTGCAAATAGATATACTTCATGTTGCTTATTATTAGCGTGTTGGCATCTCTTCATGGTTTCCATAACTATTAGGTGGCTTTATTTGCATACTTCTTATTATGAATTTCCTAAGTACTTGATCATATAGTGAGAATGTATACATCGTATGAAGCAAATGTGTTCGTAAAAGTTCTTTTATCGCACTTAGTTGTTAACTGAATTTCTTGAGGACAAGCAATAAGATAAGCTTGGGGGAGTTGATACATCCAAAACATATCTACTTTCCCGAACACTTTTGCTGTTGTTTTCCTCTAAAGTTGTGAGTTTTGAATACAACTAACACAGACTAACGTTGTTTTCAACAGAATTGCCTTGGTGTCTCGTTTTTTTTGCAGAAATTCAACATTCAGGAAAATTCCCGAAAAATATCACAAAGTCCCTATTTTACCTGAAGACTCACGGAGCCAGAAGACGAGACGGAGGAGGGCCATGAGGGGCCCACACCACTTGGCCCCCCCAGGTCGCCCCGTGGCATGGTGTGGTCGCCTCGGCCACCCCCTCGGACCCCCCTTCGACTACTTAAGCCCTTTAACCTAAAAACATCGAGGGGGCTTCGTCATATTCCACAGAAACACACCCGAGTGTCGCCGCCTCCTCGAAACTCAATTCGAGGATCCGAAGTTTTTGTTCTGGCACCCTGCCGAGACGGGGATTCAGAGGATATCATCACCATCATTATCGCTACCGCCTCTCCATCAACCATCCATGATTCCTCCATGCATGTGTGAGTAATCCCCGTTATAGGCTGAGAGGGATGGTAGGGATTGGATGAGATCATTCATGTAATAATTGCCAGATTGTTAGAGCATGGTGCCTAGTATCTGTTGTTAGTGCTATCTATGTTTGTTGCAACTTGTTATGCTTAATGCTTGTCACTAGGGCATGAGTGCCATGATTTCAGATCTGAACATAGTATTGATTCATGAGGATAATTATTGTTTTTATCTTACCTGCAAGTTGTATACACATATCGTTGTCCGGAACCCGAGGCCCTAAAGTGACATCAATTGGGATAACCGGAGGGGATGGCTGTGATGTGAGGACCACATGTGTTCACATAGTGTAAATGCTTTGCTCTGGTGCTTTATTAAAAGGAGAACCTTAATTACCAGTAGTTTCTCTTGAGGCCCCGCTGCAAACGGACTGGTAGGACAGAAGATGTTGTGCAAGTTTCTCATTGCGAGCATGTACGACTAAATACGGAACATATGCCTATGGTTGCTTAGTACTTGGATGCTTTATCATTATTTATCTACAATTGCTCATGTTTTGATTATTATATGAATTATCTTATCCATGCAACACCCGTTCATCCGTCCCTATGCCTAGAGTATTTTAAACCTGCTGTCTACTACAATTACTATTGTTGTCTTTATTTCATTCATGCTATTATTTCACTACTGCTACTGCTATAAGACTGTTGCTACTGATAAACTGTTGCGAGCAAGTCTATTTCCACGTGCGGCTGAACTGACAATTCATCTGTTAAGTCTTATAAATATTTTTTTGGCTCCCCTTGTGTCAAATCAATAAATTTGGGTTTTACTTCCCTCAAAGACTGTTGCGACCCCCTATACTTGTGGGTCATCAATCCCCAAGCTTAACTCGTGATCATCCTCGATTAGGTAAGTGATAACAAAATAATTTTTGAGGTGACATAAAGCCAACATAATCTTGATCAATGTTATGTAAAAGCATTGCAAGCTGAGATCAAAGTACTCTAAACATAGGCATGATAGATATAATTCCAATAATGTAACTTAGCAACTATGTTGCAACATGAAAAGTAACACAAACAAAAGATCATGAATAATAATGTATTGAAATCAATACGTTTGTTTCGAGCATAGAGAAAACATAGCAAAGTGGTATTCAGATTGTCCTTCATGGAATAGCAAAACATAAATGCCAGGACACCTTCAAAGTTCAAATGGTGACTAGATACAAATAATTTGGGAACAAGCAATAACATAATCATGAATCAATCAATAATAAATTTTGGGACTATGCGCATTATACTCCGAATGACAACTATGCTTTGCATGCTGGTTCTATTTCTTTGGAGAGTATTAATACTTCTTTCATTACTCTTACTCCAAAGACTAATGTGCCTGAGGGAATTAATGACTTCAGACCTATTTATCTCACAAATGTTTGCCTCGAATTTCTTACAAAATTAGCAGCGAATAGATTACATCAACATATTCTCAGGTGTGTGCATAAGAATCAGTATGGATTTCTTAAAGATAGAACAATCCAGGATTTTCTTGCTTGGTCTTTTGAATATATCTTCCAATGCCAAGCATCAAAGAAGCCAATTATTATCTTGAAGATTTATTTTGAAAAAGCCTTTGATACTATTGAACATGAGGACATTTTACATATTCTTAGAGCCAAGGGATTTGATGAAAAGTGGGTTGGATGGGTTCAACAATTTTTGACCTCTGGTTCCTTTTCTGATCTCCTTAATGGAGTTCCTGTGAAGCAATTCTAATGTAAGAGAGGGGTTAGATAGGGAGACCCCCTCTCCCCTATTCTGTTTGTGCTGGGTGGTGATCTCTTGCAATCTGCTACCAATGATCTTCTGAGGATGGGTCATATTCATCTTCCTATTCAGACGGGAGACCCTAATTTCCCTATTGTTCAGTATGCAGATGACACTTTGTTGATTCTTCCTACTGAGGTGTATCAGTTGAGGGCTCTCAAGAATATGTTCCACATTTTCTCTCAGTCTACTGGCCCCAGGATTAATTTTCACAAATCTTCTATGATTCCAATTAATGTGGAGCAGGCCACTATTGCTCAGTTGGCCAATGAGTTTGGTTGCACAGTGGGGAGCCTTCCATTCACCTATTTGGGTTTGGCAGTTGGGACCACTAAGCCTACTATTTCTTAACTCTCTCCTGTTGTTGCTAGATTGGAGAGGAGATTGTCTACTACTTCTTGCTTTCTCTCACAAGGTGCTAGATTACAGCTAATTTCTTCTGCTCTGAGCTCTATGCCTTTGCATATTCTATGTACTATCCAGTTACCTGTTGGTATTATCAAACAATTGGAGAAGATAATTAGGCAATGTATTTGAAGGGGAAACTCTGAAATCCCTAGACAATCTCTGGCTGCTTGGGATATGATCTGCAAGCCTAAGGAAAAAGGCGGACTTGGAATTGTTTAATTTCCAATATAAGAATGAGGCCTTGTTGCTTAAGTTTCTCAACAAGTTTTATAACAAAGCTGAGGTGCCTTGGGTGGATCTTGTTTGGAATGCTTATTATGTTGGTCAGGTTCCTCATGCCACCCTGAAGTGTGGGTCCTTCTAGTGGAAGGATATTATGAGCCTTTTCCATAAGTTCACTGAAATCTCTCAACCTGAGGTGAACAAGGGGGATTACATGTTATTTTGGACTGATAGCTGGGAGATTAATAATTATAGGGAACCTCTCAAAGCTAGGTTCCATAGACTTTTCTATTTTGCTAAGGATGAGCTGGTCTATGTTAAAGATATGGCAGATTTGCATGTTTTCTCTCGGGCTTTTAATTTTCCTTTATCTGCTCTGGTTTATGAGGAGATGACTGAGTTGTCTTCCTGGATGGGACCTCAGATTTTTTCTGATAATAAGGATGTTTGGTCCTGCAAGGGAAAAATGTATAGGGTTGCCACCTATTACTTTCATGTTCATGCTTCCATTCAAGATTGTGCCTTATCTAAGTGGATTTGGCATAGCTCCTGCACCATGAAGATTAAGGTTTTTGCCTGCCTCTGCTTCATGATAGGCTCAATACTAAGGACATGTTACAAAGAAGGCATTGGAATGTCACTGATTCTTTTAATTGTGTTCTCTGTCCTGGAAATGTACATGAAGATAGAGATCATCTATTTTTTGGATGCAATTTTAGTATCAGAGTATGAATTATCTCCAAATTACATGAAATTCGTTAATGGTCTCTTCCAAGTGGCTGTTGCAGCAAGGAATACCTTTGGACATTCATTCTTCACTGAAGTGGTTTTTCTAGCCTGTTGGAGCATATGGAAAGTGAGGAATGATTTCATCTTCAATCATGTTAGGCCAAAATTTGCTGCTTGGCGCAACATCTTCCTTCATGATGCCCATCTGTTGGTGTATAGGATGATGAAAACGCACAAGGATGTTTTTCTGACTTGGCTTAACTCTTTAGGTTGATTCTTTTCTACTTCCTTCTTCTGGGAAGTAGCTTTTTTCACCTTAACCTTCTGTAAATAGTTCTGGAATTATTTTTGCAATTTTAATAAAGGAGACTGTGGGGCTTTTTCATTACAGTAAAAAAGTTTCAAAAAAATTACAACTATGCTCTCTTTACTGGTGCATAAAGTTATAAGATGAAGACTCAACATAAAAGTAAAAAAAAGGCCCTTCACAGAGCTTTTTATTTGAATAAAATAAAACAGAGGTATTGAAAATATAATTTTGAGAGAGGTGTTTGTCTATGTCAACGAATGGTAATGAAAAACTTATCATAACTCATGTCAAGCAAGGCTTTTAGACTTTTGAGAGCGGCTTCCATTGGCACTTTACTCTTTTCCTTATTGTTGGCACTTCCCCCCACCTTTTCTTACACAAACCATGGCTAACCAAATCCTCGGGTGTCGACCATCAATCATCAATCCAGAGGGAAGTGCCTTTTATTTATTTTATAGTTCATAATATTTGGAACCAGCTCTCTGCAATATTAAGATGAGCACGGATTCCATACTCATCGGGTGAAAGAGGGGGAAGAATTTTGCTTGAAATAAGACATGATAAATCTTAAACTACTTCCTCATGAGCTAAAACAGGAGCACAAAACAGGTTTAATAGTTTTGAAGGTTTTAAAGGTAGCGCACAAGCAATTTACTTTGGAGTGGCGGTGAAATACCACATATAAGTAGGTATGGTGGACACATTTGGCAAACTTTGGTTTTTGGGAGTTGAATGCACGAGTAGAGCTCATACTCAGTACAGGTGAAGGCTAGCAAGAGACTGGGAGCGACCAAGCAATAACGGCCATAATCATGCATAGCGACAAAACATTATTAATCAAAGCATAAAGTGATATTACAAGTCAAAAACTAAATTATCATGGAGGCTATAGGTGACTGGTTTGTAGTCATAACATGGTGTGAGCATGCGCCAAGTCAACCCAAATAAACCATCAAAGGAGAATACCACGATACTATGCTTCGATATGATAAAAACAACACATGATTTCTTTCAATGGCACATTAAGCACTCTCAGCTATTTGAGACAAGTAATGCTACATCATAAAATACTAAGCATATAATTAAAATAAAATCTAACATGACATGCTAAAGTCTAAGCCACGGTCTAGACGAGCTTCCTATTGCACCGCTATAAGCATGAAATATTTTACTCTTCTCCAATACCAATCATCTTTTTTTGAAACACCTCTCATAGATAATAATCATGACAGACCAAAGAGTTGATCATATATAATTGAATCAAACCAACAAGCTCTAAACAAAATACGAGTGGAAAACAAGAGCTAAACGCAGTACTAGTGTCGCACCCGGACTTCTAGAGGATACTCACCGTACGAACTGAACATTATTCTGATTGGATTACGGGGCTTACCGGCACCCGCGTCCTCTTACGAGTAGGCCAACACTTATGTGTGACAACCAATCGCTACTGTTCACCGTCGATGTAAACTATCCCGTAGAAATCAGGACACTTCCATTGACGTACTTCAACCATACACACATGGTACGTCAACGGCGTTTGAACAAGTGATATCACAACAGATCTCTACGACACAAAAGATCGAAAATCAGTTGCAAATGGCTCTCATTAGAGCAGAGATAGCAGATACAATCATTCAGAGGACACATGTCCCAACAATACATTAGTACATCACAGCGGAAGAATTCAACATGTCTGAGTACAGACAAGAACCAAATAGGCCTAAGAGGCCGGGAACGAACAGACGGAGCCCATCCACGAAGTCTCGGATCCTGCCCGGGTCCGCTATCTACTCGTCAGCAGTCTCGTCATACTCCACGTAGTTGCCACCATGTAGATCTTCGGAAACGTAGGTCTGCGGAAACCACAGCCCCAAAGGGGTCAGTACATGAACGTACTGGCAAGCAAGACTCACAGTTCACCAAAGTGTAACCCGTCAACATCAAGCACAGATGCTTTGGGTTCAACGGAAGGAAGGGGAATATATAAAAGATGCTGCAACTGGCTGCGCTAACCAACTACAGAGATTCTACCACTTCCGGCTAACATAAAGGAGATAAGATCGAGTATTGTAACCAACTGAAAGATAACTTCAAACAAACCCATCCTGGATCTCGCCCCTTATCCGAAGAAGCAATCCGAGGATAACTCACACAGTTGGATTAATGATGGTTCATATTATTGTGTCAATAAGCCTATTACTAGTCAAGTTGTTAACCATTGGGTGTAAGGTTGTTAAACATTAGGTTTAAGTTGTCCTGAGTACTTGTTAGCCAGTATTTTCACCAAGTAATCCATAACCGCGGAAAACACGGCTTCTCGAGAAGATTATCCCTGCAGGGTTGCACCAATTTAGCCGTACACGCATGAATAACCCGCCAGATGGGAAATCACCCCACCAAGCGAGGTACTCAACACAACCAACCCTTCTTCGCATCAAGCCCAAAGCACCGCGTGCTGTGCGTGCGCGGCTAATCGAGCCCCCCGAAGAAAAGGAGGATCCTCATAGCACTGGAAGACCACGCCGCCCTAAATGCCGACTACGAAAGTTCCACCCGGGCGCCAAGGGCTCGCAAGATCATGCATGCAGCAAATGGAAAGCCCGAACTAGTACGGCGATTTGGACGAGATGCGAATCGGGTCAAGTTGAGGGGGGCGCCCATACTCGCTTCCCACATGCGGGTAGTGCGCTCATCATGGATCAGTAGACAAGACCCTTTTCCTAATTAGGGGGTCGACACTAGCAGGCCTCAAAACCACCCTGGGCCTCCTGCCGGTGCCTTATCATCAAATTTATTATTGATAATAACATTAGCATGATTGATTGATTAAACATCGAGCCCCCAGAACGTAAAAGAATAGCAACAGAAAGTAACGGGTAACAGACTCGAGCAAAACAACCTAAGCATGCTAGTAAGACACTGGCTCAACCAAGGGGTGATAGGAGTGGAGGTGAGGCAATATCAAGGTTAAGGGATTCATGTGATGGGTTCGTAACAGAAACAACTACTACTAAGGCTAGCAGAAAAGAACAACGGAAAGTATCGGTAATCAATGTTGAAAGGAACACAGTGGTTCATGTGAGTGATAACTTGCCTGCAAAACCCAGTAGCCTGGTACTGAGCTAACTCCTTAGAAGGGGTGTCGAAAGTATCGTCGGTCTCAACGTCGTCGTTTATCCGAGAAGAAGCAAACAAACAATGCAGAAAGATAAACAATCAATAACATGGCATAGTGCACAAACAATGGGATGATGCATGTCAATTTAATTGATGCATAGAAATAAACTAGTTGACAAGATAGGAACAGGATTAAATGGACCCACATGCAATTTGAGTTGCACCTGAAAAGCCCATGAATTATGGTGGAATTAATTGTTTTACAACTAATCAAATTGTGTAAGTGAATTAGCATGATGCATGGATGAGGAAAACAGAAAAAATAACAACAATAGAAGCAAATGGAAAATAAGGTTTAACAAGTTTAGGATTTTATTTATCAAGTTAAGAAATTTTGGTTACTTAAAGGTGTCACACAAGAATTTGTTGTTTTCACCAAGTTTAATTGTTCAAAACAGATAACAAAGTTTATATTTGAAAAGAACATCAAATTTTAGTTGGATTACATGTTTCACATGTTGAAAAAGGATTTGGAATAACTTATTTATGAATTAAACAAGTGTAAGAAAGAATTAAATGAAATTAATTCAAACATGAACTTATTTGAATTTTTATTTGTTAAAAACATTAAACCAAATTCATATTTCAAAAGTTTATACTTTTATGGTTGGAAAACATATTTTATATGTCCCAAAAGAATTTTAGTTGATCAAGTTATAAATTTAGCAATATTAAATGAATTAAATAAGATTTAAGTTATTTAACCAATTTTAATTATTCACAACATGAAACAAATTTTATATTTGGAAAGATGGTTTAATTTTGCATGGAAAACATATTTCATTTGTGGAAATTGGAATTAAAATGAGCAAGTTATTATTTTGGCAATTTTAAATGCATTAAACAAGAAACAGTTGTTTTCAGCAATTTAAATTATTCAAAACAGCAAACAAAATTTATATTTGGAAAGTACATGAAAAATGGATTGGAAAACATATTAAGTTTGTTGGATTTGGAATTTTTATGAACAAGTTATGAATTTTGCAAGTTTAAGTGAATTTGACAAGTTTTCAAATTTTGCACCAATTTAAAATATTCAAAACAGTAAACAAATTTTATATTTGGATAGACAATTTAATTTGGGACAGAAAACATATTTAAAAAGTTAAAATTGGAGTTAAAATGATTTTCTTATGCAATTTACAAGATATAGTGCAAATCTGCCATTTTTTATGATCTAGGGACTTAGGAAATATTTTCAGGGATCTAGATATAATTTACAAGGACTTGGTTGTGATTTCTATGAAGTGCTGTGACAAAACAAATGAAAATAAAAAGTTTTGGGTTAATGGTTGGGAGGGGGACTCGAACCCAGGAGCTGCGGTTGGATCACAAGGGTTCTAACCAGTAGGGTAGGCTTTGATTTGTGATAGGAAGGGGAGCTGCGGTGAGGATAAGGTTCAAGGAGATGCACTGCACAATTCGGAAATAAACAGAGAAAAAGGTGGGGGGTTGGGGATTCGACCCTGGGACGTGGGTTTTGCGTGCGGTGGTTGCTACCAGTGGGGTGTTATGCTCGGTTGTGACAGAAGGTGGGTGCGGGCGAGGATAAGGTGTGCCAGCGGGTTGTTTCTGAATTCCTGCACGTACTGGACAGGGGCGGACAGAGCAGATCGATGGGGATCGCCGGCAGCGGCTGCTCGCCGTGGGGGCCTGGTGCGTGAGGAGAAGAGGGAGAGGGGAGAGAGGCGAGCGAGAGGGAAGGAGGGGAGCGGCCTCACCTTGAGCGCTCGCAGGGACGAGGCGATCGGGTCGGAGCAGACGTGCAGGCAGTGGCGAACGCCGGCGACAAAAGCTTCACGGCGGCGGCGGCTCGGGCAGTAACAACCGATGCCGCCTACACCAAACTTGGAGAGGGTGGATAGCCGGTTCCATTCCCACGGAGAACCCGCCCGGAGGACGACCACAGCCCCCGCACCTTCGCCTCCAAATTCCGGCCAGAATGGGTCTGTTTGGGGTTCAGTTAACAGGGAAGAGAGTTTGCAGGGAAGGAAGGGAGAGGGGAGGAAGAAGATGGCGGCTTGGAGGATGGGGTTTAGGGTTAGGGCTAGGAGTGGGGGAGAGGTGGAGCTTTATGGAGGGAGAGGAGGTAGTACGGCAAGCATCCAGGAGGGGAGGGAGATGATCGTGTGGTGTTTGAGGCAGTCGTACAGGGGGAGGAGGAAGACGACAAGGGGTGGAAGGGGTACTGGGCCAGAAATTTAGGTGGGCTAGGGGAGAAGAGTTGGGCCTCTCTCCTCTCTTGTGCTGTTTTTAATTATTTCTTTTGTTCTACTGTTTTTTTTTGTAGCAAAGAGCAAATGGAAGAATTAGATAGTTTTCGGAGTTGATAAAATCTTGGAAAAAATCATGGGAGTGGGTTAGGTAAACTACAACCAACTACCAAGTTTGGACTTCAAAATTATTTAAGTTTTTGTGCTGTTTGGAAAATAAACCAAATTTAGAGGTATTTTGAATAGTTAAAATGATTATTAAAACCAACACTTTAATAGATTGATCCCAATGTTTTAATTGGAAACAAAGAGTAGATTGTTTTGGTGAGTTTTATAATTTCAAAAGAGGTGCTGCTTAGTGATTTGGTTTGAATTTGAAAGCAATTTGGGAAGTAATTGATTGATATTGAAAACAAAGATCTTAATAGGGTGAACCCTATTTTAAATTTGATTAAAGTAGTTGATTTGATTTGATGATGTTCACAAGTTCAAAGTTGTTCTGTTTGATGCATTTGATTTGAAATTGAAGGTGATTTGGGATTTAATTGATTGAATAAAACCAACAATTTAATAGATGAACATTATGGAAGAAAAAGAAAACAATTTGGTTGTTTTTATTTGAAATAACATTTTGGGAAATTGTAACATCACAAGGATGAAACAAAGGGTTTGAAATTTGAGTTGAAATTCAAATAGAAAACAAAGGAAAACAAAGGAAAACAGTTGGAAAACAAATGAAAACAGAGGAAAACAAATGGAAACCAAACAAAACAAATGCAATCAACATGATGCCATGATGCAAAACATAAAATAACAGAGAGCAAACATTCTAAAGGCTATTTTTCAGACTTGGGATGTTACAAAACGCCCCCCCTTGAAGGAATCGCGCCCCGAGATTCCTACTGAGAAAAGAAAAGGTCCGCATACTTCTTGGGAAGATCTTCTTGAGCTGTGACACGTGAAACACATCGTGCACCTTGGATAGTTTTTTCTGGAATTTCAAGATGACAGGCATTCCTGGCAACTCTTCTGGAAAGACGTCAGGGAATTTGGAAACCACCGGAACATTTTCAAGTAAAGGGAGAGGTTTTGCACCAAGGGTGTATAGCTGAATGGAACTTGATCCATTTGGAGAATAGACTATCTGGAATGTGGTGATTCAGTAAGTGGGAGGCATACTAAAATCCACAACAACAACAACAACAACAACAACAACAACCTTTCTGGCCAGATAGACTTGATATTTGGGAAGTTTTGATTAGACGCCGGTAGAAGAATTGAAATGGAAAACAACAACAAGATTTCAACGGACGAAAAGGATGTTGAGAAGAACAGGATATCAACATCGGGGAAAATGAGAACAAAACACTCCTGAGGTACTACGGAAAACCCATCCGGGCTTCTAGAGGATCAATATCTACTGCTTAAGGAATAGAGGATCTGCTTCCGGGGCTTACACGCCTCCGTTCTCAATCATGAGTAGGCAACATGATAAATCATGTCACAACCACCTCCATTCCTATGGTCTAGTAGATATAACCATCCTAGAGAAACCAGAATTCGTGAAATCCTAACTTGAAAGTTTAGATGAGAAGGGAAAACAACGTTGCACTTCCTTACCAGAAAAGGGTGGGTGGGTGGGGAAAGAAGAAAAATGGCAGAATTCCTACTCTCACGTTTCATTTTTCCTATATAGCTACAAAATAGTTTCTAGACTCAACTGCGACCAGTAAAAAGGGATCCTACAGGCAGACAGGCTCTGATACCATTTGTCGCACCCGGACTTCTAGAGGATACTCACCGTACGAACTGAACAGTATTCTGATTGGATTACGGGGCTTACCGGCACCCGCGTCCTCTTACGAGTAGGCCAACACTTATGTGTGACAACCAATCGCTACTGTTCACCGTCGATGTAAACTATCCCGTAGAAATCAGGACACTTCCATTGACGTACTTCAACCATACACACATGGTACATCAACGGCGTTTGAACAAGTGATATCACAACAGATCTCTACGACACAAAAGATCGAAAATAAGTTGCAAATGGCTCTCATTAGAGCAGAGATAGCAGATACAATCATTCAGAGGACACATGTCCCAACAATACATCAGTACATCACAGCGGAAGCATTCAACATGTCTGAGTACAGACAAGAACCAAATAGGCCTAAGAGGCCGGGAACGAACAGACGGAGCCCATCCACGAAGTCTCGGATCCTGCCCGGGTCCGCTATCTACTCGTCAGCAGTCTCGTCATACTCCACGTAGTTGCCACCATGTAGATCTTCGGAAACGTAGGTCTGCGGAAACCACAGCCCCAAAGGGGTCAGTACATGAACGTACTGGCAAGCAAGACTCACAGTTCACCAAAGTGTAACCCGTCAACATCAAGCACAGATGCTTTGGGTTCAACGGAAGGAAGGGGAATATATAAAAGATGCTGCAACTGGCTGCGCTAACCAACTACAGAGATTCTACCACTTCCGGCTAACAGAAAGGAGATAAGATCGAGTATTGTAACCAACTGAAAGATAACTTCAAACAAACCCATCCTGGATCTCGCCCCTTATCCGAAGAAGCAATCCGAGGATAACTCACACAGTTGGATTAATGATGGTTCATATTATTGTGTCAATAAGCCTATTACTAGTCAAGTTGTTAACCATTGGGTGTAAGGTTGTTAAACATTAGGTTTAAGTTGTCCTGAGTACTTGTTAGCCAGTACTTTCACCAAGTAATCCATAACCGCGGAAAACACGGCTTCTCGAGAAGATTATCCCTGCAGGGTTGCACCAATTTAGCCGTACACGCATGAATAACCCGCCAGATGGGAAATCACCCCACCAAGCGAGGTACTCAACACAACCAACCCTTCTTCGCATCAAGCCCAAAGCACCGCGTGCTGTGCGTGCGCGGCTAATCGAGCCTCCCGAAGAAAAGGAGGACCCTCATAGCACTGGAAGACCACGCCGCCCTAAATGCCGACTACGAAAGTTCCACCCGGGCGCCAAGGGCTCGCAAGATCATGCATGCAGCAAATGGAAAGCCCGAACTAGTACGGCGATTTGGACGAGATGCGAATCGGGTCAAGTTGAGGGGGGCGCCCATACTCGCTTCCCACATGCGGGTAGTGCGCTCATCATGGATCAGTAGACAAGACCCTTTTCCTAATTAGGGGGTCGACACTAGCAGGCCTCAAAACCACCCTGGGCCTCCTGCCGGTGCCTTATCATCAAATTTATTATTGATAATAACATTAGCATGATTGATTGATTAAACATCGAGCCCCCAGAACGTAAAAGAATAGCAACAGAAAGTAACGGGTAACAGCCTCGAGCAAAACAACCTAAGCATGCTAGTAAGACACTGGCTCAACCAAGGGGTGATAGGAGTGGAGGTGAGGCAATATCAAGGTTAAGGGATTCATGTGATGGGTTCGTAACAGAAACAACTACTACTAAGGCTAGCAGAAAAGAACAACGGAAAGTATCGATAATCAATGTTGAAAGGAACACAGTGGTTCATGTGAGTGATAACTTGCCTGCAAAACCCAGTAGCCTGGTACTGAGCTAACTCCTTAGAAGGGGTGTCGAAAGTATCGTCGGTCTCAACGTCGTCGTTTATCCGAGAAGAAGCAAACAAACAATGCAGAAAGATAAACAATCAATAACATGGCATAGTGCACAAACAATGGGATGATGCATGTCAATTTAATTGATGCATAGAAATAAACTAGTTGACAAGATAGGAACAGGATTAAATGGACCCACATGCAATTTGAGTTGCACCTGAAAAGCCCATGAATTATGGTGGAATTAATTGTTTTACAACTAATCAAATTGTGTAAGTGAATTAGCATGATGCATGGATGAGGAAAACAGAAAAAATAACAACAATTGGAGCAAATGGAAAATAAGGTTTAACAAGTTTAGGATTTTATTTATCAAGTTAAGAAATTTTGGTTACTTAAAGGTGTCACACAAGAATTTGTTGTTTTCACCAAGTTTAATTGTTCAAAACAGATAACAAAGTTTATATTTGAAAAGAACATCAAATTTTAGTTGGATTACATGTTTCACATGTTGAAAAAGGATTTGGAATAACTTATTTATGAATTAAACAAGTGTAAGCAAGAATTAAATGAAATTAATTCAAACATGAACTTATTTGAATTTTTATTTGTTCAAAACATTAAACCAAATTCATATTTCAAAAGTTTATACTTTTATGGTTGGAAAACATATTTTATATGTCCCAAAAGAATTTTAGTTGATCAAGTTATAAATTTAGCAATATTAAATGAATTAAATAAGATTTAAGTTATTTAACCAATTTTAATTATTCACAACATGAAACAAATTTTATATTTGGAAAGATGGTTTAATTTTGCATGGAAAACATATTTCATTTGTGGAAATTGGAATTAAAATGAGCAAGTTATTATTTTGGCAATTTTAAATGCATTAAACAAGAAACAGTTGTTTTCAGCAATTTAAATTATTCAAAACAGCAAACAAAATTTATATTTGGAAAGTACATGAAAAATGGATTGGAAAACATATTAAGTTTGTTGGATTTGGAATTTTTATGAACAAGTTATGAATTTTGCAAGTTTAAGTGAATTTGACAAGTTTTCAAATTTTGCACCAATTTAAAATATTCAAAACAGTAAACAAATTTTATATTTGGATAGACAATTTAATTTGGGACAGAAAACATATTTAAAAAGTTAAAATTGGAGTTAAAATGATTTTCTTATGCAATTTACAAGATATAGTGCAAATCTGCCATTTTTTATGATCTAGGGACTTAGGAAATATTTTCAGGGATCTAGATATAATTTACAAGGACTTGGTTGTGATTTCTATGAAGTGCTGTGACAAAACAAATGAAAATAAAAAGTTTTGGGTTAATGGTTGGGAGGGGGACTCGAACCCAGGAGCTGCGGTTGGATCACAAGGGTTCTAACCAGTAGGGTAGGCTTTGATTTGTGATAGGAAGGGGAGCTGCGGTGAGGATAAGGTTCAAGGAGATGCACTGCACAATTCGGAAATAAACAGAGAAAAAGGTGGGGGGTTGGGGATTCGACCCTGGGACGTGGGGTTTGCGTGCGGTGGTTGCTACCAGTGGGGTGTTATGCTCGGTTGTGACAGAAGGTGGGTGCGGGCGAGGATAAGGTGTGCCAGCGGGTTGTTTCTGAATTCCTGCACGTACTGGACAGGGGCGGACAGAGCAGATCGATGGGGATCGCCGGCAGCGGCTGCTCGCCGTGGGGGCCTGGTGCGTGAGGAGAAGAGGGAGAGGGGAGAGAGGCGAGCGAGAGGGAAGGAGGGGAGCGGCCTCACCTTGAGCGCTCGCAGGGACGAGGCGATCGGGTCGGAGCAGACGTGCAGGCAGTGGCGAACGCCGGCGACAAAAGCTTCACGGCGGCGGCGGCTCGGGCAGTAACAACCGATGCCGCCTACACCAAACTTGGAGAGGGTGGATAGCCGGTTCCATTCCCACGGAGAACCCGCCCGGAGGACGACCACAGCCCCCGCGCCTTCGCCTCCAAATTCCGGCCAGAAGGGGTCTGTTTGGGGTTCAGTTAACAGGGAAGAGAGTTTGCAGGGAAGGAAGGGAGAGGGGAGGAAGAAGATGGCGGCTTGGAGGATGGGGTTTAGGGTTAGGGCTAGGAGTGGGGGAGAGGTGGAGCTTTATGGAGGGAGAGGAGGTAGTACGGCAAGCATCCAGGAGGGAGGGAGATGATCGTGTGGTGTTTGAGGCAGTCGTACAGGGGGAGGAGGAAGACGACAAGGGGTGGAAGGGGTACTGGGCCAGAAATTTAGGTGGGCTAGGGGAGAAGAGTTGGGCCTCTCTCCTCTCTTGTGCTGTTTTTAATTATTTCTTTTGTTCTACTGTTTTTTTTTGTAGCAAAGAGCAAATGGAAGAATTAGATAGTTTTCGGAGTTGATAAAATCTTGGAAAAAATCATGGGAGTGGGTTAGGTAAACTACAACCAACTACCAAGTTTGGACTTCAAAATTATTTAAGTTTTTGTGCTGTTTGGAAAATAAACCAAATTTAGAGGTATTTTGAATAGTTAAAATGATTATTAAAACCAACACTTTAATAGATTGATCCCAATGTTTTAATTGGAAACAAAGAGTAGATTGTTTTGGTGAGTTTTATAATTTCAAAAGAGGTGCTGCTTAGTGATTTGGTTTGAATTTGAAAGCAATTTGGGAAGTAATTGATTGATATTGAAAACAAAGATCTTAATAGGGTGAACCCTATTTTAAATTTGATTAAAGTAGTTGATTTGATTTGATGATGTTCACAAGTTCAAAGTTGTTCTGTTTGATGCATTTGATTTGAAATTGAAGGTGATTTGGGATTTAATTGATTGAATAAAACCAACAATTTAATAGATGAACATTATGGAAGAAAAAGAAAACAATTTGGTTGTTTTTATTTGAAATAACATTTTGGGAAATTGTAACATCACAAGGATGAAACAAAGGGTTTGAAATTTGAGTTGAAATTCAAATAGAAAACAAAGGAAAACAAAGGAAAACAGTTGGAAAACAAATGAAAACAGAGGAAAACAAATGGAAACCAAACAAAACAAATGCAATCAACATGATGCCATGATGCAAAACATAAAATAACAGAGAGCAAACATTCTAAAGGCTATTTTTCAGACTTGGGATGTTACAACTAGCAAAAGGTGAACACTCACAAAACAATAAGAGAGAAAACTAGAGTGTTCCAAGCAATGAAAACGGAGTGTGTCTCTCTCCAAACAAAATATTCTAAGATACAACCATATACTACAGCAAATAAAACAAAACAAACTGAAAGCAAAAATAATTGACGCTCCAAGAATAACACATAATATATGAATAAATAAAAATATAGTGTCTTGAAAGAGGACCTGATATTTTTGTTGATGAAGAAGGGGATGCCTTGGGCATCCCCAAGCTTTGATGCTTGTACTTACTGGATATTTCTTTGGGGGACACGGGCATCCTCAAGCTTGAGCTTTTGTCCATCCTTCATCTCATCATATCATTCTTCTCTCCCTACACTTGAAAACCTCCTCCATACAAAACTTCTCACAATTTTCATTAGCAATGTTAGTGTAATCAAAATAATAAATCCATTTTGGTTAAGTTTCAACACAAGTCTAACACCCATTAAAACATTAGCTACTGTCACAGCTTATTTTAAAGCTCTTCCGCTCAAAAGAACACCAGAAGAAAATGACTAAGAGGCAAATGAAATATTGGCAGAAATCTGACAAAATAGAACAACACGTAAATATCGATTTTTTTGAAAATCTTCTATTGCTCAAATCAAAAAGTGCAAAACTAATGAAAGTTAGATAATAACCTGGGTATGTGCACAAAAATTTTCAGATCAATTCAACATTCTGGCTGAGAGAATTATTTTTTTTGGTGGCAGTACAGAATCTGTTTCAGGACAAGAACTTCCCCAAATCTTACTTCCTCCCTATTAGAGGCTACTCTTGGCGCAAAAACGATATAAAAAGGATAAGGAGAGGTTGGTACAGAGGTAACAACTTCCAAGACTCAAAGAAAACAAAAGGAAACTAGAAGCAAAAATATATGGGTTGTCTCCCAAAAGCGCTTTTCTTTAACGCCTTTTAGCTAGGCAAAATGATTTTTGAAGATGCTCATATAATATTAAGAATTGAAGCACAATAAGAGAGCATCAAGAAGCAACTATAAAACAGATTTAAGTCTAGCCCACTTCCTATGCAAAATAATCTTGTAGAAAAACAAGTCAATAAAGCACAAAGTGGCTAGCATAGGAAGACAAAATAAGTGCAAGTTCAAAAATTTCAACATAAAGAGGGGGAAATTAATATTATTGAGATACATAAAACCATGTTTCCATCTCTCGTAATAATTTTCAGTAGCATCATGAATAAAATTAACAATATAACTATCACATAAAGCATTCTTATCATGAGCCACGTGCATAAAAGAATTAATACTCTCCATATAAGCATAGTCATTCTTATTAATAGTATTGGGAGAAAATTCAACAAAATAGCTATCATTATTATTCTCATCACCATAATCATCAAATACAGGAGGCATAGTGTAATCATAAATAATTTTCTCCTTGATAGTAGGTGGACTGAAAATATCATATTCATCATTGTAATCATCGTATATTGGAGGCATAGTATCGTCAAAGTATATTTTCTCCTCCGTGCTTGGGGGACTAAAAAGATCATTTTCATAAAAACTAGCTTCCCCGAGCTTAGACTTTTCTATAACATTAGCAATAATGGTGTTCAAAGAATTCATACCAATAACATTGCTACTAGCATGCAAATAAAGGTCAATAGGTTTTTAATTTTCTCTCCAAACACTTCATGTCCTAACTCGAGATAAATATTGTAAAGCTCTCTCATATTTTTTTTGTTTTCCAGTAAGCCTAACAAGTGAAAATAAAAACAAGAAACAAAAAGATGTAATTGCATAATCTAAAGGAAATACCTTCGAGCACTCACACACCAGCAACAGTACTAAAAAATAGCTTAGTAGCCAGAGGATGTGAGTACCTTTTACCTTACGTCCCCGACAACGGAGCCAGAAAAGAGCTTTATGTATACGCACGCTTCTATTCTTGTAGACAGTGTTGGGCCTCCAAGTGCAGAGGTTTGTAGAACAACAACAAGTTTCCCTTAACTGAATCGCCCAAGGTTTATCGAACTCAGGGAGGTAGAGGTCAAAGATATCCCTCTCAAGCAACCCTACAATTAAGATACAAGAAGTCTCTTGTGTACCCAACACACCTAATACAATTGTCAATTGTATAGGTGCACTAGTTTGTCAAAGAGATAGTGAAATACAAGTAATATGGATGATTATAAGTGGTAATTGCAACCTGAAATAAAAAATGACAGCAAGCAAGCATGTAGCAGAAATGGTTGTAAACGGTGTTTCAGTTCTTAGAAACAAGGCCTAGGGATCATACTTTCACTAGTGGACACTCTCAACAATGTTATCATAATTGAATACATAAATATCCTCTCTTCACTATGCTACTCTGAACAACTCTCCGGTTGGATAACGAATACAATTCACTATGTAGAGCTGCAAAAGCACCCCTTAAAGTCGCATTCCACATGTAGAGACACCCCACTCTGTCACTTTGAGCATCCAAAGATAGTACTAACAAACACCACAATTTCATAGAGACATCCAACACAAATAGTAACTCATGATAAGTATTCCTGTAATCTTTAGCCTAAGATCCACACACGCTGCACACACTATCACCTTCACACCGTGAGACAAATGTGTCTCCGGAGGTCACATTAATAAAACCATTTGACTAGCATAGTAGATGAAGAGTAACGTCTACTTATTCAACTAGATTACAAAGCTCATGATCACATAAAGATTACACCATGGGAGAGAGAGAGATAAACCACATAGCTACCGGTAGAGCCCTCAGCCTCGGGGGAGAACTACTCCCTCCTCATCATGGGAGTCAGCAACGGCGATGAAGATGGCGGTGGATTCGATGGAGATGGCTCCGGGGGCAATTCCCCGTCCCGGCAGGGTCCCGGAACAGAGATTTCTGTCCCCCAAAACTTGTCTTCGATGGTGATAGAGTTGCGGAACTTTTCATGGATGGACGCTGATTGATTTAGGGTTTTCCCCTTCTTCTTCTGAACTTATGAAATATGGTATCTCGACGGTGCTTTTTTCATCATATTTCTGGTCCCGGTGTTTATTCTCCAAAAATTATAAAACATGCAAAATAAGATAAAATAACATAAGATATACATCATAACATGAAATATATCGATGAATAACAGAAAATTATGATATAAAATAGTGATGCAAAATGGACGTATCAACTCCCCCCAAGCTTAGACCTCGCTTGTCCCCAAGCAAAACTGAACTCGGAAAACATGACCACAGTTTTATGGAGTGAAGAGTCGATAAATAAAATACGGACAAGAAGCATCACATTTGTCTATGCACCAATCATTACATACATCAACTTCCTCTCATATAACTTAACTTGAAACAAGTAAAGGGAGTCACAAACAAAGATACAAAAGAGAGAATCAAAATTGGTAATGGCAAACTTGGTCAGAGAACATTTAATGAAAATATACTTATCTTAGGTGAAGTCTTTATAACAAGGTTTATAATGTAGATCTTAACATGTTTAATTGTAACAGCTCTTTTTCAGTGATTCATAGCTTTCAAAGTAATATTCATTCAGACAATAAAGCATGTGATAAACAAAGAAGGATAGAAAACATGACTGAATAAATCAACATATAAATGATGAGAACACAACAACTCAAATGCTTGCTGGAGACAGAAGGAAATGGGTTTACTGACTCAACATAAAAGTAAAAGAAAGGCCCTTCGCAGAGGGAAGCATTGACTACTCATGTGCTAGAGCTTTTATTTTGTAAAACAGAGTTATAAAATGCATGACACTCCTCCCATCCATCATACACAAAACATGGCTAACCGAATCCTCGGGTGCCTGCCAACAATCACAAACCATGGAGGAGTGTCTAAATTTTGAGAGGTGTATATTTATGTCAACGAATGGCAAACAGAAAATACAGTACGTCATAAGCCAACTAGACTCACAAGAGCGGCTCCCGTGGTGAAGGATGCAACGGGTGTAGAAGGTCATCCCTCTTTCTCTTTTGTTTACACAATTATGCTTTGACTGATAAATCAGGGGCAAAAAGAGTGAAGAGAATTTGTGTTATTATTTGGGGCTGGGAACCCCGCTGCCAGCTCTTCTAGCATTTGGATAAGCGGATGAAGCCACTAGTCCAGGTGTGTGAGTCCAATCAACAAGTGAGATAAAGATTCTCTATTTGCTTCCTCATGAGCTAAAACAGGAACACAAAACAGGAGTAATTTGGAAGTTTTAAAGGTAGCACATGAGCAATTTACTTGGAGTGGCGGTGAAATACCACATGTAGGTAGGTATGGTGGACACGAATGACAAGGTTTTGGGTTTAAGGTTTGGATGCACGAGAAGCATTCCCTCTCAGTATATGGTTTTGGCTAGCAAGGCTGGGTAGCAAGCATAAGAGTTGAAGGAAAACAAACAAATATACATATGATGAAACCAATCATGCAATCTTCATTCAAAGCACAAACGATCTTAACTTGTGAATACTAAGTTTTTGAGCTAATAGGAAAATTCCTCTTTCTTATACTAGCAACTCAAATTATTATTTCTGCTGACCCAAGCTAAGTTTGCCAAAACCAACTAGATTAACTTGATGATCTATAGAGTGATACCAAGTACTAATAACAAGCTAAACCATATGACAGAAAATGGAAACTGAAATAATGTGCATAGAAAGTAAATGATGAAACTTCTCATTAATATTTCAAACCGGCATATCACACCAACGGATACAACGATAACCAACTAGGGAGAGACACTTCCATACTGCAAACCATCCTATATGATAACCTCTCTACTCATGATATGACTCTACTGCAAAAGTAAAAAGATGAAAGATAGTGATGTGATACCGCGGCACTCCCCCCAAGCTTGGAACAAGCCGAGGGGATGCCCAAACCAATGACAAATAAATTCTTCGGTGGTGGTGGTGAATCCTTCTCGATGAGTTTATCAATAGATTTCTTCAGATCTTCAATCGCGAACATAAGCATACGCATCACCTCCGTATTGCAATCAGTACAGTTTGCATGCCTTTCAGACGGCGAATCCCAGCCACCAAGATTTTCCCCCATTCTTCCTTAGGTTGAGAGCTTCCTTCATCTGCACGGTTAGAACGATTCATATCCCACATAGAGGGCAAATCCCTATCGGGCACCTTTTTACTCTGATAATCATGAATTAATGTGTGGAAGTAGTTCTTGACTCCCGCATCAGGTGTCTTCGAAGCCAGGAAGTAGCGTGGAACCTTCCCTCTGGTGCTCATCCGCGCGTTTCTCTTGAGCTTCAAGGGGTTATCCACCACCCCAATGCTTGCAACGGTGGCGCATGGACGCACTCGTGGGTTTTCTTCTACATCTCCTTCATCTCCACTCTCGATCTCCTCCTCCGGCTTCAGGTCTTGGACATCATCTTCCTTGGGTCCCTTCCCCTTGTTGTCGTTGGCGGAGACCATGATGCTTCTAAAACAGAAAACGGCTCGAAATAGAAACACGGCGAGAAAACGATATACGGACCTCGGGGGTCCGGGGGATTATATAGCAAAAAGTTTCATAACGAAAGGAAAGTCCAGGTCGAAAACGAGTCGGAGAGGGGATCCGGGGCGCCCACACCTAGGGCTTGCACGGCCAGAGGTGGGCCCACGCCACCCTATGGTGTGGAGCCTCCGGGCTCCGTCTCCCTCTCGTTTCCGGCTCATAATTTTTCATATTTTCTAAAAACAACAAAAATATAAGTTGGAAGATGTTTTGCGAACATTTTCTTACCAAAACAGTTACCTATTTGAAAATTGACTCTACAGTTTATGAAATATGCTTCCTAATAAACTCCTCCGGGGTCATGGCTTGAATACAATCAACATTTTCATTATAAGGATCTCCGAAGATATAATGCTTGAGTCTTTGGTCATTCACCACTTGTGAAGAGTTTTCTTCAAGGGAAACAATTTTAATTGCCCCAGAACAGTATACCTCTTTGATAACAAAAGGTCCTTCCCATCTCGAGAGTAATTTTCCTGCAAAAAATCTGAGACGAGACCTATACAATAACACTTTCTCCCCAACATAAAATTCTCTTTTAATAATTCTCTTATCATGCCATCTTTTAACTTTCTCTTTAAAGAGATTAGCATTTTCATATGCTTCACTCCTCCATTCATCTAGAGAATTAAGTCAAGCAACCTTTTCTCACCAGCAAGTTTAAAATCTCTATTTAAGTCTTTCACTGCCCAATAAGCTTTGTGTTCTAATTCTAGGGGCAAGTGACAAGCTTTTCCATAAACCATTTTATAAGGATTCATGCCCATGGGATTTTTGTAAGCAGTTCTATAAGCCCACAAAGCATCATTTAATTTCTTAGCCCAATTCTTCCTAGATTTGTTAACAGTCTTTTGCAAGATAGATTTGATTTCTCTATTTGATAAGTCTACTTGCCCACTAGTTTGAGGATGGTAGGGTGAAGCAATTCTATGATTAACATCATATTTAGCAAGAGTTTTTCTAAAACCACCGTGAATAAAATGAGAACCCCCATCAGTCATAAGATATCTAGGCACACCAAACCTAGGGAAAATAATATCCTTAAGCATTTTTAAAGAGGTTTCACCATCATCACTTTTAGTAGGTATAGCTTCTACCCATTTAGTAACATAATCAACAACAAGAAGAATATGAGTATAGCCTTTTGAAGGAGGGAAAGGACCCATAAAGTCAAAACCCCAACAATCAAACGGTTCAATAACAAGAGAATAATTCATAGGCATTTCATTACGTCTAGAAATATTTCCAACCCTTTGGCATTGATCACAAGATAAAACAAATTTTCTAGCATCTTTGAAGAGAGTAGGCCAATAAAAACCTGATTGTAGAACTTTATGTGCAGTTCTATCTCCAGCGTGATGTCCTCCATAAGCACTACTATGACATTTTCTCAATATCTCCTGTTGTCCATTTTCAGGAACACATCTTCTCATAATACCATCAACACCTTCTTTATATAGGTGTGGTTCATCCCAAAAATAATGCCTCAAATCATAGAATAATTTTCTTCTTTGCTGAGTTGTAAAGGTAGGAGGCAAATACTTTGAAACAATAAAGTTAGCATAATCAGCATACCATGGACTCTCTTGCGAGCTCACTTTTATTGCAGCTAACTGTTCATTAGGAAAACTATCATTAACAGGAAAATGGTCATCAGGGATATTTTCTAATCTAGACAGATTATCAGCAACAGGATTTTCAGCACCCTTCCTATCCACAATATGTAAATCAAACTCTTGTAAGAGAAGCACCCATTTAATAAGCCTAGGCTTAGCATCCTTCTTTTCCATAAGGTACTTAATAGCAGCATGATCAGTATGAATAGTAACTTTAGAATCAACAATATACTGCCTAAATTTATCACAAGCAAAAACTACGGCTAGGAACTCTTTCTCAGTGGTAGCATAATTCTTTTGAGCAGCATCAAGAGTTTTACTAGCATAATGAATAACATTTAACTTCTTATCTACCCGCTGTCCAAGAACAGCACCTACAGCATAATCACTAGCATCACACATAATTTCAAATGGTAAATTCAATTCAGGTGGTTGAACAATAGGGGCAGATATTAAAGCCTTCTTTAAAATTTCAAAAGCTTCTTTACAATCTTCATAAAATACAAATGGTACATCTTTTTGAAGAAGAGTAGTAAGAGGTTTTGATATTTTAGAGAAATATTTAATAAACCTTCTATAGAAACCAACATGACCAAGAATACTACAAATACCTTTAACATCCCTGGGACAGGACATTTTCTCAATAGCTTCAACTTTAGCTCTATCAACTTCAATACCTCTTTCAGAGATTTTATGCACAAGAACAATTCCTTCATTAACCATAAAATGACATTTCTCCCGGTTAAGAACAAGATTAGTCTCCTCACATCTCTGCAAAACTTTATCAAGACTCTGCAAACAATTATCACAAGAAGTTCCATAGACGGAGAAATCGTCCATGAATACTTCCACAATTTCTTCACAAAAACCATGAAAGATAGCAGACATGCATCTTTGAAAAGTAGCAGGAGCATTCCATAAACCAAAAGGCATACATCTATAAGCATAGGTTCCATAAGGGCAAGTGAAAGTTGTTTTATCTTGATCAAGATTTTTAACAGCAATTTGAGAAAACCCAGAATAACCATCAAGAAAGCAGAAATGAGTTTTCTTAGACAACCTTTCTAACATTTGATCAATAAAAGGCAAAGGATAATGATATTTCTTAGTGACTTTGTTAACCTTCCTAAAATCAATGCACATCCTATAACCAACTACTACTCTTTGAGAAATAAGTTCATTGTTTTCATTTGGCACAACAGTAATCCCTCCTTTCTTAGGGACACAATGCACATGACTAACCCATCTACTGTCAGCAATAGGATAAATAATGCCAGCATCAAGGAGTTTCAATACCTCATTTCTTACCACATCCTTCATCTTAGGATTTAAACGACGTTGATGCTCAACAACTGGCTTTGCATCAGGTTCAATATTAATAGCATGCTGACAAATAGTAGGAGAAATCCCTTTCAAATCATCAAGAGTATAACCAATAGCACATCTATGTTTCTTCAATATCCCCAATAATCTCTCCTCTTCTTTATCAGAAAGTTGAGAACTAATGACAAGAGGATATAATTTCTTATCATCAATATGAGCATATTTAAGATTATCTGGAAAAGGCTTTAAATCAAAAACAGGTTCTTCCTTGGGTGGTAATGTTGTACCCAAGTCTTCCACAGGTAAATTATATTTCAGCATTGCTGGCTGATGTAGGAAAATCTCATCAATTTCATTCCTTTCTTCCATAAAGACATCACTTTCGTGGTCTTCCATGTATTGATGCAAAGGATTGTTAGGATCAAGAGCAATAGCAGACAATTGTTCAACTTTATAATTCTCATTAGGCAATTCAGCTTCATAAGGTGCTTTAGCAAATTTGGAGAAATTAAATTCATAAGACTCTCCATCAAACTCAGTAAGAATTTTCTCCATTTTACAATCAATAACAGCACCACAAGTGTTTAAGAAAGGTCTACCAAATATACTAGGACAAGTATCACTAGCAGAAGTGCCTAGTACTAGAAAATCAGTAGGATACTTAGTTTTACCACACAAGACCTCCACATCTCTAACAATACCAATTGGAGAAATAGTTTCCCTATTAGCAAGTTGAATAATCACATCAATATCTTCAAGTTCACAAGAACCAATTTCATGCATGATTTCTTTATAAAGATCATAAGAAATAGCACTAGAACCAGCACCAATATCACACAAACCATAATAACAATGATCACCTATCCTAACAGATAGCACGGGAACACTAGGTTTCCTAGATTTACTAGGGTGAGAGACAATATTAGAAGCATCTTCAGAAAATATAATGTGTCCCTCTTCTACATTTTTAGAAACAAGGTCCTTTACTATTGCTACTGTAGGTTCTAAAGTTATTTGTTCCTCAGGTTCTACAAGTTTCCTTGCACTTTATTAACCACACTAGCTAACATAGAATGTTCTTTTACCTTAACAGGGAAAGGCATTTTCTCAATATAAGGTTCAGGCATAATAGAATCAACAGTATGAACTTCTATATCTCTAGCAAGAACACAATCAACAATATCTTTATAAGGAGCATGGTATTTGTCCCATTCCTTTTTAGGAATATCAAGGTAAGAAGCAAAAGCCTTATATAAGTTTGCAACAACTTGAGAATCAAGATCATAAGCAGTACTAACATTATGAAAATCATCGGAAGACATAAAGATTTTAATGCTTTCATAATCACAATGTATACCTGACTTTCTACCTTTGTCATTCTCCCATGCTTCAGTGATTTCTTGAATACGGTCAAGAAGATCCCATTTAGCTTCATCTTTCATACGTGTAAATGATCCAGAACAACAAGCATCCAATAAATCCTTATCATGAATAGGAAGCCTTGCATAGAAATTATTAATAACAATATTACTGGGGAGCTCATGAATGGACATTTGAGCATTAGTAACTTCAATCTCCCCCATGCTTGGGCGATACTCTCTCCTTCATGAGGCCAAAAATTATATATATAATTCCGGTCTCTATGGATTTCACTTGGAGGATAGAATTTAGAATAAAAGAGAGGTACAATTTCCTCCCATTCAATAGTCTGGCTATTTTTCAGCAGCTTGAACCATTCAGAGGCTCAGCCTATCGATGATATAGATAATAATTTCCTCTTCACTTGGCTCATTGTAATACTTGCACACTTGAACAACTCGCATAATTCATGTAAAAAGAGTAAATGATCACCAGGATGGACATTTCCATCACTTGAATAGCAGTTATCCATAACATGTTTAACAATCTTTATAGGTATTTTATAAGGATCCAAATCATCATGCAGTGGATCACTTACTACCCTAGTAGTGGCAGCGATTCCCGCAAATAGGGACTCAAAAGGAGTTCCAAACATAGTGTAATAAAGCAGTAAACAGAAATAAAAATAGCACTTACAGCAGAAGCTTCCTTTATCAATTCCACTTCCCAATAGCGCTTCACTCCCCGTCAACGGCGTCAGTAAATAGCCTTGATGACCCACAAGTACAGGGGGTGTATCCTAGTACTTTCGATAAATAAGAGTGTCGAACCCAACAAGGAGCAGAAGGTGTTGACAAGCAGTTTCGATGAAGGAATAACTGTAAATACTGTAAAATAGATTTGTAGGGGTTTTTGATATTGCAGATAAATAAAGTGCAAGTAAATAAAATGCAGTAATAATAATTGCAGCGAGTGGCCCAATCCTTTCTTCAGCAAAGGACAAGCCGGTGAGTTTACTTATGATTAACAAACGTTCTCGAGGACACACAGGAGGTTTTTGTCAAGTGCTTTTGTTCCATGCAGCTGAATAACTTTGGTGTTTTGATAAGTGTTGTGTGGGTGAATCTATGCTAATGTACCGTCCCATCCAAGACCAATACATACTTGTGATTATACCCCTTGCAAGCATCCGCAACTACAAGAAAGTAATTAAGAAATAAATCTAACCACGGCTTTAAACTCTGGGATTCTACGCTCCCTCGTTTAATGGTTTCCTAACGGGGGTTTAGGTTTCTGTCACTTCGGTAACCCCAAAATTAGTAGTCAAATACACGATGCATTCCCCTAGGCCCATAAATGGTGAAGTATCATGTAGTCGACGTTCACATGACACCACTAGAAGAATAACACCACAACTTAAATATCAAACATTAATATTATTCAACATTACTTCACTACTAACAACTTGACTTCTCCCATGTCCTCAAGAACAACACGAACTACTCACAACACATCATATGGATCATAATCAAAGGTGATATAATGGATGATAACAATCTGGTCATAAAGTGCAAACACCGATAAATCTCACAAGCATCAACTACTAACAAGTAATCCACACCGGGAGAGAGATCTAATGTAAAACAACGATAGAGGACCATAATTGTTACAGAGGGGTGAATATGGATGATGAGGGTGATGGTGCTGGTTGTGATGACGATGATGATGACGATCTTGATGATGCCCGGAGCGATGACGGTGACGATGGCGGTGAATTCCCCTCTCCGGAGAGGAATTTCCCCGACAGATTTCTCCCTGCCAGAGAGCTTTTCTCTCTCGTGTGTTTTCCGCCCCGCAGCGGCGGCGGAATAATTCTTCGAGGATGGAATGAGGCTTAGGGTTCCCTCGGGGTCAGGGGGCCAAAGATGACCCCCAGTGGTGGGCAGGGTGGCCACACCTGTAACATCCCAAGTATGAAAAACACCTTTAGAATGTTTGCTTATTGTCAATTTATGTTTTGCATCATGGCATCAGAAGCTTTACATTTGTTTTCCATTTGTTTTCCCTTGTTTTTCCCTTTAAATTTCAAACCAATTTACAAATTCTAGTTTCATACTTGTTCTGTTACAATTTTCAAATAAAAATATTCAAATAAAAACATCTTTTTGTTTCCATTAAAAATAGAAAGTTCAAACTATTAAATTGTTCTTTTAAATAATTCATTTAACATCAAATTCAGTCAAAATTCAATTAAAAACAAACAGCAACACAATTTGAAATTTTTGAAAAACAAAAGTTTGCACATTTGTGCTTCTGTAATAACTAACCTATAAAAATTATTTCCTAAATTTTTCAAACCCCAAAACTATCCTTTTCTTCCCTTTTTCTTTTCAGCAAAAAAAAACAGAGAGAACAAAAAATAAAATAAAAAGGAAAACGGCTGGGGAAGGCAGACTGGGCCAGCCCAGCCCACCTAACCCCAGCGCGCGCGTAGCGCAGGCCCGCGGCCCTTTCTTCTTTCTCCGTACGGCTGGCGTCAGCTGACGCCAGCGCGCACGCAGCAGAGCACCCCCCTCGCCACCTGCACCTTTTTCCTCCCCTATTTATAGCCCCGAGCTCCCCAAACCCTAGCCCTAGCTTTCTTCTTCCTCCCTGCCGCCGCCAGCTCTTCTCCTCCCTCTCAGATCCCCTCCATTTCTATTCTGAATTTTCTGAAAGTTTCCGGCGAGCAGCCATGGCCGGAGAGTGATGGGGTGGGTGTAGGGGTTGTGATCATCGTCGAGCTTCTGCGAGCACGGGAACGAGATCGTGGACCACTCCTCTCCCTCTACGCTTCATCGACAGTGCCTGGGAGGCATCAGATCACCGCCGCCGTCCGGGTCTCTGTCGCTGTCGTCGTCCACCTTCCCCGAGCACGAACACCTCCTTCCTTCCCCACGGTGAGCATCGCTCCCTCCTATCCCCTCTCTGCTTCCTCGTGTCAACCACGCGCACGTCCATAGCACCCTAGCACGCACCACGGGCAGCAGCAGCGCGTAGATCACCGCCGGCGACCACCGCTTCTTCCGTCAGGTTCAGAAAGCCTGAACCTTTTCGGTCAGGTTCAGTTAACAGCAGATCTGAACCTCAACCACCCGCGCGCGCTTCTCTGTCAACAAACGCATCCACACCGCACTGGCAAGATCCAACGGCGCGCAACGCTGCGTCGCGGGTTCGATCCCCCCCGCGCGCAGAATAAAAACCCTTTTTGCGCGTTTGCCACGCGGGCAGGCAGGGCCCACGTGCCATAGGCAGTGGGTGCCACGCCAGCTCCCAGCGCAACGCCAGCTGGGCACTGGCCCACAGGCCAGTGACCCAGGGGTTGGTCTGCTGGGTAGAAAAGGTTCCTAGGGGCCTCTCTGCAATTCTTTTTTCGCACCTAAGCCCCTGAAACATTTCTATAACTGATTAAATCACAGAATAGCCCCTGTATTTAAAATTTGAATATCTTTTGTATTTCAAATCCAAATAATATAAATAAAATATGTTTTCTGTACCAAATTTAATTCTCTACCTGTTTAAATCATTTGTTTACTGTTTTGAACATTTCAAATGTTTTCAAAATTCAAATTCAAACAACTATTTCAAATTTGGTTAAATTCATAACTAATGCAAAATTAATTCAAATGGCCCATATAAAATATGTTTTCCATGCAAAATTGAACCACCTTTTCCAAATATAAACTTTGTTTCATGTTTTGAATAATTAAAATTGGGTAAATAATTTTAAACCTTGTTTAAATCATTTAAAATTACTAAATTCATAACTTGGTCAATTTTTTTTTTTTTGAACATATAAAATATGTGTTCAAACCAGAAAAATATAATCTCTTCAAATATGAACTTTATTTAATGTTTTGAACAAATAAAAAATTAAAATAATTTCATATTTGAATTAAATTCAATTAAGTCTTGTTTAAACTTGTTTAATTCATAATTAATTCATTTTAATTCCTTTTTCAACAAATGAAACATGTATTCCACCTAAAATTTTGTGTTCTTTCCAAATATGAATTTTGTCATTTATTTTTGAACAATTAAAATTGGTGAAAACAACAAATGCTTGTGTAACTCATTTAAGGAGCCAAATTTCATAACTTAATAAATAAAAAAATTCCAAACTTGGTAAACCACATATCCATTTGCAGCTATTGTTGTTTTCCCATTGTTTTCCTCATCCATGCATCATCCTAATCAACTTTCACATGATGGTTAGTTGTAGATCATTTAATCCAACCTTAATTCATGGGCTTTCCATATGCAACCCAAATTGCATATGGGTCCATTTAAACATGTTATCATGTCAACTAGCTTATTTTGATGCATCAGTTAAATTGTCATGCATCATCCCATGATTGTGCATTATGCCATGTTATTGATTGTTTGTCTCTCTGCGTTGTTTGTTTACTTCTTATCGAATAGACGACGACGTTGAGCCAGACGAGGTTTATGACACTACTTCAGAGGAGTTAGCCCAGTACCAGGCTACTGAGTTTGCAGGCAAGTATTCACTCACCTGAACCATTGTGTCCTTTCCACACTGGATATCGATACTTTCCGTTGTCTATTCTGCTAGCCTTAAGATTCGTTGCTTGTGTCCCGATCCTATTACATGTTATCCTGTAACCCTGATATGGCCTATCCTCCACACCTATAACCCCATTGCTTGTTGCCTGTGTCTTACTAGCATGCTTAGGGTTGTTTATGCTCGAGTCTGATGTCCGTTATTTCTGTTACCTTATTTATTATGTTCTGGGGGCTCGATGTTAAACAACAACCTGTTAATGTTTGAGGTAATGCTAATTTGATGATGAGGCACCGGCAGGAGGCCGGGTATGGTTTTGAGGCCTGCTAGTGTCGAACTCAGGAAAAGTCTTTGTCCTCTAGATCCATGATGAGCGCGCTAACCGCATGTGGGAAGCGTGTATGGGCGCCCCCCTCAACTTTGATTCGATTCGCATCTCGTCCAAATCGCCCATTTAGTTCGGGTTTTCCATTTGCCGCATGCATATGCAGGTGCGAACCCGAGGCCAAGGTGGAACTTTTGTAGTCGGCATTTAGGGAGACACGTTCTTAGAGTGCTATGAGGGTCCCCTTTTCTTCGTGGGGCTTGATTAGCCGTGCGCTCAATTGCACGGGGTTCTTTGGGCTTGATGCGAAGAAGAGTTGGGTTGTGTTGAGTGCCTCGCTTGGTGGAAGTGCATTTCCATCTGGCGGGGTATTCTTACGTGTACGGCCAAATTGGTGCATCCCTGCAGGGTTAAATCTTCTCGAGAAGCCGTGTTGTCCGCGGTTATGGATGACTTGGTGATAGGGCTGGCTAACAAGGATTAGACAACTTACATCTAACTAATGATAACTTGACTAGTAATAGTCTTATTGACATAATAACTTGAACCATCATTAATCCAACTGTGTGAGTTATCCTCGGATTGCTTCTTTGGATAAGGGGCGAGATCCAGGATGGGTTTGTTTGAGGTTAGTGGTAGTTGGTTACGATACGCTATCTTATCCCCTTCTTTTAGCCGGAAGTTGTAGCGTGTTTCTGTAGTTGGTTAGAGCAGCCTGTTGCCGCACTTTTGTATCACCTATTCTTCCGTTGAACCCAAAGCATCTGTAATTGGTGTTGCCGGGTACACTTTGGTATCTTGTGAGTCTTGCTTGCCAGTACTTGTCTATACTGACCCCTTTGGGGCTGTGGTTTCCGCAGACTACGTTTCCGAGGATTCCCATGGTGGCTACTACGTGGAGTATGACGAGGCTGCTGACGAGTAGATAGCGGACCCCGGGCAGGATCCGAGACATCGTGGATGGGCTCCGTCTTTTCGTTTCCGGCCTCTTAGGCCTATTTGGAACTTGTCTGTACTCAGACACTTTGGACGCTTCCGCTGTGATGTAATGATGGCATGTTGGGACATGTGTCCTCTGGATGATTGTATTTGCTATCTCTGCTCTAGTGAGAGCTATTTGCAACTTATTTCTATTTCTTTGTGTCTTAGAGATTTGTTGTGATATCACTTGTTCAAATGCCGTTGACGTACCTTGTGTGTATGTTATGAAATACGTCAATGGAAGTAGTCGGATTTCTATGGGATGGTTTACGCAGACGATGGATAGTAGAGAATGGTTGTCACACGGTTACGTGTTGGCCTGCTCATATTGAGATGCGGGTGCCGGTATGCCCTGTAAGCCATTTATCTACTGTTTAGCGGGTTGTGAGTATCCTCTAGAAGTCTGGGTGCGACAAATGGTATCAGAGCCTGTCTGCCTGTAGGATCCCTTTTACTGGTCGCAGTTGAGTCTAGAAACTATTTTGTAGCTATATAGGAAAAATGAAACGTGAGAGTAGGAATTATGTTCTTTTATTTCTTTCCCCACCCACCCTCCCTTTTTCTGGTAAGGAAGTGCAACGTTGTTTTCTCTTCTCATCTAAACTTTCAAGTTAGGATTTCACGTATCCTGGTTTCTCTAGGATAGTTATATCTACTAGACCATAGGAATGGAGGTGGTTGTGACATGATTTATCATGTTGCCTACTCACGATTGAGAACGGAGGCGTGTAAGCCCCGGAAGCAGATCCTCTATTCCTTAAGCAGTAGATATTGATCCTTTAGAAGCCCGGATGGGTTTTCCGTAGTACCTCAGGAGTGTTTGGTCTCGTGTTTCCCCAATGTTGCTTCGATATCCTGTTCTTCTCAACATCCTTTTCGTCCGTTGAAACCTTGTTGTTGCTTGCCACTTCAGTTCTTCTACCGGCGTCTAATCAAAACTTCCCCATCATCTGTAGATGGATCTCAGGTTCTACCCGCAGGTGGTTCGTATGACTCGTTGCGAGAGCAATGCCGGTTATCCGGAGATGCTGAGAGACATGGCCCAGTTTCAGACTAATCAGCACAACAACCAGACGGCTCCACGAGTCAGCATCAAGGAGTTCCTCAGTCTGGGTCCGAGAGCTTTCGTGGCCACACGCGAGCCTCTGTACGCTGATGACTGGATCCGTGAGATAGCTAAGGCTCTGGAGATTGCTCACGTTGCTGAGGAAGACAAGGTCAAGTATGCCTCCTATCTGCTGAAGGTTCAGGCAGCTACTTGGTGGGAGAACTTCCAGGCCATGAGAACTGGGATACCAGTCACGTGGAATTGTTTCAAGGAAGCCTTCCTGAAGCACCACATTCCAGATGGTCTCATGGAAAGGATGCGTGAAGAGTTTTGCTCACTCAAGTAGGGCAAGTTGGACGTCATTGGGTATCAGAGTGAGTTCAACCGCCTCGCTCGTTACGCTGGTGATGAGGTGTCCACTGAGGCTAAGAAGATGGCAAGGTTCCGCAGAGGTTTTAACCCGGAGCTCAAGTATGCCCTCACCAATATCAAGGCTAACAGCTTCGAGGATCTCGTTAACAGCGCGCTCAATGAAGAAAATGGGCGCAAGGCGTTCGAGGAGTCTCGCAAGCACTCGCGTGAGGGTGGTTCCTCCTCCAACATGACCACCCCTCCGCAGAAGCGCCGCATCTGGGTGCCAAATGGTGTTGTCACTCGGGCTCCATATGCCCAAGCTTCTCCAGGCTTCGCTCCCCGCCCACCCAACCCAGCTCAGATGCATGATCAAAGGGCTTCGATGGGGCAGCCAAGGCTAGGGCCTCCTCGTGTTGTCACTTGCTACAAGTGCAAGCAGACGGGGCACTACGCTGACAAGTGCACGCAGAGGCAGCTACCTCCACCACCACCTCGTCCCAACACAAACCAGGCAATGGTGCGCGCTCCCCTGCCTAAGGCCTTCAACTCCAACAACAGGCCTGTCGGGAGGACCGCAAGGGTGAATCATGTCAAGATCGACAAAGCTGAGGAAGCTCCTGACGTCGTTCTCGGTATATTACCCGTAAACTCTTTTCCAGCTAAAGTGTTGTTTGATACCGGAGCATCGCATTCTTTTGTGTCAAAAACCTTTGCCACAACAAACAACCTAATTGTGGTTCCACTAAGCAATCAAATCACTGTTCACTCCCCGGGATCTCAAATGTTGACTTCCAAGATAAGTAAGGACAATCAAATCCTAATTGGAGGCCACATATTCCTTGCTTCTCTCATGCTGCTGGGAAATTCTGACATAGATGTCATTCTTGGTATGGATTGGCTGAAAGCTAATAAAGCAAGGATTGACTATGCTCAAAAGTCAATAACTCTGTTCCACCCTTCTGGCCAGATAGTCTATTCTCCACATGAATCAAGTTCCATTCAGCTATGCAACCTCGATGCAAAACCTCTACCTTCACTTGAAAATGTTCCGGTGGTTTTCGAATTCCCTGACGTCTTTCCAGAAGAGTTGCCAGGGATGCCTCCGGACAGAGTTGTTGAGTTCGTGATCGAACTTGAGCCAGGTACTGCTCCAATCTCTAAGCATCCTTACAAGATAGGAACTCCCGAGCTGAAGTTGTTGAAGGAACAAATTGATATGTACATGGAAAAAGGTTACATTCAACCTAGTTCCTCGGCTTGGGGTTGCCCAACTCTGTTCGTTGCGAAGAAGGATCACACAAAGAGACTCGTTGTTGACTATCGTCCTCTTAACGAGAAAACCATCAAAAACAAGTATCCAATTCCTCGTATCGATGATCTTTTTTATCAACTTGCTGGAGCCTCAATATTCTCCAAGTTGGAGTTGAGAATGGGTTACCATCAAATAAAGATCAGAAAAGAGGATATTCCAAAGACAGCTTTCACCACTCGCTACGGTCTATATGAATTCACCGTCATGTCCTTTGGTCTCACCAATGCACCGGCGACCTTCTCTCGACTCATGAATTCTGTCTTCCATGAATACCTTGACAAGTTCGTTGTGGTATATCTTGATGACATCCTGGTTTACTCAAAATCCGAGGAAGAGCATGAAGAACACCTTCGTCTCACTCTCATGAAGCTTCGCGAGCATCGTCTTTATGCCAAGTTCTCCAAATGTGAGTTCTGGATTTCAGAAGTTACTTACCTTGGTCATGTCATCTCAGCCAAGGGCATAGCCATTGATCCAGAAAAGGTTAAAGCAATTGTTGATTGGAAACCTCCAAAGACGGTGAAGCAAGTAAGAAGTTTTCTTGGCTTGGCTAGCTATTGCCGTCGTTTCGTCCAAAACTTTTCCAAGATTGCCAAACCTCTCACTGACCTCACAAAGAAGGACAACAAGTTCTTTTGGTCTCCACAATGTGATGAGAGCTTCAATCTCCTGAAGACTAAACTCACTTCTACACCAGTTCTGGTTGGCCCAGATCCTTCCAAACCTTTCCAGATATTCTGTGATGCTTCTCTCCAAGGTCTAGGTGCAGTTCTTATGCAAGAACGTCAAGTTGTGGCTTATGCTTCACGTCAGTTGAACGCACATGAGCTCAATTATCCCACTCATGACCTTGAACTTGCAGCAGTTGTGTTTGCCCTCAAGAAATGGAGACAATACTTGTTGGGTAATCGCACTGAAATCTTTTCCGATCATAAGAGTCTGAAGTATATCTTCACTCAACCAGATCTAAACCTCAGGCAAAGGAGATGGATTGAAAAGATCAAAGACTTTGATCTTACCATTTCTTACACTCCAGGCAAGGCTAATGTTATGGCCGATGCTCTCAGTCGCAAGTCGTATTGCAATAATCTCATGATCATGGAAAGCCAACCTCCTTTTCATGAAGAATTCCAGAAGCTGAACCTTGGTCTTGTTCCTCAAGGCTATCTTGCAAACTTGACAGCCAGTCCAACTCTCGAGGACAAGATTCATTCTGAACAACTTCGTGATGCTGAAATCAAGAAGATGGTAGAACACATCAAAGAAGGCAAGGAGAAATTTAAGTCCTACTCAATTGATGACAAGGGAACTGTGTTCTTCGAAGGACGCATTGCAGTTCCTCAAGTTCAAAGTCTCAAAGATGTCATTCTCAAGGAGTCTCATGAAACTCCTCTCTCCATACACCCTGGAAGTACAAAGATGTACCAGGATCTCAAGACACTGTATTGGTGGCCTGGCATGAAACGTGAAATTGCTCGATACGTTTCTGAATGCGACGTTTGTCAACGTGTTAAGGCAGTTCATCAGAAAACAGCCGGTCTTCTCCAACCTCTGAAAATCCCTGAGTGGAAGTGGGACATGATTGAAATGGACTTCGTCACTGGTTTTCCAAAGTCCAAGAGGGGCAACGATGCAATCTTCGTTGTCATTGATCGACTCACTAAAGTAGCTCACTTCTTTCCTGTCAAAGTGACAATCTCAGCTAGTCAGTTAGCAGAGCTCTACACAGCAAAGATTGTTCCTCTTCATGGTGTTCCATTGGAAATAAGCTCAGACCGTGGAAGCATCTTCACTTCTCATTTCTGGAAAAGCTTTCAAGAAGCATTGGGCACCAAACTTCTGTTCAGCACAGCCTACCATCCTCAGTCTCAAGGGCAAGTCGAAAGAGTCAATCAGATTCTCGAGGATATGCTCAGAGCATGTGGTATCTCTTTTGGCATGAAATGGGAGGAATGTCTTCCATATGCTGAATTCTCCTACAACAACAGCTTCCAGGCAAGCCTAGGCATGGCACCATTTGAGGCTCTCTATGGCCGCAGATGCAGGAGTCCAATCAATTGGTCTGGAGCTGGTGAACGTTCACTCTTAGGCCCTGACATTGTTAAGGAAGCCGAAGAGAAAGTTCGCATCATTCGTGACAATCTCAAGATTGCTCAGTCTCGTCAGAAAAGCTACTATGACAGCAAGCACAGGGATATGGTTTATGCACCTGGTGACAAAGCATATCTCCGTGTAACTCCCCTCAGAGGCACTCATCGTTTTGGTGTCAAAGGAAAGCTTGCACCAAGATACATTGGTCCTTTCAACATTCTCTCAAGGCGTGCGGAAAATGCCTATCGTCTTGAACTTCTAGAAAAGCTATCCAAGGTGCACGATTCGTTTCACGTGTCACAACTCAAGAGGTGCTTCAAAGATCCAGGTCGTGCAGTTGATCATGATTCCATTGAACTGCAAGAAGATCTCTCTTATGAGGAGAACCCTATTCGAGTCCTCGATGAGACCGAGCGCAAAACTCGCAACAAGAGCACCAAGTTCTTGAAAGTGCAGTGGTCCCATCATTCCAATAAAGAGGCAACGTGGGAGACCGAAGAGGATCTTCGCAAGAAGTATCCGGACCTTTTCTCTTCTCAGTAGGAATCTCGGGGCGCGATTCCTTCAAGGGGGGGCGTTTTGTAACATCCCAAGTATGAAAAACACCTTTAGAGTGTTTGCTTATTGTTAATTTATGTTTTGCATCATGGCATCAGAAGCTTTGCATTTGTTTTCCATTTGTTTTCCATTTGTTTTCCCTTGTTTTTACCTTTGAATTTCAAACCAATTTACAAATTCTAGTTTCATAATTGTTCTGTTACAATTTTCAAATAAAAATATTCAAATAAAAACATCTTTTTGTTTCCATTAAAAATAGAAAGTTCAAACTATTAAATTGTTCTTTTAAATAATTCATTTAACATCAAATTCAGTCAAAATTCAATTAAATACAAACAGCAACACAATTTGAAATTTTTGAAAAACAAAAGTTTGCACATTTGTGCTTCTGTAATAACTAACCTATAAAAAATATTTCCTAAAATTTTCCAACCCCAAAACTATCCTTTTCTTCCCTTTTTATTTTCAGCAAAAAAAAACAGAGAGAACAAAAAAAAAAGGAAAACGGCTGGGGAAGGCAGACTGGGCCAGCCCAGCCCACCTAACCCCAGCGCGCGTGCAGCGCAGGCCCGCGGCCCTTTCTTCTTTCTCCGTACGGCTGGCGTCAGCTGACGCCAGCGCGCACGCAGCAGAGCACCCCCCTCGCCACCTGCACCTTTTTCCTCCCCTATTTCTAGCCCCGAGCTCCCCAAACCCTAGCCCTAGCTTTCTTCTTCCTCCCTGCCGCCGCCAGCTCTTCTCCTCCCTCTCAGATCCCCTCCATTTCTATTCTGAATTTTCTGAAAGTTTCCGGCGAGCAGCCATGGCCGGAGAGTGATGGGGTGGGTGTAGGGGTTGTGATCATCGTCGAGCTTCTGCGAGCACGGGAACGAGATAGTGGACCACTCCTCTCCCTCTACGCTTCATCGATAGTGCCTGGGAGGCATCAGATCACCGCCGCCGTCCGGGTCTCTGTCGCCGTCGTCGTCCACCTTCCCCGAGCACGAACACCTCCTTCCTTCCCCACGGTGAGCATCGCTCCCTCCTATCCCCTCTCTGCTTCCTCGTGTCAACCACGCGCACGTCCACACCACCCTAGCACGCACCACGGGCAGCAGCAGCGCGTAGATCACCGCCGGCGACCACCGCTTCTTCCGTCAGGTTCAGAAAGCCTGAACCTTTTCGGTCAGGTTCAGTTAACAGCAGATCTGAACCTCAACCACCCGCGCGCGCTTCTTTGTCAACAAACGCATCCACACCGCACTGGCAAGATCCAACGGCGCGCAACGCTGCGTCGCGGGTTCGATCCCCCCCGCGCGCAGAATAAAAACCCTTTTTGCGCGTTTGCCACGCGGGCAGGCAGGGCCCACCTGCCATAGGCAGTGGGTGCCACGCCAGCTCCCAGCGCAACGCCAGCTGGGCACTGGCCCACAGGCCAGTGACCCAGGGGTTGGTCTGCTGGGTAGAAAAGGTTCCCAAGGGCCTCTCTGCAATTCTTTTTTCGCACCTAAGCCCCTGAAACATTTCTGTAACTGATTAAATCAGTGAATAGCCCCTGTATTTAAAATTTGAATATCTTTTGTATTTCAAATCCAAATAATATAAATAAAATATGTTTTCTGTACCAAATTTAATTCTCTACCTGTTTAAATCATTTGTTTACTGTTTTGAACATTTCAAATGTTTTCAAAATTCAAATTCAAACAACTATTTCAAATTTGGTTAAATTCATAACTAATGCAAAATTAATTTAAATGGCCCATATAAAATATGTTTTCCATGCAAAATTGAACCACCTTTTCCAAATATAAACTTTGTTTCATGTTTTCAATAATTAAAATTGGGTAAATAATTTTAAACCTTGTTTAAATCATTTAAAATTACTAAATTCATAACTTGGTCAAATTAATTTCTTTTTGAACATATAAAATATGTGTTCAAACCAGAAAAATATAATCTCTTCAAATATGAACTTTATTTAATGTTTTGAACAAATAAAAAATTCAAATAATTTCATAATTGAATTAAATTCAATTAAGTCTTGTTTAAACTTGTTTAATTCATAATTAATTCATTTTAATTCCTTTTTCAACAAATGAAACATGTATTCCACCTAAAATTTTGTGTTCTTTCCAAATATGAATTTTGTCATTTATTTTTGAACAATTAAAATTGGTGAAAACAAAAAATGCCTGTGTAACTCATTTAAGGAGCCAAATTTCATAACTTAATAAATAAAAAAATTCCAAACTTGGTAAACCACATATCCATTTGCAGCTATTGTTGTTTTCCCATTGTTTACCTCATCCATGCATCATCCTAATGAACTTTCACATGATGGTTAGTTGTAGATCATTTAATCCAACCTTAATTCATGGGCTTTCCATATGCAACCCAAATTGCATATGGGTCCATTTAAACATGTTATCATGTCAACTAGCTTATTTTGATGCATCAGTTAAATTGTCATGCATCATACCATGATTGTGCATTATGCCATGTTATTGATTGTCTGTCTCTCTGCGTTGTTTGTTTGCTTCTTCTCGAATAGACGACGACGTTGAGCCAGACGAGGTTTACGACACTACTTCAGAGGAGTTAGCCCAGTACCAGGCTACTGAGTTTGCAGGCAAGTATTCACTCACCTGAACCATTGTGTCCTTTCCACACTGGATATCGATACTTTCCGTTGTCTATTCTGCTAGCCTTAAGATTCGTTGCTTGTGTCCCGATCCTATCACATGTTATCCTGTAACCTTGATATGGCCTATCCTCCACACCTATAACCCCATTGCTTGTTGCATGTGTCTTACTAGCATGCTTAGGGTTGTTTATGCTCGAGTCTGATGTCCGTTATTTCTGTTACCTTATTTATTATGTTCTGGGGGGCTCGATGTTAAACAACAACCTGTTAATGTTTGAGGTAATGCTAATTTGATGATGAGGCACCGGCAGGAGGCCGGGTATGGTTTTGAGGCCTGCTAGTGTCAAACTCAGGAAAAGTCTTTGTCCTCTAGATCCATGATGAGCGCGCTAACCGGATGTGGGAAGCGTGTATGGGCGCCCCCCTCAACTTTGATTCGATTCGCATCTCGTCCAAATCGCCTCATTTATTTCGGGTTTTCCATTTGCCGCATGCATATGCAGGTGCGAACCCGAGGCCAGGGTGGAACTTTTGTAGTCGGCATTTAGGGAGACACGTTCTTAGAGTGCTATGAGGGTCCCCTTTTCTTCGTGGGGCTTGATTAGCCGTGCGCTCAATTGCACGGGGTTCTTTGGGCTTGATGCGAAGAAGAGTTGGGTTGTGTTGAGTGCCTCGCTTGGTGGAAGTGCATTTCCATCTGGCGGGGTATTCTTACGTGTACGGCCAAATTGGTGCATCCCTGCAGGGTTAAATCTTCTCGAGAAGCCGTGTTGTACGCGGTTATGGATGACTTGGTGATAGGGCTGGCTAACAAGGATTAGACAACTTACATCTAACTAATGATAACTTGACTAGCAATAGTCTTATTGACATAATAACTTGAACCATCATTAATCCAACTGTGTGAGTTATCCTCGGATTGCTTCTTTGGATAAGGGGCGAGATCCAGGATGGGTTTGTTTGAGGTTAGTGGTAGTTGGTTACGATACGCTATCTTATCCCCTTCTTTTAGCCGGAAGTTGTAGCGTGTTTCTGTAGTTGGTTAGAGCGGCCTTCTGCCACACTTTTGTATCACCTATTCTTCCGTTGAACCCAAAGCATTTGTACTTGGTGTTGCCGGGTACACTTTGGTATCTTGTGAGTCTTGCTTGCCAGTACTTGTTTGTACTGACCCCTTTGGGGCTGTGGTTTCCGCAGACTACGTTTCCGAGGATCCCCATGGTGGCTACTACGTGGAGTATGACGAGGCTGCTGACGAGTAGATAGCGGACCCCGGGCAGGATCCGAGACATCGTGGATGGGCTCCGTCTTTTCGTTTCCGGCCTCTTAGGCCTATTTTGATCTTGTCTGTACTCAGACACTTTGGATGCTTCCGCTGTGATGTAATGATGACATGTTGGGACATGTGTCCTCTGGATGATTGTATTTGCTATCTTTGCTCTAGTGAGAGCTATTTGCAACTTATTTCTATTTCTTTGTGTCTTAGAGATTTGTTGTGATATCACTTGTTCAAATGTCGTTGACGTACCTTGTGTGTATGTTATGAAGTACGTCAATGGAAGTAGTCGGATTTGTATGGGATGGTTTACGCAGACGATGGATAGTAGAGAATGGTTGTCACACGGTTACGTGTTGGCCTGCTCATATTGAGATGCGGGTGCCGGTATGCCCCGTAAGCCATTTATCTACTGTTTAGCGGGCTGTGAGTATCCTCTAGAAGTCCGGGTGCGACAACACCCCTAGGTGGCGTGGCTAGGGGGAAGGGCGCGCCACCCCTAGGTGTGGGCCTTTGGTGGCCCTCCTCTGGCTCCCCTTCTAGATGTGTTCCTCCTCGGGACTTTTAGGAACCCCCGGATGCCCCCCTTCTTCTTCTGAACTTCTGAAATATGGTATCTCAACAGTGCTTTTTTCATCAGATTTCTGCTCCCGGTGTTTATTCTCCAAAAATTATAAAACATGCAAAATAAGATAAAATAACATAAGGGATGCATCATAACATGAAATATATCGATGAATAACAGAAAATTATGATATAAAATAGTGATGCAAAATGGACGTATCAAATGCTATGTCTTCTGATTATCAATCTATCATGTTATCTTCGTGCTTATGTTATTTATGATCTTGCATGCTCTCCTTTATTAGTAGATGCTCTGGCCAAGTAGATGCTAGTAACTCCAAGAGGGAGTATTTATGCTCGATAGTGGGTTCATGCCTCTTTTGCCTCTGTTATCGAGTGACGGGAACGTGACAGATGGAGGATGTGTTGTTGTCATTAGGGAGAAAATAACGGTGTTTACCTAGTTTACATTGTTTACATTACACACTTTTCTTACTACGATAATCTGTTGCTAGCAACTTAATACTCAACGTTTGTTCGGATGATATTCGGAGGGTGGATTATTAGACATAGATGCAGTTGGATGATGGTCTATGTATCTTGTTGTAATGCCCGCACGAATCATATAGTAATGTTTATGTCGGGGGGTTACCCCCGAGTAGGGTAAAGACAGGTGGTAAAGGCAGCTTACACAAGAGAGGTTTGGTCGAGTAGCCGACTACCTGGTACTCGGTACCCGGTCGACTGCTACTCGGTCTCACCTCAAGATGGCCAGAAGGAGATATCAATCAAGTTCTATCCTTTCGAGTAGAAGGGTTGGCCCGAGTACAATTGGCGGGAACAATTGGCGGGAACCTACTCGGGCCAGAAAGTCAAAGGAGCCGTTCTGACACAGGATCCCGCGTATCCTGGGTCCGTACTTGGCAGCATTCGAACTACTGTTCATATGGGGCCGGCCTGCCTGACAGTGACAGCATGGAAGCAGGCGGTGACAGGATAAGGGGGCCTACTCTGTGCCTAGGTACAGTGATACCAGTCTGTCCCCTAGTTTTGCCCAACGACTTTACAGAAGCAGCAAGGTTAGGAACCAAAGCTGTCAGCGGGTACTCGGAGAAAGGACGATGTGCACACTATGTCGACACTTGTCTAGATTTGGACGTATCCGGCTGGGCACCGTGTATATAAGGTGCCCCGCCGCCTCCTGCGCGAGGCACGCTATCAGATGCTCTCACATGCTCATAGTGAACCCTAGAAACCCTAAGTTCCTGACCTAACTCTACTCGGAGAGGAGAGAAAGGCTACTCGGTAGAGATACCATTTGTACTGTGGCTACTCGGAGAGACACCGTAATACATAGAGAAAGACAGGAGTAGGGGTTTTACCTCCTCACGAGGGCCCTGAACCTGGGTACATCGTGTTGTTTGTGTTGTGTGGATTTTATCTCACGCGGCTACTCGTCGCGTGATCCCTCCCCGGACACCTCCAGCGTCCATCGTCCCCACATTTTTAGCCATCCCATGGCATCTGCCGTGACACCACCACGACAGTTGGCGCCCACCGTGGGGCAACCAGCGGCGCTGGTTGGAGTTTCTGTTCGGACGGGATCTTCTTCGGCGGAGCGCGTAGTTTGTGGCCTTGTCCACAGATTCGGCTCCTTCGACTTCGTCACCGACAACGCCGGCTGTTTCGGCGGCATGGCCATGCCCGAGGGCGGCTCGGTGATCTCCTTCGGCTCTCACCTCGTCTACGTCGCCACCGTCGCCAACAGCGCCTACCCCGAGCTGGTGCATGACGCGGAGGATCCTCCCGCAGTGGTTGCTGCTCGCGGAAGGCCTGCATGCAGCTCTGCATGCTGCGCTGAGGTGATGGTGACGGGCTTGGCGGCAAACACTGGCGCAGCTGCTACTGGCGCTGCGGCCGTCCTCGAGGAGGTTGACGACCCGCCTGCTGGTGGCAGGAACCACCGGCCCTACGAGAAGGAGAGCAACTTGCCGCCTTCCACGTCAACGGTCATCCCCGCGTCTGCTGCGCGAACCGGCATGCCCACTCCCACCGACGTCGAGCTCCTAGCCGCGAGGGAGCAGCTCGAGCGGCAACGCCAGGAGCTGCTTGCCGAGCAGGCGGAGTTGGAGAAGATCAGGCTTGAGCTGAGTCTAGACCAGCTCGAGTACAACAAGGCTCACGGCTTCACGCCAGTCGCCAGGAGGCCCAGCAGAGTGGGCGCTACGCGGCGCAACCTGGGTGCCGAGATGGCGACAGTTGCAGAGGAGCCCGCGCAGTCCGCCACCGCGAACACCTTCACAAGGCCAAGGTACAGCACACCCGCCAAGACGCTCAGAGCTGCACAGGCCGTGGCTGCCGAGTTGCCGCGCCTGGATGGAGAGGCGCGTCTCAGGCAGCAGGAGAGGCTCAACGAGTTGGTGTTGGAGGCCGCTAGGCAGAACGAGGAGTTCCGCAAGGCCAACCCGGGAGCTGGAGCTTCGCAGGTGGTTCACTCGCACGCGGCTAGATCTAATGATCAGGCCTCGTCTCCACATCCCAGCCGCGAGAAGAGCCGCAGCGGGCGTTCGGGTAGAGACAGGCAAATGCAGGTGTATGACCCGGCTGCTGCCGCGAAACAGGTTGCTGTGCCGCAGCAGCCCGGGCAGGAACACAACGCTGCAAGAGCAGGCTCTCAAGCCCATCAAGCTCAAAGCCGTGCCCGAGAAGCCGCGCGTCCGGGTACTTCTCGGCAACCCGCAGCTCAGCCTACTCGGCAGAGGCAGCAGCCGCGCCCAGTGGCACCAGTCGCCAACCCGGTGGAGCAGCCCGCAGCTATGCAGGTGGATAGGTATGATGATGGCTACTCGGCTATGGAGATGGCTGGTTATGACATCCATGACCGTGTTGGTGAGCGCGTATTGGCGCCTGGAGATGCAAGGCACCAGCTGGACCGTATCAGCTTGTCGGCGCGGCTTGAGAGCACGGGTCCTCCTGGCCCCGAGTGCTTTGGCCCGCGCATCATGAACGAGCCTTCCGTGAAAGGCTTCCAGCTTGCAAGAGGCACCAAGAGCTACAATGGTAGCACCAAGCCCGAAGATTGGCTCAATGACTACGTCACCGCGGTCCACATTGCGGGTGGCAACAGGAGATGGGCGGTGCGGTACGTCCCGCAGATGCTAGAGGGTCCAGCTCGCACTTGGCTCAACAACTTGCCCAAGCACAGCATAAATTGCTGGCTGGATTTCTCGGACGCCTTCGTCAGCAACTTCACGAGTACATACAAGAGGCCGAACAGGCCACAGCAGCTGTCGGCTTGTAGGCAGCGAGAAGACGAGACGGACCGCGAGTACCTTACTTGGTGGAGCACCTTGAGAAACACTTGCGAAGGTGTGAATGAAGCACAGGCCATCACTTGGTTTGCGCAGGGTTGCCGACATGGCAGCATGCTTTGGCAGAGATTGCAGAGGGAGATGCCGAACACCCTGGCCGAGACCATCAAGATTGCGGATCAGTACGCACTCGGTGATCCTACTCAGCCACTGATGGACTCCTCTGAGCCGAGAAGAAACTTCAACAGCAGCAAGCGCAACGAGTTCCGCAACAAGCGCCGAGTAGATACTCGGTATGATCCCGAAGAGGTGAACGCAGTGAATGTTGGAGGCGGTGGTGGCCAAAGGCAAAAACCTGCTGGAGCCTACGGGCAGAACCAGAACCAGGGCCAGGGCAACAAGAAACCGTTCCGCACTGCGCAGCCGGGTAGCGGGAACTCCGAGCAGCCGAAGAAGTTTGTCTTCGATGACATGAAGGATGGCCCATGCAGCTTTCACACTCATCATCCCTCGAGGCCTGCCAACCACACTACCCGGCAGTGCGAGTGGTGGGATGTGATCAAGAGTGATGGCTTGCCTCCTCCTCCTCCTCTGCCAGCCGCCAATGCTACTGTTCAGCCTACTCGCGCACCCGCAGCTCGGCCGCCAGTGTACCCGAGAAGAGAGAATGTCAACCAGGTGGCTTTAGGAGCCAACCGGAACTTCAACAACGAGAGATACCGCAACAACAACAACAACTACAACCGCAACAACAACAACCGAGGCAACAACAACTATCAGGGCAACAACAATGGCAACAATGGCAACAATGGGGGCAATGGCTCCAACCAGTACCAAGAGCACCATGAAAGCTATATGATCTTCACCTCTGAGGCAGTCGACAAGCAGTCACAGCACAGGCGGGCCATGGAGGTCAACGCAGTGATTCCTGCTGTCCCTCACTACATGTATTGGTGTGACCAGGAGATCAGGTGGACTCGGGCAGATCACCCCAAGGTGATGCCCAATCCGGGTACCTATGCCTTGGTGCTGGATCCTACCTTCCTGGGTCCCGAGAAGAATGTGAGGTTCAGCAAGGTGCTAGTCGACAACGGCAGCAGCATCAACATTGTGTATAAGGACACACTCGAGAAGCTTGGCCTGGCCGAGAACATGATGCTGCCCAGCAAGACCACTTTCCATGGCATTGTGCCCGGGATCTCATGCAACCCGATTGGCCGAGTGTGGATTGATGTGCTATTCGGTACTCGGGAGAACTGCCGCACAGAGCGCCTGCAGTTTGAAGTGGTGGATCATCAGAGCCCCTATCATGCTCTACTCGGCAGGCCTGCTCTGAGCAAGTTCATGGCCTCCACACATGTGGCTTATCTGAAGATGAAGATCCCCGGTCCCAATGGCATCATCACCATCTCGGGAGATTACAAGAAGTCCATGGAGTGTGCCTCTGCTAGCTCCCAGCTGGCGGAATCAATGGTGATTGCTGCCGAGAAGAAGAAGATGTACGAGGTGGTGGCCATGGCTCAGTCCGCACAAGCTGGCGCACAAGGTGTGCCGAGTACCCAGCATGGTACTGCTTTCCAAGCTGCCAAGGAGACCAAGACAATCCAGGTTGACCCCGAGTTCCCGGAGCGCGTGGCCATCATTGGTGCCGGATTGGCGGAGAAATAGGAAAGCGCGCTCATCCACTTCCTCCGTGAGAATCGGGATGTGTTCGCCTGGACCAATGAAGATCTACCAGGAGTCCCGAGGGAGTTGGTTGAGCACTCCTTGCATGTGCGTCCTGACGCCAAGCCCGTGAAGCAGGCTTTGCGCCGTTTCGGAGATGAGAGAAGGAAGGCCATCGGTGATCAAATCACCAAGCTGCTGATAAGTAACTTCATCATGGAAGTGCTGCATCCGGATTGGTTAGCCAACCCGGTCATGGTCGAGAAGAAAAAGGAAGATCCCAAGGCTGCCACTGCATGGCGCATGTGTGTCGACTACACCGACTTGAACAAGGCATGCCCCAAGGATCCTTTCCCGCTACCTCGCATTGATCAGGTGATCGATTCCACTGCTGGTTGTGAACTGTTGTCTTTCATAGATGCCTACTCTGGTTTCCACCAGATCGCACTCAACCCTGCTGATCAAATAAAGACTGCTTTCATTACCCCGTACGGGGCTTATTGCTATCGTGTCATGTGTTTTGGCCTGAGGAATGCGGGTGCAACCTATCAGAGATGCATGCAGAAATGCTTGCATGACCAGCTCGGCAAGAATGTGCAGGTGTACGTAGATGACATTGTCATCAAAACGAATAAAACACATACTCTGCTTGCCGACCTGGAGGAAACCTTTGCTAACCTACGCAGGTACAAAATGAAACTTAATCCGAGTAAGTGCACCTTTGGTGTACCAGCTGGAAAGCTACTCGGTTTTCTGGTTTCTAGTCGGGGCATTGAAGCCAATCCTTCTAAGATAAAAGCTATTGAGAGCATGTCTTTGCCGAGATCGCTGAAAGATGTGCAGAAGTTCACGGGTTGTCTGGCATCTCTGAGCCGTTTTCTGGGCCGAATGGGCGAGAAGGCTCTGCCTCTGTACCAGCTGATGAAGAAAAGTGACAAGTTTGTCTGGACTCCGCAAGCAGACGTGGCATTCAATGAGCTGAAAGCAATGCTGGCTAGCGCTCCCGTCTTGGCTAGTCCGCTACCCAAGGAGCCTATGCTGCTGTACATTGCCGCGACTAACCGAGTAGTCAGCGTGGTGATAGTGGTGGAGCGAGAAGAAGAAGGCAAGAGTGTGCAGCGCCCAGTCTATTACCTCAGTGAAGTGCTGTCCAGTTCCAAGCAAAACTATCCGCACTACCAGAAGATGACATATGGTGTGTACCTGGGCGCCAGGAAGCTGAAACATTACTTCCAGGAGCACCCCATCACTGTTGTGAGCTCTGCTCCCATCTCGGACATCATGGGAAACAAGGAGGCGAGTGGCAGAGTAGCCAAGTGGGCAATCGAACTAGCCGCGTACGCTCCTGCGTATATGAGAAGAGAAGCAATCAAGTCTCAGGTCCTGGCGGAATTCCTTGTGGACTGGGCCGAGATGCAGTATGAACCTCCTGCTCCAGTTTCCAATTATTGGAAAATGCACTTTGATGGCTCAAAGGTGAAAGAAGGCCTTGGTGCTGGCGTTGTGCTTACATCACCCAAGCGGGATCAGCTCAAGTACGTGCTGCAGATTCATTTCAAGGCATCCAACAATGTAGCCGAGTACGAGGCAGTGGTGCATGGTCTGCGAGTAGCAAAGGAGGTTGGCGTACAGCGCATTATATGCTATGGTGATTCAGATCTGGTGGTGCAGCAAGTCTCGGGTACCTGGGATGCTTTGGATGCCAACATGGCATCGTATCGCTTCCTGGTGCAGTCAATGACTGGGTTTTTCGAAGGCTGTGAGTTCCAGCACATTCACCGAGCAGAGAACGAAGCAGCAGACGAGCTATCCAAGTTGGGATCTTCTCGGCAGTCCATCCCGGCAGGGATTGCCTTGGAGCATTTGAGGAAGCCATCCATCAAGCCTTCCCCCAACTCGGAATCTATCTTTGTTCCTTCTCTGCCAAGTGAAGAATCTGACCCAATGGAGATTGACTGGGAGAGTGCTGCAGGGAACCCGGGGACTGCCGTCCTCTACTCGGGGACTGCCATTCCCTACTCGGGGACTGCCTTTCCCTACTCGGGGACTGCCGTTCCCTACTCGGGGACTGCCTTTCCCTACTCGGGGACTGCCTTTCCCTACTCGGGGACTGCCGTCCTCTACTCGGGGACTGCCATTCCCTACTCGGGGACTGCCATTCCCTACTCGGGGACTGCCGTTCCCTACTCGGGGACTGCCATTCCTTACTCGGGGACTGCTACTCCGTACTCGGGGACTGCCGCCCTCAACCCAGAAGCTGTCGCATTCATTGAAGAAGTTCTCGCCAATCGGTCTGGGCTGCAAAGAAGCGCTCCTACTCCTCCTGTGCAACCACAAGAGCCTGCCCCAATGGAAATGGACGAACCAGTATTTCCCATGCGGGAGACACCGAGTTGGGCAATGCCCATATTATCCTTTCTATGGGACGGTACTTTACCTGAAGATGAGGTGACTGCGAGGCAGATTCAGAGAAGATCCAAGGGCTACACCATAGTCCGAGATGTGCTGCACAAGAGAAGTGCCACCGGCGTGCTGCAACGCTGTGTGAGCCCAGAGGAAGGAGAAGAAATCCTGGTGGAGATACATCAAGGGGAATGTGGGCATCACGCCTCATCTCGGGCTTTGGTCAAGAAAGCTTTTCGGCATGGCTTCTACTGGCTCACTGCACTACAGCAAGCTGAAGATATTGTGAGGAAGTGCACCGGCTACCAGATGTTCGCAAGTAAGATTCACATGCCAGCTTCCGAGTTGAAAACAATTCCTATCACATGGCCATTTGCTGTTTGGTGCTTGGATATGGTTGGTCCTTTCAAGCCGGCTAAAGGCAATATGACACATATCTTGGTCATGGTGGACAAGTTCACCAAGTGGATTGAGGTGAAGCCTATTCGGAAGTGCGATGGGGTCACAGCGGTGAAGTTCGTGAAGGATGTGATCATGAGATATGGCTACCCGCACAGTATCATCACCGACAACGGCACCAACTTTGCAGAGGGGGCAATGGTGCGATTCTGCAGAGATAAGCATATCCGACTAGACGTTGCGTCAGTCGCGCACCCCGCCTCCAATGGGCAAGTTGAGAGAGCAAATGGCATGGTACTGGCAGGCATCAAGCCAAGGCTGATTGAGCCATTGCTGAAAACACCTGGGTGTTGGCTAGAAGAGTTGCCAGCGGTGTTGTGGAGTCTAAGGACTACTCCTAACCGGTCAACTGGCTACACGCCATTCTTCTTGGTATACGGGGTTGAGGCCGTGTTGCCAATAGACTTAGAGCATGACTCCCCCCGAGTAGCCCTCTACACTGAGGTGGAGGCGAGAGAAGCTCGAGAAGACGATGTTGACCTGCTTGAAGAAGCAAGAGAGCTGACTCTGTCACGTTCGGCTATCTACCAGCAAAACCTGCGGCGCTATCATAGCCGAAAGGTAAACCCAAGGGTTTTCCGAGAAGGAGACATGGTCCTTAGGCTGGTGCAGCGCACAGCCGGGATGCACAAGTTGTCTCCTCCATGGGAAGGGCCTTTCATTGTCAGCAAAGCGCTGCACAATGACGCGTACTATCTTGTAGATGTGCGCCCGTCGCAGGCGAACAGGGCAGATAAAGCTGGAGAGGAAACCAAGCGCCCTTGGAATGTAGCCCTACTTCGTCGTTTTCATTCGTGAGCAAAGATGTGTATGTACCCTCTTATCCGAGTTGAAATTCTACTCTGCAATCTGAAATTGTTCTCGGGGACTGCCCTCGTCCAAAATTGCTCTAAGTGTTTTTACTCGGCTTGGTCCTTTGTCTATTCGGTTGCTCCACTTCAGAACTCATAAGTGCATTGAGTACTGTGTTTAAACCTATATGCCAACTCTTCGACTCTGCTGCTGTCCGAAACCCGGCTTCATGGCAAGCAAGAGAACAAGCAAAAGGTCAATGAGCACACGAAAATCACTAAGGGAGAAAGAGTGCGGGAACCGAGTAGATCGTTTGTTATTTTTGTTCCCTGTTTTCGTCTTCTCGGCTAAGTGGTGGGCGGCGTTACCATGATTGTTTCTAGCGGCTAAGTATTTGCAGCCCTACTACTTGATTCTTGTGACTCGAATACCAAACAAGCGACAAGTCGCGGGTAGAGCAGAGATGAAAAGATAGGGTGAATAAGAAATGCAACTCGGGGACTCGCATGGAAACGCAACTCGGCATTAAGCCAGTGTCATTCAACTTGAATAATGTCGAAATAAACAGAGTGGGCATAAAAACTGAGTAGCAAGCAAAACAAAGATAGTCTATTACATCTGCTCCCGGCATCCCGGGGATCTGATAAGTGTTCGAGTTGAAAAATATTGCAGGTTGCTTCAAGATGAGGAGGCAGTGTTCTCGGCGCTGGCCTTGGCTGCTGTTTCTTCGGCGGCGGTCTTGGCAGCAGTCTCTTCGGTGGCGGTCGTGGCAGCCGTTCCTTCGGTGCTGGCATGGGTGGCATCCGCTTCTGTCTGGACGGTGGTGGATTCCTTCATCTCGGCATCACCCTGGGTGGCCGCTTGCTCAGAGGTGGCCGTGGCCACCGAGACGAGTACTGGAGCCGAGGAGGAGCCTGAAGCTTGGCCAGGAGGGGGCACCGTGTCGTCGAGAGCAGCACCTGAGGAGGTGCCAAAGTCGAGTGCGGCGGTGTCGATGTGGGCGTACTCGTCCTCATCGCTACTCGCGACGGCGACGTTCTTCCCCTTCCCGGCCTTGCCCTCAGGAGATTCGAAGAAGCCTTCCAAGTCGGATTCTACCGCGCCGTCCTCTTCTTCTTCCTCTTCGTACTCGGTGTCGGGCTCGGGGAGGCCATCGATGAAGATCTCCGTCTCAGCGCACTCCGCGACCTCGTAGGCGATCTGCTTACGTGTGGCCACGCAGTCGGGATCTACCTCCCACTTGGAATTGTTGCGCTTCCCGCGGATGAGCTGCATGTTGAGGTTCTCATACCAGGATGCTATGCAGAGAAGCATCACGTCTGCACCAGCACGGGCGCCTGAGGCACGCCACTTCTTCAACTCCTTCTTCACATTCTTCAGCTTGAAGGCTAGGCCCTTCATGGTGGTTGGCCGATCATCATGAGGCCAAAACAGCCTGTGGAGCTCAAAGCCCTCGTGCACCAGGTCAATTCCGACGCCAGCCAGCTGTTCGAAATAGTCCTTGAGCACCAGCAAGCTGTCCTCGATCCCGGCTCTGGTATCTGCTGCCTCACCTTTTGCAAGGCGAGCTGCTTGGGCCTTGGCCACCTTAGGCGCAGAAGGGGAATCAAGATGAGGCCAGATCTCTGAAATAGCATGTGGTAACTTCAGAACCGGGAAGATAAGAACCGAGTAGAGGAAAACCGAGGAGAAATACGACCGAGAAGAAAAGAAGCAGCGAAGAAAAGACTTACCGGACAGTTCATTGCGCAGCCGCTGCAGCTGGGTCCTCCAGGACTCCTCGTTAGAAATGTGCTTTTCTTGGATCAGGCGCAAGCTATCCATCTGAGCAAAGAGATCAGCATTGGTCTTCTTTAAGGTTTCGCATTCCTGCTCAAGGGCCCTCTCCTTGGCTTTGAAGGTGGTCTCGGCCTTGGCCTTCTCGGCGATGGCCCTGTCCCTCTCGGCGCCAATCTTGACGGCATCCTGGAGTGCCTTTTGCAACTGGAGTTGCAGCTTCTCGGTCTCCGTGGTGTGGTCCTTCAACAGCTCAATGGCCTGGTCGGACAGCTGTTTCTGCACCTCTGCTGGCTTGACACAATCCTGGTGTGCCTCAGCAAACAACTTGTAATCTTCTGCGAAGAGATAGATGAGGTTAGCAGGGGAGCAGAGAAGAAACAAATTCAAAGTCACACCGAGTAAACAACAAATTTACCTTCTAGCCTTCTGATGGTGGCCTCGGAGTTCTCCACGAAGCTGCGGCACTTCTCATGTTCGTCTGCTAAGGCCTTCAGTTTTTCTGCAGAGAAGAAAAGGTTAGCGCATAAGAAAGCATAAGCGAGCGTAAACAAAAAACGCATGAATCGCACAGCTAAAAGCGTACCCTGCACTTCAGTCAGCTGCTGGGTGCTGTCCTTGGCGTTCTTGCTGGCTGCCTCCGCAGCTGCCTTTTCCTTCTCTAAAGCAGCAATTCGCCTCCTGGCGATAGAGTGGTTCCAGAGAAGATGGCGGTATAGATTGGTCCGCTTCAGGACGCTATCCTGAGAAGCGAGAAGAAGCAAGTTAGAAAAGGCAGAGAAGATTCAGCCCGAGTAGGAGGCTACTCGGAGAGTATCCGTCTACTCGACCCAAATCTCGGGGACTGGGGATGATGGTAAGAAAGAAGAAAGGCGAGTAGAAGAGAAGAAATTTCAACTCGGAAAAGGCAAGAAGGACTTACCGCGTAGTACTGCTCGATGTCCTCGGCATTCTTGCGATGCAAGAACATCTTGGCTGCGAGTGTCGCGGTCTCGGTGGAGACGGACATGGGATTGCGTCCCAGGTCAACCTTGTTCCAGTCCACGCGCATGTGGTCGATGCCGCCAAGGCTAAGACCATGCCATTTATCCACGCCAAGAATCTTGCTATCCCATTTGGCGTCAATGAAGCCAACGGTGTCCAATACCTGTTCAAGACCCTTGGAAGTTATTGGTTTGTCTTGGACTCCACGAGAAGCGATGTTGACAGACTGGGGTTGGCTTGGATCTGGAGGAGGGGAGTTCATGGCTACAACCTTCCTTCCCCTCTGGATAGCTAAAGCTTTGTCCTTGGGAGGGAAGCCGATTGAGTGATGTTGGCTAACCTCAATCATGTACTCCGGGTAGCAGGGCTGGCCAGCAGCGCGAGCGTCTGTGGAGAGCGCAGCAGGAATCGGGCCGGACTCGTGGATCACGAGCGCTCCGCCTGAGGATGTACTCTGGTCTCTGGCCCGCTTCTTCGTTTGCTCCTTCTCAACTTTCTGCTTCTCGGGATCCTCAGTCGTCTTCCCGTCAGTCTTGGCCTTCGCCTTCTCGGCGACTGCCTTCTCGGCAGCTTGCTTCTCGGCCTTCTTCTGCTCAGCCCTGGCTTTCTTCTGCTCATCTTTGGCCTTCTCAGCAGCTTCCTTATCAGCAGTTTCCTTCTCAGCCTTGGCCTTCTCGGCGGCTTCCTCCTCGGCCTTAGCCTTCTCAGCGGCTTCCTTCTCAGCTGCCCTTCTGTCAACCTCACCCCTCAGAGCATCCAGGGCGCGTTGCCTGGTTACTCGCCCGGCAGGAGGGATGGACGTATCCTTGGTTTTCGGCGGCGAGGAAGAGGTTGGCGGTGTAGGGCCTTGCGCAGTTGGCGGCGTAGGGCCTTGCGCAGTTGGCGGTGTAGGGCCTTGCGCAGTTGGTGGTGTAGGGCCTTGCGCAGTTGGTGGCGCCGCGGATCCGTCGCCCTGTGCAGCTCCTGGCTGGGCGCTACTCGGTGTCACGCCCGGTTGCACGCTGCTCAATGGATAAGCAGTGGCATCCGCGGCGGTGGTGTCTTCTACCCGCTGCGCGGCAGCGAGGCTCTCTTGTGCAGCAGCCCCTGTGGCGGGCTGCTCTTGCTCTGCTTCAGGCCGCTCGGCGGCGATGTTGTCTTGCATCTCTTGGTCTTGGTTCTCCTCGGCATTGCTGGCCGGAGGAGAAGGGGGTCTCTCATGGTGAACGGCAGTGTCCTGCGCCGCTGGCTCGGACGCTGCTCCCTGTGCATCGACAGTCTGTGCGTTGGCAGCAGCGACGTCGACAGTGCGGTCCTCATCATCATCCAGATTGATCAGAGGTACTGATGAATCCTTGGCTTGGTCGGACGCGAGAGCTGTGTTCGCGTCCATAGGAGGACTGCAGAGAAAAGGATATCACAGATTAGAAGAAGATTGGGGAGAATAGCACAGCGCGAGAAGGGAGGCGACCGAGAAGAGGGCTTACGCGGTGGTGCACTTGAGCTCTCGTCTGGACCTCTTCGCGACCACCTTCTTCTCGGCGGGCTTCCTCTTCTTGGCAGGAGGCGCTGGTGCTCCGCTACCAGCCCGTTTGCGGGTCTCAGGAGCGGCGACGGATAGAGGCTTGACGACTAGGGGCGCATCGCCCTCGTTCTCGTCTTCGTCCTCGTCGTCCTTGTCCGCGGCAACTTCATCTGAGAATCCAAAAGAAAAGAGGAAAGAATCAGAAACAGCACACGAGGGATTGGTGCTTCTCGGAAGCAAGCAGAATGGAAGTACACTTACCGTCAAAATCTTCATCAGACCAAGTGCGGAGAGCATCGCGCTTGTCAGCAATGGGGGAGCGAGAAAGGTTGGGTTGCTCCGCGGCATCAAAAGAGGGCACGTCATCCTCCTCACGATCAGGAGACCAGTTGCCCTCAAAGACCTCGCAGCTCTCGATTATCTGGCGAGTGAGAACCTGAAAAACAGAAAAGGATCACAAACTAGCCGAGTACCAGGAAGGAATTCTACTCGGACAAGCGTGCAGGTACAAAGCACACAAAGCCTAGGCAGTTTACTAAGCATCCTACTCGGATAGGCGTGCAAACACAAAGCATACTAAGCCTAAGCATGTTTGCCGAAAGGTATTACTCGGAAGGGCGTGCAGGTATAAAGCACATCAAGCCTAAGGATCGTTCTCGAGTAGGCTATCCGGCAAGGCGTGCAAACAAAAAGCATACTAAGCCTAAGGCGATTCGGCTAGATGTCCTACTCGGAACGCAAGGCAATTGCTAGTTGATGCAAGAAGGAGAAGTTATCTACTCGGAAAGTGTAGGAAAAGAGCAAAGTAAGGAAGGCGTACCCGCTCAATCGGCTTTGTGCGGCTGTACGGGACGAACCCGTATTGCCAGTGGTCGCCAAGGTTCGTCGTCAAGATGTTCCTTGCGTGCCAGGGAACGTCGATGTTGTCGATCTCGATGGTGGTTGTCCTGGTGCAGTCGCGAGGCCCTCCCATGTAACACATGAGATGGCAGCGCTCCTGCAAGGGCAGTACTCGGCGCTGGATCCAGCAGGCCACCGGGTCGTCGTTCTTGAGGCCCTCCGCCTTCAGCCAGCCGAGTCGATTCTCCATCTCGATGGCGTCATCGTCGTTGACGGGCTTGTCCTTCCAGTACATCCCGATTGGAGCACGATTGCACCAAACGGGCAAGTTGATTCGATCATTCACCGGGGCTCCTTCCGCGGCGGCAACGTTCCTGACGTAAAGGAACGTCTTCTGCCACAGCTTGACGGAGTCCAGCCCCTTGATGCGGGGGTGGTTCGTCCCGGACCGCTGCACCATCATGGCGCAGCCGGTGTCGGTGGCGCGGGCGACACCCGCGGAGTCCTTCTTCCCGGTAGATTGCTGGCGCAGGTGGAAGTACCTGAGCCACGTCTCCCACGTGGGCCGGATGCCGAGGAAGGCCTCGCAGACCACGGCGTGGTACGCGAGGAAGACGACGGCGTTCGGCGGCAGATGGTGCATCTGGATGCCGAAGTGATTGAGGAACTTCCTCATGAAATCGGAGGCGGGTAGTCCGAACCCACGCTCGAAATGCGCCAGGAAGACGACGCGCTCTCCCTCCCGCGGAGACGGCACGATTTCACCGTCCGGCGCCCGGCACTCCACGCCGGGAGGGACTCGCCTGGTATTGACGAGCCAGGCGCAATCTTCCGCGGTGACGGAGGAGCCGGCCCAGCCGGATTTGGCCATGGTTGCGAGCAGGGAAGGTGGAAGATTTCGAGGGGAGTTGGTTGGTGGATTGAGTCCGCGGCAGCGCGAGAGCTTGCGCAGCGGCGGCGGAGAGCACGGTGGCGGAGAAGAGCAGGAGACGAAGAAGGAATAGTGCGAAGGAAGGGGAAAAGGAAGTTACCGGCGGGGGTATTTATATCTCCTCCGCGAGTTTACCGTTACCGTCTTGGGAGTGGGATCGATTGTGGCGTGTGGTGGATCCTGTGGCCGGCTAGAAACGCACACAAGCGCCGGTTGCGCGCGTAATGGCCACAGTTGATCCCACCACTGAATCGTGGCCTATAACTGCACTTGATGGGACATGACGGCCGGTGGGCCCACTGCGTGAAAACTGGACGCGTGGCAGGTCGTGTCCTGGGCAACGAAACGACAAGGTCGTGGATGCTTGACACGTGTGCAGTTGCTGCGCGAAGGGCTGGATTGTGCTCTGTGCTGCAGAGGCTCAAACTGAGAAATTTCTCTAAGTCTTTTTACTCGGTTACAGAGTAGAAAGCAAGCGCTACTCGGAAGAGAGGAAACTCAAGGTACTTTCCAGATAGCTACTCGGAGGACCTACTCGGCATCTTGAGGTTCAAGGGCTGAGATGCAAAGGCTGGTTTTAAGCTGGCAGAGCCTAGTGAACAAGTTCGCAAGACTCAACCAGCTTCGGGGACTGCTGTCGGGGGGTTACCCCCGAGTAGGGTAAAGACAGGTGGTAAAGGCAGCTTACAGAAGAGAGGTTTGGTCGAGTAGCCGACTACCTGGTACTCGGTATCCGGTCGACTGCTACTCGGTCTCACCTCAAGATGGCCAGAAGGAGATATCAATCAAGTTCTATCCTTTCGAGTAGAAGGGTTGGCCCGAGTACAATTGGCGGGAACAATTGGCGGGAACCTACTCGGGCCAGAAAGTCAAAGGAGCCGTTCTGACACAGGATCCCGCGTATCCTGGGTCCGTACTTGGCAGCATTCGAACTACTGTTCATATGGGGCCGGCCTGCCTGACAGTGACAGCATGGAAGCAGGCGGTGACAGGATAAGGGGGCATACTCTGTGCCTAGGTACAGTGATACCAGTCTGTCCCCTAGTTTTGCCCAACGACTTTACAGAAGCAGCCAAGGTTAGGAACCAAAGCTGTCAGCGGGTACTCGGAGAAAGGACGATGTGCACACTATGTCGACACTTGTCTAGATTTGGACGTATCCGGCTGGGCACCGTGTATATAAGGTGCCCCGCCGCCTCCTGCGCGAGGCACGCTATCAGATGCTCTCACATGCTCATAGTGAACCCTAGAAACCCTAAGTTCCTGACCTAACTCTACTCGGAGAGGAGAGAAAGGCTACTCGGTAGAGATACCATTTGTACTGTGGCTACTCGGAGAGACACCGTAATACATAGAGAAAGGCAGGAGTAGGGGTTTTACCTCCTCACGAGGGCCCTGAACCTGGGTACATCGTGTTGTTTGTGTTGTGTGGATCTTATCTCACGCGGCTACTCGTCGCGTGATCCCTCCCCGGACACCTCCAGCGTCCATCGTCCCCACATCTTTAGCCATCCCATGGCATCTGCCGTGACACCACCACGACAGTTTATGTCTTGCATATGCACTACGGTGCAGCCTTCATTTATGTCAATTGCCCAGCTGTAATTTGTTCACCACACATGTTATTTATCTTTCACGGAGAGACACCACTAGTGAACTGTGGACCCTGTTCCATTTTCTGACACTGATAATACACACACTGCTTCTACAATTTTCACACTGCTGCTACTGCTTTCATATTGTTTTCTACTGTTTTCCACACCATACGTTTAACGTCTTTGTGTTCAGCAAAACCCGTGAGATTGACAACCTCACTGCTTTGTTGGGGCAAAGTGATTTGATTGTGTTGTGTAGGTTCCATGTTGATGCTGAACCGGTAGTGCGCCCTGCCACCTCAGCTGCATCAACCTTCAGAGATTGCTTGCCTACCTACTGGTCGATTCAACCTTGGTTTCTTTTCTGAGGGAAAACTTGTTGCTGCACTCTTCACAACCTTTTTCTTGGGGTTTACCAACGTCAGCCTCACGTCAAGGCAGACATCAATCTGCAACATTCAGATATGCGTGAACTTTACAAATCTTCACGTATCCTTCTTGAACACTTTCGCGAAGTCGATGAAAACGATGTTTGATATGTTTGGTGCTCTGGTGAGACATTTGCTCCTTTGATAGAGTTATGACACTCGTGTTGTCACAGTGGATTTCCATAGGGTCTAGCGCACTTGGAATCACACCGAGGTGAGTAACCGACCCTTGAGCTAAATTCCTTCCTTTGCCGCTTCTGAAGCAGCCATATACTCTACCTCCATTGTAGATTCTACAACAACACTCTGCTTGGAGCTCCTCCAGCTTACTGTTGCGCCATTGAAAATAAACACATATCCTGATTGAGATTTTGAGTCATCTAGATCAGTGTTGAAACTAGCATAGACATAACCTCTTACGACGAGTTCATCACTTCCTCCATAGACGAGAAATATATCCTTAGTTCTCTTTAGATACTTAAGGATATTCTTAACTATTGTCCAATGTTCCTCTCTCCAGGATCACTCTGGTACCTTCTCGTCAAACTAAGAGCATGTGACACATGTGGCCTAGTACACAACATGTCATACATGATTGAGCCTATGGATGAGGCATAGGGGGTTCTGTTTGTCCTTTCTCTTTCATATATCGTAGTTGGACACTGAGTCTAACTCAATATCTTACCCTGCAACATAGGAAAGAATCCTTTCTTTGCCTCATGCATTTTGAACTTCTTCAAAATCTTGTCAAGGTATGTACTTTACCCTAAGTCCAATTAAGTGTCTCGATCTATCCCTGTAGATCTTGATGCCTAATATGTATGCAGCTTCACCAAGGTCTTTTATTGAAAAACTATTACTCAAATAACCTTTCACACTGTTTAGTAGCTCTAAATGATTTCCAATAAGTAATATGTCATCCACATATAAAACCAAAAATGCGGGTGAGCTCCCACTCACTTTCTTGTAAACACAAGCTTCACTGTAATTTTTGGACAAATCCAAAACCTTTGATCACTTGATCAAAATGAAGATTACAACTACGGGATGCTTGCTTCATTCCATAAATAGAACGCTGAAGTTTGCATACTGTACCAACATTTTTAGGATCTACAAAACCCTCCAGATGTATCATATACAACTTTTCTTCAGCGTTGCCATTGAGGAACGCAGTTTTGACGTCTGTTTGTCAGATTTCGTAATAAAAATGCAGCAATTGCTAGTAAAATCCTAATAAACTTAAGCATCGTTACATGCGAGAAAGTCTCATCGTAATCAACTCCTTGAACTTGTCGAAAAACTTTTGTGACATGTCGTTTTTTATATACAGTAACATTACCATCAGCGTATGTCTTCTTTTTGAAGATCCATTTACATTCAACATCCTTGCGGCTATCAGGAAGGTTAACCAAAGTCCACACTTGGTTTTCGTACATGTATTCAATTTTGTATTTCATGGCTTATTGCCATTTCCCATAGTCTATGCTCATTATCGCTTCCTCATAGTTCGCAGATTCATTGTTGTCTAACAACATAAAAAGTTCATGACAGGATTACCATACCATTAGGGAGTGGCACGTTCTCTAGTCGACCTGTGAATTTCAGTAGGAGCTAGGTTAGAAGTTTCATGATCGTCATGATTGGCTTCCTCTCTAGTCGGTGAGGGCGGTGCACGACAACTTCCGGTAATGCGCTACTCTCCAGTTCGGGAGAAGGTTCAACAACCTCGTCTAGCTCTATTCTCCTCCCACTCACTCCTTTCGAGTGAAACTCCTTCTCAAGAAAGTGTTTGTTCTTGGCAACAAAAGTCCTACCTTCGGATCTGTGATAGAAGGTATACCCAATAGTTTCTTTAGGGTATCCTATGAAAACACATTTTCCGCTTTGGCTTTGAGCTTATTAGGCAACTGCCTTTTGACATAAGCATCACATCCCCAAACTTTAAGAAATGATAGTTTAGGCTTGTTGCCATGCCATACCTCGCATGACATCGTCTCAACGGATTTAGATGGTGCCCTATTTAAAGTGAACGTGGCTATCTCTAATGCATAACCCCAAAACGATAATGGCATATCTGTGAGAGACATCATAGACCGCACCATGTGTAGTAAAGTGCGATTACAACGTTCGTACAGACCATTTCTTTGTGGTGTTCTGTGGTGACCCAGCACACCACTGCATGTGTAGTGCGCAAATCGATGACATAATACTCACAGAAGGACTTACCTGTGAATATTACATCCCTCAGAGTAGTACAACAGAAACACAGCGGGTCCAGGCAAAACTATAGGATACAAACTTCATTACAAAATCTCGAGAATCTCTTTGAAGAATCAAAGAAGATCTCATACAAATGAAACATCAGAAGAAGCCATTCGAAGATCCAAGCTGGAGAAGAACTCAAGCTCAGAACTAATCTACTACGGCTGATGCCAGCCCTAATCTATGGCTTATAACAGCTAACTCCAAGAATGGACTCCACCTACACCTTGATAGCTTCTCCTCCATCAACGTTGTTGATGATGATGCTTCACGATGACGACTTCCATCAGGCTTCAACTCTAAGAAGGGGTCAAACGGGAACGGATGAGTAACGAGCGTTACTCAGCGAGTTCATGATATATAGAGGTAGTCTGATGCACTAACTACAGCTTCTGACTCGAAAGAGTCATACGCTAATGCAAGGTTTTGTAAAACTTTCTTCAAGAGATTGCTTTTACTTCTGAAAACTATGCCCGCCAGACCATCACAGGACTAGAACTTCATGGAGTTGCCTTCCCTGTAGCGTTCGCAGTTCCTTCCCAGAACAGGGGGTAACATGCCACATCCTTTTACACTCTGCAGAGGTGCGTTACTTTACCCATGGATGACCAAGACCATGTTGCACAACCAGGTGTACATTGCTGTCCACTCCCACTCAGGTGTGGGGCCCGGTTGTTGGTCCAAGCCAAACCGTGCTTCTCCGCACAACGCATGCCCACCCATTTCTGCCAGCAGGTTGAACGCCTGATTCCACCCCTCACGATGGATATCTACGCGCCCCTGGCAGACCATCATAGACCCGCAGAGTCCGTGGGAATTAAGGGATCCCACCCATGTGCATGTAGTCTTGCAAGACCTACAACGTACGTCTTTGGCAGCCCGTTGACATGCGAACGAGAAAAGATCACAACTGACTTACTCCCCCCATAGAAGACCCATGGTTAACGCGGTATTTACGGCGCACCGAGTTCTGACGGCACTTGTGATTAATTCCTAGGTAATACGTTCCCGTGCAGATGGAACCTTCCTTTGGCCTGTTCATCTTACCATGGTTCCATCCGCCCACCAAACAGAACACTACCACTCGGGTAGTCATTCAATTAGTCATATTATTATAAAAAATAGGATCATCCATTCTTTTGAGAGTAGGTGATAAGACGATAGGGTTTTTGCAGTTAGTTTGTTATGAAGTAATGCAAAGGATATGAGCAAGTGATGAACTTGCCTGGGATTGAAATAACAATAATCAACCATGTCTTCGGGTTCGAGGGTCGCGTAGAAATTCCTGACATCTGAAAGATAGCAAAGTAGTCCCGGTAAGGACTACAGAAAACACCGGCAAGGATGATACATGCATAGTAATGAGATGCATCGTGAATTACCCTGGAAAATACCCCAGCTTACAAGAGTAAGCCACGTTTGACACGATAACCTACTCACACATGTTTTTAGGTGAAATCTTTCATTGCTTGGGGTGATGTGTTTATTACTTGTTTTAGACTTACATGTGTTTCTCTTTTACTTAGAAAACAAATGTTATCATGTTTAAGTAGAAGTGTTGATTACTTGGTGAGGTAACAAGACAATAGCACATGAAAAACAGTTATTGGAAAGGTGACAAACATGTTTGATTTTATGTTCCAAAAGTGTAGAGCTAGTGACAAGGAGTTTAATTGAAAACGATGAACGATTATAATTAATCCATCATCACCTAACTTGATAATGATTTGTTATGATAGGTTTAATATGTGTGAAAACATTTGAGGGTTATTAGTAAGGAAGATAATGATGTGGTAGGTATTTTTGGTTATAATGGAATATTATAGAATTCCATTAAACCTTTAGAAACAAGTTTATAAATTAAAAAAAAGTTTAATGTTTGACATATTTGAATTGGAAATGTTTTTCTCTTTAATTTGATATAACATTTTATGTTTTCTGAAAATATTTGAATAAGTTATTATTTTATTAATATTAAATGAATTATATGATTAGGCAAAATATTACACACATGAAAACATGGTCAAATGTCTATAAAAACATCGTAGATGAGTTGCATTTGTACTTTGGAGCATTTTGTATATAACTTGTATTTTTCTGATTTTATGAATTATTTATTATTTTTCTCAATTTTAAATGATTTAATTAATTAAAGAAAATGTTTAATTTTAAACTTTATCAAACATTATTGAAAAGTTCATAAACATTTATATTATATTTTTCTAATCATTTTCATATTTTATTTGTATTTTTCTGATTATTGGATTAAAAGTTATTGATTTAATAAGATTTATTCTTTTTCTGCCACTATTTAAATTGACAGGTGGGGCCCACCTGACAGTTTCGTTTTAATTAAAAATAAATCAAAAGAAAAAGGAAAATACGCATGACGTCAGGATGACGTCATGCCTGCATCATCAGAGGAGGGGATCTCCTCTGGTTGCTCTCAATCCGTTGATTGGTTCCCGATTTGCTCGATTGCATAACTCCATGAGCTAGATGGGAGCGCAGTGAGTCCATGGGTGGCCTCGGCCTGACCAAATGGTCATTGGAACCTCACCGGCGGCGAACTCTCGCGGCGGCGGTGACGGTAACACGGCGACAACGCGCTAGAGGGCATGAGAGAGCGAACCGAGGAAACGAGGTGGCTCACCAGAGCGAGGGGAAGGCGATGGAGTTGTCGGGGAGGCAAGGAGACGACGGAAACGACCGGAATCGGCGCGGCGGAGCTCGGTCGGCCGTGGAGAGGATGACTCGATTCGTCCACTGTGGGCCTTCCTAGCTCACGTGCGTGGTTGAGGAGGAAGAGGAGGTGACGACGGTTCCAGAGGTGGCCTCGGTTGCTCGCGGAATGACCGGAGACGGCGGCGACAGGCGGTGGAGTTCGTCGGCTAGGGTTCTGTTTTTCTTTTTGGAGAGGAAACGAATGATAGGGAAAAGTGTGCTAGAGGATAGAGGAGAGGAAGGGGATCGTCGTGATGTCTTTCTCTTATCGAGGGCGGCGAGCAGGAGGTGTCACCGCGAAAATTCGGCAACGACACACACAGTGTCCTACTGTCCAAGGTTGAAGATGATGAATTTCCACATAACCCCCTACAACTTTCTGTAAATTGCTTTCAAGTCCTTCTGTTACTAAAACTGAGAGAAAACCTATGTTTTCAGGGCCTATCTATGAACAGAAAAATTAATAAAAAATATATTTGAATTCCTTATCAAATTTCACAACTCACCATGTTTTGTTTTGGTGAATTGGGAGAATATTTATATTTTTTATTTAGGGTGCTAGATTAAGTGGTTTTTGCTATTTTCTCTCTATTTAAATTTCATATGGATTAAAAATTACTTAGTGTATTCTATGACATGAAAACAACCCCACTGACATGTTATTGAAATAATGAGATGTTTTATATTGGATAGGTTTTAGGTATAATACTTTTTGGAAATACTTTGTAAACTTTAGTAGTGCTTTATTTTTAGGCATAGTAATAAAATCACCCAATAGGGAATTTTATTCCAAATCATACCAAATGATTTTAATTGGTAAAGGGCTTGTTTTCTTTTATGATACCATGTCATCTTTTATAATTTAAACTCTTAGCAATCTTTGATTGACCTTTTACTTAGATGTGTGTAAGAAAGGTTGCTGTTTTTAGTATTTGATTAAATGGAAAACTTGAGTATCTTTGAAATCTTATTTGTTTGTTTTCCACCAGGTTCCAAGTATGAGTATTATCCCATGCTTGTTTTAGAAACAAGTGATCATTTGTATGCTTATGTGTAGATGAATTTTTGTTATCATAAGTTAGTTCTATGAAAAGGATTTGGAAAACAAGGTATTAAGCTTGTTTTCATCTACCTCCACATATCAGGACATGTGGATACTATGTCTTGATATTATTTGATACATGGTAATTATTTCCATTAAAGATATTATTATGAGCTCCTCACCTCTGATGGGTTTGACAGAGGTTATTGGTTCTCTATTATATCCTAATGATTACTGGATAATTTCTTATGATTCCTTTATGAGGCAGTGTTGTTTCTTGTGGTCTTCTATTGCTTGATGGTCTTCTCTTTAGTTGCTACTAGTCTTCTGGTACTGCCTTTGTCATTTGCAAGGAAGATGAGCTCATGGATTCCATCTTCAACTATCTCACCCTTGTGGTGAAAACAACCAGTATTTCCAAGAAAAGATTTTACTTAGATGATTATAAAAATACGGGAGTTTGTTTTATGACGTCAGTTAGCCTTAAGCATATAAAAAGAATATGTTGACAAGTTTGCAAGGCTTATCCTCAAATTACTTTTGATATACAAGAGACTGATATGTACTAGGTTATTCAACCTTCTGTTTGTTTGTGTAAGACACTCAAGTGTTTGAGTATACAAAAGTGATCTGTTAACAAGGTTGCAAGGCTTGTTATCAAACTACTTCTATATAACTCTAACATTGGAATATCATACTATTTCAAGAGGTTAATAAGATCAGACCAAGATATAAGAGTTTCCAAGTACCCTTATAGTAGCTTAGAGTAGCACTTTTAGAACACTCTAAATAATCTTCTTGAAGATCTTCTGATGGTAGTTCCTCTCTTCATGTGGGTGCTTCTCTTGTAGAATGACTTTGAGAAGATTGGAAACAAGATCATCTAGAAAAGGTAGAAATATCTTGATTAAGACTTAGTTAAGCTTTTATTCTTCTTCAAAATACTTATTATTTTTTGTTTCCTATAAGATATGTACTTGTCTCATACATGGTTAGTTTTACTTAGCTTTCCACTCAATTCCTCTAATAGAGGTTATACTTGTTGTTATCCTTACTTGTATCCAGAGATAATTCAGTGGTAGAATTGTTGGATTTGAGTAGAGGTGTGAAATGCTTATGGAATGATGACTTAATAGTAAGTGGATAAAATGGTGCATTGAGGTGTTGAGATTTCATATGTTCACTTGTATAAGATGATTGAAACAATGAGCATGTGAAAGTTGTTGAGGTTTAATGACTTATGTCATAGTTGTTATTTGTTCTCCCAGGTGTCATGATCTACTTTATATTCATCACTTTATTAACTTTGTCGTTCATAATGCAGATATAGAGATTTGGGAATATCATATGTAATGATCAAGGTTTAACAGTAGTATTAAGAAGATTTATTTCTTTTTTAAGATACTTCTTTTATGGTTGATGAGATATGTACATATTCGATAAATAGGGTAATACAATTATTATATCATTTCCCACTAGTGGTTTTTGAGTTAAGACTTGTGGGTATCATTTGTTTTCTATTGAACCTTTGTATTTACTTGTAATGGATTTCTTAATAGTTACTAAATAATTTGGAAAAATGTTGTGTGAATGGTTGATAACTTAAGGGTTCATGATTAGAGAATACAATATCTCTACTGATGTGTTGATTTAGTCGTGTATTACTATCATGTGGAAAGGTTGTTGAGAGTTTGTGTTGGTAAAAACCAATTTATGGTTTGTGAAACCAAATGATTTGGTTTCCTAAGATACTTGTTATAAAGATCATTCCAAATGTACTCTTGACTAGATTAACTAGACATGTTTCATCATGTCAAGTGAAACTTTGGTCACTTTGATTCGTTTAAACTTTCGCGCCAAAATTTCCCGTACTTTTAGATGCATGCTTTGCAAATGCACATATTATATTTAGATCCTTATAACCTCCCAAGCACTGGGATGTTACATGTTCCTAGCGGTGTAAGTTGTGGAACAATTCCACAAGTCTTTAAATGTGTGCCAAACTCGTAACTCAGATATTCACCTCCACGATCAGATCATAGAAATTTGATTTTCTTGTTACGATGATTTTCTACTTCACTCTGAAATTCTTGGAGCTTCTAAAATGTTTCAGACTTGTGTTTCATTAAATAGATATACCATACCTACTCAAATCATTAGTGATGGTTACGAAATAACGATATCCACTATGTGTCGAAGTACTCATTGGTCCACATACATCAGTATGAATGATTTCCAACAAGTAACTTGTCTGTTCCATTGTGCCAAAAAACGGGGTTTTAGTCATTTTTTCCATGAGGCACGGTTCACATGTGTGTCAATTAATTCAAAATGAAGAGACTCCAAAAGTCCATCAGAATGGAGTTTCTTCATGCGTCTTGCACCTATATGACCTAAATGACAGTGCCACAAGTATGTGGTATTATCATCACTCCTTTTACATCTTTTGGCGTCAATGCTAAGTAATGTGCAAATTACACTTATCGAGATTCAATACGCATAAACCATCCACAATTGGTGCATGACCATAAAAGATGTTATTCATAGAAATAGAACAACCTTTATTCTCAGACTTAAATGAATAACCATCTTGCATTCAACAAGATCCAGATAGAATGTTCATGCTCAACGTAAGCACCAAATAACAATTATTAAGGTTTAAAACTAACCCTGAAGGTAGATGAAGAGGTAGCATGCCGAAGGCGATCATGTCAGCTCTTGAGCCGTTCCCGACGCACATCGTCACCTTGTCCCTTGCTAGTCTCGGATTATTCCGCAGTTCCTGTTTCGAGTCAAAACGTGAGCAACTAAACCAGTACCAAATACCCAGGTACTACTACGAGCACTAGTAAGGTACACATCAATAACATGTATATCTAATATACCTTTGACGTTACCAGCTTTCTTATCTTCCAAGTATTTGGAGTAGTTGCGCTTCCAGTGACCCTTCCCCTTGCAGTAGAAATACTTAGTGTTCGGCTTGGGGCCATTCTTGGGTTTCTTCTCGGGAGCAGAAACTAACTTGCCACTCTTCTGGAAGTTACCCTTCTTAGCCTTATCCTTCTTGAACTGGTGGTCTTATTTACCATCAGCACTTGATTGTCCTTGTTTATGTCTACTTCTGCGGACTTCAGCATCATGCAGAGCTCATGATGAGTCTTCTTATGGCCTTGCATTTTATAGCTATGTGATGCATGTAAAATGCATACATGAACTTTGCATGTTATTACTTTTTTTCCTACATATTAGCAACTTATATTCATGTTTTATAATGATTGGGGGGATTTTCTGAACAATCCCCCTTCTTTTGGTTCTAACCCTGTTTTTCCAGAAAACGTACTTTTTAGTGTTTCAGACTTTCCGGGAGCTTCGGGACTCCAAAAAGGGCAAGGCTAAAGAGAACGGTTCAGAATTTTCGAGACGAAGACCATGGGCCAAAGTAGAGGGCCAAAAGGCCAACCAGGTGGAAAAGAGGACCCTCCACGCGGCCAGATTCCTTGGCCGCGTGTGGGACCCCCTTTTTGCCCCCGTGGCTCCGATGCCGTCGATCTTTCTTCTCCCGAGTGTCTCGTGACCTAAAAATGACTATATAAAGGGTCCCCTGGCCTTTTCGAGAAGGGGGCGGTGCCGAGAGACGAAACCACGAAACAGAGAGACAGAAGGCTGCAGCCGGAGAAGATCGGAGGGGGGAAACACCGTCGGGATCACCCCCGAAGGGCTCCACCCCCCTCCGGCGTGTTCATCATCAACATCTACAGCAAGATCAGCTCCATGTCTCCACTGTAATCTCTTGGCAAACACGATGTATGATGCAATACTATATTCCCTAGATGTATTGTGTGTCCTCGTCTATGTTTGAGTAGTGAATTATTCTTGGCAATGGTGAAATAGTTCGTTGATTGGTTGCATACAAGTTTGTTATCTTCTATGATTGTCTTTATGTACAATATATGAGTGCACGCATATGTTGGGGAATGCATGTAAGGTGATAACCGGTAGCATAATGGAGTGGTGGTGACTTGGGAGTGACAGTAACCTGAGACCGAGCCACAAAGTTAAGTTATTGGGGGATATATATAGGGGACCTTAGAACGTAAGGCTATGGTGGGACTTTATGTCTTAATCAATCTTGTGCAGTCATTTACTTGGCCACATGATCCATCATAAGGGGTTGTAGATCATTTACTTGACTATACCTATTCATGTCTCCTTCCTAGAAGAAACAACTAAGACTAAAACATGTGCTTCACTAATTGTGACAACCACACGAACGAAACACCTATTGCTAGAACACTTGCTCCCTTGAGATACTTGAGATATTTGCTGCTTGCTACTTGTGAAACTTGCTTAGAAACTTGCTTTAGAAACTTGCTCTAGGATTACTTGCATTTTAAACTTGCTTCACTAGTTACTAGACAAACCCCACTCCACGTCACTTGCTTTTAATTAGTTAGTTCCTTTTAGTCAAACTTATTGCTTTGCATAAACAGACATATAAGAGGGTTATAGGGCTTGAGAGAATAGATAGCTTACCTTCATCTCCTCGTGGGTTCGACACTCAAATACTTATCGAAAGGTACTACAATTGATCTCCTGCACTTGGGAGTCATCACTATGTACAAAACTTTTGTAGCTAGGTGGGAGCGAACGTAGGATTCTATCAGTGATCAGCTCATCTGGAATAACACAGTCTAGCTGCGCGAGGTGTTGGATACAACTACTCATGCTCACATCATACTCATTGACAGATTTGTGCTCCACCATCTTACTTGTAAAGAACTTTTTGGATCCTATATCTTTCTTCACGAGCCTGAATCTGAAACATGGTTTTCATTTCATCAACCATCTCATCGGTGTCGTGATGCTCAAAACATTTTTGAAGATCTGGTTCTAGCGAGGACAATATTGCACAATCCACTATGATGTGGTCATCGCAGTGGGATTCAAAAACCCTAGCTTCGTCTTGAGAAGCCGCGAGAGGGGGGAGGGGGTCACCTAGCGGTGCATCAAGTACATAGGCCTTCTTCGCACCAATGAGGATGATTTTCAAGTTGCGGTGCTAGTCAGTGAAGTTCAATCGAGATGTTTTCAGTTTTTCTTTCTCAATGAATACGTTGAAGTTGAAAGCAACTATGTTGCGGGCCATTGATCTACAACATTATTTGCAAAGATGACTTAGGTTGAGTTCATGATAACGGGTTTAGGTTTAATAAGAAAATACTTCAAGAACTCCCGCTGAAAACAGCATCATTCATAGTTGTTTTAGTGTTTACACGATCCAAATCCACTACAACAAGTCCGATCTTCACGAGAATAGATGTAGTTTCAATGGTGAACTTCAACAAGTTGATCATATCGTCCATATGACTCGTGTTTAACCTTTTGGTTCGTTGTGTTCCGAGGCCATGTTTGTACATGCTAGGCTCATCAAATTAACCAAAGTATTTTCGCGTGTGTAAAACTATCTTACACCCGCCGTATGCGAACATAAAGTCTATCACACCCGATCATCATGTGGTGCTTCGAAACGACGAACTTTCGTGGCGGTGCATACTAAGGGAGAACACCTTTTATTTGATATCAGTGTGAGGGATCATCTTATAATGTTGTCATCGATAACTTGCAAAATAAGATGCATAAAAGGGATAAACATCACATGCATATATAACGTGATATGGTATAGCCTTTTCTTCGCATCTTGATCTCCATCTCCAACGCACAGCGTGATCTCCATCACTTGGCACCTAGGTCCTTCGGCTCCAACATGATTGCCTCCGCCACAAGTTGCAACTACAACTACAACTAACTTGTGGCGATAAAGTAATGCAATTACATGGCGATATATTTTGGCTCGCAGACCATACAAAAATATTAAAGACAACCATATGGCTCCTACCGGTTGACAAACTCATCGACATACAAGTCATTAAATATTACAAAACATGATCATCTCATGCATCACATATATCACATCATTTTTGGCCAGACCACATCATATGTCCTGCAAAAACAAGTTAGACGTCTCTACTATATTTATGCATATTTTACGTGGCTTCTAGGGCAACAAATTAAGGTCGAATCTTACCTACGCAAAGCCACAATGGTGATCAACAAGTTGCTTATTAACATTGCGGGGTAAACAAAGATAAAACATACTTATTCATTAACTTGGTTAAACACATGAACCCCATGTAGATCGGAATCTACTAGCCTCTCGTTGTGAATTAGATCTTAACTATAGTGAGAGAGACAGACACTCGCCAGCCACGCATGCAATACACGTTGCATGTCCGTTGTGGAACATGTCTCATATGCGTGGACATACAAATTTAGTCCATGCCGCTTCATCATACAATGCCACTAAGATCCAGAATACAAAAAGAGGTAGCAACAAGAAGATCAATGCATGCATCTCTATATGTTCTACTCGTACAGATCATCTATGCATAGATCTCGCTCTGATACCACAGATGGGATTCGTAGCATAGAAAATAATTTTTTTACTACGAGATGCAAACAAAAACGGAGATCCAATCTACAAAACCAAGATCCAATCTAGTAGATGCTAGCAACAAAAGGGAGAGTGCTATATCTGATATATGTACCCTCAAAAAATTAATGCATTGAACATGCTATTTCAACACAACTCGGTGTAGTCGTACTAGGTCGATGACGTCCTTCCTGCGATCCAGCTGATCAGCCCCGCAAAGAATGGTGCCTCTAAGATGTGCACACGTACAACACATCAACGTCTTCTCCTTCTTGATCCAGCAAGAGCAGCGGAGAGGTAGATGGGATCTATTTCAGCAGCACGACGGTGTGGTGGTGGATATATGGTGGAGTTCCGGCAAGGCTTCGCCAAGTAGCTGCGGAAGAGAGGAGGGAGGAGCAGCACTGGGGGCTAGGGTTTATTTTGGGGAGGCTTGCGGCGTCTCCCCTCTCTTTATATAGGCGGGAAGGAGGGGGTGCGGCCAAGGGGGCTTGGGGGAGGGGGGCCTTGCCCCCAAGTTTCCCCTAGGGTTTCCTTGGCCCCACTTCTTCTAGGCACATGGGCCTTTAGGGTTGGGTGTGGCCAGCCCACTAGGGGCTGCCGCATCTCCCCGGGCCCATGTGTCCATCCCGGGTCGTGGGGCTGATGTCTACGCACGCTTCTATTCTTGTAGACAGTGTTGGGCCTCAAAGTGCAGAGGTTTGTCGAACAACAGCAAGTTTCCCTTAAGTGGATCACCCAAGGTTTATCTAACTCGGGGAGGTAGAGGTCAAAGATATCCCTCTCAAGCAACCATGCAATTAAGATACAAGAAGTCTCTTGTGTCCCAAACACACCCAATATACTTGTTAGGTATATAGGTGCACTAGTTTGGCGAAGAGATAGTGAAATGCGAGTAATATGGATGGTTATACGTAATAATAACAATGTAAAATAAATATGGCAGCAAGCAAACATGTAGCAGAATAGGTGGAAAAGGTGTTTCAATGCTTGGAAACAAGGCCTAGGGATCCTACTTTCACTAGTGGACACTCTCAACAATGATCACATAATTAAGTAACTAAATATCTTCTCTTCACTATGCTACTCTTAACTCTCTTCGGTTAGATAACGAACACTAATCATTGCGTAGGGCTGCAAAAAGCATTCCTTAAAGTAAGCATTCCCATGTCTAGTTAACCCCACGCTGTCACTATGAGCGCCCTAGAAGGTACTAGACAAACACCACAATTCATAGAGGAGACACACACGATGTGCACACTGTCACCTTCACACCGCGAGACAAGGTGACTCCAAAGTTCATATTAATAAAACACTTTAGTAGCACAAGATGAAGAGTAACATCTACTTATTCAACTAGATTACAAAGCTCACGATCACATATAGATCACACCATGGGAGAGAGAGATGAACCACATAGTTACCAGTAGAGCCCTCATCCTCGGGGGAGAACTAACCCCTCCTCATCATAGGAGACAACAACGGCGATGGAGATGGCGGTGGAGTCGATGGAGATGGCTTTCGGGGGCACTTCCCCGTCCCGGTAGGGTGCCAGAACAGAGATCTGTCCCCCGAAACTTGTTGTCGGCGGCGGCCGCGGAGCTACGGATGTATTCTGTGGAAAAGGTCGATTCTCTTAGGGTTTTCCCCCAGGGGAGTATAAATAGGTGAAAGGGCGATGCCGGGGGGTGGCCAGGGGACCCACACCACCACGTGGCGCGGCCAGGGGGACCCGCGCCACCCTGTGGCCCCCTTCCGGGGCTCTTCGGGACTTCTGGAAGCTTCCGGGGAAACTAAGAACTTCGGGATTCGTGGGGTCCAATTCCGAGAGTATTTCCAGAACGACTTTTCTGAAATAAAAAACAGCAGAAAACAGGGAACTGGCACTTGGAATCTCGTTAATAGGTTAGTCCCGGAAAACGTAAGAAAACGTAGGAAAAGACACGGAAGACATGTAGAAATTGGCATAATATCAACATGGAACATGAGAAATTATAGATACGTTGGAGACGTATCAAGAATCCCCAAGATTAGTTCTACTCGTCCTTGAGTAGGTAAACGATAAAACAAAATAATTTCTGAGGTGACATGCTACCACACAATCTTGATCAAATAATAATATAAAGCAGATCATGTAAACTCGGATCAAATGAACTAAATCTGTGATCTATATTTGATATCGACAAGTAATGCATAAACAAATAAGAAGAAAGAAGCAAAACTTTTAATGAATCAATACTAAAAGACTATCAACCGTGCAAAGTTTATTAGAGATGATTTAAGCTTTCAAGAACAACAATACCATGCACGTCAAACGATCTTCACAACCCCTGTTAGGATCAAGTCAAGCTTTCCACATGATGCAATGCTTGAATCTTAAACTATTTGCGCACTAAGAACAAGCAAGTGTTCTGCGTTGGTCCCTAGCACCGGGATGTTATGGCTAAGAGAACATTATGGGGGTTTGGAAGGGAAATGGAAGAAAGGCTCACAAAGCTGAAAGTGGTTATTAGACAAGAGAAAGTCTTACAACCAAAGCTATGCAAGGAGTAGGGATTGCCACACAACGGATGCACATAGAGCTATAAGTGTATGAAAGCTCTCCAATGGAACTAGTGGGGGTGCATCCAACTTTCTTGCTCACGAAGACCTATATCTCATTTGAGGAGGCTCATCATTGGAATATACAAGCCAAGTTCTATAATGTAAAGTTCCCCACATAGTTATGAATGAATGATAATATGAAAACTTTCTCCAAACTAAAGTATTGGTGATAAACATGAAGCACAAGTGTGGTATAAAGGATAGTGATGCGCCCCCTCTCTCTTTAGTCTCTCTTTGGCCCTTTTTCTCTTTCTTTTTGGGCTTTTTCATTTATTTTTTATTTTTTTATATCCTCACCGGTAGGGGCAACATCCTATATTACAATGAATCATCACACTTTTAGTACTCATAAATCATAAAGAAATATATCTGATGTCTCTAACTGCATGCTCCTGCCAGTGTAGCAGTATGCATAAATAACCATGAAGCTCATCATCAAGTAACATAATGGAGGTGGATGTTGTGCAGCAATATATCTCAGAATGACTATGGAAATGCCATGATAGGTAGGTATGGTGGCTGTTTTGAGTAAGAATATATTGGCTTATGTGTAGGAGAACAAAGTCCTCCCATGGGATTTGGATGCACTGGCGAAGTTTGCACCAACTCTCAATGTGAGAAAGGGCAATGCACAGTACCGAAGAGGCTAGCAAATATGGATGGTGGAAGTGCCAGGAACCGCAACATAGACTCACGAGTTAAAAGATTGCAGCAAGCAAATCATCTTACAAGGCAAAGTGAAAATCACTCCAAGAGGGTCTGTGGCAGTGACAAGTCACTGTTAGCTACCCCGACCGTACCGCGTAACAAAAGGCTGATCAGAAATGTATCACTCATAGCAGTCATATACCATTGTTTCTATCAGCTGGTAATTTAAGTGTGGCACAGCTTCAAGTTCTTAGACCAACCATTAAATTTTTATACTTACTAGTCCTTCCTATTTATCCGTTACGAAAATTAATATCTCAAAACAACAACAGTGATTCAAGTGAAGCAGTTTAGTGATCTACAAGACCATGCGAATTTTTCCACTATACCAACTACCACATAAGCGTTTATATTCTCAACCAAGCACATATATGAGAACCACATAACTACAAAAGCTAACAACTCTGAATAAGAGATTCATGAAAACAAAGGCTAAACGCAGTACTAGCAAAAAGTGAACACTCACAGAACAGTAAGAATGAAAACTAGAGTGTTCTAAGCAATGAAAACGGAGTGTGTCTCTTTCCCACACAAGTATGATAAGATCCAACCATAAACTACAACAAAGAAAAACTAAACAAACTGAAAGAAAAATAAAAGACGCTCCAAGTAAAGCACATAAGATGTGACCGAATAAAAATATAGTTTCACTAGAAGTGACTTGATAATTTGTTGATGAAGAAGGGGATGCCTTGGGCATCCCCAAGATTAGATGCTTGAGTCTTATTGGAATTTGCTGGGATGTACCTCGGTGGAATACCCAAGCTTAGGCTATTCACTCTTCTTGATCGTGTCATATCATCCTCTTATCTTGACCTTGAAAACTTCCTTCACACCAAACTTCTCACAATCTTCATTAGCAACGTTAGTGCAATCGAAATAATAAATTCACATGGTTCAGTTTCAACACAAGCCTAACACTCATAAACACATGAGCTACAATCACAACTTCTTTTAAAACTCTTTTTCTCAAAATAACACCAAAAGAAAGAGATTAAGATGCAAATGCAATTATTGGCAGAAATCTGTCAAAACAGGACAACAGGTAAAGATGGTTTTTTTTGAAAATCTTTTGTTACTCAAATCAAAACGTGTTCAACTAAGAAAAGTTGCGTATATAGCCCAGGATTACGCACAAAACAACTCAGGTCATTTTGAATTTTTTGTGATTTTATATGATTTTAACAGTAGATAGAAGAAATCTGTTTCCTGCGCAGAAATCCAAAATACAGTCTCAACTTTCCATTAGAGGCTTTACTTGGCTCAACAAAGACACAAAAGAAAAGATACAGAAGTGTTGCTAAGAAAATAGACAACACCCAGGTGCAAAGAAAAAAAATAGACGACAGAAAACGGGTTGAAAACGGAGAAATAAAACGGGTTGTCTCCTGGAAGCGCTTTTCTTTTAATGCCTTTTAGCTAGGCACAATGATTTTTAAAAGATGCTCACATAAGAATAAGAGTTGAAGCACAATAAGAGAGCATCAAGAAGCAAATATAAAACACATTGAAGTCTAACCCACTTCCTATGAAAAAGAATCTTGTAGAAAAACAAGTCAATGAAGCACAAAGTGACTAGCATAGGAAGACAAAATAAGTGCAACTTCAAAAAATTCAACATAAAGAGGGGAAACTTAATATTGTTGAGATGCATAAAACCATGTTTCCCTCTCTCATAATAACTTTCAGTAGCATAATGAATAAAATTAACAATATAGCTATCACATAAAACATTCTTATCATGAGCCACATGCATAAAAGAATCATTACTCTCCACATAAGCATAGTCATTCTCATTAATAGTAGTGGGAGCGAATTCAAAAAATAGCTATAATTATCATTCTCATCACCATAATCATCAAATATAGTAGGAATAATGCAATCATAATTAATTTTCTCCTCAATAGTAGGTGGACTGAAAATATCATATTTATCAATGCAATCATCATAAAGAACTCCAACATGATAGACAAGTTGTATATCAGGGAGATGGTTTTGGGTAATCCCTCCATAACTATGACAAGTTTCATAAGGATAATTATAATCATAACCTATGTTATATCATCTATTATAATAGTTATCAAAGACTGGAGGCATAGTATCATCATAAGCAATATCATCATTTTTACTAGAAAGAGATGTATAAAGCATATAGTCATCAGTAGCAAAAGGATTTTCAAACAAATCATCCACAAGCTTAGAGCTTTCTTTATCATCATTGGAAGGAACATGGATGGTACTAATAGTACATCAATTATCATCATTTTCAGAATTGGTACCAAAGAGATTTTCAATATCAAAAGTAGTGTGTTTGTCCCAATCATGGTCACTTTCATAAATAACAGGCATAAGAAAATCACCGAGTTCAGACTCATCAAAAACTATAATAGGAGCAACATGCTTAGGGAGAGATACCGTTACCTCTCTCCTTTTAATCCTCTTTTTCTTCTTCTTCCCCTCTATAGAGGGAGAGGCTTGAAAGGAAGCTTCTCCACATACCGTGGTTTATTGTCAGAAACAATATAAAGAACTTTGGAGGATTCCTCCTCTTCATTAATAAGATAAAAACAAATATTAGTCTTGTCATATTTTGGTAAAGTGTCCTATTTTAGAATATTTTGTATGTAAGTATTTACATGGGAATTTTCGACACAATAAAGATGGCATTCATGCAAGACACCACTCATATCAAAAGAACTCATATCAATCAAAGAAGTTTTTCTTAATAACTCTTCACACCCCAAAAATAATGTAAGTTCATCATGCTCATTAGAGGTGATCATGTCATTACCATACAAACTTGCAGTACTCATAGGATTCGAAAGGCTACTATCATGGCTTGAGCATTGAAAATTAAAATGACCCACTTTACAACAAAGTTCACAAATAAAAGGATAGATGGCACAAACTTTTTCACCAAGATCATTTATAGCCCTATCCCACTTTCTAGTTTTTTCATTCCTATGATGGATGCAATATTCTTCTACAATTTTATTCTTTTCACAAGGTCTAAGTGCTCCACAAAAATTAACATGCTTATAAGAAATAGTACTTTCAGAAGTTTGAGCATGTCCATTGCAATCATTAATAACAGTTTCATTTTTCATGCAAGTGTCTTTAAACGGTTCATGGTGTATGTCCCCATTTTATTTAGGAAAATTAATATAAGAAGCAAAGGATCTATACCAACCAATAATCATTTGAGGATCAAGACCATATTTAGAACTAAGCTCTTGAAAATCAGCAGTTTCAGCGAAAGACTTAATGCAATCATACTCATAGTTTATACCTGATTCTTTACCTTTGTCGTTATTCCAACCTTCATTATTGGTTTCAATTGTTTCAAGAACATCCCATTTAGCTTCAACCTTCTTACTTGAGAAAGAACCTTCTGAACATGCATCTAGATAATCCCTGTAATGTCCTGAAAGCCTTGCATAAAAATTAGTAACAATTATTTCCTTAGGAAGATCATGGTTAGGACATTTAAGTATTAATGTTTTCAGTCTTCCCCAAGCTTGAGCAATGCTTTATCCATCATGAGGCCAAAAATAATAAATGTAATTCCTATCTAAATACAGTTGATGAGAGGAATAAAATTTAGAGTAAAATAGAGATTCAAGCTCCTTCCACTCCAAATGATGAGGATCATCTAGAAGCTCATACCACTCCCTTGCTTTTTCCTTAAGAGACAAAGAGAATAACCTCCTCTTAACTTGGTCCATTGAAATACCTGCACACTTGAACAACCCGCATATTCATGTATAAAGAGTAAATGATCACGAGGATGGACAATTCCATCTCCAAGATAGCAGTTATTCGTGACACGTTCAACGATTTTCATAGGTATTTTAAAAGGAACATTTTCAGCAGGAGGATTTAAAATATCACAAGCATCATTAGATTTATCACATATGGGAGATAAAGTATCATCAGAGCAAATTTTCTACTCTAAAGCTGGGGAAATAAAAAGTTTATAGAAGCTAGCTTCCCCAAGCTTAGAATTTTCCATAATACCAGAGATAATGGTATCCAAATAATTAATGCTAATAACATTGCTACTAGAATGCAAATAAATCTCTCTCATATTTTTGTTGTTTTCCATTAAGACTAACTAGTAAAAATAAAAACAAGCAACAAGTAAAAATAAGCCTAACTAGTGAAAACAAGAAAAAAAAGATATAATTGCAGAATCTAAAGGAAATAACTTCGAGCACTCACACCCGAGGATGTGAGAGCCTTTTACCTTACCTCCCCGGCAACGGCGCCAGAAAAGAGGCCGATGTCTACGCACGCTTCTATTCTTGTAGACAATGTTGGGCCTCCAAGTGCAGAGGTTTGTAGAACAACAACAAGTTTCCCTTAAGTGGATCACCCAAGGTTTATCGAACTCGGGGAGGTAGAGGTCAAAGATATCCCTCTCAAGCAACCCTGCAATTAAGATACAAGAAGTCTCTTGAGTCCCCAACACACCCAATATACTTGTCAGGTATATAAGTGCACTAGTTCGGCGAAGAGATAGTGAAATGCGAGTAATATGGATGGTTATGAGTAATAATAGCAATCTGAAATAAATATGGAAGCAAGCAAACATGTAGCAGAACAGGCGGAAAAGGTGTTTCAATGCTTGGAAACAAGGCCTAGGGATCCTACTTTCACTAGTGGACATTCTCAACAATGAGCACATAATTGAATAACTAAATATCTTCTCTTCACTATGATACTCTTAACCTTCTCCGGTTGGATAACAAACACTAATCGTTGCGTAGGGCTCCAAAAAGCATTCCTTAAAGTAAGCATTCCCATGTCTAGTTAACCCCACGCTGTCACTATGAGCTCCCTAGAAGGTACTAGACAAACACCACAATTCATAAAGGAGACACACACGATGTGCACACTGTCACCTCCACACCGTGGGACAAGGTGACTCCAAAGTTCATATTAATAAAACACTTGAGTAGCACAAGATGAAGAGAAGAGTAACATCTACTTATTCAACTAGATTACAAAGCTCACGATCACATATAGATCACACCATGGGAGAGAGATATGAACCACATAGCTACTGGTAGAGCCCTCAGCCTCGGGGGAGAACTACTCCCTCCTCATCATAGGAGATAGCAACATCGATAGAGATGGTAGTGGAGCCGGTGGAGATGGCTTCCGGGGGCACTTCCCCGTCCCGGCAGGGTGCCAGAACAGAGATTTGTCCCCCAAAACTTGGGTTGATGATGACGGCGTCTGTAGAAGGTTTCGTGGAATTTCGCCAATTCTTTTAGGGTTTTCCCTCGGGGGAGTATATATAAGCGAAAGGGCGATGTCGGGGTGGCCATAAGGCCAACACCCACCAGGTGGCGTGGCAAGCGGGACCCGCGCCACCCTGTGGCCCCCTCGGGGCTCTTCGGGACTTCTGGATGCTTCGGGGAAAATAGGAATTTTGGGATTCGTGGGGTCCAATTCCGAGAATATTTCCAGAACAACTTTTCTGAAATAAAAAACAGCAGAAAATAGGGAACTGGCACTTGGCATCTTATTAATAAGTTAGTCCCAGAAAACGTAGGAAAACATACGAAAAACATGTAGCAATTGGCATAATATCAACATGGAACATCATAAATTATAGATACGTTGGAGACGTATCAGGGGGCCACTGGTGGGACCCCAAAACCTTCTAGAACATTATTGTTACTCTGCCCAAAGATCCCAAACTTTTCTGAAACCCTGGAAACAACTTTTCATATATGAAATTTTATCTCTGGACCATTCCAGAGCTCCTTGTGATATTCTCGAATCACATCCGAGACTCCGAACAAAATTCCTATCACCATCAAAATATCCCGGTTCTACCCTAGAGTTACCGTACGTTAAGTGTGTGAACCTACTGGTTCAGGAATATGCAGACATGATCGAGACTCCTCTCCGATGAATAAATCGGATAGATTCGAACCGCAATTGCAAAGGTAATAACTACTATGCCAACCCAAATCATGATCTTCACTCATCAGCGGGACCTCGATGTCCATGATGACTCCTACATATTCAAGATGATTTTTATCGGCTGAACCACTATGTCATAAACGATATTATGTTTTCTTTATCTCACAATATTTTACTTACCCGAGATTCGATTGTCGGTATCGCCATACCTAGTTCAATCTCATACGCGGTAAGTATTCTTTACTCGTTCCGTAACACAACATTCTCTGTGACTAACTCCTTAATCATGTGCTTGCAAGCGTTATCGAATGTGTGTCACCGAGTGGGCCCAGAATATCTCTCTCTGTCACATGGAGGGATAAATCCCAACCTTGATACATGCAACTCCGCAGTGTACTTTCCGAGATACCTGTAAGACACCTTTATGATCACTCAGTTAGGTAGTGTTGTTTGATGCCCCCAAAGCATTCTTCCGATACCTGGGAATAACATTATCTCATGGTCTAAGAATAAAAAATACTTGACAATAATAGACACCGCAATTTAAACTACATGACACGATCAATTCCTATGTTTAGGTTGGGTGTTCACAGTCCACCACGTCATTCTCCAGTGGCATGACCTCGTTATTAATTCACAACTTATGTCCATGGTTAGGAAACCGTAACCATCGATTAACCAATAAGCTAGTCTAGTAGAGACTCACTAGGGACACCTGGTTGTTTATGAAACCACACATTTATTAGGTTTCCGTCTAATATAATTCTATCATGGAGTATAAACATGTGACGCCCCGAGATCGGGCACTATGCAGATTTCAGCATTCCCGCCAAAATCCACATAATAACCGATTCCAGGTTGCCACTTGTGATAACATTACAACAGTTCACGAATAATCCACAACAACAACAGAAAAGATATATACAAGATGACTCTAACGAGCCAGGGATACAACTGATACAATACAAAGATCCAAATAACAACGGAAGAAACAACCTAGCGTCCGGCTACGGACAAGATACAAATTGGACTAAGAGTCCTGAAGATAACCGAGAGCGTCCAATCCCTGCCCAGGCCAAGCCGGAGGGATTCCCAAGCTAACGTCGTCAGACTTCAAACCTGTTGACTGCAATGTTGAATATGCAGCCACGAAAAGGATTCGTGGGTCAGTACGGTTAAGTACTGGCAAGTGGATAAACCATACTCACAAGATACCGGCGTAGCCAGTCATCACAGGATACAAATACTTTGGGTTCAACGGGAAGGAATGGATTATTGCAAATAAGCGGCAGCGGGCTGCACTAACCAACTACAGAGACTCACTACAACATCCGGCTAAAAGAGGGGGATAAGATAGCGTATCGTAACCAACTACAACTACTCATCAAACAATACCCATCCAATGTTACCCCCTACTAAGGAAGCAACCCAAGGATAACTCACACTGTTGGATTAATGATGGTTCAAGTTATGGTGTCAATAAGACTATTACTAGTCAAATTATCATTAGTTAGGTGTAAGTTGTTCTGAGTACTTGTTAGCCAGTACTTTCACCAAGTCATCCATAACCGCGGAAAACACGGCTTCTCGAGAAGATTTAACCCTGCAGGGATGCACCAATTTGGCCGTACACGTAAGAATAACCCGCCAGACGGGGGATCAACCCACCAAGCGAGGTACTCAACACAACCCAACTCTTCTTTGCATCAAGCCCAAAGAACCCCGTGCAATTGAGCGCACGGATAATCAAGCCCCACGAAGAAAAGGGGACCCTCATAGCACTCTAAGAACGTGTCTCCCTAAATGCCGACTACAAAAGTTCCACCCTGGCCTGGGTTCGCAAGATCATGCATGCGGCAAATGGAAAACCCGAACTAAATGAGGCGATTTGGACGAGATGTGAATCGAATCAAATTGAGGGGGGCGCCCATACTCGCTTCCCACATGCGGTTAGTGCGCTCATCATGGATCGGTAGACAAGACCCTTTTCCTAGTTAGGGTCGACACTAGCAGGCTTCAAAACCACGCCGGGCCTCCTGCCGGTGCCTTAACATCAAATTATTGTTACCCAAAACATTGACATGTTATTGATTGAATTGAAACCCAACTATCAACTAAACAGGTGATAAGACGGACAACAAGACTTGAGCGCAAACAACACTAAGCATGCAACTACGACACGAGGGCCAACAGGGTAAACAAACAACAGTTAATAGGAAGTGGAAGGAAGGCTATATCATGGCTGCAAGGTAACACATAATAGGATCGAGACACAAGCATTGAATCAAAAGGCTAGAATAAGAACAACGGAAAGAATCGGTAACAAGTGATGAAAGGCAGCCATTTGGCAGCAAGTGAGTATACTTGCCTGGAATCCAGCAAGTAGAGGTACATCCGAAGAACTTGTCGTTGCTCACATCATCTCAACGTCCTATCCGGGAAGAAGCAACGAACCTCGAACAAATACCGGATGCAACAATTACTACTACGGCAAAAGATCCAGCATGATCAAGATATGGATGCATGACAATTTAATGGATGCATAGAAATAAACTAGTTGACATGATAACATGTTTAAATGGACCCATATGCAATTTGAGTTGCATATGAAAAGCCCATGAATTATGGTTGAAACAATTGTTTTACAGCTAACCAACAGGTGAAAGTGGTTTAGTATGATGCATGGATGAGGAAAACAGAAAAATAACAACAATAGAAACAATTAGAAATAAGGTTTACCAAGTTTGGAATTTTATTTATTAAGTGTTGGAATTTTGGTTCCTTAAAGGTGTTACACAAGCAATTGTTGTTTTCACCAATTTAAATTGTTCAAAACAGATCACAAACTTCATATTTGGAAATAACACACAATTTCAGGTGGAATACATGTTTCAATTATTGAAAAAGGAATTAAGATGAATTACTTATGAATTAAACAAGTTTAAACAAGATTTAAATGAGTTTAATTCAAATATGAATTTATTTGAATTTTTATTTGTTCAAAACATTAAACCAAATTCATATTTGGAAAGGTTAGGCTTTTCTGGTTTGAAAACATATTTTATAAGTTCAAAAATAATTTAATTTGACCAAGTTATTAAGTTCGCAATTTTAAATGAATTAAACAAGGTTTAAATTATTTAACCAATTTTAATTATCCAAAACATGAAACAAAGTTTATATTTGGAAAAGTGGTTCAATTTAGCATGGAAAACATATTTCATAGGTGCCATTTGAAGTAAATTTGAATTTGTTATGAATTTAATCAAATTTGTAATGAATTGTTTGAATTTGAATTTTGAAACAATTTGAAATGTTCAAAACAGAAAACAAATGTTATATTTGGAAAGAGCATGAAATTTTGGTTGGAAAACATGTTTTGAGTATTTAATTTGGAGCAACCATTTGAAAGTTATTAATTATGCCATTTAGTTTGTCATTTTTAAGGATTATTAAATAACCTTAATTTTAATTGCCCAAATTGCAAAACAAAGTTGATAAACAGAAGGTACATTGAATTTTGACTGAAAAACATATTTTACATTTTCAATTTGGAGTTTATTTGCAATTTCTATGTGTGTTTGAAGTTCAGGGACTGTTTTGTGATTTTTCAGGGACTTAGATGTGGAGGAAACGGTGGGGACTGGGCCCATCTGCGAAAACTGCGCCCAAAAATGTGTCCTACACCAAGCCACAGCGACGCTGGGTCGCTGCCAAGCGGGCCCAGGCCACGCTGGCGCACGCGCGGCGCGGGTGGAATCTGTGCTGGCCTCCACGGTCGCTGACCAGTGGGGCCAGCCGCGGGCGCGCGGAAAAGATCAAAAAAGTGGGGGGCTTTTGCCTCCCCAGGGTTCGACCCCGCGACCTACTGCGCGCGCGCAAGGAACAGCACCAGTGGGGTGTGCGGTGCGCTTGTGATACAGGAGGCGATGCGCGGATTTTGTAGCTTGTTTCGGTAACGCTAACTGACGAAACTGACAGAGTTTCGCCGGCCGTCAGAGAGAAACACGACGGGGGTGGAACCTCGCAGGGCTTCCGACGACATAGATCGGGAAGCGAAATAGGGCGACGAGCAAGAAGAGACAACCAGGAGGGGTACGGCGGTGGCTCACCGGGGTGCTCGACGTCGGACAGCAGCGGAAGCAGAATCGAGGGGGGTTGCAGACGACGAGGCCACTGTCGAGGTACGGATGACGAGGAAGAAAGCGACCCCCCTGTGACAGCTCCTGCTTTGCCACCTCAGCGTAGATGATGCGGAGAACCACGGCGTTCCATTCCCGCCCTCAGATGGAGCTCCCGTGTTCCATGGCGCTCGATCGGTGAGGGTGGTTGGCGCTGGATTCTCTCAGTGGCTTTCAGGGGAACAGAAACAGAGAGGAGCGAGGTAGGTAGAGAGGATGGCGGCGGCAGAGGAAAACGCAGGGCTAGGGCTAGCGAGTAAGAGGGGGTGGAGGTTTTATGGGGGGAAACGAGCTCGTATGGCAGCTCATCGGGAGGGGGGAGAGAGGATCGCACGGTGAGGGAGGGGTTCGTACGCGTGACGACAGCGAGGAGGAAGAAGATGCCCTCGACGAAAAGGTATCGGGCCAGAGAGGGGAAAGAAAAGGGGAAGTGGGCTGTGGGCTGGCCTGTCTCCCACAGCTCACCCTCTCCTCTTGATTTTTCCTTCTTTTTTTTTTGCTTGTAAGAAAAGAAAGGAAAGAGAGAAAGAATAGGTTGGGGTTTTGGGGTTTTTAAATTTTTATAAACTATTTTTAGTTGGCTTACAAAACAGCAACAACAAAGGTAGGTTCACTTATTTTCAACCATTTGAAAAATGACAATTAGTTTGAATTTTGGTATTTGAAATTCATATAGGGTTTCATTTGATTTTTAAAATAGACAAATTTTATTTAATAAGCCCAAACACTAAGAAAACTTAGTGAGCTTAAAAGTTTGCAAGTTGTTAAATTTTAAACCACAATTTGATCATGCTCATTATGATTGATTTTTGAAATGAATTTGAATTTATCATTTGGGGTGTTGATTAAAGGGAGGTTTTATTTAACAAGCAATTTAAATAATTTCAACTTCAAAACTATTGGAAACAATTGAGTTGTTTTAGTTTGCAATTTTTAAATTGGAAATTTTTGAACAATGTTTGAAAGTTTAATTTGGTTTGAGTTTTCCAGTTGTTTTGAAAACAGGATGCAATGCTTATGTGATGCATGTGATGCAAAAAGGAAGCAACCAATTCTACTAAGGGGGAACACCCCAGGTGTTACAGACGACACCACTAACAAGGGATTGCGCCCTCGCAATCCACCTGCTAACCCGGGAGGGGAAAGAAGTTCGACTATCGATTCTTCATGCTTCCAGCTGATCTCCTCGACACCACTAACAAGGGTTTCTCGACACCACTAACAAGGGTTTCTTGCTCGGGCTGATGACGATGTTCCTCCACCAGGAATCTTCCGATGATCGAACCTATTAGGTTAACGGCTCAGAAAACGTCCACCCACGTAGGATCCTAACACTTTGAAAGATAGACAAGGGGGAAGACTCCAAAACAAATAAGATGGGAGGGGAAATAGAATAGGGATAAGGAGAAAACAAGAATCCTATTGAGATGTTTTCCAAAATAGTTTAGCAGAAATAGTTTTTGACATTCTAGAAACAACGACCGTTAGCTTGGTTATCCTACAGGCTTTGCGGACCCGTTGCTTCGATAACCATTCGTATCGAAACAATATCGGGAATCGGAACCAAGGCTCTGCCATTTGTGACGCCCCGAGATCGGGCACTATGCAGATTTCAGCATTCCCGCCAAAATCCACATAATAACCTATTCCAGGTTGCCACTTGTGATAACATTACAACAGTTCACGAATAATCCACAACAACAACAGAAAAGATATATACAAGATGACTCTAACGAGCCAGGGATACAACTGATACAATACAAAGATCCAAATAACAACGGAAGAAACAACCTAGCGTCCGGCTACGGACAAGATACAAATTGGACTAAGAGTCCTGAAGATAACCGAGAGCGTCCAATCCCTGCCCAGGCCAAGCCGGAGGGATTCCCAAGCTAACGTCGTCAGACTTCAAACCTGTTGACTGCAATGTTGAATATGCAGCCACGAAAAGGATTCGTGGGTCAGTACGGTTAAGTACTGGCAAGTGGATAAACCATACTCACAAGATACCGGCGTAGCCAGTCATCACAGGATACAAATACTTTGGGTTCAACGGGAAGGAATGGATTGTTGCAAATAAGCGGCAGCGGGCTGCACTAACCAACTACAGAGACTCACTACAACATCCGGCTAAAAGAGGGGGATAAGATAGCGTATCGTAACCAACTACAACTACTCATCAAACAATACCCATCCAATGTTACCCCTACTAAGGAAGCAACCCAAGGATAACTCACACTGTTGGATTAATGATGGTTCAAGTTATGGTGTCAATAAGACTATTACTAGTCAAATTATCATTAGTTAGGTGTAAGTTGTTCTGAGTACTTGTTAGCCAGTACTTTCACCAAGTCATCCATAACCGCGGAAAACACGGCTTCTCGAGAAGATTTAACCCTGCAGGGATGCACCAATTTGGCCGTACACATAAGAATAACCCGCCAGACGGGGGATCAACCCACCAAGCGAGGTACTCAACACAACCCAACTCTTCTTCACATCAAGCCCAAAGAACCCCGTGCAATTGAGCGCACGGCTAATCAAGCCCCACGAAGAAAAGGGGACCCTCATAGCACTCTAAGAACGTGTCTCCCTAAATGCCGACTACAAAAGTTCCACCCTGGCCTGGGTTCGCAAGATCATGCATGCGGCAAATGGAAAACCCGAACTAAATGAGGCGATTTGGACGAGATGCGAATCGGATCAAATTGAGGGGGGAGCCCATACTCGCTTCCCACATGCGGTTAGTGCGCTCATCATGGATCGGTAGACAAGACCCTTTTCCTAGTTAGGGTCGACACTAGCAGGCTTCAAAACCACGCCGGGCCTCCTGCCGGTGCCTTAACATCAAATTATTATTACCCAAAACATTGACATGTTGTTGATTGAATTGAAACCCAACTATCAACTAAACAGGTGATAAGACGGACAACAAGACTTGAGCGCAAACAACACTAAGCATGCAACTACGACACGAGGGCCAACAGGGTAAACAAACAACAGTTAATAGGAAGTGGAAGGAAGGCTATATCATGGCTGCAAGGTAACATATAATAGGATCGAGACACAAGCATTGAATCAAAAGGCTAGAATAAGAACAACGGAAAGAATCGGTAGCAAGTGATGAAAGGCAGCCATTTGGCAGCAAGTGAGTATACTTGCCTGGAATCCAGCAAGTAGAGGTACATCCGAAGAACTTGTCGTTGCTCACATCATCTCAACGTCCTATCCGGGAAGAAGCAACGAACCTCGAACAAACACCGGATGCAACAATTACTACTACGGCAAAAGATCCAGCATGATCAAGATATGGATGCATGACAATTTAATGGATGCATAGAAATAAACTAGTTGACATGATAACATGTTTAAATGGACCCATATGCAATTTGAGTTGCATATGAAAAGCCCATGAATTATGGTTGAAACAATTGTTTTGCAGCTAACCAACAGGTGAAAGTGGTTTAGTATGATGCATGGATGAGGAAAACAGAAAAATAACAACAATAGAAACAATTAGAAATAAGGTTTACCAAGTTTGGAATTTTATTTATTAAGTGTTGGAATTTTGGTTCCTTAAAGGTGTTACACAAGCAATTGTTGTTTTCACCAATTTAAATTGTTCAAAACAGATCACAAAGTTCATATTTGGAAAGAACACACAATTTCAGGTGGAATACATGTTTCAATTATTGAAAAAGGAATTAAGATGAATTACTTATGAATTAAACAAGTTTAAACAAGATTTAAATGAGTTTAATTCAAATATGAATTTATTTGAATTTTTATTTGTTCAAAACATTAAACCAAATTCATATTTGGAAAGGTTAGGCTTTTCTGGTTTGAAAACATATTTTATAAGTTCAAAAATAATTTAATTTGACCAAGTTATTAAGTTAGCAATTTTAAATGAATTAAACAAGGTTTAAATTATTTAACCAATTTTAATTATCCAAAACATGAAACAAAGTTTATATTTGGAAAAGTGGTTCAATTTAGCATGGAAAACATATTTCATAGGTGCCATTTGAAGTAAATTTGAATTTGTTATGAATTTAATCAAATTTGTAATGAATTGTTTGAATTTGAATTTTGAAACAATTTGAAATGTTCAAAACAGAAAACAAATGTTATATTTGGAAAGAGCATGAAATTTTGGTTGGAAAACATGTTTTGAGTATTTAATTTGGAGCAACCATTTGAAAGTTATTAATTATGCCATTTAGTTTGTCATTTTTAAGGATTATTAAATAACCTTAATTTTAATTGCCCAAATTGCAAAACAAAGTTGATAAACAGAAGGTACATTGAATTTTGATTGAAAAACATATTTTACATTTTCAATTTGGAGTTTATTTGCAATTTCTATGTGTGTTTGAAGTTCAGGGACTGTTTTGTGATTTTTCAGGGACTTAGATGTGGAGGAAACGGTGGGGACTGGGCCAATCTGCGAAAACTGCGCCCAAAAATGTGTCCTACACCAAGCCACAGCGACCCTGGGTCGCTGCCAAGCGGGCCCAGGCCACGCTGGCGCACGCGCGGCGCGGGTGGAATCTGTGCTGGCCTCCACGGTCGCTGACCAGTGGGGCCAGCCGCGGGCGCGCGGAAAAGATCAAAAAAGTGGGGGGCTTTTGCCTCCCCAGGGTTCATCCCCGCGACCTACTGCGCGCGCGCAAGGAACAGCACCAGTGGGGTGTGTGGTGCGCTTGTGATACAGGAGGCGATGCGCGGATTTTGTAGCTTGTTTCGGTAACGCTAACTGACGAAACTGACAGAGTTTCGCCGGCCGTCAGAGAGAAGCACGACGGGGGGTGGAACCTCGCAGGGATTCCGACGATGCAGATCGGGAAGCGAAATAGGGCGACGAGCAAGAAGAGACAACCAGGAGGGGTACGACGGTGGCTCACCGGGGTGCTCGACGTCGGACAGCAGCGGAAGCAGAATCGGGGGGGTTGCAGACGACGAGGCCGCTGTCGAGGTACGGATGACGAGGAAGAAAGCGACCCCCCTGGGACAGCTCCTGCTTGGCCACCTCAGCGTAGATGATGCGGAGAACCACGGCATTCCATTCCCGCCCTCAGATGGAGCTCCCGTGTTCCATGGCGCTCGATCGGTGAGGGTGGTTGGCGCTGGATTCTCTCAGTGGCTTTCAGGGGAACAGAAACAGAGAGGAGCGAGGAAGGTAGAGAGGATGGCGGCGGCAGAGGAAAACGCAGGGCTAGGGCTAGCGAGTAGGAGGGGGTGGAGGTTTTATGGGGGGAAACGAGCTCGTACGGCAGCTCATCGGGAGGGGGGAGAGAGGATCGCACGGTGAGGGAGGGGTTCGTACGTGTGACGACAGCGAGGAGGAAGAAGATGCCCTCGACGAAAAGGTATCAGGCCAGAGAGGAGAAAGAAAAGGGGAAGTGGGTTGTGGGCTGGCCTGTCTCCCACAGCTCACCCTCTCCTCTTGATTTTTCCTTTTTTTTTTGCTTGTAAGAAAAGAAAGGAAAGAGAGAAAGAATAGGTTGGGGTTTTGGGGTTTTTAAATTTTTATAAACTATTTTTAGTTGGCTTACAAAACAGCAACAACAAAGGTAGGTTCACTTATTTTCAACCATTTGAAAAATGACAATTAGTTTGAATTTTTGTATTTGAAATTCATATAGGGTTTCATTTGATTTTTAAAATAGACAAATTTTAGTTAATAAGCCCAAACACTAAGAAAACTTAGTGAGCTTAAAAGTTTGCAAGTTGTTAATTTTTAAACCACAATTTGATCATGCCCATTATGATTGATTTTTGAAATGAATTTGAATTTATCATTTGGGGTGTTGATTAAAGGGAGGTTTTATTTAACAAGCAATTTAAATAATTTCAACTTCAAAACTATTGGAAACAATTGAGTTGTTTTAGTTTGCAATTTTTAAATTGGAATTTTTTTAACAATGTTTGAAAGTTTAATTTGGTTTGAGTTTTCCAGTTGTTTTGAAAACAGGATGCAATGCTTATGTGATGCAAAAAGGAAGCAACCAATTCTACTAAGGGGGAACACCCCAGGTGTTACAAAACATTTATCATGAACATGGAAATACGATAATAAAATCATTTATTATCGCCTCTAGGACACATTTCCAACAGAAAGGTTGCCTCTCTTCATCGGTGTCGAGTCTTGGCCGCGGAGCGCTGATGGGTTGACACCATCGTACGCGTGCACACCATAAGATGTATTACACGTGTGATTATTGACGAGAGAAGTTTAGTGACATACTTACAACTAGGCCTGGTTGTGAGGATTTACGAGTATTTAGAACTCTTATTCGACTGCATCAATTTCGCTGCCCGGTGAATCGTGATCTTGACCATCCATGTATGGGCATGCATCGTTATCTACATAGTGATTTTGGCGGACTACGTAGGGCAATTTTTAAAAAAAATCTGCAGCGTAGACCAACGGTGAATGCTAAGTAGCTTATGCAATCGAGCATCAGCCTCTAAAATTTATCTTTTTGCATGTCATGCCTCAAATTTAATATCATCATATAGGCATGGTTATCTTATTATAGGTCCCTTTTGTTTACACTCGAGCCAAGCTATTAAGTAGACCATTGATTTGAAATTAATGGGATACGTGTACCCGTACCGGTTAAAATGGTAGCACTGGGCTTTTATTTTATGTTGGTGAATGTTTTGGCATGATGGCATTTTTTTGCTCTCATGAAGGTTTTATCAACTGATGCATATATTTGGAGATGTACATAGCAAGATTGACATACATACATTCCCTATTTCATGATGCAACTTTGAAAATCTTCATTGCCTTGAGTGACCTTTGAACGTTTGAAAACGATAGATCATGACCTAATTGATTTATGTTGTATGCACACGCCTGTATATAGTTAAAGTATCTGCCATGGTCAATATATCCCTCCAAACTCTAATCTACGATGGATTCCTACGCTCTCCTTCGTCCACGGCTGTGGCCCACCTGTCGGTGGCTGTTTTCATCCACTGGTTGTTGCGCTTTTCGCTCGCTGGGTTGTGGGCCTGGGTGCGTGTTGTGCTGCATGCCTGCCGCGTGTTGTGAGGGGTGGAGGCGGTTCTGCCCTTGCTTGTATAATTTGACTCGCCTTCTCCCGTGCGCTCCTTTCCCTTTCTTTCTATCGTTCTCGCTTCTCTCTCGCTCGTGCCGCTCGTTGTTTCGTCGGTATTGTCTTCGACTTCGGCCTTCACCGCTTTGGGTGTGTGGTGGGTGGTCGGGCGGGCGCGCCGTCGTCGGCGTCACCGGTTGTGCTCTTCAGGTGAATGTTGCTCCCGTTTAGATTTGAATTTCATGTCTGTTGCTGCTTGTATGGAATCAACTTCGGAAATGAAAGAGGCGACAAGTGTTCTCGTGGTTCCAGGCCGCGGCCGAGAACGGGCCGCTCACGATATCTTCGATTCATGAGTTTCTTGCCATGTTGTTCAGTCTCCCATCACCATACTTAATCAAATCAATTTAAAAGAAGGCTATTTCTTTTGGCCAGACTGGAAAAAATTGAGAATTTGATTTGCGGCTGGATCTGAGAACTGATGAGTACACTGGGATTTTGTTAGGCAAATTAAATTGGGGTTTGCAGAGTTTAGTGTTGCGGTGATTTGGTGTGTGCTGTACAAATCCTATTTGTTTCTTCCCTTCATCCGATTTTACCTACCAAAACCACACTTTTATATATTTTTGTTATACTGTTTCCTTGTCCTACCATCGGGTTCCCATTCTTCTGTTCATCCTTTTGTTTTTGCCTGCATTTCCTGCTACTACTGCATAAAATTTCTTGTCTCTCTTTGAGTGGATTTCATGCCACGAACTGCAATGATTTGCGGCTATATTTTTGCAAATCCTTAATGTTGCCTTATAACTCACTTCTGCTACATCTCTTTAGGCTATTCGTAGTACCACAGTCTTGAAGTTTCTTAACCACTCCCCTACAAAAAGTTTCTTAACCACATCAAAATTTATCACCAAGAAAGAACAAATATTCAGGTTTGTAAGTACAGTACTACAGTTTGTATCATGGTGGCTATCTAGACATTTCTCAAAGGCAACCATTCGATTACATTACACATTGGAAAGACAAGACTTAATCTTTATCAACAATATGCACAGAGTTGTGGTTATATGCTTTAAAAATTAGTACGGACATATGCATTGGGTGTAATTCTCATGCTTATAGCTTCCTTATCTTACACTTAGGGAGGTTATGCTTTCCATGCCTTAGTCTTATAAAAAAAAACTAATCTATTTCTTGATTTGCACGGTCTTATGCACAAGGTCATAGTTAAGATGATCCTGAATGTGCTCAATAGACCAAGTCACCCAGGCGTCACTGCTCCCTCAATCACGCCGCGCGGCTGCCCCCCTACTCGCCATGTCTTCCATACCGCACCCCGAAGAGAAGCTATCACCCACTCAGATCTGGCCTCATAGTTGGTGCCTAGAAACCCAAGAGACATCGCCCTCTCTGTCGGTGTTGTTGCTCCTGTTGTAGCACGAGTTGAGTCCTCTCATCGATCATATGGTTTCTCTGATTGCTCATTTGAGGTGTGGCATGGTCTCTTTTTTCTTACTACAAAAGCCATATGTGCCTCTTTTTGTATCAATGGATGCATAATTGCTTGATCTAATTTAATTTGTTGTTCATCATCGGCATTACAAAGATTTATTTTTTCGATACCACGGGGTATTCCTTGAAATGCCTAAGATATTCTCACCAACACAATTTTCATCATCATCTAATAAAGGTAATCAAAGGACCAACCATAGATTATTAATACTCGAACATTCTTGCCTCTAACTAGCTCATGTTATACATCAAGTCATCTGCATCTACCTGGTAAAACTCTTTCTAAGTCAAATTCGTTGAATGTAGGTGAATCCACTATATGTTTATCTTAGTTCGATCTTTTTGATTCGGGAATTTCACATCTGAAGTTTCTGTAATTTCTGTTTTTTACTGAAGCCATGCATACCAAATCACTGAATTTTTTCAGTTGTTACTCTTCTGGGCGCTGGATGTACTATTATTAAGTCTTATGGCCGATTGAAGGCAATAACTGGTCTGCTATGATGTATGGGATGCAGTAGATCTTTTTAGCATTGTCCTCTAGAAGGGTTAGTAGTGGAGGCTGAAGCGCTGACCTATATTATTGTTGCAATTTCAGCTCTCAGTAACTATTTTGATGCAGTTTGCATACCCTATGATGTCCACTTAGTTACATGTCTGAACTCTGAATGATGGGTCTCATTATTGGCTTTGGTTATTCAATATAGAAATTTGTTGTTTTGAGCCAAACCCAATGCAGTGTATCATCCAAGACCGTCGATATAGTCAATCACTTTCTCAAATTAAGCATTACATGGCCAAAATACATACAATCATCATTGATTGAATTTAAGTTGTAGTTTAGTTTATTTATTATCATGTGATTTCTATTTAATCCCTAAGGCCCATGCAGCCATAGCAAGTGGTGGGAGTTAGTCCCATATTGCTAGTTGGTAGACTTTTGCACCAGTTTATAAGGTGAGCTCTCTCCCCACTAGTGTGAGTTGGTATGAAGAGAGAGAGGAGTTGTGGAGGTGTTCCACACGCGCGCTCCTCCTCCGCCGCCCGCCTTGCCACGCCATGACGCGCCGCGGGTTATGGGAATAAGATGACCCGATGTCTTTATTTTGGCAGTCGGAAACGGGGAGTCAATAGACACAACAATATATGAGACATCACATTGATTGTTGTCTAATTGCGTCACATTTATTTTGGTAACAGCCGTATTGATCGCGTGTAATAACCGAGCGCACTAAAACGCTGCCTTTATCACGTGGTAACGGTTGTAGTAAACGCCAATTGAATTGACAGTTCTCCTACTCGGCTGTGCCTATAAATTGGAGGCTCGGGCGGACACAGAAAACACAACTCATACACGCTACCTCTTTGAGCTTACTGTCGTTCCACCTCCTGTTGCTGCCGCCGGTGATCCCATCCCGTCTACCGCGTACACGGCCGACGGGAGAGCAGGCCTCCGAAGCCCCGTCTCTCCAGATGTTGTATGGGAGAGGGGCAATTATGTTTTTGGGGAGCGTCTACTTCGCGACTGCTCGCTGTTGTACATCTACTTCGACTACTACCGCGTCGCTCTCTTCGTCAACATGTCCATCGAAGCTGAACGTGTTGCTGCCACCGAGGCCGCCTCTATTGCTGTTGCTGCAACCGCCGTCGCGGCTGCCGCCTCTGCTAAAGCTACTGTCAATTGGCTGACTGCAGGGTATAACACGTTTATCTCTGTCCTTATTATTTCCATGTGTGCAACACTAGTAGTTTGTGTAGATTTATCTACTATAAATCTAGTATGCAGGAACATGGTTAAATATCAGTATGTTTACGTCATGTTCATGATTTATACTTGGATTAATTTAATCTGTAAATTGCCTAAATTCTTAACAGTCCAAAAACCTAATATGTGTAGGCAATTTTCAATTCATGGTTTTGCTACTGCACTGAAACCGGACCCGTTTACGGGGACGTACTTTAAGCGTTCGCAAACCAAAACAATCTTATGGCTCACGGCTATGAACGTGTTCTGGGTCGCCGGTGTCACTCCCACGGGAACGATTACTCCTGAACAGGAGAAGACGTTTAGAGATGCCACCGTCGTCTTTGTTGGATGCGTTCTAAGCGTGATCGGAGATAAGTTTGTTGACGCATATTTACATATGCGGGTTGCCAAGGACTTGTGGGAGGCGCTCGAATCCAAATTCGATGCAACCGATGCTGGCAGCGAGATGTACAGTATAGAGCGGTTCCATGACTACAGAATGGTCAAAAACCATTTTGTATTGGAGCAGGCTCATGAGATACAGTGCATCTCTAAGGAGCTTGAAATTCTCAAGTACGTGCTACTGGGCAACTATGTCGCGGGATGCATAATCGCCAAGATGCCTAATTCCTGGAGGAACTTTGCCACTACTCTTAAACATCAGAGGCGTGAATTCTCGGTAGAGGATGTCATCGGCCATCTGAGTGTTGAGCAGAATTCGAGGGCAAAGGACTCACATGGAAAAGGGAACGAAGGGACTTCTGCACCCAATATGGTACAGAAGAACTATAACTCCCACAAGAATAAGGTGAGGACTGGTGTCCAGCAGAATACCGACTTCAAGAAGAAGGTTAAGAAGACCTTCAAGCAGGATAAGAAGAAAGATGACTGCTTCACTTGTGGTTCACTGAAACACTGGGTTGTGAAGTGTCCAAAGAAGTACATGAAGCCAGGACAGGATTCCAAAGCTGTCAACATGATTGTGAGCAACAATGAGAATGGGGCATCTGAGTATGGTAATTTGTTTACTATATTTTCAGTTTGTCAGCCTACTGATTGGTGGATTGACACATGTGCAAATATTCATGTGTGTACTGACATCTCATTGTTTTCTTCTTATGAGGTCACAAGGAACGGGTCCGTATTGATGGGGAACGGCGCAACTGCTTCCGTACTTGGTGTTGGCACGATCGATCTGAAGTTTACTTCGGGAAGGATCGTGCAGCTCAAGAACGTGCATCATGTCCCCGCCATCAAGAAGAATCTCGTTAGTGGCTCCCTTCTATGTAGAGAAGGGTTTAAGTTGGTTTTTGAGTCCAATAGAGTAGTTGTAACGAAATATGGACTGTTTGTTGGAAAATGGTATGAGTGCGGAGGTCTATTCCGCTTTTCCCTCGCTGATTTCTGTAATAAAGTCGTGAACAATATTCATTCGAGTGTTGATGAAACCGAAGTTTGGCATTCACGCCTTTGTCACGTTTGTTTCAGTTGCATGACGCGGTTAGCAAAATTAAATTAAATTCCAAGTTTCACTTTAGCCAAAGGTTCTAAGTGCCTTTCGTGTGTGCAAGCAAAGCAACCTCGTAAGCCCCACAAGGCTGCAGAGGAGAGACACTTGGCGCCATTAGAACTCATACATTCTGATCTCTGTGAGATGAATTGTGTGTTGACTAAAGGTGGAAAGAGATACTTCATGACGTTAATAGACGATTTCGCTAGGTTTTGCTATGTATATTTGTTAAACACTAAAGATGAGGATCTACACTACTTTAAAATCTATAAAGCAGAAGTTCAAAATCAACTTGAAAAGAAAATTAAACGAATCCGGTCAGATCGTGGTGGAGAGTATTTCTCTAATGAGTTTGACTCTTTCTGTGTGGAACATGGCATTATTCACGAGAAGACACCTCCCTATTCACCTTGGTCAAATGGGGTTGCCGAACGGAAAAACCGTACTCTAACAAATTTGGTTAACGCCATGTTAGATACATCGGGTTTATCCAAGGCATGGTGGGGGAGGCTATGACATCATGTCATATCCTGAATAAAGTTCTGACGAAAGATAATGAGGTCACTCCCTATGAGCAATGGGAGAAGAGAAAAACAACACTCTCGTACTTACGTACTTGTTTGGCGAAAGACAATGTGCCGATCCCCAAAAAGCGTAAACTTGGACCAAAGACCGTGGATTGCGTTAATTTGGGATACGCTAAGAATAGCGTTGGCTATAGATTTCTAGTAGTTAAATATGAGGTACCCGACGTGAAGGTCGGTACGATTTTGGAGTCTAAAGATGCTACATTATTTGAGGATATTTTTCCTATGAGAGATATGCAAAGCACTTCTAGATAGGAATCATAGGAGACTCCTGAGCCTGCCATTCCTATGGAATATTATGAACAAACACATGATGAGAATCCTGAGAAGGATGACGAGGAAACCCTTGGTAGGGGCAAGAGACAGAGGACTGCAAACTCCTTTGGTGATGATTTCCTTGTGTACCTTGTGGATGATACTCCCACTTCTATTTCAGAAGCTTATGCATCTCCAGATGCTGACTACTCAAGAGAAGCGGTCCGTAGAGAGATGGATTCCATCATGGCTTGTCGCACCCTGGTTTCTAGAGGATACTCATCGCACGAACTGGATAGCAGGTGCTTGGATTATGGGGCATACCTGCTCCCACGTCCCAGCTTCATGGTAGGCCTGCGCTTATGCGCGACAACACAAGCCCTGCTTCCACCGTCGACGTAAACTATCCGCTAGGAACCTAAGGCACTACTGTCGACGTACTTCATAACAAGCACGCACTGTACGTCAACAGCTTTGAACAAAAGGAAATCACAGAATGTCTCTAAGACACAAAAGAATGAAATAAGTTTGCAAATAGCCTTCACTAAGGCAGAGATAGCAAAACACTCATACAGAGGACACATGTCCCAACATATCATCATTACATAGCAGCGGAAGCAAACAACGGTGTCTGAGTACAGACGAAACCAAAAGGCTTAAGAAGCCGGGGAAAATAAAGAAGACGAAGCCCATCCACGTAGTTCCTGGATCCTGCCCGAGGTCCAGCTATCTACTCGTCTGCAGTCTCGTCAAACTCCACGAAGTAGCCATCCTGGTGATCCTCGTAGTCGTAGTCGAAGTCTGCGTAAACCACAGCCCCAACGGGGTCAGTACATCCAAGTACTGGCAAGCAAGACTCACATTTCATCAAGGAGTTACTCGTCAACACAAGCCGGGATGCTTGGGTTCAACGGAAGAAGATAGGTATTATAAAAAGCTGCAGCGGGCTGCTCTAACCAACTACAGAAGATACTACTAGTTCCGGCTAACAGAAAAGATAAGATCGAGGAATTGTAACCAACTGAAAGATAACTTCAAACAAACCCATCCTGGATCTCGCCCCTTATCCGAAGAAGCAATCCGAGGATAACTCACACCGTTGTATTAAAGATGAGTCAAGTTATTGTGTGAATAACCTACTACTAGTCAAGTTATTTAGCATTGGGTGATACATGGTTGATCATTATGTTTAAGTTGTCCTGAGTACTTGTTAGCCAGTACTTTCACCAAGTAATCCATAACCGCGGAAAACACGGCTTCTCGAGAAGATTTATCCCTGCAGGGTGTGCTCCAGTACCCGTACACACTCAAGCCACCAACTAAAACTTAGGTGGACTTGACACGACCCAAACCATCTCTACAATCCATCCTAGGAGCCACGGAGCTATAAGGTCCCGGCCAGTCCGCCTAACCTAAGCGCAAGGGTGAAAACCACACCCCCCGGCACCACAGGCCTCGCCCTATATGCATCATCATCATCACCAGTAACCAATGGGGGTACCTCCCATTATGCAAGGAGCAAATGGAACACCCGAACTAAGTGTGGCTCTTCGGACAAACTGCAGATCAAGTCTAAATCGAGGGGGGTCCCATACTACCACCCGGATGCGGTGAGCACGCTCATCATGGATCAGTAGACAAGACCCTTTTCCTATTAGGGTCGACACTAGCAGGCCTCAAAACCACTTAGGGCCTCCTGCCGGTGCCTTATCATCAAATTATTATTACCAGTAGCAATTAACAGGATTGATTGATTAAATTCGAGCCCCCGGTACAATATTAATAGTAAAAGAAGTAACCGACAACAGACTCGAGCAAAAGCAACCCTAAGCATGCTAGATGAGAACAGGCACAAGCAATGGCGGTAGGTATGGAGGTGAGGCAATATCATTGGTTCAGGGTATCATGTGATAGGTTCGGAGAACAAGCAACGATACATAGGGCTAGCAATAATAGACAAAAGGATAGTATCGACAACAAGTGTGGAAGAGAACTCGATGATTCATGTGAGTGATAACTTGCCTGCAAACCCAGTAGCCTGGTACTGAGCAAAAATCCTTAGAAGGGGTACCGTACGTCTCTTCGGTCTCGACGTCGTCGTCTAAAGCGAGAAGAAGCAAACACACAATCGAAAGAGACGAACAATCAATACATGGCATAGGATGCACAACCATGGGATGATGCATGTCATGTTAATAGTTGCATCAAAAATAAACTAGTTGCATGGTAACACAAATTAAATGGACACATATGCCATTTTGAGTTGCATATGAAAAGCCCATGAATTTTGGGTTAGATTATTTGTTTTCCAACTAATCAACAGATGAAGGTGAATTAGTATGATGCATGGATGAGGAAAACAACAAAATAACAACAATAGAACCAATTTAAGATAGGGTTTACCAATTTAGAAATTTATTTAGTAAGTTATGGGATTTTTTGGTTCCTTAAAGGGGTTACACGAATAGTTGTTGTTTTCACCAACTTAAATTGTGCAAAACAAATAACAAAATTCATATTTGAAAAGTTTATACTTTTCTAGGTTGAAAACATATTTTGCATGTTCAAAATTATTTTATTTTGAGCAAGTTATGATTTTATCAAATTTAAATGAATTAAACAAGTATTAAATTATTTAGGCAACTTAAATTATTGAAATCATGAAACAAAATTTATATTTGGTTAGGTGGTTTAATTTGACATGGAAAACATATTTTATTTGTGTTATTTGGATTAATATTGAATTAGTTATGGAATTAAGCAAATTGCAATTGAATTATTTGAATTCAAATTTGAATTGCATTTTGAAAACTCAAAACATAAAACAAATGCTATAGATAGATAGAGAATTTAATTTGGTGCGGTGTACATATTTTATTTATTTTTGTTGGAGTTGGGATTTAAAAGTTATTTGGGTTTGAAGTTTAGGGGCTAAACCGTAATAAAAACTGGGCTGAAATTAAAGGAAAAACATGCAGAAAAACAATCTGCACCGCGCAGTATCCAGCCCCAGCCACTGACAGTGGGGTCAGCGTCACTGCGTGGCACCTAGGTGGCAGTACTGGGGTGAGGTGGCCTGCAAGGTCCATGACGGGTGGGCCCCACGGGGGTTGCGCGCAGGAAAAAATTGGGGAGGCAATTGCCTCCCCTAGGATTCGAACCAGGGATCTGGGGGAGCGCTCGCATGGGCTCTGCCAACTGCACTGGATTCGGAGGCTTGTCAGGTATGCAGTCGGTTTGATTATAGGGTGTATTTTCGCGGGACTAACTGAACTAACTGAAACTATCGTGCAGGTAGCGAGCAGAGATCGACGGAGGGACAGAGGCGGTCGACGGCCTCCTGCCGCGGCCGCGCTGGGCGCTGCCCGCGTGTGCCAGTGCGGGCCGGTGCTCGCGCGGTCGGGGGCGGATGCGGGCGGCCGGTGCTGGCCCGTGTGAGGCGGAGAGGGAGCGGAGAGAGCGGGAGGAGGAGCGACTGCTTACAGCGAGGCGTTGGAGGAGGCGATCGGTGGGGTGCGGTGGCGGACTCCGGCGATGGCGGCGGCGATTCCGTGGTCCCCGGCGAGAACCGTGGGCACGGAGAGGAAGAGGACGCCCGTGCGGTTCCGTTCCCGGCCCTAGCGCGGCCGGGCGGGCACCGTGGCGGCGGCGCCTCGCCGGAGAAGGAGGCGGTGAAGGTTCTCTCGGGAGGAGAAAGGAGGAACAGGGGGAGAGAAAGAGAAAGAACGGCGCGAGGGAGGAAGAGGAGGAGGGCAATTAGGGTTATTAGGGAGGGGGTGCTCGAGGAGCTTAAGAGGAGGAGGTGGGCGTGCGGATCACCGTTGCCCCTCTCTCAACCTGTACGTGGACACCATGGATGGTGCTCCGTACAGGAGGTTAGGGAAAGGGGGGTACGGGCCTTTAGGGCAGGCTGGGCTGGACCCAAAGTGGGCTGGGTGCCTTTCCCCCCTCTCTCTCTCTCTATTTTTTTTTCTGTTTATAATTTTTTTTTTTGCAGATTTGGATAAAGAGAGATAAACAAATGGTTTTAGAGTTAGCAAAAATTTGGGATAAATTTGGTATTGCTTCGTTTTGCAACAGCACTTGAAAACAAACTTTTGTTTTTCCAAATAAATTCAATTGATGTTATTGTTTGGTAATTAAATGATTTGAGCAAACTTTTGGTATAAAAAGAACAATTGCCACTTAAGCCAAAATTAAGTTTTTGATTCCAAAATTAGTGGAACAAATATTTGTTTGTTTTTATAGTTTTTATTTGACTCAAAGTAACATAACAAGTATGACAATGATTTGAATGTTTTGTTTCGAATTTCAAAAAGAAAACAGATGGAAACAATGAGATCAAATGCAACACAATGCAAACAAAAATCAACTGAATATGATGACATGATGCAAAACAAAAATAAAACACGAAACAAACATCTAGGGGGGAGATTTTCATACTTGGGATGTTACAAAACGCCCCCCCTTGAAGGAATCGCGCCCCGAGATTCCTACTGAGAAGAGAAAAGGTCCGGATACTTCTTGCGAAGATCCTCTTCGGTCTCCCACGTTGCCTCTTTATCGGAATGATGCGACCATTGCACTTTCAAGAACTTGGTGCTCTTGTTGCGAGTCTTACGCTCGGTCTCATCGAGAATACGAACAGGGTGCTCCTCATAAGAAAGATCATCTTGCAGTTCAATGGAATCATGATCAACTGCACGATCTGGATCTTTGAAACACCTCTTGAGCTGTGACACGTGAAACACATCGTGCACCTTGGATAGTTTTTCTGGAAGTTCAAGACGATAGGCATTTTCCGCACGCCTTGAGAGAATGTTGAACGGACCAATGTATCTCGGTGCTAGCTTTCCTTTCACACCAAAACGATGAGTGCCTCTGAGGGGAGTTACACGGAGATATGCTTTGTCACCAGGTGCATAAATCATATCCCTGTGCTTGCTGTCATAGTAGCTTTTCTGACGAGACTGAGCAATCTTGAGATTGTCACGAATGATGCGAACTTTCTCTTCGGCTTCCTTAACAATGTCAGGGCCTAAGAGTGAACGTTCACCAGCTCCAGACCAATTGATTGGACTCCTGCATCTGCGGCCATAGAGTGCTTCAAATGGTGCCATGCCTAGGCTTGCCTGGAAGCTGTTGTTGTAGGAGAATTCAGCATATGGAAGGCATTCCTCCCATTTCATGCCAAAGGAGATACCACATGCTCTGAGCATATCCTCGAGAATCTGATTGACTCTTTCGACTTGCCCTTGAGACTGAGGGTGATACGCTGTGCTGAACAGAAGTTTGGTGCCCAATGCTTCTTGAAAACTCTTCCAGAAATGAGAAGTGAATATGCTTCCACGGTCTGAGCTTATTTCCAAAGGAACACCATGAAGAGGAACAATCTTTGCTGTGTAGAGCTCTGCTAACTGGCTAGCTGATATTGTTTCTTTGACAGCGAAGAAGTGAGCTACTTTAGTGAGACGATCAATAACAACGAAGATTGCATCGTTGCCCTTCTTGGACTTTGGAAAACCAGTGACGAAGTCCATTTCAATCATGTCCCACTTCCACTCAGGAATTTTCATAGGCTGGAGAAGACCGGCTGTTTTCTGATGCACTGCCTTGACACGTTGACAAACGTCGCATTCAGAAACGTATTGAGCAATTTCACGTTTCATGCCAGACCACCAATACAGAGTCTTGAGATCCTGGTACATCTTTGTACTTCCAGGGTGTATGGAGAGAGGAGTTTCATGAGCCTCCTTGAGAATAACATCTTTGAGACTTTGAACTTGAGGAACCGCAATGCGTCCTTCGAAGAACACGGTTCCCTTGTCATCAATTGAGAAGCATTGATACTTCACATTGCCTGCTTTGATGTTGTTTGCGATCTTCTTGATCTCAGCGTCACGAAGTTGTTCAGAACGAATCTTATCCTCGAGAGTTGGACTAGCTGTCAAGTTCGCAAGATAACCTTCAGGAACAAGACCAAGGTTCAGCTTCTGGAATTCTTCATGAAGTGGAGGTTGGCTTTCCATGATCATGAGATTATTGCAATACGACTTGCGACTGAGAGCATCGGCCATAACATTAGCCTTGCCTGGAGTGTAAGAAATGGTAAGATCGAAGTCTTTGATCTTTTCAATCCATCTCCTTTGCCTGAGGTTTAGATCTGGTTGAGTGAAGATGTATTTCAGACTCTTATGATCGGAAAAGATTTCAGTGCGATTACCCAACAAGTATTGCCTCCATTTCTTGAGGGCAAACACAACTGCTGCAAGTTCTAGATCATGAGTGGGATAATTGAGCTCATGTGCGTTCAACTGACGTGAAGCATAAGCCACAACTTGACGTTCTTGCATAAGAACTGCTCCTAGACCTTGGAGAGAAGCATCACAGAATATCTGGAAGGGTTTGGTAGTATCTGGGCCAACCAGAACTGGTGTAGAAGTGAGTTTAGTCTTCAGGAGATTGAAACTTTCATCACATTGTGGAGACCAAACGAACTTCTTGTCCTTCTTGGTGAGATCAGTGAGAGGTTTAGCAATCTTGGAGAAGTTTTGGACGAAACGACGGCAATAGCTAGCCAAGCCAAGAAAACTTCTGACTTGCTTCACCGTCTTAGGAGGTTTCCAATCAACAATTGCCTTAACCTTTTCTGGGTCAATGGCTATGCCCTTGGCAGAGATGACATGACCAAGATAAGCAACTTCTGGAATCCAGAATTCACATTTGGAGAACTTGGCATATAGACGATGCTCGCGAAGTTTCATGAGAGTGAGACGAAGATGTTCTCCATGCTCTTCCTCGGATTTGGAGTAGACCAGAATATCATCAAGATATACCACAACGAACTTGTCGAGGTATTCATGAAAGACAGAATTCATTAGTCGAGAGAATGTCGCCGGTGCATTGGTGAGACCAAAGGACATGACGGTGTATTCATATAGACCGTAGCGAGTGGTGAAGGCTGTCTTAGGAATATCTTCCTTTCTGATTTTTATCTGATGGTAACCCATCCTCAAATCCAACTTGGAGAATATTGAAGCTCCAGCAAGTTGATCAAAAAGATCATCGATACGAGGAATTGGATACTTGTTTTTGATGGTTTTCTCGTTGAGAGGACGATAGTCAACCACGAGTCTCTTTGTTTGATCCTTCTTGGCAACAAACAGAGTTGGGCATCCCCAAGCCGAGGAGCTAGGTTGAATGTAACCTTTCTCCATGTACATATCGATTTGCTCCTTCAACAACTTCAGTTCAGGAGGAGCTATCTTGTATGGATGCTTAGAGATTGGAGCAGTGCCTGGTTCAAGTTCGATCACGAACTCAACAGCTCTGTCAGGAGGCATTCCTGGCAATTCCTCTGGAAAGACATCAGGGAATTCACAAACCACCGGAATAGTTTCAATAGATGGTAGAGGATTTGCATTGAGAGTGTAGAGTTGAGCAACTGGATTTTCGGCATGGAAGTAGACTATCTGGCCAGAAGGGTGTGTGATTTTGACAGACTTAGCAGGACAATCAATGACTGCTTTGTTGGCTACCAACCAATCCATCCCCAGAATGACATCAATATCTGAAGAGTGGAGAGCTATCAGAGATGCCTGGAATGGAAGGTTTCCAATTGTGATCTCGATGTTCTGGCTAACTTTACTGCTTTGCCAGCTAGATCCCGGTGATTTCACTAAGAGAGGGATAGACAACTGTTCGAAGTTGATTCCACTGTTGTTTGCAAAGCATTGAGAGATGAAAGAGTGTGAAGCACCAGAATCGAACAAGACTTTAGCACGAAACGAGTTCACAAGAAGTGTGCCCATTACAACCTCTGGAGATTGTTCTGCTCCCCGGGCCTTGACATGGTTCACCTTAACGGTTCTCACGCCAAAGTCGTTGCTGTTGTAGCAACCCAACGGAGGACCACGTATTCTTGTCGGGGTCGACCTGTGGCGAGGTGGAGGTGGAAAGAGGTGCCTTTGCGGACACTTATCGGAATAGTGGCCCGACTGTCCACACTTGTAGCATGTGACAACAGAACGAGGAGTTGTTGGACCTGGCTGAGATGGAGCACCTCCTGAAGATACCACTGGGGTGGGAGGGCGGGGAAGAATTCCTGCCGGGCTTGGCAAGCAGATGGGCGGTGTTGGAGTGGTATATGGAACCCAAACTCTCCGTTTTTGTGGAGGCATGACAGCTTTCGAGAGATTAGCCTGTTCACGAGAGTGCTTACGAGATTCCTCAACCAACTTGCGCCCATGCTCTTCATTTAGAGCGATGTTGACGAGGTCCTCAAAATTCTTGGCCTTGACGTTGGTGAGAGCATACTTGAGTTCCGGGTTGAGACCCCTACGGAACTTTGCCATCTTTCTCGCTTCCGTGGAGATTTCATCTCCGGCGTAGCGAGCCAGACGATTGAACTCTCTTTGGTATTCCAGAACGTCCAGATTGCCTTGTGTGAAAGAATAGAATTCCTCACGCATTTTCTCCATGAGCCCATCGGGAATGTGATGGCGCACGAAGGCTTCCTTGAAATCCTCCCATGTGATAGCCACACTAGGACCTCTCATTTCTTGGAAATTCTCCCACCAAGACATAGATTGTCCACGGAGAAGGTAGGTCACGTAAGGAACACGGTCCTCGTCAGCCACATGAGCTACCATAAGAGTACGGTTCATTTCACGGAGCCAGTCATCAGCATCCAATGGCTCGGAGGAGTTATCAAACGTGCGCGGGTTGAGCTCAAGGAACTCCCGAATAGACACCCGGGTGTTGCCATTACTCCCAAGGTCTTGGTTCTGCTGCATCTGCTTTATAACTTGTGTCATCTGAGACAGCACTTTCCCCATCTCAGGTGGCAGTGTGGGTTCTTCGTCACCACTTTCCATCCTGAAGAGGATACCAAGATTAACACACTAACCGGATAACAAAATCCAATATAAGTGCTTAAAAGGAATACTTCAGACGGTAAGAAGGTAGCATGGATCAAACATATACTACCCTCAACGTTCACCATAAATGGTTTGAGTACGAAAAGATAACTAACATAGTTAGGAATGGATACATCAATGGACGAAAGGTTCTTGAGAGAAACATGATATTGAAGCAACATCGGGAAACTCGCGACCAAAACTCCTAAGGTACTACGGAAGAACCCAGAACACGTGAAATCCTAACTTGAACGTTTAGATGAGAAGGGAAAATCAACGTTGCACTTCCTTACCAGAAAAGGGAGGGTGGGTGGGGAAAGAAATAAAATGGCAGAATTCCTACTCTCACGTTTCATTTTTCCTATATAGCTACAAAATAGTTTCTAGACTCAAACTGCGACCAGTAAAAGGGATCCTACAGGCAGACAGGCTCTGATACCATTTGTCGCACCCTGGTTTCTAGAGGATACTCATCGCACGAACTGGATAGCAGGTGCTTGGATTATGGGGCATACCTGCTCCCACGTCCCAGCTTCATGGTAGGCCTGCGCTTATGCGCGACAACACAAGCCCTGCTTCCACCGTCGACGTAAACTATCCGCTAGGAACCTAAGGCACTATTGTCGACGTACTTCATAACAAGCACGCACTGTACGTCAACAGCTTTGAACAAAAGGAAATCACAGAATGTCTCTAAGACACAAAAGAATGAAATAAGTTTGCAAATAGCCTTCACTAAGGCAGAGATAGCAAAACACTCATACAGAGGACACATGTCCCAACATATCATCATTACATAGCAGCGGAAGCAAACAACGGTGTCTGAGTACAGACGAAACCAAAAGGCTTAAGAAGCCGGGGAAAATAAAGAAGACGAAGCCCATCCACGTAGTTCCTGGATCCTGCCCGAGGTCCAGCTATCTACTCGTCTGCAGTCTCGTCAAACTCCACGAAGTAGCCATCCTGGTGATCCTCGTAGTCGTAGTCGAAGTCTGCGTAAACCACAGCCCCAACGGGGTCAGTACATCCAAGTACTGGCAAGCAAGACTCACATTTCATCAAGGAGTTACTCGTCAACACAAGCCGGGATGCTTGGGTTCAACGGAAGAAGATAGGTATTATAAAAAGCTGCAGCGGGCTGCTCTAACCAACTACAGAAGATACTACTAGTTCCGGCTAACAGAAAAGATAAGATCGAGGAATTGTAACCAACTGAAAGATAACTTCAAACAAACCCATCCTGGATCTCGCCCCTTATCCGAAGAAGCAATCCGAGGATAACTCACACCGTTGTATTAAAGATGAGTCAAGTTATTGTGTGAATAACCTATTACTAGTCAAGTTATTTAGCATTGGGTGATACATGGTTGATCATTATGTTTAAGTTGTCCTGAGTACTTGTTAGCCAGTACTTTCACCAAGTAATCCATAACCGCGGAAAACACGGCTTCTCGAGAAGATTTATCCCTGCAGGGTGTGCTCCAGTACCCGTACACACTCAAGCCACCAACTAAAACTTAGGTGGACTTGACACGACCCAAACCATCTCTACAATCCATCCTAGGAGCCACGGAGCTATAAGGTCCCGGCCAGTCCGCCTAACCTAAGCGCAAGGGTGAAAATCACACCCCCCGGCACCACAGGCCTCGCCCTATATGCATCATCATCATCACCAGTAACCAATGGGGGTACCTCCCATTATGCAAGGAGCAAATGGAACACCCGAACTAAGTGTGGCTCTTCGGACAAACTGCAGATCAAGTCTAAATCGAGGGGGGTCCCATACTACCACCCGGATGCGGTGAGCACGCTCATCATGGATCAGTAGACAAGACCCTTTTCCTATTAGGGTCGACACTAGCAGGCCTCAAAACCACTTAGGGCCTCCTGCCGGTGCCTTATCATCAAATTATTATTACCAGTAGCAATTAACAGGATTGATTGATTAAATTCGAGCCCCCGGTACAATATTAATAGTAAAAGAAGTAACCGACAACAGACTCGAGCAAAAGCAACCCTAAGCATGCTAGATGAGAACAGGCACAAGCAATGGCGGTAGGTATGGAGGTGAGGCAATATCATTGGTTCAGGGTATCATGTGATAGGTTCGGAGAACAAGCAACGATACATAGGGCTAGCAATAATAGACAAAAGGATAGTATCGACAACAAGTGTGGAAGAGAACTCGATGATTCATGTGAGTGATAACTTGCCTGCAAACCCAGTAGCCTGGTACTGAGCAAAAATCCTTAGAAGGGGTACCGTACGTCTCTTCGGTCTCGACGTCGTCGTCTAAAGCGAGAAGAAGCAAACACACAATCGAAAGAGACGAACAATCAATACATGGCATAGGATGCACAACCATGGGATGATGCATGTCATGTTAATAGTTGCATCAAAAATAAACTAGTTGCATGGTAACACAAATTAAATGGACACATATGCCATTTTGAGTTGCATATGAAAAGCCCATGAATTTTGGGTTAGATTATTTGTTTTCCAACTAATCAACAGATGAAGGTGAATTAGTATGATGCATGGATGAGGAAAACAACAAAATAACAACAATAGAACCAATTTAAGATAGGGTTTACCAATTTAGAAATTTATTTAGTAAGTTATGGGATTTTTTGGTTCCTTAAAGGGGTTACACGAATAGTTGTTGTTTTCACCAACTTAAATTGTGCAAAACAAATAACAAAATTCATATTTGAAAAGTTTATACTTTTCTAGGTTGAAAACATATTTTGCATGTTCAAAATTATTTTATTTTGAGCAAGTTATGATTTTATCAAATTTAAATGAATTAAACAAGTATTAAATTATTTAGGCAACTTAAATTATTGAAATCATGAAACAAAATTTATATTTGGTTAGGTGGTTTAATTTGACATGGAAAACATATTTTATTTGTGTTATTTGGATTAATATTGAATTAGTTATGGAATTAAGCAAATTGCAATTGAATTATTTGAATTCAAATTTGAATTGCATTTTGAAAACTCAAAACATAAAACAAATGCTATAGATAGATAGAGAATTTAATTTGGTGCGGTGTACATATTTTATTTATTTTTGTTGGAGTTGGGATTTAAAAGTTATTTGGGTTTGAAGTTTAGGGGCTAAACCGTAATAAAAACTGGGCTGAAATTAAAGGAAAAACATGCAGAAAAACAATCTGCACCGCGCAGTATCCAGCCCCAGCCACTGACAGTGGGGTCAGCGTCACTGCGTGGCACCTAGGTGGCAGTACTGGGGTGAGGTGGCCTGCAAGGTCCATGACGGGTGGGCCCCACGGGGGTTGCGCGCAGGAAAAAATTGGGGAGGCAATTGCCTCCCCTAGGATTCGAACCAGGGATCTGGGGGAGCGCTCGCATGGGCTCTGCCAACTGCACTGGATTCGGAGGCTTGTCAGGTATGCAGTCGGTTTGATTATAGGGTGTATTTTCGCGGGACTAACTGAACTAACTGAAACTATCGTGCAGGTAGCGAGCAGAGATCGACGGAGGGACAGAGGCGGTCGACGGCCTCCTGCCGCGGCCGCGCTGGGCGCTGCCCGCGTGTGCCAGTGCGGGCCGGTGCTCGCGCGGTCGGGGGCGGATGCGGGCGGCCGGTGCTGGCCCGTGTGAGGCGGAGAGGGAGCGGAGAGAGCGGGAGGAGGAGCGACTGCTTACAGCGAGGCGTTGGAGGAGGCGATCGGTGGGGTGCGGTGGCGGACTCCGGCGATGGCGGCGGCGATTCCGTGGTCCCCGGCGAGAACCGTGGGCACGGAGAGGAAGAGGACGCCCGTGCGGTTCCGTTCCCGGCCCTAGCGCGGCCGGGCGGGCACCGTGGCGGCGGCGCCTCGCCGGAGAAGGAGGCGGTGAAGGTTCTCTCGGGAGGGGAAAGGAGGAACAGGGGAGAGAAAGAGAAAGAACGGCGCGAGGGAGGAAGAGGAGGAGGGCAATTAGGGTTAGGAGGGAGGGGGTGCTCGAGGAGCTTAAGAGGAGGAGGTGGGCGTGCGGATCACCGTTGCCCCTCTCTCAACCTGTACGTGGACACCATGGATGGTGCTCCGTACAGGAGGTTAGGGAAAGGGGGGTACGGGCCTTTAGGGCAGGCTGGGCTGGACCCAAAGTGGGCTGGGTGCCTTTCCCCCCTCTCTCTCTCTCTATTTTTTTTTCTGTTTATAATTTTTTTTTTGCAGATTTGGATAAAGAGAGATAAACAAATGGTTTTAGAGTTAGCAAAAATTTGGGATAAATTTGGTATTGCTTCGTTTTGCAACAGCACTTGAAAACAAACTTTTGTTTTTCCAAATAAATTCAATTGATGTTATTGTTTGGTAATTAAATGATTTGAGCAAACTTTTGGTATAAAAAGAACAATTGCCACTTAAGCCAAAATTAAGTTTTTGATTCCAAAATTAGTGGAACAAATATTTGTTTGTTTTTATAGTTTTTATTTGACTCAAAGTAACATAACAAGTATGACAATGATTTGAATGTTTTGTTTCGAATTTCAAAAAGAAAACAGATGGAAACAATGAGATCAAATGCAACACAATGCAAACAAAAATCAACTGAATATGATGACATGATGCAAAACAAAAATAAAACACGAAACAAACATCTAGGGGGGAGATTTTCATACTTGGGATGTTACATGGCTAATGGAACATGGGAGATTACTGAACGTCCTTATGGTTGTAAACCATTAGGATGTAAGTGGGTGTTCAAAAAGAAGCTTAGGCCTGATGGTACGATTGAAAAGTACAAGGCTAGACTTGTGGCCAAAGGTTACTCCCAGAAAGAAGATGAAGATTTCTTTGATACTTATTCACCTGTGGCCAGACTTGACGAAGGGATGAACCCTGGACCTATCAGGTAAGGATACCCGGTCTAAGGCCCAAGACCTAAGCCCAAGAGGAGATGTTGTATACTATTCTAGAAGGCCCAGTTGAAGCCCACCCGCAAGGCCTTGCGGGTCAAGTTAGGAAACTTGTAACCGGCTTTAGTTTAGGGTTTGAGCCCCCCCGGGTACGGTTTGGGACCTGGCCACCTATATAAGGCCAGGAGAACCACCAGGAAATGGACAAGCAATATTGCACCACCAAATCCTCGAGATCGAGATCATACTCTCGACTTGAGCAACCCCCCCCCATTGTAACTGATCTACTCGTGAATACAGATCGACAGAAGCAGGAGTAATGGTTTTACCTCTACGAGGGCCCCGAACCTGGGTAAATCGTGCCCCCTGTTTAGCCGACGATTGTCACCAGCGCCCACAAGTTCTCCTAATCGAAACCCTATGGGTTCACCCGAGGGACTTGTTGAGATGCAGATTCGACAATTGGCGCCGTCTGTGGGCACGGCGGGCATTGGATCTCCGGCATCTTCGGCCTCATCGACGACCAACTCATGCTGGAACCCTGCGACTTCGCCTCCAACCAATCCGATCCGAATCGGATTGGTCATCGTCGCCCCTCACTCGCCGGAATCACGCCCGATATTTAGCGACTTGGAGAAGAGTATCACCCTGACGTTCGGGAGCCTCCAGTTCTATGACAACAAGGACGGAATTCTTCACTTCCCCAAGCAAACCAATCTCGAAGGATCGGAATCTGGGTCGATCTCTAGCCCAGGAGCTGTCGATTCGCGACCTATCACGCGGATCGCGACTTGGCGAAAAGCGGCGAATCCATCCGCCTCAACACCAGCAACTTCCATACCCTCTCCACAGAGGAACCTTCTCGGGTTAGGAAAGCCTTCCAAACTACGCCTAGGACCCGCGAGACATATCTGGCTCAGGTCTGCATGGCAGGATCAGGAGACCCACCCGAAGAAACTGAGAACAGCGCAAGGGAACACGCTACCATCGGCGTATCACGAGCCGCTTGGGATCGAGCAAAGGAGGTCATCCGCACAAGCAAACCACTGGAAGTCGGAGCTCCTCATGAAGATATGACCGCCTACCACTGTCATCTAGTGAGAGCGGCTACTTTAATCAAGGAAGCCCGCATAGATCTAGCCGAGCGAAGGAGATTAGCAGATGAGTCAAGCCAGCGCTGAGCCGCGCTATCCAAAACACCTTATGTCCGGAATCGTCCCACAAGAAAAAGATACGTCTCAAGAACCGCGACCATGGATGGTGAGTCCCTGACTGGAATCAGCAAGTCACTCGAAGCTTCCCTTATGCGCGTCGACGAGGATGGAAACGTCTATCCGCAAACTCCCGCCGCCGCGGTACTAGCTGCAGCCACCTACATGCAGACAAATCAACCAGGGGAGAACGACCCCCGTGCAGAGCAATACAAGCAAGTCCAGATAGGATTAGGCATGGCAGCCGCAAGGCTCACCTCCTACGATCGCAAGAAAGCAGCAGAACAAAAAGATAAGGAAACATCCTGCAGACATAGGAGCACATCGCCCAGAAAGGAAAAATCACCTCGTCGCGCCCGAGGAAAAGAAGCCCGACGCGGTGATAGTCCGAGTAGCAGCGACGGCAGCCCAAGGGATCGAGATCGCGGCTCGCGACATCACAGCAGCCGCTCGCGACATCGCAGCAAGGATCCAAGGAAGGAAACCGATCGTGATCAGCCAGGATACAACACGCGATCAGACATCACGCAAAATAGGGTGGACAAAGCCCGAGCAGCAAGGAACCGCGCGCGTTCCCCATCCACCTCTTCTGACGATGAGACCTGCGGCGCACTATGCTTCGCTCGCAGCATCCGCGAGGCGTCTCTACCCAAAAGATTCAAGCTTAGCGCGGAAGTAACGAAATACGACGGTTCACTCGAACCTTCATCCTGGCCGTCAGATTACCTCACGGCAGTAAAATGCCAACGTGGGAACAAAAATACAGTTATGCAGTACCTCAACTTACACCTTGTAGGAGCAGCACGCAGCTGGCTCGAGGCGAGACCAAAGGCTTGCTACGGGTTGTGGGACGATCTACACTTTGACTTCTGCAAGAACTTCCAGGCAACATACAAAAGACCAACGACTATAGAAGAACTGCGAGCCTGCAAGCAAAAGAGTGGCGAGTCTACTCGCGAATATATCCAGCGATGGACCACACTTAGGAACACAGCAGGAAACATATCTGAAGAAGTGGCAGTCGAAGTTTTCGCGAAGGGCGCTCGACGAACTGCCTTCAGAGAAGAACTGGGACGAGCCGCACCCAAAACTATTGGAGAGCTAATGGTTATAGCCGACAGATGGGCCAACGGAGAAGACTCGGTGCGCAACGAGAAGGCATCCTCGCCAGCACCCGAAGACAACTGTCATGGTCGAAAGAAAAGGAGGAAATATTATGATCACGACGATCGAGAAGAACTAGTGGCAGCAGAATTCACGCGAAATCGCGATAGTGGACGCCGTGGAAGTCGCGAATGGAAGCCGAAAAGAGAGGATAAAACTCCCGAGGAGGACCTCGATGGTTACTGCACGCTACATCTATTTACAGGTAAGCTCACATGCAAAACTAAGGCGACACACCTTCTCAAGGATTGCCGAAAATTCATCGACATATACGAGGCCTTCTTGAAGAAAAACGGAGCAGCAGTCAGCCAAGGCTACCCGCAGCTCCCAGGAGGAGGAAACCAAGGGTTCCACCCGCCACAACCCCTACCACCACCGGCAAACCAAAACGCTATGCTAGCCGCACTACCTGCGCCACCTGCCGCAAACCAGGAAGGCAACGCGTACCCGAACCCAGCGGGACTCTTAGGCATGATACAAAAGGTCTGTCCATCGCGCAGGGTCGAGAAGACAAATACACGACAAATATGCATGGTTGTGCAAGCACCACCGACAAAGCCCGAGTACCTGAAGATGGCAGATCAACCAATAACTTTCTCCAAGGAAGACCACTCCCCACGGGTCTATCGACGAGGGCATGCTGCGCTAGTCATCCAAGCGCAAATTGGCAACTACGAGCTGGCTCGCGTGTTCATGGACGGAGGCAGCAAAATCAACATCATCTACGCGGATACACTCCGTCAGATGAACAGGAACTTGGACGGACTCGCAGAATCAGAAACATCCTTTCACGGGATAGTTCCAGGAAAGGCGATCCGCCCACTCGGAACAATCAATCTGGAGGTGGTGCTAGGCAACCAAAGCAATTACAGGCGAGAATTTCTCGACTTCTAAGTAGTCAACTGGCCTCCACAGTACCACGCCATTCTTGGTCGAACACGTTCGCAAGATTCATGGCAGTGCCACACTACGCCTATTTGAAGCTCAAGCTACCCGGGGAGTATGGCACAATCACCATTGATGGTGACTTCCAAAAATCCAACAAGTGCGACATTGAGTTCAATGAAATCGCGAAATATTTCGGGATGCAGGAAGAACTGGTGGAGATAGCAAAAACCACGGACCACTCCGTGATGCCCCTCACGAAGAAGAACGCCCCAGAGCTAGAGTTCAGTGCGAACAGTGATACCCGCAAGCATCAAGTACACCCGACAGAGTCCCGCGAAGACGGCGATGGTGTCCACCACCCTCTCACCGGCATAGGAAGGCGCACTCGTCGAACTCCTCCATGAGTACTGGGAAATTTTCGCCTGGCAGCCTTCAGATATGCCAGGGATACCCAGGGAGTTCGCCGAGCACTCACTCGAAGTCTTCAAAGACGCCAAGCCTATCAAGCAGACCACCCGACGGTTCTCAGAGCCCAAGAAAAAAGCGCTCGGAGAAGAAGTGAACAGACTACTCGCAACAAAATTCATCAGAGAGATAAAAATATCCACTTGGCTAGCAAACCTAGTGCTGGTCCCGAAGAAGAATACTGACATCATTTGCGTGTGCATCGACTACACGTCGTTGAACAAACACTGTCCCAAGGATAACTTTCCCCTCCCGCGTATCGACCAGATTGTGAACTCCACTGCAGGCTGCCAACGCCTCTTCTTCTTAGATGCCTACTCGCGATATAACCAGATCAGGATGAAGAAGGAATACGAGGAAAAGACAACATTCATCACACCTCACGGTGTGTACTGCTACACGACAATGCCTTTTGGGCTCAAGAACGCAGGCGCCACATATCAGCGTTGCATGCAAAAATGCCTCGCCAAGCTCATTGGCAAGAACGTGCAAGTGTACGTTGACGACATCGTCATCAAAACTCGAGTAGAGGACACGCTCCTCGAAGATATCAAAGAAACGTTCGATGCTTTGAACGCATACATGATCAAGCTCAACCCGACAAAATGCGTCTTCGGCGTCCCTGTAGGACAACTTCTCGGGTACTTGGTGTCCGCCAGAGGAATTGAGGCCAACCCAGAGAAAATACAAGCGATCTTAACAATGAAGGAGCCATTCAATCTTCGCGGCGTGCAACAGCTTGCAGGGCGATTAGCCGCCTTGAGCAGATTCATTGCACGTTTGGGCGAGCAAGCATTACCCTTCTACAAGCTGTTGAAGAAGACAGATAAGTTCGAGTAGACACCCGAAGCAAAACAGGCATTCGCAGACTTAAAGCGAGCACTACAGAGTAGGCGTGTTCTGGCAACACCGCAAGAACTGGAGCCACTATACTTATACCTAGCCGCAACAAATCAAGTCATCAGCACGACAATCATGGTCGAACGACCCGAGGACGGCAAGGTGTATGGAGTTCAGCGGCCAATCTACTACATCAGCGAAGTGCTCTCGTCGTGCAAACAGCGATAACCCCACTACCAGAAGCTCGCGTACGGGGTCGTCCTCACAGCCCGAAAGCTCAAGCATTACTTCCAAGAACATACTGTCACGGTGATAAATGACGCATCACTCGGTACCATCATGAACAATCCCATGGCATCCGGAAGAATTGCAAAATGGAGCATTGAGCTAGGCGCCTGGGATCTCATATACACAGGACGCAATTCCGTGAAATCAAATGTACTCGTAGAATTCCTAAGCGAGTGGACAGAATTGCAAACGCCAGGACCACCAGAATACACGAGTAACTGGATCATGTACTTCGACGGATCCAAAAGGAATGAAGGAGCTGGAGCTGGGATCGTCCTCATATCCCCGAGGGAAGACAAGTTGCAGTACGTCCTAAGACTGGACTTCCCACCCGACGATCCAGCATCCAACAACGACGCAGAATACGAGGCTCTGCTACATGGCATGAAGATGGCGATTGCATGCGGAGCCACCCGATTGATGATTTATGGAGATTCTAACCTCATCGTACAAAAGACTATGAAGGAATGCGACGCTATCGCAGAAAACATGATTGCTTATCAGGACATGTATAATCTACTCGAAGGAAGCTTCAAAGGGTATGAGCTGAAACACATCGCAAGGTCCAGCAACGAAGAAGCAGATATGCTGGCCAACATGGGTCCACAAACACACCCATAACGACTGGAATATATTTCGAGAGGATGATCAAACGTTCAGTAAAAGTCAAAAAGACCGCGGAAGCACCCGCAGCATCGGAGACAGAGGTCAGCCCGCAAATTGCTATAATCGAGCTCAGTCACAGTATTTCAAGACAAGTTTTTCTGGTCAAGCCAGTCTGGACGCAGAAATACCTCGACTACTTGTCCAACAAACAGCTCCCAGCATACATCTGCGAGGCTCGACATATAGTACGTCGCAGCAAAACTTTCCGGGTGCTCAACGGAGAATTATACAAACAAAGCATCTCTGGAATATTGCAGAGATGCATAGCACCCGAGGATGGCAAGGAATTGCTGCGAGACATACACCAAGGAGATTGCGGGCACCATGCCAGCTGGAAGGCGATCATGGGCAAAGCTTTTCGAGCAGGATTCTACTGGCTCACAACGGCCAGGGATGCAAAGGACCTAGTCGACAAGTGCAACGCTTGCCAAAGATTCGCACCCAAGCCGCACGCCCCTGCCACTGAACTTCACATGATCCCAATCGCCTGGCCCTTTGCACAATGGGGGCTAGACATGGTGGGGCCACTGCGAAAGTCGACACCCGGAGGATACACGCACTTGCTCGTTGCAGTCGACAAATTTACAAAGTGGATCGGGGCTATGCCAGTCACCTCCGCCAGCGTCCAATGCGCCGTGAAATTCCTTAACTCCATTGTATGAAGGTTTGGCATAGCACACAATATCATCACCGACAACGGTAGCAACTTCACAGCGAAGGAAACACAAGAATTCTACGAACAGAAGGGAATCACCCTCAGTTTCGCCTCAGTAGCTCACCCGTAAACTAATGGGCAGGTCGAGCGATCAAACGGATTAGTCTCAGTCGGCCTCAAGAAGCGGCTACTTGACCGCCTAAACCCAGCAGCAGGACACTGGTGTGACGCCCCGAGATCGGGCACTATGCAGATTTCAGCATTCCCGCCAAATCCGCATAATAACCGATTCCAGGTTGCCATTTATGATAACATTACAATAGTTCACAACTAATCCACAATTACAACAGCATCAGAACGATACAAGATGACTCAACGAGCCAGGGATACAACTGATACATTACAAAGATCCAACATAACAGCGGAAGAAACAAACGTCCGTCTACGGACAAGATCCAAATTGGACTAAGAGTCCTGAAGATAACCGAAGGCGTCCAATCCCTGCCCAGGCCAAGCCGGAGGGATTCCCAAGCTAACGTCGTCAGACTTCAAACCTGTTGACTGCAAGTTGGAATTTGCAGCCACGAAGAGATTCGTGGGTCAGTACGGTTAAGTACTGGCAAGGGGGATAAAAGCCCATACTCACAAGTTACCGGCGTAGCCAGTCATCACAAGATACAAATACTTTAGGATCAACGGAGAAGGAAGGGGTTATTGCAAATAATTGACAGCAGGCTGCACTAACCAACTACAGAGATTCTATTACTTCCAACTATCAGAAAGGGATAAGATCGAGGTTTGTAACCAACTGAAAGATAACTGCAAACAAACCCATCCTGGATCTCGCCCCTTATCCAAAGAAGCAATCCGAGGATAACTCACACAGTTGGATTAATAATGAGTCAGTTATTGTGTCAATAAGCCTATTACTAGTCAAGTTGTTAAGCATTGGGTGAAAGATTGTTAATGATTAAGTTTAAGTTGTCCTGAGTACTTGTTAGCCAGTACTTTCACCAAGTAATCCATAACCGCGGAAAACACGGCTTCTCGAGAAGATTATCCCTGCAGGGGTGCACCAAAGTAACCACACTCATGAATATCCCGCCAGATGGAATGCCTCCCACCAAGCGGGGCACTCAACACAATCCAACCCTTCTTCGCATCAAGCCCAAAGCACCGCGTGCTGTGCGTGCGCGGCTAATCGAGCCCCACGAAGAAAAGGGGACCCTCATAGCACTGGAAGACCACGCCGCCCTAAATGCCGACTACGAAAGTTCCACCCGGGATCCAAGGGCTCGCAAGATCATGCATGCATCAAATGGAAAGCCCGAACTAGTACGGCGATTTGGACGAGATGCGAATCGAGTCAAACTGAGGGGGAGCCCATACTCCCCAAATGCGGGTAGTGCGCTCATCATGGATCAGTAGACAAGACCCTTTTCCTAATTAGGGGGTCGACACTAGCGGGCCTCAAAACCACCCTGGGCCTCCCGCCGGTGCCTTATCATCAAATTTATTATTAATAGTAACAGTAGCATGATTGATTGATTGATTAAACAACGAGCCCCCGGAATAGAATAGAGTAATAACAGAAAGTAACGGGTAACAGACTCGAGCAAAAGCAACCTAAGCATGCTAGTAAGACACAGGCACAAACAAAGGTTATAGGTAGGGAGGTGAGGCAATATCTAGGTTAAGGGATTCATGTGATGGGTTCGTAACAGAAACAACTACCACTAAGGCTAGCAGAAAAGAACAACGGAAAGAATCGGTAACAAGTGATGAAAGGCAGCCATATGGCAGCAAGTGAGTATACTTGCCTGAGATCCCGCAAGGTAGCAGAACTTGTCGTTGCTCACATCAGCTCAACGTCCTATCCGGGAAGAAGCAACGAACTAAAAGAAACACCGGATGCAACAATTACTACTACGGCAAAAGATCCAGCATGATCAAGATATGGATGCATGACAATTTAATTGATGCATAGAAATAAACTAGTTGACAAGTTAAACAAATTTAAATGGACCCATAGGCAATTTGAGTTGCATAGGAAAGGCCCATGAATCATGGTTAAATTATTTGTTTTCCAACTAATCAACAGGTGCTAGTGGTTTAGTATGATGCATGCAAAAGGGAAACAGCAAAATAACAACATTAGAATCAATTTAAGATAGGGTGTAGCAATTTAGAATTTTATTATTAATTTTAGGGAATTTTGGGTGCCTTAAAGGGAACACACAAGTATTTGTTGTTTTCAACCATTTAAAATGTTCAAAACAAATAACAAAGTCGATATTTGAAAAGGTTATCAAATTTTAGTTGGATTACATGTTTCACATTTTGAAATTGGACTTTGGATTAATTATTTATGATTTAAACAACATTAAACAATTTTTAATTGAATTAAACAGGAATTAAATGGTTTAGGCAATTTAAATTATTCAAACCAGAAAACAAAGTTTATATTTGAATAGGGTATTCAAAATGGTATGGAAAACATATTTTATTTGGATTATTTGGACTTAAGAATAATTAGTTATGAATTATTACAAATGGCATTTGAATTATTTGGATTTGAATTTAAATTGCACTTTGAAAATTCAAAACAGAACACAAATTAGTTATTTGGAAAGTTTGTTAAATTCTGAACAGAAAACATATACAAAGTTTAGTTATTGGATTTATAGTTTTGAAGTTATTGAATTTTAAAGATTTATAGATTAATCTGCTATTTAATTGGATTTAATTTGGAAAACAAAATGCAGAAACTTTTGTTACCGTGGTTTTTCCTAACCACGGCCGCTGCCGGTGGGCCACTGGCCTACGTGGCCCCTGCAACTGCACGCGTGGCCACCGGAGGGACTTACAGGTGGGCCTTGGGGCGAGGGGAAAAAATTCACCAAAAGAAAAGGGAGCAGCGGGGGCTCGAACCCCCGACCTGCCCCTGCGCGCGCGGTTGCTCGACCAGCTGAGCTGCGAGCGAGTCTTTGACAGGTAAGGGGTAGGATTGGGTTTAAGGTTCAGACTCGAACAGTTTTCAGAACTGTAACTGAATCGTTACGGAACCACGATCTGCAGAGAAACATGCCGATGGTCGCCGGCAGGGCTCGCCGGAGGGGCGCCGCGGGGGGGGGGGGGGCTGTGGTGCTGCGGCCGGTGTGCATCGTGTGGATGTGTGGGTGCGGACGGACGCGAACAGGGAGAGAGGGGAAGGGCAGGGCGAGTACCTGCCGTTCGCTGTCGAGTGCAGCTGAAGCAGAAGCAGTCGCGGGCGACAGAGACAGCGTGGAGGCGCGGATGTCGAGGAAGAAAGCGACGGATCGGGGGGGTTTCCGGCGATGAACTCTTCTGCGAACTTGGAGAGGGAGCTGTCCTCGTTCCATTCCCGCCGTCGGCGTATACTCGAGGTGACCGTGGCGAGCCCGCGGTGTCCAACTCCTGACGGCGACGGGAGAACTGACGGCGGGTGCGGAGCTGCAGTACGAGTTCGAACGAGCTCGTCCTCGATCAGAGCAGTGGTTAGTTGCGAACCAGAAGGCTTGGATCGACGGCGTAGCATCGAGCCTACCTTCGAGGACAGGGATCATGGCGACAGGCGAGGCTTCTGAAGGTGATGGCACCGGTGTTAGTTCAAGTGCAGAGACATAAGGCTTTGGGGGGAAGGAAGAGAGGAGAGAATGGCGGCGGGGCGGATGGGACTAGGGTTAGGCTAGGTTCTAGGGTTAGCAGGGCTCGAGTATGGTAGATATAGGGGGCTAGTAGCTCGTACGGCATGGCATCCACGGGGGGAGGATCGATCGGATGGTTGTTCTGGTTCTGTCGTATAGTTGGGGAAGAAGACAAACAGAGAGAGGGGGGTGGGCCAGAAGGGGAGTTGGGCTTGGGGAAAGAAAGTTGGGCTGCTGCCTTTTTATTATTTCTCCTGTGTTATATTTTTTTTGCTGAAACAGTTTTGGAATAAAATTGTTAAGGTTTTATTTAATAAAAATTTCAGAAAATTTAGGTTAGGCTAGTTAGGAATTTAGAAACCATATTTCAACTTGGGATTTCAAATATTTGGTTTTAAAATGGTAGTTTGTGTTTGGAACCAAAATAGAAGGATTTGTGTTATTAATAAAACCTTAATAAAAACATGTATAGGAATAGGGTTATCCCTAAGTTTTCAAAGTGATTTTTAAGAGTGCAATTGTTGGTGAGTTTTATGTTTTCAAAAGGTACTGAATTATAAGGGTTGGTTTGAATTGGAAAAAGATTTGGAGTTGATTGATTAAAGATTTGAGTAGAACCAACAATTTAATGAATGATTTGGTTTAAACTTTTGAGTTAGCCATTAGGGTTTTTTTTTTTTGATAAGAGGGAATTTATTAACAAGCAATTGGATTAAACAATTTTCAAACTGTTGAAGAACAAAAGAGGGGTGTAGTTTGCAAGTTTGAAATTGCAAATTTTTGAGCAAGGTTGAAAGTTTAAATTGTTTTGAAATTTTCAGTGGTGATGCAAAATGGTGCAATGCAAATGTGATGCATATGATGCAAGCAATCAAACAGGTAACACCCCAGGTGTTACAGACGACACCACTAACAAGGGATTGCGCCCTCGCAATCCACCTGCTAACCCGGGAGGGGAAAGAAGTTCGACTATCGATTCTTCGTGCTTCCAGTTGATCTCCTCGACACCACTAACAAGGGTTTCTCGACACCACTAACAAGGGATTCTTGCTCGGAGTGACGACGATGTTCTTCCAACAGGAATCTTCCGATGATCGAACCTATTAGGTTAATGGCTCAGAAACTGTCCACCCACGTAGGATCCTAATGCTTTGAAAGATAGACAGGAAGAGAGACTCCAAAACAAATAAGATGGGAGGGGAAATAGATTAGAGGTAAGGAGAAAACAAGAATCCTATTGAGATGTTTTCCAAAATAGTTTAGCAGCAAATAGTTTTTGACACTCTAGAAACAACGACCGTTAGCGAGGTTAACCTACAGGCTTTGCGGACCCGTTGCTTCGATAACCATTCGTATCGAAACAATATCGGGAATCGGAACCAAGGCTCTGATACCATTTGTGACGCCCCGAGATCGGGCACTATGCAGATTTCAGCATTCCCGCCAAATCCGCATAATAACCGATTCCAGGTTGCCATTTATGATAACATTACAATAGTTCACGACTAATCCACAATTACAACAGCATCAGAACGATACAAGATGACTCAACGAGCCAGGGATACAACTGATACATTACAAAGATCCAACATAACAGCGGAAGAAACAAACGTCCGTCTACGGACAAGATCCAAATTGGACTAAGAGTCCTGAAGATAACCGAAGGCGTCCAATCCCTGCCCAGGCCAAGCCGGAGGGATTCCCAAGCTAACGTCGTCAGACTTCAAACCTGTTGACTGCAAGTTGGAATTTGCAGCCACGAAAGAGATTCGTGGGTCAGTACGGTTAAGTACTGGCAAGGGGGATAAAACCCATACTCACAAGTTACCGGCGTAGCCAGTCATCACAAGATACAAATACTTTAGGATCAACGGAGAAGAAGGGGTTATTGCAAATAAGCGACAACAGGCTGCACTAACCAACTACAGAGATTCTATTACTTCCAACTATCAGAAAGGAGATAAGATCGAGTGATAGTAACCAACTGAAAGATAACTTCAATCAAAACCCATCCTGGATCTCGCCCCTTATCCGAAGAAGCAATCCGAGGATAACTCACACCGTGGTATTAAAGATGAGTCAAGTTATTGTGTGAATAACCTATTACTAGTCAAGTTATTAAGCATTGGGTGAAACATGATTGATCATTATGTTGAAGTTGTTCTGAGTACTTGTTAGCCAGTACTTTCACCAAGTAATCCATAACCGCGGAAAACACGGCTTCTCGAGAAGATTTACCCTGCAGGGGTGCACCAAAGTAACCACACTCATGAATATCCCGCCAGATGGAATGCCTCCCACCAAGCGGGGCACTCAACACAATCCAACCCTTCTTCGCATCAAGCCCAAAGCACCGCGTGCTGTGCGTGCGCGGCTAATCGAGCCCCACGAAGAAAAGGGTACCCTCATAGCACTGGAAGACCACGCCGCCCTAAATGCCGACTACGAAAGTTCCACCCGGGATCCAAGGGCTCGCAAGATCATGCATGCATCAAATGGAAAGCCCGAACTAGTACGGCGATTTGGACGAGATGCGAATCGAGTCAAACTGAGGGGGAGCCCATACTCCCCAAATGCGGGTAGTGCGCTCATCATGGATCAGTAGACAAGACCCTTTTCCTAATTAGGGGGTCGACACTAGCGGGCCTCAAAACCACCCTGGGCCTCCCGCCGGTGCCTTATCATCAAATTTATTATTAATAGTAACAGTAGCATGATTGATTGATTGATTAAACAACGAGCCCCCGGAATAGAATAGAGTAATAACAGAAAGTAACGGGTAACAGACTCGAGCAAAAGCAACCTAAGCATGCTAGTAAGACACGGGCACAAACAAAGGTTATAGGTAGGGAGGTGAGGCAATATCTAGGTTAAGGGATTCATGTGATGGGTTCGTAACAGAAACAACTACCACTAAGGCTAGCAGAAAAGAAACAACGGAAAGAATCGGTAACAAGTGATGAAAGGCAGCCATATGGCAGCAAGTGAGTATACTTGCCTGAGATCCCGCAAGGTAGCAGAACTTGTCGTTGCTCACATCAGCTCAACGTCCTATCCGGGAAGAAGCAACGAACTAAAAGAAACACCGGATGCAACAATTACTACTACGGCAAAAGATCCAGCATGATCAAGATATGGATGCATGACAATTTAATTGATGCATAGAAATAAACTAGTTGACAAGTTAAACAAATTTAAATGGACCCATAGGCAATTTGAGTTGCATAGGAAAGGCCCATGAATCATGGTTAAATTATTTGTTTTCCAACTAATCAACAGGTGCTAGTGGTTTAGTATGATGCATGCAAAAGGGAAACAGCAAAATAACAACATTAGAATCAATTTAAGATAGGGTGTAGCAATTTAGAATTTTATTATTAATTTTAGGGAATTTTGGGTGCCTTAAAGGGAACACACAAGTATTTGTTGTTTTCAACCATTTAAAATGTTCAAAACAAATAACAAAGTCGATATTTGAAAAGGTTATCAAATTTTAGTTGGATTACATGTTTCACATTTTGAAATTGGACTTTGGATTAATTATTTATGATTTAAACAACATTAAACAATTTTTAATTGAATTAAACAGGAATTAAATGGTTTAGGCAATTTAAATTATTCAAACCAGAAAACAAAGTTTATATTTGAATAGGGTATTCAAAATGGTATGGAAAACATATTTTATTTGGATTATTTGGACTTAAGAATAATTAGTTATGAATTATTACAAATGGCATTTGAATTATTTGGATTTGAATTTAAATTGCACTTTGAAAATTCAAAACAGAACACAAATTAGTTATTTGGAAAGTTTGTTAAATTCTGAACAGAAAACATATACAAAGTTTAGTTATTGGATTTATAGTTTTGAAGTTATTGAATTTTAAAGATTTATAGATTAATCTGCTATTTAATTGGATTTAATTTGGAAAACAAAATGCAGAAACTTTTGTTACCGTGGTTTTTCCTAACCACGGCCGCTGCCGGTGGGCCACTGGCCTACGTGGCCCCTGCAACTGCACGCGTGGCCACCGGAGGGACTTACAGGTGGGCCTTGGGGCGAGGGGAAAAAATTCACCAAAAGAAAAGGGAGCAGCGGGGGCTCGAACCCCCGACCTGCCCCTGCGCGCGCGGTTGCTCGACCAGCTGAGCTGCGAGCGAGTCTTTGACAGGTAAGGGGTAGGATTGGGTTTAAGGTTCAGACTCGAACAGTTTTCAGAACTGTAACTGAATCGTTACGGAACCACGATCTGCAGAGAAACATGCCGATGGTCGCCGGCAGGGCTCGCCGGAGGGGCGCCGCGGGGGGGGGGGGGGGCTGTGGTGCTGCGGCCGGTGTGCATCGTGTGGATGTGTGGGTGCGGACGGACGCGAACAGGGAGAGAGGGGAAGGGCAGGGCGAGTACCTGCCGTTCGCTGTCGAGTGCAGCTGAAGCAGAAGCAGTCGCGGGCGACAGAGACAGCGTGGAGGCGCGGATGTCGAGGAAGAAAGCGACGGATCGGGGGGGTTTCCGGCGATGAACTCTTCTGCGAACTTGGAGAGGGAGCTGTCCTCGTTCCATTCCCGCCGTCGGCGTATACTCGAGGTGACCGTGGCGAGCCCGCGGTGTCCAACTCCTGACGGCGACGGGAGAACTGACGGCGGGTGCGGAGCTGCAGTACGAGTTCGAACGAGCTCGTCCTCGATCAGAGCAGTGGTTAGTTGCGAACCAGAAGGCTTGGATCGACGGCGTAGCATCGAGCCTACCTTCGAGGACAGGGATCATGGCGACAGGCGAGGCTTCTGAAGGTGATGGCACCGGTGTTAGTTCAAGTGCAGAGACAGAAGGCTTTGGGGGGAAGGAAGAGAGGAGAGAATGGCGGCGGGGCGGATGGGACTAGGGTTAGGCTAGGTTCTAGGGTTAGCAGGGCTCGGGTATGGTAGATATAGGGGGCTAGTAGCTCGTACGGCATGGCATCCACGGGGGGAGGATCGATCGGATGGTTGTTCTGGTTCTGTCGTACAGTTGGGGAAGAAGACAAACAGAGAGAGGGGGGTGGGCCAGAAGGGGAGTTGGGCTTGGGGAAAGAAAGTTGGGCTGCTGCCTTTTTATTATTTCTCCTGTGTTATATTTTTTTTGCTGAAACAGTTTTGGAATAAAATTGTTAAGGTTTTATTTAATAAAAATTTCAGAAAATTTAGGTTAGGCTAGTTAGGAATTTAGAAACCATATTTCAACTTGGGATTTCAAATATTTGGTTTTAAAATGGTAGTTTGTGTTTGGAACCAAAATAGAAGGATTTGTGTTATTAATAAAACCTTAATAAAAACATGTATAGGAATAGGGTTATCCCTAAGTTTTCAAAGTGATTTTTAAGAGTGCAATTGTTGGTGAGTTTTATGTTTTCAAAAGGTACTGAATTATAAGGGTTGGTTTGAATTGGAAAAAGATTTGGAGTTGATTGATTAAAGATTTGAGTAGAACCAACAATTTAATGAATGATTTGGTTTAAACTTTTGAGTTAGCCATTAGGGTTTTTTTTTTGATAAGAGGGAATTTATTAACAAGCAATTGGATTAAACAATTTTCAAACTGTTGAAGAACAAAAGAGGGGTGTAGTTTGCAAGTTTGAAATTGCAAATTTTTGAGCAAGGTTGAAAGTTTAAATTGTTTTGAAATTTTCAGTGGTGATGCAAAATGGTGCAATGCAAATGTGATGCATATGATGCAAGCAATCAAACAGGTAACACCCCAGGTGTTACAACTGGGCAGAGGAATTACCATCAGTGTTGTGGAGCCTTCGCACAACACCAAATCGGTCAACAAACTACACGCCATTTTTCATGGTCTATGGAGCCGAGGCTGTCCTACCTGAAGATGTCAAATTCAGCGCACCCCGAGTCGTCGCATACAGCGAAGAAACCTTGAACAGGGCACTCGCAGAAGACGTGGACGCACTCGATGAAATTCGTGACATCGCACTCGCAAGATCGGCGGTATACCAGCAATCACTGCAATTACCATAGTCGTCGCATACGCCACAGATCCTTCGTGGTAGGCGACCTGGTGTTGCGGCTGAAGCAAAAATAAGGACACAAACTAGAGCCACCATGGGAAGGACCCTTCATCATACATGAAGCTATCCCGGGAGGCGCCTATCGACTGAAGAACCCCGAGACCGGTGGTATCTACTCCAACCCATGGAACGTTGCGCACCTCCGCAAATTCTATCCTTAGGATTTTCTCATTCATGAAATAAGGCTATACTAGCCATCTTGTAGCTCGAAGAAATACATGGATTGTCAGTCATATCAATAAAAACACATGGTTTCTCAACCATAGCTATTCATATTTTTTATTTTACACGATGAACAACAGGTATACACTCCAAACACACGGGGGCTACGCCTAATCAAAGCATCACAAGAAAATTTACAAATACAAGGGTATAGACAAGTCTCACACCTTACAAATACATCTTATAAAGTTTAGAGTGAACTATACAATATAACAGGATATCTACATCCTACAATTACATATGGCGACGAGCAGTTTCCTCGGCTGACACTCGATCAACCTCTTCAACAATCAGTCGAATAATCTCTTCGGCCGCAGGACGAACGACTGCATAATGAGGGGTCATATCGACTGGAGCATTACGGAGTCTAGCCACAGAGATAAAATTGACCTCAGGATGCCATAACCGGACAAAAGCAAGTGCTACTACGGATCCACAGATCAGCTGTTGGCGGGCGCACTCGCGAACTTCACCTACCCGACCAAAAATTCTGAGCAGATGGCTCAAATCTTCTGGACCTCTCTCCAGCGGATAGAAAGCACGATTCATAGCTATCAGAGCATCGTGACAGGAATCAACGAGTATCTTAGCCTGGCCTACACGATACTTAAACGTATCCAGAATGAAGCCTCGACTGCGGTCAGACCAGAAGTTGTTTGCATGTGGTTTAGAGCTACTGGCTTCATGAGCAATATGGTTATCTACCCAATGCGCTTCACATAGACCATTAGGATCAACAACTACGAAGAAAGGTACAACAAAGTTAAAGGGTGAAAAGGAAGTAATCAAACAAAGTGCTAGGGGGCTCGCATGCTTACAAAGCATATCTTTGACCACAGCTGCCAGCTCTTCCATCACGACCTGTTCACGCTCGGCAGCAAGTTTTGTTTCGATTTGGCCACATCAGCCACTCCACGCAAAGCTTTCGACTTGCGTTCGCCATCAGCAACGCGATCACAAAGAGAGGCAAAGGTACCAGCATCGGCAACAAGGCGATCCAATCGCACAGCAGATCCACTCGACGACTCCGCGCTAGCACCTACTACCTGGAAAGAGATGAAGAAAGTTAAGATACATGTCAAGATTCCCCACTCGAGAAATACACCACCTACTTAACATGTGATCGGGGGCTACTCCCATCGGGAGGAACTCATAACGATCAATTGCAAATAATCACATCCCAGACGTCAAAGAACACTTCGATTAAAGGAAATATACGGGAATACATCCCAAGGTTTATTACATTGAGAGAGTAACTTGAAAGCAGTCTATCCTATGGAACTACAGAGGTACTGCCACTCGCGACAGGCTGCCCCTTGCGACTAGCATAAGCAATCAATTCAGATAGCTTCCTGGCAAGGGCTTCAGCCGGATCGCCGAAAGGACGAAGCGCTACCTTTTTGCATGTGGCATCATCGAAGGGAAGACTCGAGTACGCCTCATCCAGGCCTGCGACTCCATGCGCCAATGCAAACTGGATAGCAGTCTTCGCCCACATTCAGACTGGGCAACCGAGTAAGCCTGAAGAAGATCATCCTCTAGGAAAACCTTGAGAAGACCATCCAGCGTGGGTGGAACCGCGGCATCCACCAGAAGACGCTCGTGGAATTGCGTCAGCACTCGAGTGGCTTCGCCGACGAGGGAGCAGATCCCACTTGCGTGTCTCTGGAGCTGGGCGCAAGAATTCGTCAGGACGTCCACTCGTTGAACCCCAGGCAGCTCCAGCGCAATGCCAAGAACCTCTGCAAAAAAGCGTCATAAATTCCTAAAACAGCCAATTGAGTCACAACACAACGGAAATTAAGCGCAACTTACTCGCGAATTTCTGAGCCAGAGGGCGAATGAAGCCAACAAGATCATTCTCCTGTTTAGCGCCAGCCTCCTCCAGTTGCTTCAGCGCGCCCTGGGCCTCAGCGAGCTTCCCCTCGAAGTCAGTCGACTGCTTGCGAGAGGATTCAAACTCCTTTCGAGCAGCCTCCAACTCGGCTTCAAGGGTTTTTACCCGAGTGACAGCATCAGTTTTCTTGGCCTTCAGGAGATCAACTTGAGCTGCACAACAGTGAACTTTAGCCTAAGAAAATTTTATGATCAAAAGGAATAAGCGAAAGGGAACAAATCAATTTACCTTGGAGAGCTTGACCATCCGCGACAAGTCGATCACGATCCACCCGAAGGGATACGCAATCGGCCTCAGCCGAAAGTACGCGGCGACCAATGGTTGTGAGAGAATCAATAAGAGATTGCAAAAACACAAGACGAAGGTCAAGTCAGAAAAACAAAAAGGAAAGAAATTGAGCCTATTCACGACTGCAAACAGTCGAGTATAGCCTCGGGGGCTACTCCCATCGGGAGCACTGCCGTGCACCCGATAAAAGTCAAGAAAAGAAAGAAGCTTAAATATTGAGTCTGTAGCCAATCACAAACGATTTGACCACAGCCTCGGGGGCTACTCCCATCGGGAGCACTGTCATGCACCCGATAAAAATCATAAGTAAACAAAGTGAAAGATGCAAGAAAGGTGACAAGGCTTACCTGGCCCTGGGCGGTGCGCAGAGGGTCAGCCGAGCTACCTGACGCTTCTTTCGAAGCCGAGGCTCCACCCGCAAAGCTAGGCAACTTGTAATCAGTAGCCGCAGCTGCTGGAGCTGGGCTCGGAGAATTCTGGACAGCCTTAGCGATTGGAGTTTCGTCCGCGACAGCATCCTTTTTCTTCGCGGAAGGAACAGAGGAAGCAAACTGGCCAGGGCTGATGGATTGAAGCATGTCATGAAAAAACAACAACGTAAGGAAGAGTGAGAAGAAATTTTTGACTAGAGGATGATAGGAAAGAAAGAACTCACTCATCGTCGTCGTCGTCATCCAGCATATCCGCGTTCCAAGTGGTGGGGATATTCGACTTGGGGCGGGAGGAGGAAGCACGTTCAAAGGAGTCACGATGAGAGGCTCGGCTGCCTTTTCAGATCCTCCACCCAAAGAATTATCTTTGGAGGTAGCTTCATCGTCCCCTCCCTGCGGCGCTTGCGATGATGGAGGTCGCTACCCGACTCTTCCACATCATCCAAAGAACCATGCTCAGAACTCGAGTCGGCTTCAGCGACGCTGGTGTCAAGGGGAGCCTCAAAGTTGCTCGCCAGCAAATCTGAAGCATCCTCAGCAGAAGTTGGCGGGTAGCAGGTTGCAACCCCCATGCTCTACAGAAGAAAAGCAAGAAGAAGGAGAAAAGAGAAAGCTCAGACAAACAAACTCTCGAGTGACAAAAAAAGTTAAAGCAGAGAAGAGAAGAACTTACATCAGATGGAGGAGACCTTGAAGCTTCGAATGATGCAATGGGGCAGATGTCAAAGGACTCGCCCACCTTCAGCTTGGTGATAGCCGTGATTTTCTTCTCGAATTCGGCATTCGAAAGTTCTTCTCGGCTCACACGGCTGGGGTCTTCACTGCCCTGGTACTCCCACATGGTTGAAGGCCTATCCTGAAGGGGCTGGATCCTACGCCTGAGGAACACACTCGCCAGATGCAAGTCGTTCAGCGCGACTCCTGTAGTTTGGTCGCGAAGAGCTGCTACCTTGGCGAGTAGCGGGGCGATGACTCGACTCTCTTCGGCTGAGAGCTTGTGCGCCCAGGACTTTCGCCGCTTCAAGACAGCGAACGGGTGGAATTCATGAGCTCCACCCGCGTTGTTATCAACAACATAGAACCACTTCCTCCTCCACCCTTGCGCGGAGTCGATGAAGTGCATATCGAAGTAGGAGCTATCCGACTTCGCCTCGATTCCGAAGCCACCAGTGCGCAGCGTCTCTCCAAGCTCAGTCTCTACCCGCGATTTCTCGCGGAAGGCTCGCACTTTGAATAGGGCTTTCCAAAGGCCCCAGTGCGGGCGGATGCCCAGGAAGCACTCGCAAAGTACGATGAAGCACGAGATGTGTTGCGCCGCATTTGGAGGCAAATCATGGAGCTCTATGCCATAGACATACAACAAGCCAAGAAGAAAAGGATGGAGGGGGAGCGAGAGCCCGCGCGAGACGTGATCCGTAAAGATCACGCGCTCGTTTGCGTGAGGGTTTGGTACCTCTTCCTTTTTGCCGAGGCGAACTCGCTTCTCGGTCTCGGGGGGCAGTAGCCCCTCCCTCTGCATCTCCTTGATGCTCTTGTTCGTCGTGTTGGCGGAGCGCCGGTCGCCTGACCGCGGGGTGGGTGGCACGGGAGAATCTTCGGGCGCCTTCGAAGCTGAGGCAGCAGCGCTGCGTTTCCTTCCTCCCGCCATGGGAACTTGCACGTGCTTGCAGAGGAGGAGATGGGCGCGAGGAAGAAGAAGACAGGGAAGCAAATGACCGGAAGGTTTTCACTTTCCACCTAAGGACGGTATATATATACAGGGGCACTCGATCTCAGTCGTTCATCGAGCAACGTGGCACCCATCGCGGCTTCCACGCGTGGAGCGGAAACGAGGAGGCGGTGAAAGTTGTTTCGTGCCACGATTTTAACAGCAGATCGTGCGCATTTACTGCACACGACTCGCGGAAAAAACGGAAACGACGTCTCGTTTCCGGTCAAAAACTGACAAGGTGGGCCAGCATACCTGTTCTCACTTCGTCATGTCCCATCGTTAGGAGTCAGAACGAACAAAGTGTGCAATGACGTCATTGCGCACCTCATCAGACCCGAAAATTCCCTCGGGTAGGATCCCAGACACGAAATTTGCTTCGTATGGGCATATCAAGACACGAAAACTCTTTCGCATAAAAGCCCCAGACGCGAAATTTTCTCTCCAATGGGCATAACAAGGTTTCCAGACAGGAAAACTCTTTCGTATGGACAAAAGATTACAAAACACAAAAATCTTTGTACATAAAAAACAAGGGAGTTATTTTCACTCGAAATATCTCTAGACAAAACTTGCGAGTGCGTAGCTCCTGCCACTCGGTTATACGATGTACACACATCACCTCCCTGGATCGTTCGACCGACTAGGCACATCCGGATGCCGTATTCTTTCAAATACAAAGGTAAGGCCCAAAAGATCTCTCTTGAGGGCCTAGAATCGCACTCAAGCTGCGTCCTCCGGTAAATTTCCGTGTCAACAACACGAAGAAAAATCCTAGCGGACGCGCCGGGTACCCCTATAGGTTAAATTCGACTCGATAAGACCTCTACAGCCCCGTCGCAATGATCACCTCATCGGATTCGAGTCGGAGGTCTCGAATCTGTGTAGGCCAGAACTGTTTTTTCCCTAGATGCAATTAATTGGCCCTGAGCTTTCGGGAGAGCCAAGCAACTGAGCCATATCCTTCTGCGAAAACAGCCAAAAATACGGGCACTTTCATCACTCGATACTCGGGTATAAAAACTCATCACACAGGGTACACGCCCTCCAAACGGAAAATGATTGAAGCAATCAGCCGAAGGAATTCAAGGCAAGACTTTGAGCGTCTAGCCGGCAAGAAAATCTCAATCGAGTAAACGCTTGGGGGCTACTGACGAAGGGATAAACCCTGGACCTATCAGGTAAGGATACCCGGTCCAAGGCCCAAGACCTAATCCCAAGAGGAGATGATGTATACTATTCTAGAAGGCCCAGTTGAAGCCCACCCGCAAGGCCTTGCGGGTCAAGTTAGGAAACTTGTAACCGACTTTAGGTTAGGGTTTGAGGACCCCCGGGTACGGCTTGGGACCTGGCCACCTATATAAGGCCAGGAGAACCACCAGGAAAGGGACAAGAAATATCGCACCACCAAAGCCTCGAGATCGAGATCATACTCTCGACTTGAGCAACCCCCATTGTAACCGATCTACTCGTGAATACAGATCGACAGAAGCAGTAGTAAGGGTTTTACCTCTACGAGGGCCCCGAACCTGGGTAAATCGTGCCCTCTGTTTAGCCGACGATTGTCACCAGCGCCCACAGGTTCTCCTAATCGAAACCCTATGGGTTCACCCGAGGGACTTGTTGAGATGCAGATTCGACAAGGCTGACCACCATTCGAATATTACTCTCGTTGGCGGCCTCACATGGTCTTCTCGTCCATTAGATGGATGTTAAGACGGCTTTCCTAAATGGAGAGTTAGACAAGGAATTCTATATGCAACAGCCAGATAGCTTTGTGATAGATGGTCAAGAAGGAAAGGTGTGCAAGTTACTGAAATCTTTATATGGGTTGAAACAAGCACCTAAGCAATGGCATGAGAAGTTCAATACAACTTTAACACATGTTGGCTTTGTTGTTAATGAAGATGACAAATGTGTATACTATCGCCATGGTGGGGGCGAAGGAGTTATATTGTGTTTGTATGTTGATGACATACTGATATTTGGGACCAACCACAAAGTAATCAATGAGGTTAAGTCGTTTCTATCCCAAAACTTTGAGATGAAAGATCTTGGTGTGGCTGATGTTATTTTGAACATCAAGCTATTGAGAGACAATGAGGGTGGGATTACACTTCTGCAATCTCATTCTGTTGAGAAGGTTTTGAGTCGTTTTGGATATTCGGACTGCAAAATTTCTCCAACGCCATATGATCCTAGTGTGCGGACTCGAAAGTTCAAAGGCACAACTAAGGATCGGTTGAGGTACTCTCAAGTAATTGGTTCACTCATGTACTTAGCAAGCGCTACGAGGCCTGACATCATGTTTGTTGTGTGCAAACTAAGCCAGTTTGTCTCCAATCCGGGTGATGTGCATTAGCATGCTGTAGAAAGAATTATGAGCTATCTGAAAGGTACCGTGAACCATGGACTTCACTACAGTGGATATCCTTTGGTACTTGAAGGGTATTGTGATGCGAATTGGATCTTTGATGCTGATGAGATGAAAGCCACAATGGGGTATGTGTTTACCCTTGGAGGTGGTGTTGTTTCCTGGAAGTCTTGCAATCAAACGATCTTAACGAGATCGACAATGGAACCAGAATTAACAGCATTAGACACGTCTAGTGTCGAAGCAGGATGGCTTCAATATCTTTTGATGGACTTACTTGTGGTTGAAAAGCCAGTACCGTCTATCCTTATGAACTGTGACAATCAAACAGTAATTGTCAAGGTGAAGAGTTCAAAGGACAATGCACAGTCCAAAAGCACATAAAAATGAGATTAAAAGCTGTCAGACATTTGAGAAACTCCGGAGTGATAGAGGTGGATTATATCTAGTCGGCTAAGAATCTGGCAGATCCCTTTACTAAAGGGCTATCACGTGTTGTGATAGAAAGTGCATCGAGGGAGATGGGTATGAAACCCATATGAGTTGCCATGGCAGTAACCCAACCTATGTGATCGGAGATCCCGTGAAGTGGGACCTGGGAAAACAAGCTAGTGGTTAACTGAGGAGAGTAATTTTTACTAACCCACTCCACTGGAGATGCAGTACTCTCAAAAACTGTATGGCAGATTGACTTTTGTCTTAATGTGTTCCAAGGCTTGTATAAGCAAGATGCTATCCTATAGAGCGATATTTGGAGGAACACACCTATATAAGCCTGACTGCTGGTCATAATCTATGAGACTGGGTGATCTCTAATAAGTTCATGAATAGGCCAGGAGTATGACTAATATGCTCCACCCGAGGGGTCAGCCTTCGACAGTCTAGTACTGGCAAGACATTTAGTGAAACTATTTTACGCCAAACTGACAATTCAAGGCATAGTCCATTGTTCAGTTGTTATGTAGTGTAGTTACTTGTTCTAGGTGGATGTTCAACCTTAACAGGTCTCCACTAAAAATTCCGGTATATAAAAACAGCGAATGGAGCAGAGGACAACACCATTGGTCTTCGGAATCTGGTGGGGGATTGCTGAAATTTGGGATGGGCTTTTAGCCCATTAGGCAATTTCTATTTAATCCCTAAGGCCCATGCAACCATAGCAAGTGGTGGGAGTTTAGTCTCATATTGCTAGTTGGAAGAGTTTTGCACCAGTTTATAAGGTGAGCTCTCTCCCCACTAGTGTGAGTTGGTATGAAGAGAGAGAAGTTGCGGAGGTGTTCCACACGCGCGCTATTCCTCCTCCGCCGCCCGCCTCGCCTCGTCACTACAGCCGTATTGATCGCGTGTAATAACCGCGCGCACTAAAACGCCGCCTTTATCACGTGGTAACGGATGTAGTAAACACCAATTGAATTGACCGTTCTGCTACTCGGCCGTGCCTATAAACTGGAGGCTCAGGCGGACACAGAAAACACAACTCATACACGCTGCCTCTTTGCGCCCACTGTCGTTCCATCTCCTGTTGCTGCCGCCGGTGATCCCATCCCGTCGACCGCGTACACGGCCGACGGGAGAGCAGGCCTCCGAAACCCCGCCTCTCTAGATCCTGTACGGGAGAGAGGCGATTAGTTTTTTGGGGAGCGTCTCCTACGCGACTGCTCGCTGCCGTACATCTACTTCGACTACTACCGCGTCGCTCTCTTCGTCAACATGTCCACCGAAGCTGAACGTGTTACTGCCGCCGAGGCCGCCACTGCTGCCACCGAGGCCGCCTCTGTTGCCGCTGCTGCAACCGCCGCCGCGGCTGCCGCCTCTGCTACGGCTACTGCCAATTGGCCGACTGCAGGGTATAATACGTTTATCCCTGTCCTTATTATTTCTATGTGTGCAATACTAGTAGTTTGCGTAGATTTATTTACTATAAATCTAGTATGCAGGAACATGGTTAAATATCAGTATGTTTATGTCATGTTCATGATTTATACTTGGATTGATTTAATTTGTAAATTGCCTAAATTCTTAACACTAATTACAAGCTTATGTTCTGTGTGAGCAAAAAAAAAACCCCGCCTGATAATCCTCTACAAGAGAGCATCGGCCTTTTACCATTATATTAAGAATCATTCTTATATTTATTTATTAAGTGCTAATATTGTCCCAAGTTTGATGAAATGTTGCTTTTACTTTTGGAGTTATAAGTTAATCGTGACCACTTAATTTTCTTGAATAGGTGATTTTGTATCTTTTGATTTTTTTATAATTGAATACTAATAAAGTGTATTTGATTTAGGGGAAAGTTCTAATTAAAATGCGTATGAATCTTATGATGTTACACCATGCAATTGCATGTTTATGCACAATGAAAACTATTTTTGTCAGCTATTGACTGATATTGCGTCTATAATTAACGTTTCACAATTTTTTGAATATTTTAATTTCCAAGATATCCATAATCACAATATGAGAATACGTATTTCTCATGAAAAATTACAGTTGAAATGTTGTACAAGCCGTTTCTGGAAAAAAAAACCAAACACCCCAATTGACAACGGAAAAAACAAACACAAATCTCTTAAATTCGCGGAAATAACCCGTCAACAAACAACAAAGAAAGAACCATGATGCAAGCAGCGACAACGGGCACAGCAAAGCGCACCCTATCCTTCTAGTTCCATCTCTATGTTCTCAAGAAATCAGCTCACAAAATCTTCGCAAGGCCGAGCGTGGTGAAATACATCTTCATTGGACTCATCCTTGGGCTGATTGCTGGTGGCATGTGGAACATGCATCATTGGAACAAGCAAAGGAAGACCTAATCCTTCTACGACATGCTCGAGAAGTTTAGATCAATGTCGTTGTCGAAGAGTAGTTCTGGTGTGCGAAGTTCTATATATCAACTCTTTTATAATTTTTTGCCAGTATTTTTTTTGAAAATTTCCATGAAAAGAAGATTTTCATGAAAATAAGCACTACCATTTAGGAATATTGAACCGTTTTGAATTTGTTTTGTCCTTGTTTTTGACATATCAAATCATATTTATTGATGGTAAGATTCCTATCAAGCAGCTTATGAAACCCTTGATATTATCATGAACCGAACAAGCACAATTTATAACCGGTGACTATTTATTAAATTTACAAGGTATTGTTCTTTGGAATAGTTGGCTATACTCGTATGCCAAAAAAAATTCCAAAACTCAGACACTTGCACCATTTTGACATATTTTGGATTTATTTTGTGTGACTATGTTACAAAGTATACTTCCAAAGTACTCCCTCTGTCTCAATACATCCATCTCAACAACAATTATTTTGAAACGGAGGGAATATAAATCGTGTGTGGTTGACAAGATTTTAATAATATTTATTTAGTTATTAAGTGAATTATCCATGTCACAATTTCACATGATAGTAACACTTACATGACATGTCATTCTTCATGGCGCATAATTTCAGATTGAAAATATCCATGAAAATAGTAGGTCTGTGATACGTCTCCAACGTATCTATAATTTTCGATGCTCCATGGTGATATTATGCCAATTGCTACATGTTTTCTCCCTTCTTTATGTCATTTTTATAGATTTTCCGGACTAACCTATTAACAAGATGCCACAGAGCTAGTTCCCTGTTTTCTGCTGTTTTTAGTTTCAGAAAAGTTGTTCTGAAAATATTCTCAGAATTGGAAAATTTGAAGCCCGAAAGTCTTATTTTCCCCAAAAGCATCCCGAAGTCCCGAAAAGCCCCGGAGGGGGACCACAGAGTGGCCACACCATAGTGTGGCGCGGGTCCCCTGGTGGCGCCACCTGGTGGTGTGGGCCCCCTGGCCACCCCCCGGCATCGCCCTTTCGCCTATATATACTCCCCCGAGGGAAACCCTAGAAGAATCGACCTTTTTCACAAAATACATCCGTAGCTCCGCCGCCGCCGCCGACAAGTTTCAGGGGACATATATCTGTTCTAGCACCCTGCTGGGAAGGGGAAGTGCCCCCGGAAGTCATCTCCATCGACTCCACCGCCATCTCCATCGCCGTTGCTATCTCCTATGATGAGGAGGGAGTAGTTCTCCCCCGAGGCTGAGGGCTCTATGGTAGCTATGTGGTTCATATCTCTCTCCCATGGTGTGATCTACATGTGATCATGAGCTTTGTAATCTAGTTGAATAAGTAGATGTTACTCTTCGTCTTGTGTTACTCAAGTGTTTTATTCATATGAACTTTGGAGTCACCTTGTCCCGCGGTGTGAAGGTGACAGTGTGCACATCGTGTGTGTCTCCTCTATGAATTGTGGTGTTTGTCTAGTACCTTCTAGGGCGCTCATAGTGACAGTGTGGGGTTAACTAGACATGGAATGCTTACTTTAAGGAATACTTTTTACAGCCCTACGCAATGATTAGTGTTTGTTATCCAACCGGAGAGGGTTAAGAGTAGCATAGTGAATAGAAGATATCTAGTTATTCAATTATGTGATCATTGTTGAGAGTGTCCACTAGTTAAAGTAGGATCCCTAGGCCTTGTTCCCAAGCATTGAAACACCGTTTTCCGCCCGTTCTGCTACATGTTTGCTTGCTGCCATATTTATTTCAGATTTCTATTATTACTTATAACCATCCATATTACTCGCATTTCACTATCTCTTCGCCGAACTAGTGCACCTATATACCTGACAAGTATATTGGGCGTGTTGGGGACACAAGAGACTTCTTGTATCTTAATTGTAGGGTTGCTTGAGAGGGATATCTTTGACCTCTACCTCCCTGAGTTCGATAAACCTTGGGTGATCCACTTAAGGGAAACTTGCTGCTATTCTACAAACATCTACACTTGGAGGCCCAACACCGCCTACAAGAATAGAAGCGTGCGTAGACATCAAGCTCTTTTATGGCGCTGTTGCCGGGGAGGTAAGGTAAAAGGTACTCGCATCCTCGGGTGTGAGTGCTCGAAGTTATTTCCTTTAGATTCTGCAATTATATCTTTTTTTTCTTGTTTTTATTTTCACTAGTTAGGCTTATTTTTACTTGTTACTTGTTTTTATCTTTATGCTTAAATGGAAAAAAAAAATGAGAGGGCTTTATAATATTTATGTTGAGTTAGGACATGAAGTGTTTGAAGAGAAAATTTAAAAACCTATGGAACTTTATTTGCATGCTAATAGAAATGTTATTAGTATGAATTTTTTGAACACCACTATTGCTAATGCTATGGAAAATTCTAAGCTTGGGGAAGCTAGTTTATATGAAAACGATCTTTTTAGTTCTCCAAGCACGGAGGAGAAAATTTGCTTTGATGATGAGCCTACGCCTGTTACATATGGTAGTGATCATGATTGGGAAAAGCACACTACTTTTGACATTGAAAATGATGATATAGAAAGCTCTAAACTTGTGGATGATGTGTTTGAAAATCCTTTTGCTACTGATGATTATATGTTTGGTACATCCGCTCCTAGTAAAAATGATGATATGTTTACAAATGAACACATTTTGGAGGATAACTATTCTATTGCTTATGATGATATTATTCTTCCTATATATGATGATTACAATGATGAATATGATATTTCTAGTCCACCTACTATTGAGGAGAAAATTTATTTTTATGATACTATGCCTCCTATATTTGATGCTTATGGTGATGAGAATAATACTGATAGCTATTTTGTTGAATTTGCTCCCACTACTATTAATAAGAATGTCTATGCTTATGTGGAGAGTATTAATTCTTTTATGCATGTGGCTCGTGATAAGAATGTTTTATGTGATATCTATATTGTTAATTTTATTCATGATGCTACTTAAATTTATTATGAGAGAGGGAAACATGGTTTTATGCATCTCAACAATAATAAGTTTCCCCTCTTTATGTTGAAATTTTTGAAGTTGCACTTATTTTGTCTTCCTATGCTAGTCACTTTGTGCTTCGTTGACTTGTTTTTCTACAAGATTCTTTTTCATAGGAAGTGGGCTAGACTTAAATTTGTTTTACATTTGATTCTTGATGCTCTTTTTTGCTTCAATTAATATTTCTCATGTGAGCATCTTCTCAAATTATCATGCCTAGCTAAAAGGCTTTAAAGAAAAGCACTTCTTGGGAGATAACCCATGTTTTTATTTTTGCTTTGTTTCTCTCTGTTTTATTTGAGTCAAAGGGTTGTATACTTCTGTAGAAACTCCTTTATATCTTTATTTTCATGTATTATTTGAGCCAAGTAAAGCCTTTAGTGGAAAGTTGAGACTATATTTCGGATTTCTGCGTAGGAAACAGATTTTTGCTGTCCAATTTTAAAATCGTATAAAACCACAGAAAATTCAAAATGACCTGAGATTTTTTTGTGCGTCATCCTGGGATATATATGCAACTTTTCTTAGTTGACCACTTTTTTATTTGAGCAACATAAGCTTTTCGAAAAAAATCATCTTTACCTGTTGTCCCGTTTTGACAGATTTCTGCCAATAATTGCATTTGCATCTTAATCCCTTTCTTTTGGTGTTCTTTTGAGAAAAAGAGTTTTAAAAGAAGTTGTGACAGTAGATAATGTGTTTATGAGTGTTAGTCTTGTGTTGAAACTGAACCATGTGAATTTATTATTTCTATTGCACTAACGTTGTTAATGAAGATTGTGAGAAGTTTGGTGTTAAGGAAGTTTTCAAGGGTCAAGAGAAGAGGATGATATGATGTGATCAAGAAGAGTGAAGAGCTTAAACTTGGGGATGCCCTGGAGGTACATCCCACCAAATTCCAAGAATACTCAAGCGTCTAAGCTTGGAGATGCCCAAGACATCCCCTTCTTCATCGACAAATTATGAGGTCACTTCTAGTGAAACTATATTTTTATCCGGTCACATCTTATGTGCTTTACTTGGAGCGTATTTTATTTTTTGCTTTCAGTTTGTTTAGTTTTCTTTGTTGTAGTTTATGGTTGGATCTTATCATACTTGTGTGGGAGAGAGACACGCTCTGTTTTCATTGCTTAGAACACTCTTGTTTTCATTCTTATTGTTGTGTGAATGTTCACCTTTTTTGATAGTACTACGTTTAGCCTCTGTTTTCATGCATCTCTTATTCAGAGATGTTAGTTTTAGTAGTGTTATGTGAGTACTCCCATGTTTGCTTGCCGTATCATGTAGATTTTTTTTAAACATTTCTTGTATGGTGCTTGTTGTGAAAAGAAACTACTGCTTGAAGTAGAATTTTTAATGGTGCAAGTAGAAGATTGTATAGACTGTGGCTAGAACTTTTTCATATCATGCTAGATATTATTTTAGTTTTAAAGCCTTGTGGTTATTGAGTAGCATGATTAGCCTCAAATAGTTGAGAGTGTTTAATGTGCTATTGAAAGATTCATGAGTTGGTCTTGTCATATTAAAGAATAAGTTTGTGGTATTCTCTTTTGAATGTTTTATTTGGTTGAGTGGCGCATGCTCACACCATGTTTATGACTATGAACCATTCACTAATAGCCTCTATGATCATTTAGTTTTTGAACTTGTGATACCGCTTATGCTTTAATTAATGATGTTTATGTCGCTATGCATGATTATGGCTCTTATGCTCTCTTGATTTGTCGCTCCCAGTCTTTTGCTAGCCTCCACATGTACTGAGTATGAGCTCTACTCGTGCATCCAACTCCCTAAAACCAAGTTTTTCTCATTGTGTCCACCATACCTACCTACATGTGGTATTTAACTGTCACTCCAAGTAAATTGCTCATGTGTTACCTTTAAAACCTTCAAAATTACTCCTACTTTATGTTCCTGTTTTTGCTCACGAGGACTAAATAGAGAATCTTTATCTCACTTGTTGATTGGATTTCACACCCTGGACTAGTGGCTTCATCCGCTTAACCAATTGATAGAAGAGCTGGCAGCGGGGTGCCCAGCCCCAAATTAACACACACAAAATCTCTTCACTATTTTTGCCCCTGATTTATCAGCCAAAGCATAATTGTGTAAATAAAAGTGAAAGAGGGATGACCTTCTATACCAGTTGCGTCCTTCATATGGGAGCCGCTCTTGTGGAATCTAGTTGGCTTGTGACGTACTGTATTTTCTGTTTACCATTCGTTGACATTAGTATACATCTGTGATACGTCATAAACGTATCCCTAATTTCTGATGCTCCATGATGATATTATGCCAATTGCTACATGTTTTCTCCCTTCTTTATGTCATTTTTATCGATTTTCCGGACTAACCTATTAACAAGATGCCACAGAGTCAGTTCCCTGTTTTCTGCTGTTTTTTAGTTTTAGAAAAGTTGTTCTGTAAATATTCTCGGAATTGGAAAATTCGAAGCACAGAAGTCCTATTTTCCCCGGAAGCATCCAGAAGACCGAAGAGGAGTCGAACAGGGGCAGCAGGGGGGCCACACCATAGGGTGGCACGCCCCCTGGCCGCGCCAGCTATGGGTGTGCCCCCGGCCTCCACCGCCTTTGCCCTTTCGCCTATTTAAGCCCCTCAGATGGAAAACCCTAGACACCTGATCAAAATCCCCGAAAAAGTTCCGCAGTTGCCGTCACCGTCAACCCCAGATCAGGGGGTTCTGAAGTTGTTTCCAACACCCTGCCGGAGAGGAGATCATCATCGGAGGCTTCTACATCATCATGCCTACCTCCGGAGTGCTGCGTGAGTAGTTCATCCTTGGACTACGGGTTCGTAGATGTAGCTAGATGGTTGTCTTCTCCTCATATCCCTCCATGTTTAGATCTCGTGAGCTGCCTATCATGATCGAGATTGATCTTATGTAATTCTCTATGCTGTGTTTGCTGGGATCCGATGAATATTGACCTTATGCCAAGTTGATTATAGTTTTTATTTGCATATGTTATTTGTGATCTTGCATGCTCTCTGTTGCTAGTGGTTATTTTGGCCAAGTAGTTGCTAGTGACTCCAAGAGGAAGTATTTATGCTCGACAGTGGGTTCATGCTTCCTTGTTACCTTGCTCGAGTGACAGAAACGTGAAGGGGGAGGATGTGCTGTTGCCATTAGGGAGAAAACATCGGTGAGAGTGCCCGCGTGCATAATCATTACTTACATTACACACTTTGTTTAATGCAATTATCTGTTGCTTGCAACTTAATACCTGAGGGGGTTCGGATGATAACCCGAGGGTCGATTATTAGTCATAGATGCAGATGAATGTCGGTCTATGTATCTTGTTGTAATGTCCGCACTAAATACCATAGTAATATTCATGTCATATTGTGCGCTACGGTGCAACCTTTATTTGTCAATTGCCCAGCTGTGATTTGTTCACCCAGCATGCTATTTTTATGGAGAGACACCACTAGTGAAACTATGAACCCCGGTCCATTTTTCCACACTATTAAACAAACCGCAACAAGTTCCTGCTTTCTTTGCTTACTGCAAGCATACACAGTTTTCCACACTATACGTCTAATCTTTGTTTTCAGCAAGACCGGTGAGATTGACAACCTCACTGTACCGTTGGGGCAAAGTATTTTGGTTGTGTTATGTGAAGGTTCCACGTTGTTGCTGACACCGGTGAAGCGCCAGCACCACCGTCAGTGGCATCACCTTCCAAAGATTCTCTTTCTCCTACTAGATTGATAACCCTGGTTCTTAACTAAGGGGAAAACTCCTACCGTTGTGCTCATCACACCTTCCTCTTGGGGTTTCCAACAACGCAGAGAAAGGATTCAACTCTGCCAGCAATCAATCTCCCAAAATATAGACACTCCTCCATGGTATGTGATTGTTGGCAGGCACCCGAGGATTCGGTTAGCCATGGTTTGTGAAAGATGGATGGTAGGAGTGTCAAACTTTTAATACATCTGTTTAATAAAATAAAAAGCTCTAGCACATGAGTGATCCCTGCTTCCCTCTACGAAGGGCCTTTCTTTTACTTTTATGTCGAGTCTCCATCTTCTAACTTTATGCACAGTTGAGAGAGCATTATTGCCATTCTGAGTTTTATATGCATTTGTCCCAGAAACATTATTAATTGATTCATGATTTGTTATTGCTTGTTCTCAAATTATTTGCTCTAGTCTTCCTCATGAACTTTGAAGGTGTCCTGCCATTTATGTTTTGCCCCACTCTTAAGGACTAGCGAAATACCACTTTACCATGCTTTCTCTATACTTGAAACAAACATATATCTTTCTTTGCATTGTTATTCATGATCTTTTATTTGAGATACTTCTCATGATGCAAAGTGATTGCTATACTTTATTATTAAAGTTATATTTATCATGTTTGTGTTAAAGTTCTATGATCTCAGCTTACATATGATTTTACATTTTTATGATCAAGTTTATGTTAGTAGCATGTCACCTCAGAAATTATTGTGTTTTATCGTTTACCTCCTCGAGGACGAGAAGAAACTAAGCTTGGGGATGCTTGATACGTCTCGAACGTATATATAATTTCTGATGCTCCATGATGATATTATGCCAATTGCTACATGTTTTCTCCCTTCTTTATGTCATTTTTATCTATTTTCCGGACTAACCCGTTAACAATATGCCACAGAGCGAGTTCCCTGTTTTCTGCTGTTTTTAGTTTCAAAAAAGTTGTTCTGGAAATATTCTCGGAATTGGAAAATTCGAAGCCCCGAAGTCTTATTTTCCCTGGAAGCATCTAGAAGTCCCGAAGAGCCCCGGAGGGGGGCCACAGGGTGGCCACACCATAGGGTGCCGCGGGTCCCCTGGTGGCGCCACCTGGTGGTGTGGGCCCCCTGGCCACCCCCGACATCGCCCTTTTGCCTATATATACTCCCCCGAGGGAAAACCCTAGAAGAATCGACCTTTTCCACAAAATACATCCGTAGCTCCGCCACCACTGCCGACAAGTTTTGGGGGACATATCTCCGTTCTGGCACCCTGCTGGGACGGGGAAGTGTCCCCGAAAGTCATCTCCATCAACTCCACCGCCATCTCCATCGCCGTTGTTGTCTCATATGATGAGGAGAGAGTAGTTCTCCCCTGAGGCTGAGGGCTCTACGGTAGCTATGTGGTTCATCTCTCTCTCCCATGGTGTGATATATATGTGATCGTGAGCTTTGTAATCTAGTTGAATAAGTAGATGTTACTCTTCATCTTGTGCTACTCAAGTGTTTTATTAATATAAACTTTGGAGTCACCTTGTCCCGTGGTGTGAAGGTGACAGTGTGCACATCATGTGTGTCTCCTCTATGAATTGTGGTGTTTGTCTAGTACCTTCTAGTGCGCTCATAGTGACAACGTGGGGTTAACTAGACATGAGAATGCTTACTTTAAATAATGCTTTTTGCAGCCCTACACAATGATTAGTGTTCGTTATCCAACCAGAGAGGGTTAAGAGTAGCATAGTGAAGAGAAGATATTTAGTTATTCAATTATGTGATCATTGTTGAGAGTGTCCACTAGTGAAAGTAGGATGCCTAGGCCTTGTTTTCAAGCATTGAAACACCGTTTTCCGCCTGTTCTGCTACATGTTTGCTTGCTGCCATATTTATTTCAGATTGCTATTATTACTTATAACCATCCATATTACTCGCATTTCACTATCTCTTCGCCGAACTAGTGCACATATATAACCTGACAAGTATATTTGGTGTGTTGAGGACACAAGAGACTTCTTGTATCTTGCAGGGTTGCTTGAGAGGGATATCTTTGACCTCTACCTCTCTGAGTTCGATAAACCTGGGGTGATCCACTTAAAAGAAACTTGCTGCTGTTCTACAAACCTCTGCACTTCAAGACCCAACACTGTCTACAAGAATAGAAGTGTGCGTAGACATCAGTCTGCCATCCGGATGTTTTTCCTATACAGACGGCGTTGCCTTGTGAATAACATAGAATATAGTTTAAAATGTTTTTTCTTATATCAATAAATCTACGATAAGGATAGCGTGAGAGAGGCGGCCAAGCGATCTAAAAAACCCATCTAGGGTTGCGACCCCTTGCCGGTGATGATAACGGTCCATTCTGTCTCTGGTGGCCTTAGAGTCTTGGAGGCGTGGTGGATCACGACCTCTCGCCGGCGGGAGGGTTCCCGTCCTTTTTTTAGGTATTTTTCTCGCTGTCTTCTTTGAGATGTTGAGGCAACGACTACATCTTGAAATCAAAATAAGGTGTATTCGTCCTATCCTCGCTCTGGTGGTGCGGCTAGCACCAGCGGAGGGCGCGTGGAGGCGTTTGTCCGACAAATATCGTGGGATCCAATCCGTTTTCCTGTTCGTCGGTGTTGTTGCAGGTCCAACTCTTTTGATCTACGGTTGTCATCATTGGCGATGGTTACCGCTCTGGTGCGCTGGTCTTTCGGGTCCTAGCATGACGACTTCCTGTCTATCTACTACAACAAGCTCTACTAGGATAAGATTTGCCCGGCTCCGGAGAGGGAGGGGTGAGAACGGCGGCGCGCCTTCGGCTCGCTTCGGTGTATGTAGTCGTCGCTAGGTGGTCTAAAGACCTATTTGTACTTTTTTTTTTTGCTTTTAGGATTCTTTGTACAGTTGTTGATGATAAATAAGTTGGTTGGACTTTTCGCAAAATAGAATAAAATAAATCTGCGATAAAGTGGACATTTGTATCACTTGAGGCAGCAGGTCATCTAGTCCAGGTAAAAAAGAAAGAAAAGAAAAAAGCCCCTCTATTTTCGTCATCGCTGCTTCCAGCGACACAAGAGAGACGGGTAGGGTTCCTTACGGCCGAAGCGGACACGCGCGCACGCCTACCATTACACAGCACCACACCATAACTTGACAGTCCACCCGCCGCCTCGCGCCTCCAAAACCCTCTCCTCCCCCTTCCCCCCCGCCACCTAGGGTTCGCGTCGCCTCGCCGCGCCGCCGCAGCCATGGGTTCCTCGCTCCCGCCCAAGGAGGCCAACCTCTTCAAAGTCATCGTCGTAAGCACCCCACCTCCCACCTTCCCCCTCGCTACTCGAATCGATCTGTTGGGCCTCAGAATCCGCTTCTCCGTGGCCGCGTCCCGCTCGATTCGGGAGTCTAGATGCACCCGGCGACTGGTGATGCTCCAGGGGAGTGGACGTATGCTGGGGTTTCGTTGTCTAGGCGATTGCTTGGGTCGCCAGGCTGGTATCCGGGAGAGGTGAAGCTTTGATTTGCGAGGATTGGACCAGCAGGTGATACCAGAGAAGCTGTAGCTTGGGAGACGGTGGTTTCACCAGTAGAGTCGCTAGTAGTTGCTTCACGGTTGGGGTTGGGCTTTCCTTCATCACGAGGCTGACTTTGTTGAAGTTGTGCTAAAAGCTAAAGATGTCATCATTGTAAAGAATTGTGTGCCATGTTATATTTAATCTGGCATCAACTCCTTTTCCTGAGTGTCATGTTAACAAATGCCCTCTTGTCACAGGGACTTGCATCTTAACATTGTCCATTAGCATTGTGTGATAGTAGTTCAGAGGTTGGGAGTGGTTGTCGGTCATAGTTTTACTATATGGGAATGTTGAAGTTTGTGGTAACACGAGCACTAACTACGCAGGAGGTCAAATAATATACTACTCCCTCCGTTCTAAATTAGATGACTCCCACATAGATGTATCTAGACATATTTTAGTGCTAGATACATCTATTTGAGAGTCATCTAATATGGAACGGAGGGAGTATTAGATACAGTTTTTTTGATTGTTTTATAGGAGCCTGGTTTTCTTGTTTAACATTTTGATGATTTGAGCATAGATAATGTTCTTCTAGAACTTAAAGTTACATAATTTGCATCATAGGCTTGCAGGGAGTGTGCTACTTTTGAGTTTTGCATGTCTCTCTGCTTAATAGCATGAACACATGTATTTGACTGCAGCATGATGGCTTTCCCCCTCCGAACATTCCATCCCCCAAGTTATCTGATGTTTTTATGTTTGCGTACACAGAAATCATATGAAACTAAGCAGTATAAGAAAGGGTTGAAGGCTGCGGATTCCATATTAAAAAAGTTTCCTGATCATGGAGGTCAGAAATATAGCATTTGATTATGTTTAACTTCTAGTGTTCTTCTCTTTCTCCCTGCAGCCTCCTCTGACCGCATAGCTACTTTGTCTCATTCCTTGTAGAAACTCTATCGATGAAAGGTTTGACACTAAATTGCATGGACCGGAAATCTGAAGCATACGAGCTTGTTCGCCGTGGCTTGAAGGTTCGTAATTAGTACAAGGGATTTGGCCCTAATTTTGTTTTGTGATGATTATAATAGTACAACTAATGTATCTATTTGCGCCAAACTTTTGCAGAATGATCTGAAAAGTCATGTGTGCTGGCATGTCTATGGGTTGCTTTACAGATCAGACAGAGAATACAGAGAAGCTATAAAATGTTACAGAAATGCTTTGAGGATCGATCCAGACAACATTGAAATTTTACGTGACTTGTCACTTCTACAGGTTGGTACGATAAACTATTTGCATTTCACCCCTATTTTCTTCCTAAATCATTTTTTGCTTAATTTGCGTCAGTGAACTTTGGTGCCTAATATAAGTCTGCATTCATCTTTACATATTTCTCATGTAATGTTCCTTCTATTGTTCATCATAGACTTGGCTACGTATTATATGCCTAATAGATGTTTGGATTCCAAGCATTTCATTTTGCTGAGGCCTTAGTATTGGATGAGAGAACAACGGAGGAAAATAGTATAACTAACTTCGTATGCCCGAGGTGTCGTTGTTATGAGTGTTGGTCACATTACATAACACTCCTAAGAAACCCTGTTTGATTTTACCAATACCATGCTTTTAAAATGTTTTATACTTGTCTGTTATTCAAGTCATTACTTGTTTGTTTAAGTGAATTGAGTGTTACAAAAGGTTTTCTACCTTCTAATGAACGAATTTATCCTTTTCACAGGCACAAATGAGGGACTTATCTGGCTTTGTTGAGACTAGACAACAGCTTTTGACATTAAAGCCAAATCACCGCATGAACTGGATTGGTTTTGCTGTAGCTCATCATTTGAGTTCCAAGTATGCCCCTTTCTTGGTACTGGTTAATTATCAATCAATTAAACTTGTATGGGCGTTTGAGCAAAGATAATAAAGTCTTGAACTCCTGCTCAATTCATTTGCTGAACATGGAATGCTAACATTCAAGTACCAGACATTCAGAATCTCTGTCGAATTCTTCGTAAGACTGGTGCGATATGCCACATGTCAGCAGTAAATAAGTATGGACTGACACTGACTATATACTCATGGCTGCCTATATCACATCAGTTATTGGATTACTTCCTCAAGATGGCTGACTATATACTCATGGCATAACTAATGAACAGAATGGCACTTAGTAATTTTTAGCAGGCGTGTTTGTATCTTGTGTTATCTCCTTGCTATGCCAGTTGTTTGGGTTTTCTTGTCTCATTATTCAGAAGCTGCTTGCTGTTGCATGTATGGCAAGATGTAACCTTTATGATACTAAAATTTCACCACTAATACTGTCGTTTCTGTTGCCTATTTGTAGTTCTTCCAAGGCGATAGAAGTACTGGAGGCCTACGAGGGGACGCTAGAAGATGACTATCCTCCAGAAAACGAGCGATATGAACACGGTGAAATGCTTTTGTATAAGGTGCCTACACTTCTCCCCCTTTTCTGGGTTGGGACTGCAGTACAAGTAACAACATCGTCAGTATCGGTTTACATCTAGCTTGCACTTCCATGAACACAGTGAACTCTATATATCTAGGGATCAAATATCTTTTCAGTCATGGTTTGGTCAATGCTATATCTACATGCAATAGCTGACATAGTGCTGTTGGCAAAATCTTCGGGAGTTGTTTATAAGCATTCCGTAATCCTGACGATAGCTTGCTGTCCATCTCTTCTTTGAACGTTGCTGATGTTTTTACTATGTTCTTAATTTTATGCCATTTGAATTATGTTTTTACGTTGATTTATTATGCTTACTATTGTTTTGGTGTGCCTTTCTGTTCTGTGTGCAGTATATTAGTTCCATTATTACTTTAGCTCCACTCTTTCATTCTAGATAAAGTTTGTTTCTAAATCGGTCAAGTGATATTTTATTTACCTTTTCCTACTCCAATACACACTGCTGTGGATGGTCAAACTTCAGTTACCAATATCTTTATGCACATTTAGATTGGACATATGGATGTGATTTCTGTAGTCTAAAAACCATCCTTCATATTTTGTAGCAATAGTGCAGTACCATCCTTCATGAACAAAATAAAATGAAATTGCTGGTCTCCTTGTCAATTTCTCAAATGTCACTTATTTATGGCTAGAGAAAGTACATGGTTCAGTGTGCGGTATAATTATCTGTCTTCGACCTTGCTCTGCTCCACCTTTAGTTTCAAAGTTACTTCATGCTCTAACTCTAGAATTGACTCACATTGTTTCTTGCTATTCATTATCGTGCTATTATGGTTTCTCAGATATCGTTGCTTGAGGAATGTGGGATGCTGGGCAGAGCCCTTGAGGAGATGCACAAGATGGAGAGTAAAATTGTAAGTCTTACCTTTCCACGTGTAAAGGAAAAAATAGAACTGTTGTATAACATGTTTCCTTCTTGAATTTCGTTTGCTAGGTTGACAAACTATCATTCAGAGAACAAATGGCGTGCATTTTATTGAAACTTGGCCGTTTTGAGGAGGCTGAGAAAATATATAGGTCCCTCCTTTTTATGAATCCTGATAACTACAAGTAAGATGCGTGTACTCATTCTTACACTTGCCTTCGTTGGTAATTTTTGTCTATGTACTTTTGCCGCTACTTCCTTTATATATCATGCCTGCTTTTCATCAATTTAGATATATACCTGTATTTTATGTACTGTAATCATTCTGGGGATAACTATATTTAGGCACTATTATTCTTCCACCTACTTAGTCATTTTATCAATAGATACAAACTTTAGAAGCTTTGGTGAATACCGTCTTTTCATATATGTGACCTGGCAAGCATTTTATTGTAACTAGATGAAAGTATGAAACTTTAGCCAGTCGAGCGATTTGACCATTTACACTACTTGTATTCTAAGTTGGTTACGATTATCTGCCTCGACATGCACAATTTCCGTGTAGCAAAACTTTGCATGCTTGGCTCATGCCCTTTTAGGCTTGAGTGGTGGTGTGGTTAATGTGGCAGGTGGTGTTTCTATCTCCAGCATGCAGTAATAAACAGCCACACGTTTGGGTTTAAAAAGGGAATTGTTGCAAAATTTGACCTAAAAAATATGATTTGAACTTGATTCTGGAATTCATCTGTATGCTGGGAGAAATACTGTACCTCCTTAGACAGTCCTAGCTGGTATGGTAAACCTTCTTCCGATGCTCTGAAATTAATTTTCACCCTTATCTTCTCAGGTACTTCATAGCCGTGCAGAAGTGCCTTGGGCTTTACTCTGAGAATGGTCAATACTCGGCTGATGATGTTGAACGGCTAAGTGCATTATATAAATCACTTAAGGAAGAATATAGTTGGTCATCAGCTGTTAAGGTAAAGCACCATAACTTCTAATTTCATTTGCATTGATATTATTTTGTTCTTTCTGTATCCATGGTTGAGACCTTTGGGGACACAGCAAAAAAACCCAAGGTGTAGGACTGTAGGCATATTTTATTTACTTCTTCTATTTTGACGAGAATTATTTTGTTCTATACTTGAAGTCAATTAATTTTATCATCTGTACTGACTGTAGGCAGGTCATATACTCGATAAACCATGAATCTAAATATTTCTCATGCATTTTTTGCAACAGCGCATACCTCTTGATTTCCTGGAAGGTGAGAAATTCCAGGAGGCAGCAGATAATTATGTCAGACCTCTATTAACCAAGGTATTATATTAATTTTGAAGTGATAGTTTGTTAGTTAGTAACTGAAAGGTGATTGTGGCATTTCACCTTTACATTTTTTTGGGCTTATTGGGCACCATGTTGTTACTCATTGTTATAATTGGTTGTAATGTGTCCCATATCTTGTAGGGAGTACCGTCACTTTTTTCTGATTTAAGCCCACTTTATGAGCACCCTGGCAAGGTAACACAACTTGTACCAGTCAACTCCATTTGCTTTTCTTATTTTACTGTTTGTGTTGCAAATCAGAGGGACATTTATGGGACAACTCTGAATTTTATTAATAGGCAAACATATTGGAGCAATTGTTTCTTAAGCTAGAAGATTCAATTAGGACTTCTGGATGCTTTCCTGGGAGGTAAAATCCTTTATGCATGGCCATTATTCCCGGATTTATCATGTATTATTTTATCCCAATCAATCTGAAACTGTATATTTATTGGTTGACACCTTTATCGGCCAAAGCTTCCTATCAGGTTGTAATTTCTTATCACCCAACCAAGACCTTTTCTCGTCGCCGAAACTAATTGAACTCTTATTTGGTAGCACATCAGGATATTTATGTGCTTGTACTGCTGTATCGATTTCCTATCTTCTCTTCCTTCCCTAAGATGCACAAAGTAATGAGGTAGAATCCTCTTGGAGGAGATAATAGGAGAGATTCGTTTGCAGGCATTGCTTCCTAAATGCAGTGCATCTTGTCAACTTTTCCTATGCAAGGAACGGTGATGCACACTTACTTCATATGACAGAATAATGAGACACCAAAGTTGTATTGTGAAAATATTCCACATTGTGCAAAACATTGATGCTGTCAGAAATCCTACACAGTTCTCTGATGTAATACTGCAGGTCTCAACTTGAAAGTGCTTTGCCCTTGTGTTGTTCTTTCCTAGCGCGCTCCTAAAAAAATTACTACCTATCACACTCCTTGAAAGGCAGTTGCATCGCTAACTGTTGCTGTATGATTTGTTTCTGTCTGCAATGACTTAATCTGCTAATCGAGCAACTTATTTCTTTGAACTGTTTCTTCTTGCAGTCCGCAGATGGAACCCCCATCCACGCTCATGTGGACTCTGTTGTTGGTTTCCCAGGTTAGCATTTGCTGTGAACACTTCTATATCTTCTGATGAACCGCCGAGTTACTTTTAACAAACCTTTTGAAGTTGCATCATTATGTTTGTCACTTGTCTTGATGCAGCACTATGACAGAAGGAGCCAGTATGATATTGCTCTAGATAAAATCGACGAGGCCATTCTACACACACCAACTGTGATTGATTTGTACTCCATAAAGGTACCCCCTCCCTGTGTGCGCACGTGTTTTACTTTGTATGGAATTACGCTTTATCACCATCTTTCCAATATATTATTCTCTGTGAATATCACAATCATCTGGAACTAAACTTTACTCTTAATTAATAGTTTCTTCAGATCTGGAACTAAACTTTACTCTTAATTAATAGTTTCTTCACTGTGGCTACTTGTACTAAATGCTAGTACATCTCATAATCATCTGGAACTAAACTTTACTCTTAATTGATAGTTTCTTAGTGTGGCTACTTGTACTAAATGCTAGTACATCTAATATATGGTTCCCTGTAAATTTTACAATAATCTCAAAGTTAATTTTACTCTTAGTTAGCGGTAAACTTGGCGCAGCGGTAAAGCTACTGCCTAGTGACTATGAGGTCACGGGTTCAAGTCCTGGAAACAGCCTCTTGCAGCAATGCAGGGAAAGGCTGCGTACTATAGACCCAAAGGGGCCGGACCCCCGGGCTGCCCTTAATTTTACTCTTTAGTTAATGGTTTCTTTCAGTGTAGTGCTGCTTGTTACCAAATGCTAGTACATCACTGCTGATAGAATAGACTATGTCATAGTTTTTGTATCATTCTTGCACTGCTGTTTCAGGCTCTCTTTGGGTAAATAACCAGCAGAGTTATGCTGCACTTCCTAATAAAGAGAGTTATTTATCTTTGCTACTATCTTTTGTATTGCCTTTCCAATCTGTATTTTTTTTTTCTTCCAATTCTTGGTCATCTATATTTTGTTGCTCCTTCTCTAAATTACAGTAACTGAATTTACTCAGTTTCACTGTATGTTGTGTGACCATGTTTTACTGAACTTAGATGACATATTTCTTTGTTAATAACCCTGGAATTACACATGCTTTATTTCAGGGAAATATATTGCAACATGCTGGCAATTTCTCTGCAGCTGCAGCATTAGCAGATGAAGCTAGGTCAATGGACCTTGCTGATCGTTATTTGAACAGTGAGTGTGTAATGCAGATGCTTCAAGCTGATCAGGTATAATAATTTAGTTAGAAACACAACTATATTTGCAGTCCCGCTGATCAATATAAATAAATCGTTTTGGTTACATTGTGTTTGTTGGCGAACCTCGCATGGTTGTGAACAGTACACATTTAACTGCTTGTTTTGTGGCTTATGAAGGTTGGGCTAGCTGAGAAGACTGCTGTTTTATTTACAAAAGATGGAGACCAGCACAATAATCTCCATGACATGCAGTGCATGTGGTATGTGCCCCTCGCACTCTACATCACCATTTTTCTAGTTTTCTTCAATCTAACTCGCTGCTCTTTAAGGTATGAGCTTGCTTCTGGCGAGAGTTATTTTCGGCAAGGTGATCTTGGCAGGGCTCTGAAAAATTTCCTGGCTGTTGAAAAGCACTACACCGATATGACTGAAGATCAGTTTGACTTCCATTCATATTGCTTACGTAAAATGACACTTAGGGCGTATGTCTCTATGCTGAAGTTCCAAGATCGTCTGCATGCTCATGAATACTTCCACAAGGCTGCTGCAGGAGCTATCAGGTAATGGTTACCATTGTTCTGTTCTGTTGATTATTTTGGTACTTCTGTTCAGAAAGTTTCGTAAAGCTATTGTCACAAACTATAGGTGTTACATGAAATTACACGATTCTCCATCAAAATCATCTGCTGAGGAGAGTGATGAGATGTCAAAGCTGCCAGCAGCTCAGAGGAAGAAGTTGAGGCAAAAGCAGAAGAAGGCAGAAGCTCGTGCTAAAAGGGTAATCTCAACACTTTTGTTTCAGATTTGTTACTGCTAGGCCCGTCTTATTTTCCCCTTAATCTCCAGGAGGCTGAAGAGAAACAAGAGGATGAAACAACTTCATCCAACAGCTCAAAATCCGGAAAGAAACAACAATCAAGACCGGTTGATTCGGACCCACATGGTGAAAAATTGGCCCAGGTATTCATTTTCTAAGCCATCAGTTGTACACTCCTAGTATTGCTCTTTAAACACCAGATTTGATCTTCTAGGCCAATTAGTGATTTTCATTTCTTTTATGCAAGGTTTTATATACCGCGAGCTGTTCATCCAAATATTCTGATGTCGGTTATGCATTTCTATTTGCAGGTTGAAGATCCACTCGCAGAAGCCACAAAATATTTGAAGCTTTTGCAGAGCAACTCCTCAGATTCATTAGAAACACATATACTTTCGTTCGAACTTAACATGAGAAAGCAAAAAGTTTTACTCGCTTTTCAGGTATGTCTGTTATTATCCACGTCACTATTTTAGGATGTTGGAGTCTCTTGTTCTTTCTTATTCTCTTACTGAAAATAAACCTGGCGCCATTAAGAGTTCAGTTTGCCTTACTAAAATGGACAGAACCTCTAATTGCTTTGCTTATATTGTTGATTGACTGATACTAATATTTATACCTTTTTTTTCTTTATGATGAAGGATTTTTCAGAATTTCTAACAACTCATGTGTTGTAATTTTACCAAGATAAAAAACATATGGATATGCACAATTAATAGGTTATGCAGTATATTTTCATTTTCCTAATATATAAGATCATAGAACATTGCCGAATGAATTGATTGGTCATTCTGGCAATGTCATTGCAAACAGATATTCTTAACTGTTCTAAGTGCAGTGCATATGCCATTATATCATTACAGGAGTACTTATTTGGCCATTGTATAACCAGCCACCATTGCCTCGTTAGTGTAGTTGGGATTACGGAAAATGAAAATTGAGTGAACTCCACTAAAAATGAGTTCTTGGTAGTGCTATATTTCAAAATAGCCGTTGTTACCACTAACATGTTAGTTTCTTTCGTATTATTGCAGAATTTGGTGGCAAATCTACCACTATCTCTTTTATCTGAGCTATATAAATAACCTTAAAGTAGTGGTGATTTTTTTTACATGTAATCAGAATTATCTACTCCCTCCGTTCCACAATATACGATGGTTTAGACATTTTCCACATTCACATATATACACATGTTTCTAGACACATTTTATTATATATGTCCACTCATTTTAGTCCGAATCTAGACAACATGTAAAACACCTAAAACATCTTACATTATGGAACGGAGGGAGTACTTATGAACAGATATTGTAATATGATTATAATTAGAACTAGATATATTATCTTAATCTTTTGTATAGTTTTCTTAGTACTCTATATATTGTTACAGGCGGTTAAACAGCTCACTAAACTGGACGAAAATAATCCAGACAGTCACCGATGTTTGGTGAGTATCCAAAACTACTCATTCCACTTAGGTCGTTCTGAAACAATTCTGTGGAACATCATAAAATAATGTTTGATTCTCTATTTATTAATTATTACACTCCTGTATAACTGCAATAACAATATCTTAAACTCCAGAGGTCTGGGTTTCGCGTGCATGTTATCTGAGGGTGTGTTTGGTTCAGTGGCTATCCTTGAGCTGGTTAGGGATAGCCACTTTTTTGGTGGTTGCCCTCCGTTTGGTTTGAAGGATAACCAGATTTGGGGAATATTTTAAACTCCAGTGGCAGGGATAACCAGATTTGGGGAATATTCCTCTGAAACGGTGGTTGAGTTCGTCCGGCGGATGAGGGCACAGCCACTTTCGGCTCGCTCACCCGTCCCTCCCGCAAAGAAAACCCCATTTCCCCCTCCTCATCTCCAGTCTCCTCGCAGCCGCGCCCTTTGGAACCGGCAAGGTCGCCATGTCCGCTGCCGCAGCGGGATGTTCTGAGCCCCTAATGCTTCCCAGCGTGGTGGGCGCATCCGCAGCGCAGAGCCAGGAGGCTAGCGCAGCCTCGCCGGGAGCGCGCCACAGCAGTCGCTAGACGGAGGAGGCGACGGCGGCCTCGGACTGCTCCACAAATTTCGAGATGGTGGACTCTGCGGCGGGCTGCATCTGGGATGCACCGGTCGACAGGAAGATTACCGATTGCTCAAATTTGAATTCCAGCGATAGTTTTTTTTTTACTTGAATACTAGCGATAGCTCTATTTGTGAATTGAATAATGCTAGCGATTCACTATTTTATAATTGCTGAATATTTGTTATGCTAAGGTGATTCTTCCCAATTCCGATCAATAGTTTTGGTGTATATTTATACATAACAACATTGATATATATGCAATTTGGTTAATACATGGATTTTGAGTAAATGTACTTGGAAAATTTCTGTTTGAAACTTGTGAAATACTTTAGTTGCTCAAATATGATGTATAGAGTGTAATCTCACCACCTCAACCAAAGCGAGTCATCACAACCATCTAGCCACTCTTGTCCGTCCAACCAAACACAAAATTGGTTATCCCTAACCTCTTCTTGTCCTTTCCAAATAAACAGAAAAAATAGCTATCCCTAACCAGGTGGTTGGGGATGCCCTCATCCACTGAATCATATCCCCTGAACCAAACACACCCTAAGTTCTGTTGGCCTGAGGCTGGCACCATAAGTGACATATTGTGTATAAAGCATGCTAGCTCTGATTTTATTCTTCGTTGTCAGCACAACAGTTTGTTTAGGAATGGAATCCTTCTAGGAAATGGTGACTAGGGTTTATTGCCACTATCCATAACAAAGTTTTTTTTTTTGACAGCACCATGACAAAGTTAGTTGGCTTCTAGTCTTGGTTACTCTTTTATGAGAACTCTGTAATACTTTATGAGCATTATTCTTACTATGTTGTCTAAAATTTAGCAAATGCGATAATTCGAAATGTGTACATATTATCCAGATTTCATTTGTATTTTATCATTGAGCTAAGCCGTTCTTATATATTCAACCTTGTTCTGTATTTATTTACCTCTTGATCGTTACTTTTGCAGATAAGATTCTTTCACAAGATAAACAGTCTCCCTGCCCCAGGAACTGATTCTGAGAAATTAATTTGGAATGTTCTGGAAGCTGAACGACCAGATCTAAGGTTATAAGCTGCTTATTGATTTTACCAGTATGCACTTGCTTCAGTTTATTTGACTGGCGTGTACTTGCAGGCAATTACATGGGAAATCACTTGTTGAAGTAAATAGCGACTTTCTTGAAAAGCACAATGGTAATATATTTATATATGTATATTTTGGTTTATGGACCCTTTTTGCTCAGGAACCTTATCCCAACTCTCTTTTTGCTAGCTTCTTTGACACACAGAGCAGCAGCAGCTGAAATGATGTACCTCTTGGAGCCAGATAGGAAGTCGCAGGCGATTAAATTAATTGAAGACTCAACAAATAACACAGCGTCAGGGTAAAGATACACAAGAATAATGTGCCTCTGATTTATTCACCTGCTACTTACATTCTATTCAATATCATCTGATCTCTATGCAGAAACGGCGTGCTTGGTTCCATTAAGGAATGGGGCATTCAAGATTGTATTAATGTTCACAAATTGCTGGATACTGTTTTTTCTGAACAGGATGTTGCAAATAGTAAGTTTTAATATGCCATCCCGAACTTGTTTATTGCACCTTACATTGATGTTTTCTTTGTGCTGCTTTTGTGATGTTTTGCCATTGCATATCTGCCACTGGGTGCAGTAGTGCAGTACCCTGCTATCACTAATGTTATATACTAAAATGGATTATCATGATGAAAACAGTATTGTGGTTGTTGAACTGAATAGCTCCTAAAAACTCGTTACTTATTGCATGGTATTGAACTGCGCTGGATGCTGGCCTGGATAGGTACCTTTATACCAGGTCAATAGATTGAGCCTGGTAATTATATATTGTTAGGATTAACCTCATTATATCTGCAGGGTGGAAGTTACGCTGTGCCGAATATTTCCCATGCTCAACCTACTTTGAAGGTTCCAGGAGCGCTAAGTCATATATTGCTGACAATAGTTTCGAGAGTTCAACAGAAAATGGAAATTTGATAAACCTGGAAGCAAAAAATAAAGAGGGAGATGCAGGCACCTTGAATGGGACTCTGCATATTGTGGATGACCTGAGCAACCTTAGCATGAGGTAAATGCGCCAACAAGTCGCAGCCTGGTTACAGCTGGAATAGAAAATATTTTAGAACTGGAGCCAGTGCCCAATTAACCAAAGTGCACAACAGAATATCTAAATGAGAAGGTGTTTCGAGCGCAGGGATTAACTTCTCGATGCATTCATTTGAAGAGTAATTTATTGATTGGGAGCTGAGATCTCTTCAATCTCTGGTGATTATCTCAGTTCCAGCTTGTACCTTTTCGCTGTCATCTTCCATCTGGTGAAAGGTGAAACCTTTTTTATCCCAATTACGGTGAGGCTTCGCCATGGTTTGTTGCTTGGCAGCATCAGGATGTTACGATTCTTTTGTCGAAGCCTATCTTGAATTTGTTGCCCTGTTGGTTCTTTTTGTCGCAGTGTCACCTGAGCACTTGTTGGACTACAAACATTTTTGGCATAATACAGTTGTTAAGCTCAAATTTTTGTGAACCATGACCATGTTATTTCCAGTAGGTGGATGTACTGGGGGCTGTCCTATCCCTTGCCTTTTGCAATTTTCTGTTCCATAGTTGTAAATTAGTCAGGTTGATCCTGGACATAGATATTGTATTTCGGTCTGTCCAGAAAAATAATGATCAATGTTAACTGAGTTTTTCCCGTATGTAGTTTGACTACCACATTAGGGGAAATAAAAATTGATCTGATGCTTTATTGTTTGTTGCTCTTGTTATAGTGTGATCCATTTACTGTGACGTTGAACATTAATTGCCTAATTAGCGTTGGTTACAATTTTTTAATACAAATGAATAACATGATACTAATTTGCTTGTTTTACCCATACAAGAACTTTGACAAAAACTGAGGAGTTCTGGGTCAGGGGTCAGGTAGGCCAGATGGAGGTTTCAGAAGTTTGCTTCTAGCGCCACGGTCCCTGTTTGCTGCTCGTTACGGGGGTGGTCACAGCGCTCTGCGTGCCTCTTCTACTAGCGCCAGTTAAATAACCAGGTTGAATTTCCCGCGTTTTGTCCTTGGCTTATTCTTTCTCATGTCTCTATATAGGTATTCTTGTCTCTCTGCTCTGTTGAGCCTTGTTGCCATTTCTTATCTCCGGCTATGTGCCCAGCCCACCCGATCCTATTGACCAGTGCTGTCTGACCGAAAGGGAAAGATTGGGGAGATTCATCCTTCCCGAACGCAGCATACAACTCGAGTTGTAGTGCTAAACGAGAACAGAATGACAACGAGCGACTTCAGCTACTGTGCAGTATCTACGTTTTTTTGTTTTCCGTTTGCAGTACCATGCTGACCTGACCTTTTCAGCCGGGCGCCCCCAGGGCGTTTTTTGGCTGAAATTAGCACCTTTCGGCGGTGGCCGATAAATTTCGGCATGGGGGTCGTCGTTTCCTAGCCATGACCCAATGGAATAAGACAAAAGTAGTCGAAAATACGAAAGAACTAAAAAGGGCTAATTTTGGATGAAAATTTAAGCTATTTCAGAAAAAAAAATGGCTAAAATAGCCTATATTTGTGCATAGTAGATGCGATTTTAAAAAAAAGGCTACTTCATGCCGAGGGCCTTGTACATCTGTGTGTAGTCGCCCTTGTCGGAGTCGCTCGCTAGAACTCTACCCCGGGTTGCCGACGTGCGCTGCTTGACGGCGGGATAGGGGCAAAATCGTCGTTGTCGCTGTCGGAGAGGACAACGACATCGTCGATGATGAGTTGCCGACGTGCGCTGCTTGACGGCGGGATAGGGGCAAAATCGTCGTTGTCGCTGTCGGAGAGGACAACGACATCGTCGGCTTGCGGAGCACGCCTTCCGTTGATGATGAGGTTGCTGCTACTGGTCCGGCGAGGCGACGGTGCTTCCTCTAGCTCGGCCTTGACGACGGCGAGAGGGAGGGGAGGAGCCTTGGACGAGCGACGAAGGCGTGAGGAGACGACCCTCTCCTGCGCAGCTGGCGCTCGATGTGGGCGTGGACGGCGGCGAGAGTCCGCCCGAGCTTTGCTTCACCAAATACGGCTGCCCTGGACGTTGTTGCGCCCCGACACCACATCGTCGGGGAGGGGGGGGGAGCTCCTCCAACTCCTCGAAACGCTCCTGGAAGAATGCCGTCCAGGCAGCGTCGTTGGATGGATGCCAATGTGGATGGCGGTGGACGTCCTCCGGCATGTTCTCCATGATCTGCTCGATCTCGGCGACTCGCTCGGGGCCGGTGGGCGGGGCAGGCACCGGGACGCCGCCTGTGCTGAGCCGCCATGTCCTCGGCGCGCTCATGCTGGGCGACGCGTGGAAGTTGGCCTGGTGTAGGAGCCGGGCCTCCCGCAAGTGCAGTGTGTGGCGACCGAAGCCATTGGCGACCGCGCCTTCGATTTCGTAGACCATGGCGAAGGTGGGCGAGAGAAGGGTAGAAGGTGGGCGAGGACGGCGAGAAGTGTGCGTCTCCGGGGGCCGGGAAGGTGGTATATGTACCAGCGGGCGGGATAGCCAAAGCGACGGTGGCAACGCCATAACTCTACCGCTCGGCCGCACCGCGTGGCATCTGGACTGACCGGTGTCAATGCGCGTGGGAGCCGAGGCGATGAGGACGGATTCTCTCTCATCGATAGGGCGGGTCCACGCGGCGGGAAATTGCGCGAGACTTGTTTTGCGCCTTTTCCCTATGCATTTTGTTAAATAAAAAAAAAATACCCACCTCCAATTTAATTGTCAAACTATCCTAACGGTAAGCACAAAATGTGACACGTGGATCATCCCTCCGTACTGGGTGGCGGCATGCTCGTAGAAGGAGGCGGGAGGTAAGAATAACTCCAAAGGCCGCTTCGAGAATACTTTGGTTGCTCGTGGAGCCTCCAAATACGCCCACTGGATGCAAAAATGGGTCGTTTTGTTGCTCGTAAACCAACTTGGCCCGAGCCCGCACGAATTTTAAAGCACCCCTCAGCCAGGCCCTGGAGTAACTCCCGAATCGGCCGTTTTTCCAGAGCCACCTTCGGGGTGGAACAGTAGGCACAAAATCGTGCGCGCGGGGCCGCGAGGGATGCAGCCATGGAGATGAGGGGAGACGAAAAATTGGTGCCGCCATATAGCGCGAAAGCTAGACTCACCCCCCTCTTTAGTCGGTCAACGGGAGCGGGACAGAGAGAAAACTCCATTATTTCGGCAGCGGTGACAGCAGTGGGGGAGATTTAGATCTGAGGCACTCAAGGGCGGTGACTTAGATCTTTGGTTCTAAGGGCGAGGTCGTCGACGATGGAGGGAATTGGTGGGGGGGGGGGGGACCAAGAGTAGCCTTTCCTCCACCCGTGGACGACACCGGCTAGTCGTGGACCTCTTCTCCCGTGGCGGTAACCACCATTTGCGCTGTCTAGATATCGCTTCTTCAGCCGTACTGTAGCTAGAATTGTGCATCTCCTAGGACGATAAATCTTTATTTGGCAATGAATTGTGCTCCTTAATTACACTAGCCTACAATGCTCGTATGCGGCTCATCGTTCAGGCATCAACACTCAGCCGTACTGTAGCTAGAATTGTGCATCTCCTAGGACGATAAATCTTTATTTGGCAATGAATTGTGCTCCTTAATTACACTAGCCTACAATGCTCGTATGCGGCTCATCGTTCAGGCATCAACACTCATAGCTGTGATGCAGGCCTGGCTTCTGCTAGTCCACCACAGAGAAGTGCGCCGCAATTACAAGGGTGTAATTTGGTATTGTCCACTGTTCCAGCGAGACCAGGAGCATCTGGACAATCTGAACTACATCTACAACAACAACGATGTGGAGGCCATGAACATGCTGCGAATGGGCAGAGCCCATTTGCCAAGCTTGTGGAGACGTTTAGGACCACATGCTCGCTCAAAGATAGCATTCACACCTGTGTGGAAGTGCAAGTAGCAATATTTCTGCATGTTGTAGGCCACAACCAGAGGTTCAGAGTGATTCACATCACATTCAGGCGATCCTGTGAGACTATATCACGCCATTTCAAGCAAGTTCTGTATGCAGTTGGAGAGGTGGAGGAGAGATGATCAAGACACCAACTGGCCAGACTCCACAGAAGATACGAAACAACTACATGTGGTATCCATACTTAAAGGTGAGCAACTCTAATTTCATAGTTTAGGCTTGCACACATAATATGCAGTCTAACTTTGCACGTTCTGCTCATGTCTACATGACTGTATTGGTGCTATTGATAGTACATATGTCACTGCAAGAGTGCCCAGATCGGAGTCTGCTGCATACAGGGGTAGGAAGCACTACACCAGCCAGAATGTGCTTGCGGCTGTGGATTTCGATATGAAGTTCACAAATGTGCTAGCTAGCTGGGAAGGATCTTCCCATATGCAAGCATCCTTGCTGACAGTATGAGTCGAGCTGATGGGATCAATATTCCAGATGACAAGTTCTACCTTGGAGATGCAGGTTATGCATGTCGTCCTGGTGTTATTCCATCCTTCTGGAGTACCAGGTACCATCTCAATGAGTTCTCTGCACGACACTACCCCAACAATGCCAAGGAATTGTTCAATATGAGACACTCTAGTCTTAGAGTGATGGTTGAGAGGGCATTCGCCAGTCTGAAGAACACATTTAAGATCCTAAATCAGAAGCCATTCCACCCGTTCGACACTCAAGTCAAGATGGTTCTTACATGTTGCATTCTTCATAACTGGATCTTGGGGTGGGGGTAATCACGAGTACTTCCCCGATGAGGAGGATGTTACACCAGACACTGATGATACTGGCCATGGCGTCGAAGCTCATGATCAGGAAGCTTGGAAGACCAAAAGGCATGAGTGGGCTGACGCCATGTGGAACGCTAGAGGTAACACCAGGGTGTGAAAAAGCTTCCCCTTACCTATCCCCTAATGATGTATGCGTGTGAGAACGACAATTTGCTAGTACCTAGGTGAACTATGATTGTCATGAACTACCAGTTGCTAGTTGAACGATCATCTTCCGTTTTGGTGATTAATGACAACACAATTAAAGGACTAATCCCCGCATGGAGTTTATGCAAGAGTAGTATGCAACACTCCTCTAGGTGCCCCATATTCCTTATGAGTCCTCATACGGAACCGTGGTGATGTTTCATCGACGGAGCGCTTCTAAGGAGGAGCTTACCAAGCTGAAACCCAGCTGGCGGTAGTACCGGTGAAACCACCGGTAGTACCGGTGCCTGGTGTTTCCAGCGTTGGCTCAGCCCCTCTGCCTGGCGCGTGGCGGATACCGGTGGCGGTACCGGTGGGGGTAGTGCCAAAATGGCGTTCGGCAACCAAATGGCGGAGGTTCCAGCGGAGGTCAGCGGTGGTAACGGTGGGAGGTAGTACCTCTATTACCACCGGTGGCACGGTGAAGGGAAATGGCTAACAGGAGCGGTTCACCACCGGTGGAGGTACCCGTGGTGGTATCGCTAAAAGCCCTTCGGATTGCTACTATAGGAGCTATCAGCGGAGGTCACCGGTAGTACCGCTGCAACCACCGGTAGTACCGGTAGTGTGGAGCCAGGTTCCCAGTAGAAGAGCTGTTGTGCGCTGTGGGCTCTGACCCCAGCGGTAGTACCTGTGAAACCATCAGCAGCTGCTGCTGCGGGAAAGAGCCCAACGTCTGGATGGATGAGGGGGGTATTTATTGCTCTTCTTCTCCACCCACTAGCGTAAGCTTCACTCTCTCTCTTCTAGGCATTAATGCGAGCTTCAACATACTAGATCTCTCACTCCAGCCACCCAATCGCCCCAATACTTTGTGGAGTGCTTGAGGAGACCTAGATCCGTGATTCCACTAAAGGAATTGCAAATCCATCCACCAAATCCTAGCGGATCTTGAGTGTCGGAGAAGCTGTTCTGTCTATGACAGGGTAGCTCCTAAAGGTTCGAACACTGGGGGCTAACCACGTTCTATCGCACCTCGAGAGGCTTCGGGAGTGGAGCTCTCGAAGGAAAACAATGGAGACACAGAGAGTTACCCAGGTTCAGGCCACCGTGATGGTGTAAAACCCTACTCCTGCTTGTCTGGTTGATTGCACTGAGAGATGTACAGTACAAGCGAGGCCTTCTGGTGGTGCCTACGGAACTACTGGACCGATCCCCTTCTACGGTGGTGGGAGCTACTTATACCGGCACTTGACCCTCTTTCCCGCTCATTGGGCAGGAAAGGGCTACCACATGGTGCCAAAGGAGTACACTGTGGCGCTCTGCAACACAGGCTTTCGCTGGTCACCGAGGACGGTCGCCATCGTCCATGGCAGGGCGGTGGGGGCTACGGTGATGCTCCCTCCGTCTTGTAGTGGTGGACTGGTCTTCTTGCACCAAAGGGGAAAGCCTTGGACTGGGCTTTGGTGCACGCATCGATGCTCCACACTTTAAACTGCGGCCAAAGTCGCTCTGTCGTCTGCGGAGCCTCCGTCATCCGTGCAGAGACTGGGACGTCACCCTCACATGGGCTGTCCCCCAACGGGCTGGGTCCCTTCCGGGGAGGAGCGTGGGTGAAGCATGTCTCCTCCCCAGCAATACGCGATGATGTATGGCGAGGAAGGCTCCTCTCTAGGGAGTCGGCCTTGGCGAGAATTAGCCCTAGGCTCCCTTCACTTGTGGCAGACTGGTATGGACTCCTTCCGTACCATATGGGCTGGGACAGAAGCAGACGGCCCAGGATACCCTGTTATCCGTGGGTCCGATAGTAGCCCCTGGGCCCATGACGTGCGCGCGTTGAGAAAAGGTGAAGCAACTTGGGCTCTCAAGCTGCGAGGCCAGCCTCACCACGTGGCGCGACGGTTCGTGGGAGAACCCACGATATTTTCCGCGTGGCGAAAACGTCTTGTTGCAATTACCGCTCTAGTCGAGCGGCGCAAAGCAACAAGTGTCTTGGCGTCTGGTCATGCCCCCCCTCGGGACGCGCCCTCTTCCGCCTCCGTGCTCGAGCCAGTGAGGAGACGGAACATGCACAATGCCGTCCCTTCGGTTCAGCATAAATAGGAGGGGGTGACTCCTCTTCCTTTCCAACACTGTCTTCGCTCCCTTCCTATCCCCTTCTTCACCTACAGAGAGAGAAAAACAGAGCATGGTTCACGGAGAGTGAGGCAGAGGTTCGCCGCTGAACTCTAGCGTTGCCCCTCGGCGGAGCGCGAGGCGCGCCATGGTAGCTGTGGACGAGCCGAAGGGGTCCTCTGCTCGGGCTGGAGCGAGCACGCGGGGCCAGCGCGACCGTACTTCCTGTGGCCGTGGCGTGACGGGGAAATCTCTTCCCCACTAGGCGGAGGACACTCATGTGCTCGCGCACGAGTTCCTGGTGGCCCTCTGCGGTCGCCTCCGCAGGCGCCTGAAGCTTCCCGACGCCTTCGCAAGATCCATCAGCCGCAATCTACCCCGTGGGTTCTGGCTCCAAGTAGTGGGCTGCATCAATGGGCCTTGGTGGGTGTCGGTGGAGTTTTGCTCCGCCGGTCACCTGTTGTTGGCGAGGGGGTGGAAGACCTTCGCCCACGCCCAGAGGATGGAGGAGAGCCAGGTTCTCCACTTCCTTTTCGACGGAGGGGATCGTCTCTTCATGAAGATCTTTGGGCGTCGCGGCGAGAGTGAAGAATGCTGCATTGAGAGCGGGAGCAGCGACGAGAGCGACGACGATGATGAAGATGATGTTGCTAAAGAGGAGGACGAGGAAGATCCATCGGCCGTCAAGGAGAAGGGCGACGAGTCGGACTCGGCGGACGTTTGAGGGCCTTTGGGTGCCTTCGTCCAGATGGAGGGCTTGGCGATCCTGATAAGTCATCCTTTGTATGGACTCCTCTTCTTCCTCCTTCTTCTTGGCGCCTCCTTCCTCGGCCGATCATGTCTCGTAGCTGTGGCGAAGACATCATCGGTCGAGGTTGGTCGCAGTTTTTCCTTCTTCGATGGCCATAGAGGGGGAATAGCTCCTTCCAGGTCTTAGTCCTTTTTTGTCTTCGTGATGGATCTGCAACACATGCATGTACCCGAATGTACCTCATGCATGAAATATGAAGGAAATGTGTTATTTTTGCCTATTATTTTTGGACAGTTAGCGAGGGGGAGTTTAGATTTAGCTCTGGAAGTTTTGGCGTCCTTGGCGCAGTAAGTTGTGCCCGCGAGTGTCTTCGTCATTGTCCTTCTCGACGTATCCTTCCCTTCCTTGCAGAAGTTCCTGCTTGGTTGCTTTGGGAGGCAGGTGTGTGTCTCTGCAGTGAGCGAAAGTGCGTGTCTGGTGCTCTTCTCGCAGATACCTCGGGAGGAAGTTAGCACCAAGGACTTAGATGAGGCGCCGTGCACGGTAGCGACCCGTTTAGACAGAACTCTGCCACTTGGATTTGTTCTGATTGGGTCTCACCCGTGCACGGGTACTGATCCCAGCCCCCGCTCGCGAGGTGTCCTCGAGAAGAAGTACAGATGCGCGCTCCCGAAGAAAGGAAAAGGGGCTTGCCGAGAGACAAGTGTAGTTAGAAAGAAAGATCTTTACTGGTAGGGTGAGGCTCTACATTACACGCTTGGGGATGTCATGACCCTGCGGTCCCCTAAGAAGCACTTGATGTCACCGTGCGGACACGGGACTCCCATCGTCATGGGGCTGAGACTCGCGCGAGCTCAGGTGCAAAGATTTGCCATGCGGCTTCCCACTTGTGTCGGTAGAGGCTCTCGCGGCCAGGAGGCCGCCTGGTGAGATGCCCCCTGAGACCCTCACGGAGAGAGGTCCTGGCGTCGTTTTTACCGTGGCGTCACGGGGTCTCCTCGAGGGTGCGTCACCACGGCCTAGGAGAGGCACTTGGAGCGAGAAAAGAACTAAGAGTAGAACTTCCGCAGATGTTGGATGTTCCATGGATTTGGCACATGCGTGCCGTCTTCTGTCTCCATTCGTGCCGCACCAGGTCTCGCGACGTGCCTTACCCGGTACGGCCCCTCCCACATGGGAGAGAGCTTGTGCAATCCCCCTCGGGAGAGAATCCTCCTCAGGACCAGGCCGCCCACCTCCAGTGTGCATGGCCTGATGGTGTTGTTGTGGTAGCGCCGGAGGCCTTGCTGGTACCGAGCGGCGCGGGTGGCGGCTCGGGTTCTCGCCTCCTCGAGAAGCAGCAAGTCCTCAGCGTGGAGTTCCTCCTGCCTATCCATGGCTCGGGGAGAGCCAAGCTTGAGTTCGGGAGGGAGAACGGCCTCAGCCTCATAGACTAGGGAGAAAGGCATTGCCCCCGTGGGATTGGTTGCGGTGGTGAGGATTGACCACAGGACCAACGGGAGCTTGTCGATCCACTTCTTCCCGTGGACCTTGAGCTTGTTGAAGCTTCACATCTTGAGTCCCTTGACGACCTCGGCGTTGGCGCGCTCCGCCTGGCCGTTGCTGCGCGGGTGCGCGACAGAGGCGTAGCAGATCTTGATGCCCAGGTTGGCGCAGTAGGACTTGAAGAGGTCGCTTGTGAATTGCGCGCCGTTGTTTGTGATGATGCGATTGGGTAAGCCGAAGCGGCAGACCAATCCCTTGATGAACTTCACCGCCATCCTTGCCGGGATGTCCCGGACAGCTTCTACCTCTACCCACTTGATGAATTTGTCGACGACGACGTAGAGGTGCTGGTGGCCTTGTGGCTCCTTGTCGTCGACTGGAGGTATGATGTATGGCTTGGCGAGCCTTTATTTGAAGACGCATGGGGCTTGTGCCCAGTTTCCCGATGCTCTCTTGGCGAGGTCGTATGCTTCTTGGTTGTTCCCGCGCGGGATATGCTGCAACTCCATGTCGAGGAAGCTCTTCTCGAGTTTGCGAATGTCCTCAAGGTACAGAGCCATGTGCTTGTCCTTGGCGACGTAGCTCTTATTGGAGAAGTTTACCAAGAGCTGGGAGTCTCGTTTGATGAAGAGGCACTTGACGGCCAAGGCTATGGCAGCCCTAATGCCGATGAGGAGGCCCTCATATTCGGCGATGTTGTTGGAGACTTTGTCCTTGTGGCCAAAAATGGAGTTGGACGTCGTAGTTGAGCTTGTTGCCGGTTGGAGACATAAACACGACGCGAGCCCACAAGCTCTTGGAGGAGAAAGCGCCGTTGAAGTGCATGGTCCATTCTCCTGGAGCCAGCTTGCCGGGGACGGCTGTCTCCTCTTTGGGTTCTTCCTCTGGCGGTGGGTTGGTCCACTCTGCGTTGAACTCCTCTAGGACTCCTCCCTTGATTGTCTTGGTTGTGAGGAACTGGAGCTCGAAGTGTTGGAGCTCGACAGCCCACTCAGCTACACGCCCCTTGGCGTTGGAATTTCGAAGGATTTGCTCGAGAGGGAAGGTGGACACCATGGTGATGGGGTGTCCCTCGAAGTAGCGGCAAAGCTTCCTCGAAGCTACAAGGAGCGTGTACAGGAGCTTCTGCTGCATGAGGTATCTCTTGCGGGCATCTCGAAGCACGGTGCTAACAAAGTAGACAGGATATTCGACGAGAGCGACTGGAGGGGTCCTGGCAGTGAGTTGTCCTGACGCATTGAGGCTCTCCTGAGGCTGCATGAGGGTATCCTACTTGTGGAGGTCTTGCCATGCAACGGAATCCTCTCGGGAAGAAGCGGGCATGGGCTCCAGGTCGGGCAGGGACGGTCTTTTCTTGCCAGCTGGCCTTTCAGCGACGAGAGTAGCGCTGTCTGTCTGAGGAGTGGCCGCAAGGTACAGGCGCAGAGGCTCCCGCGGTCGGGGTGCGACGAGTATAGGAGGGTTTTCCAGATACCTCTTGAGCTTCTCAAATGCAGCAGCTGCCTCGGTAGTCCATTTGAATGGATCTGATCCCTTCAGGAGTTTAAAGAATGGCAGAGCCTTGTCGGCAAGATTCCCAACGCCGCCATGCATCCCGCGAGGCGTTGCATATCCTTCAGTCGTCGTGGAGGTTGCATGTATTCAATGGACCGAATCTTGCCGGGGTTGGCCTCGATGCCCCGATAGGACACCAGGAAGTCCAACAACTTTCTTGCTGCAACCCCAAATACACACTTGTCGGGGTTGAGCATGATGTTGACCCTGTGGAGGTTCTGGAAGGTCCTCGCGAGGTCATCGATGAGCGTGCGCTCTTCGCAGGTCTTGACGATGATGTCGTCAATGTAGGCCTTCGTGTTCTTCCCTATTTTCTCCTAGGGCGTTACACATGAGCCGCTGGAAGGTGGCCCATGCGTTCTTCAGGCCAAAGGGCATGCAGACATAGAAAAACACGCCGCAGGGGGTCATGAAGGCTGTCTTTTCTTCGTCCTCTTTGGCCATCTTGATCTGATGATAGCCTGCGAACAACTGCTTCTTCACGGCCACCCTCTCGTGAGAGAACAATAGCTTCTTCTTCGGAGGCTCGACAGCGTCCCCGAGTTTGCCCTCGTCGTTGGGGTGCGATGCTGCCGACTCATTGTAGGCGTCCTCCATAGAGTGCACTACGTCGTTCACATCTCCGTGAACAGCGAGGGGCCCGCTGCTCCCGGGCATTTTTACCATGTTGTACGCGTGGTGCGTGATGTCCATGAACTTGGCCAAGGAGGGGTAGCCAAGGATGGCGTTGTAGGGCAGCCCGATGTAGGCGACGTTGAAATCGATTTCCTCCGTGCGGTAGTTTTGGCGAGTGCCAAACGTGACCGCCAGTCGCACCCTTCCCAACGGGACGGTTGTGCCGCTGGTTACTCCAGTGAAGGGCCTAGTGTCCTTGAGGCGGTCGCGCGGGATACACAACTTCTCGAAGGTCTCGAAAGAAACCACGTTGAGGCCTGCGCCTCCATCCATGAGCTTCTTCGAGACGGCGACGTGGTTGATCGTGGGGGTGCACACCAGTGGGATGGCTCCCACCGAGCCGATGGCTCTGGAATGACCGGTGACGTCAAAGGAGATCTCCTGCTTCGACCACTTGAGGGGTGGCGGGGACGACTCGTCCCTGCGGTGGGCGGTGTTGGCCTCCCGCGAGGCCCGCTTGAGGTGGCGCCCGGAGGGCGGGGCGAGGTACTCGTCGAGGATGCATGCAGCGTGGCGAGTTGTGTCGTGCGCTCCCGACGAGCTGGGACCGCCGCGCCACGACGAAGCGCCAGAGAGTCACGTGACCCTCGGGCTCACTGCAGGGAAGACGGCCGCAGTGGCGGAAGCGTTGGAGGAACTGTGCGCGCAGGTCCTCCCACGAGCTCACGGAACTGTCGGGGAGGTTTAGCAGCCACACGAGCGCGGGGCCGCAGAGCGCTATGGGGAAGTACCTCAAGAGGCACCGGTCGCCTCCCCCGGCGGCTCTGACTTGCGCCTCATACTTTCGCAGGAAACCCAGCGGGGGGGGGGGGGGGGGGTGTTGTCGTTGTAGGGAGGCGGGAGGAGAGGTCAGAATGCTGATGGCCACCTTGCCTCCCACATGTCCCTATTGAACGCGTAGCAGCACCCTGCCCGGGCACTAGCACACCGCTCTCGGTAGCTAGGCCACTCTGAGTCGGCGGTGGCGCTTTCCGAGGCGAAGGATGTCGTATCGCGCACTCGAGGGTGTCGGGCCCTGTGTGCGCAGGGTTCCGCTGGCTCGACCACGGGCGTGGTCACTGCGGTGGAGCCGGTCTGCTCCCAGTCAGTAGATGGCGCCGGGGTGACTTCAGTGGTGTGCACCAACCGAGAATCACCGGCACCGGGATCGGGCAGACAACACGACGACCCCTGTGCTCGAGGCAGGGCTTCCTGCAAGCGTTGTCGACTATGCGTGTGCACATATGATGGCTGCAGGGCGAGCCTCGCATGCGCATGAGACTGCAGAGGCCGTGTCGGGTCCACGAGGGACTCACCGACATGCGTCGTGTCACGCCCGCGGCGTGGCACGGGGGAGCAAGAGTGGGAGAGTCCGATGTTGGAGAAGCTGGTGACGAGGCCGCCGATGTCGTTCCGCTTCCAGGACCGCGTCCTGTGGCGGGTCTAGTCGGTGCGAGAGGCGACCATGGCGACGGAGATGTGAGAAAACGCCTTAGCCCCACTACCTGGCCCGCCAAATGTCGGAGAAGCTGTTCTTTCTATGATAGGGTAGCTCATAAAGGTTCGAACACTGGGGGCTAACCATGTTCGATCGCACCTCGAGAGGCTTCGGGAGGAGAGCTCTCGAAGAAAAATAATGGAGAAACAGAGAGTTTACCCAGGTTCAGACCACCGTGATGGTATAAAACCCTACTCCTGCTTGTCTGGTTGATTGCACTGAGAGATGCACAATACAAGCGAGGCCTTCTGGTGGTGCCTACTGAACTACTAGATCGATCCCCTTCTACGGTGGTCGGAGCAACCTACTTATATCGGCACTTGACCCTCTTTCCCGCTCATTGGGCGGGAAAGGGCTACCACATGGTGCCAAAGGAGTACACCATGGTGCTCTGCCACACAGACTTTCACTGGTCGTCGAGGACGGTCGCCACCGTCCATGGCAGGGCGATGGAGGCTCCAGTGACGCTCCCTCCGTATTTAGTGGTGGACTGGTCTTCTTGCACCGAAGGGGAAATCCTTGGTCTAAGATTTGGTGCGCGCATCGATGCTCCACACTTTATACACGAGAATGGCAACTGCGCCCAAAGTCGCTCTGTCGCCTGTGGCGCCTCCGCCATCCATGCTGAGACTGGGACGTCACCCTCACATGGGCTATCACCCGTTGGTCAGAACAACGAATATTCCATCATCCAAACTAAGCTTCCTCAGATCCTAACCCATTGGTCATTATCGAGCCTCGTGACTCCGGCTGTGTTGATATCTTCGTATTACCAGTTATCATTCTATCTGTCTGGTTATTGCTTGATGTGTTGGTTGTGAACTATTTAAGTAGAAGTGATTTCTTCCTTATTAGCTCCATTTTGGCCATTTTCTAAAGTGCAAACCGCTTTTGAGTTTAGGTTTGGTCAGCTTCATACGCGATGTGGCGAAAAAGACTGATTCAACGAAATATGCCATGCCAGCTTTAAGATTTAAAACAGGAAAAGGAAAGCAGTATCCAAATTTATACATAAAAGCCTAGCCATGGGTGGCCTATGCCACTATTTCGTTTGTAAGTAGGTCGCCGGGGTCGTAATCAAATCTAACTTCTTTATATGCCAATCAACTTCTCTCGTGTATGCCTAAGAAACTTATCTCGTGGAAGGCGCGTGCGCTTAGGGACCTTAGCGTACGATCTGGGCTGTTTCCCTCTCGAATTTGGATCTTAGCACCCAATCAGTCTGTCTGTACTAAGGATGACGACCTGTATTCGGAGTTTCCCTGGGTTGGTAAAGTGTTTTACCGAGAAGGTATATGGTTTATGGTTCTAAGCCGTTGAGTTTGTGTTTTGGTAGTAGTTGTTTTGAAGGATGGCTGATCCAGAGTTGAAGTACATGGACGATAGTTGGAGTCGGCGGCTCTCCTAGGCTTCCCTCATCTGGGATTCCTGGGGAAGAGGATCAAGTTGTCCCTTGCGAATAACTTGATGCACTATCTCCCTTCAACCCTTTGAGCGAAATGTAGCAAAAGGAAGGAAAATCCATGGACCGACCCCATTGTCTCCACCCCGTAGGAACTACGAGATCACCCCAAGGACGCCTTTCGGGGAGGAGCATGGGCGAAGTAGGGCTCCTCCCCAGCGTACGCGATGATGTATGGCAAGGAAGGTTCCTCTCCAGGGGATCGGCCTTGGAGAGAATTATCCCAAGGCTACCTTCACTTGTGGTGGACTGGTACGGACTCCTTCCGTACCATATGGGCTGGGCCAGCAGCAGACGGCCCAGGATACCCTGGTATCCATGGTTCGGATATTGAGAGCTCTTGGGTACCTTGTAAACCTAGAGAAACCCCTAGTGCTTGTTTCTTCCACCTTGATTCAAGAAGCTTCGGATCATTGAGATCCTCCAACCATCTTGTGGAGTAGCCTCAACCTTGTGTAAAGGTTTTGTCAACTCTTTCAAGTCGACCTCATAGTAGAAACGAGAATCTCCCTCACCGGAGAATCTCAAGGAGAATATGGTGTGCAAATCCGTGACATTGGAGTGCCTAGTGGCTCCACACTACTCCAACGTAGACGTACTCCCTTGGGAAGGAACTACGGGAAACATATCCTTGTCTCATTGTTTACACTTGTGGTTTATCTTGTGCTTTACATATTGTTTCTATTGTGTACTTTGTATCGTATCACATAAGTTGTTCACCTAGTTGCACATCAAGATAACCTTGTGTTTTACTTGTTAAGCCCAATCTAAAAGAGAAAATAAAAAAATTGTTAGTCACCTATTCACCCCCTCTAGTTGACCATACCATGTTTTCAATTGTTACCAGAGCCTCGGCTCTTATATCGGGCTTAACCACCCAAGAGTATTATGGTCAATGAAGATGACCCCGAGTCTTCTAAGGAGGAGATCTCCAAAATGGCCGACACTATAGCTAACCTACAAGTGACGGTTGGAACCATCCGAACCAAATTGTCCAAGGTTAGCTCTAGTGTTTGTTCCGAGGTCTCTAGCATAAATAAGATGTTGGAGGACATGATGGGTAAACCTAAGAGGCCCGAGGAACCTCCCTATGTTTCCGATGAGGTGAGTTCGGATGAGGAATCGATTCCGGACATTGCCGAAATGGAAGCTAACATTGCCAAAGCCATGACGAAAGTCGTGAAATCGGCTAAGGTTGGGGAGAAGGCCGAGGGCTCCAAGTCTCACTCGGATAATGGTTCGGGGATTAATTCAAGAGTTCCACCACCCCCAACTACGACACTATCCATCCCATTGTTTCAATGCCACACATTTTAAATGTTGGACTTCCTCCCATGCTTAACACTAATGAATTTTACTCTTGGAAGTTTGAAATGGAGTCTCACATTTCTGGTTCATGCACCACCTTGTGGAGAAGTGTGGTTCATGGATTCCGTCCTCATGATGCAAGCAATTTGACTCTAAGAGAGGACATTGAGTCTCAACTCAACAAGACTGCCCTTAAAATCATTCAAAAGGCTCTCCCACAGGAGCATCTCACTCACATCCGAGGATTCAAGACCGCCAAGGAGGCTTGGGATAGTCTTGACACCTTGTTTCAAGGAAATGAAAGCATCTAATCCTCCAAGTATGATGTTGCTCTTGACAAGTCCGAAAACTTTGTCATTCAAGAGGATGAGACTCCCGAAGAGATCTATAGAAGAACCTTCACCCTCGCAAATCAATTGAGGGATTTCAGAATAAAAGGAGATCACCGATGAGTGGATGAAGAGGAAGTTTGTTAAGGCGATCACTTGTTTCGAGAATAACTTTGCCACTATCATTCATACAAGAGAAGAGTACAACTGTCTCAACTCCATTGGCGATCTTAGTGAGTTCATTTCCATATATCTATCTCACACGAGTGCAGATGATGCCCTTGCCCTCTCAAGAGGAACGAGAAAGTCTCCCAACCTAGCTTTGAAGTCAAAAGCGATTGCTCGAGTAGAAGAGGTTGACGAGTATGATGATGATGATGAGGACTATGAAGACACATACAAGGGTGCTCATAAGTGCATTTCTCTAGCCATGCATGGCTATTGTAAGAGATGGAAAGCTCATAAGGCCAGTGCTCCTAGACCCCCAAGTAACAAGAACTATAATAAGAAGGGGGAACGTCCAAGGACATGTTAGAATTGTGGAGGCGCAAATCACTTTGTAAAAGAGTGTCCTTTTGAGCCAAGAGAAGAAAATGAAGGCAACCTTGTTCACAAGGACAAGAACAAAGCTCCACAAAACAAGAACTTTGCTAGAAGAGTCCCAAGGGCTCTATATGTTCAAGAAGGGGCTGTGTAGGAAACATACACCTCCGGAGATGAAGGAGAAGACAAAGTTATAGGTGTGTCCCATGTCTCCATAGCTACCTCTTCCTCTTCATCGGTATCTCTATTTGAATCCCCCAATGAGAATTCCCCTATCCGACCAACATGTCTCATGGAAAAATCCACTTCGATAATTTCTTCCACCTCCAAAACCATTGCCACTAACCCTCCTTCATTACTGGGTTGTGTTGAAAATGATAGTGAGGATGATGATGAGTATAATGAGCTAGGCTCATGGTTGGCTAGCCTTGAAGGTGAAACCAAAGAAAAGATGAATGCCCTTTAGAGGCAACTTGATGATGCTAACTCCATTGTAGATGAAAAGGAATAAATCATCGTGACTTAAGAAAGTTACGGAGGAGGTCATTCTAGCAATGAAAAAGAGTTTGAAGAGGCTATTGAGAAATAGCGTTCCATTAGAGCTTCTCTTGAGGAGAAACTATCTAGTCTTGAACAGAGTTATGCTATTTGTGTTTCTAAGCTTAGAAAGGAAAATGAACTATCTCTTACTCTTGCTAAAACTCGTGAAAATGAAGAGGTTGAGCTAGGGATTTCTTATGATAGACTTGTTTATAGTCATGAAAAACTAGAAAAAGAGTTCATGTCTTTTAAATAAATTCATGACAAACTTATCAAGTCTTGTGATAAACTTCTAGCTCAACACTCTAATAATAAAGTTGTAACTTCCTCCTACAATGGTATTGTTATCTCATCTAGAAACTCTTGTACTACAACTAAGATTGTAGGAGGTGAAAAAGTTCTCAATGATTCAATCAACTCTCAAAGAGTTACTAATGGAAAGGAGGGACTTGGCTTTGTTGCTAAGTCAAAGAATAAGAACAACAAGAACAAGAAGGTCACTTCTACTTGACAAAATATTATCTTTGTGAAAGAAGGAGAGGTGATAAAGGAGAAGGAGACCAACAATATTGTGGGTGGTGAGACCTCTAGGGGGAGCACCACTCACAATGACTTTGCCAGAAAAATATAACCCCTTGATGCACCCAAAATGCATCTACTTTTCCAAGCACTTTGCATCGTATTTCTCTCCGGAGTCCCCCATAATTGAATAAATCTGCAGAATCTGACGCTGTTTTTAGCAAAAGTCATCTTTCCGTCTATTTTCGCAGGACTTTTCACAGGGGATGAAAACCACGTAACTTTTTATGGAAAAGAAGGGGAATGAGCACCAGATGGGGCCAGGGGGCCACCCGAGGGCCAAAAGGGGGCCCCACACGCGGCCAGATTCCTTGGCCGCGTGGGGTCACCCCTTTTGGGTCCAGATGGCCCATTCCGGCTAGGTCTTCGACGTACCCCTCCATATATACGAGAAACTGACGGGTTTCAAAGGAGAGGGCTGTTCACGAAACGGAGCGCCGCCGCCACCACGATCTTCGATTTCGGAGTCAGATTGATCCGGGATTTCACCCCCGGAGGTGGAATTCGAGGGGCTTCGTCACCATCATCATCACCACCATCATCTCCATCAACCATGAGATCCATCACCCCCTCCATGTGTGAGTAGTTGCTGTAGGCATGTGAGGTGTGAGGGGTTTTGGATGAGATTGATCATGTAATTGCTACCCGGTATGCGGGATCTAGGGGTTTGTCTTGAGAATTCTTATGTCTTATGTTGATGCACTATTGCTAGGCTTAATGCTTGTTACTAGGGCCCAAGTGGCATGATTTCAGTACTGAACTTACATTGCTACATCATATATTTGAGTTTGGTATCTATCTGCAATGTGTATTACTTGCTATTATGTTGAACCTGCGAACCCTAAAGTGACAGCTAGGGAAAACAAGGGGGATATGTTCTAGTTTGAGGATTATGTGTGTTCATGGAGTGTTAATGCGTTGGTCCGGGTTATTCGAAAGGGTACACCTTAATTACCTGTAGTTCCAAATTGGCCCCGGTGAAATGGGTAGGTAGGACAATAGGCTTTGTGCAAATTCTCTTGGTTAGTACGCACAATAATTTACGGAACACACACCTACATAAAACTGAGATAGAGAAAGCCCCGCTGCTAGCAAAACATTATTACATGATCAATCTTATCCATGCAACACCCCGCTGTCACCTCATGCCTGCGTTTTAGTCTCCGGTTTACTTTCACTCTTTTCCGGTGAAAACTAGGAAAACACTTGCTCTCCATTTACTTTCTGTTTGTTTACTTTCACTGCATTATTACACTCACCACTCTCGCTGCAAGTTTGTTGATACACAGGTGTGGTTGGGAGTGACGTCCCAATTGCTAAAGTCTCACCGGTGTTGTTGTGTTCCCACTGACTCGAACTACAAATTTGGGTAATACTTCCCATCGAAGACTACGATTGATCTCCTGCACTTGGGAGCCATCAAGACTGTTTTCTGGCGCCGTTGCCGGGGAGCCTAGATTTATTGGTAAGACCACTTGTTATTGTCTACTTGCTGCACTTTCTTGTTCCCTACAATGGGAAAGGGAAAGAACACTTCGAAGGAGGTAATGCCTTCGACTACTCGTTCTGGTAATGATTTGCCTAGTAGACCAAAATTTTCACCTAATATTGTTTCTACTGTGGCTGCTAAGAAAAAGAAAGGAATAGCTGGTAAATCACCGTTGTAAAATATGTCTACTAGTACATCTAATGATCAAACACTTGATAATGTAGACAAAGAACTAGCTTCTGAAATTCCTGAAACTATTGAAACACCTGAGGCAAATGAAACACCTGAAACAACTGAAATTCCTGAATCTTCTGTAGATGAAAATGTAGAACTTGAGCTAGAAAGAAATGAGACTCATAGAGAGTATGAATATGGGGCCTCTTCTGAAGAATAAGAAGAATTTATTGAGGCCTTTATATCACCTGATTATACAAAACTTGATAAACTCTCTATTTATGATGATGCATCTCTTGGAAACTGTTTTGCTGCTACTAGGAATTTGTGTGGCCCAGCTATTAGAATTAGAGATAAAGATTATGAATTCAATGTTAATCCTGAGATAATTGAGATAGTTGAGAAGTCTAGATTCTGTGGAAAGGATGAGGAGTCTCCTCTTGATCATATTGCTGAATTGCATGCTTTATCTACTACATTTGGAAATGATGAAATCCGTCAACATTATTTATTCTTAAAATTGTTTCCTTTTTCTTTGGGTGAAGATGCTAGAGTTTGGTATATTCGTTTAGGACCTGCATGTATTACTAGTAAGGAAGAATGCTTGCAATTGTTTTTCAATAAATATTTTCCTGCTGAAAGGATACATGCATTAACTGTTGAAATTGGCAATTTTAAACAAGATAAGAAAGAGAGTCTACCCCAAGCTTGGGGGAGATTTGGTAAAATGTGTAAGAAATGTCCCGGTCATGGTTTTAAACCTCATGAATTGCTTGATATATTCTATAATGGACTAATGGGGGAAACAAGAGACTACCTTGATAGTATTGCAGGGAATATCTTTAGGGACAGAAGTGTTGATGAAGCAATTGAATTACTGGAGTCTATTCTCGAGAATGAAGCTGATTGGAACATTGAGGAGATAGATAAAAATGAGACACTCCCAGAGAAGAAAGGAGGTATACTCGAACTGAACCAAGAAACAATGGCCGAAGCTTCCAAGGATATTAAAGAGAAGGGAATTAAAACCTCTCATCTCAAGGAATTATTTGAAATGGGTATTAAACTTCCTACCGATGAACCATGCTTTCCAATTCAAGTGAACTCTATACTCCCTATGGAAGGTAATGAGGAGGTAACACCTCCTGTTGATGTCTCTTATGTTAACAATTTTGCTTATCATGATAATCCTGAGGAGCGTAAAATTAGAATGACTATCATGGAAAACCATCATAAAATTAATTTCCTCCGTGAAAATTTAAATGCTAGTGTAGGGGAAGTTAAAAGAATTGTTAAACATTGTGAAATGATGAACAATCAAGTTGATCAAATGATTTCTTTACAAAATCAATTGTATGAAAATCTGAATAAACAAAAACAATTATGTGGAGTTAATACAAGGGGAGGTGCAAGCACCCAGGATCCTGATTATCCTGATGATCATCCTAAAAGAAAAGAGCAAGTTGCTCTTAAAGATAAATCTTTTGCAGGAAAATGAAAATGAGCATGATGATGACTCCAATGAGCAAGACAAGGATATTTCTATTTCTGATGCTGAAACTGAGGATGATAATAATGAAGAAGAAGAATCATCCCCACCTGATATTGAACAACATGATGATAATAATGAAGAAGCTGCTGGTTAGGAGGATCCTCAACCTCCTATTGAGAAGACCAAGAAGAAGAAGAAACCAAATAAAGATAAAGATAAAGGTAAAGACGGGGATCCATGGGTACAAAGACCCATTCCATATCCCCAAGAGGTATCAAAAACAAAAGATGAAGAGAGGTATGGGCAATTTTATGATATGATTAAGAATATGAAATTAGAGATTCCACTTATTGATGCTATTAAGAATCCTCCATATTCAAAATACATGAAAGATATTATCACTAATAAAAGAAAGATACCTACTGATTCTATTACTGCTATGCTTGCTGATTATTCATTTAAAGGAAAATTGCCTGAAAAACGTGGAGATCCTGGTATTCCTACTATTCCTTGCAAAATTAAAGAAGCCTATGTGAAATATGCATTATGTGATTTAGGAGCTGGTGTTAGTGTTATGCCTTTCTCACTATATAAGAAGCTTAATTTGAACAAACTAGTTCCAATAGAAATATCTTTACAAATGGCTGATAAAACAACTGCTGTACCTATAGGAATATGTGAGGATGTTCCCATCTCTATTGCTAATGAGTTGATACCTACTGATTTTGTTATATTAGAAATGCCTGAAGATGATAATCTATCTATTATTCTTGGTAGACCTTTTTTGAATACTGCAGGAGCTGGATAAATTACACTGAGAGCAAAGTGACATTTAATGTTAAAGGCAAAGAGCACACTATTTATTTTCCCAAGAAGAAACATGTTACAAGTATGAGCACAAGTGTGAATGCTATACAAATAAATTCCATTAAGATTGGTAGCATTGAAATACCTATACCACCTCCAGCACCAAGGTATGAAATATTGATGATTGGGACCATTCCAATCAAATATGAGGTAACTTGATTTATTGTTTTATAATAAGTAATAATAAGAATCATGAGCTATATTCTTTACATGTTGCTAATGAGACCTGATCAAACTCATTACTAATGTGGAAATGATAAAGGCATGATTCACAGACATTTAAATTGCATTTTTTTAATGTTATTTGCTTTAAAATTGTGAGACATAGACATAGTATTAAAAAATTTAGAATCAGAAATCACAGAATATGAAGTTTTAGAAATTCTCTGTAGAAAAGTTTCACGTAAAATTCCAGAAAAATTAGGGGGTCAGTTTTTTGCCCGAAGGGACCAGCAGCCAGTGGGGGAGCACCAGCAGGGCACCAGGGGCCAAAATAGGTACCTCCACGCGGCCAGATTCCTTGGCCGCGTGGGATACCCCATTTTTGGCCACAAGTGGATGCTGGGGCCCATCCAATGCTCATCTGCTCCCTTTCGACCGAAAACCAACCCCAGTTCATCTCCTCCATTTTCCCCGTGCTCTGTTTCTCCGTCAATCCTCGATCTCCACATTTGAGACAGATTTTTCAAATCTGTTTGATGGAATCACTCCTTGGTATGTAACTCCTTCACTCATCCAATTACTTTTTGCTCCCATGCTTTGTGTATGAAGTATTTTGCTGCACTAGGTGTCACCTATTATGTCTAAGAACTCCATGAATTTAAGTTTTCTAGTTGATATGGATGCATGATATTGATTAGAGGACTAGTTATGGATGCCTTAGCAATGTTTTAGAGTGATACAATTTAATTTTTGTTGAATTTTATTTTGGTACAACAAGGTAACATGCTGAACAAGGGAAAGGCATTGCTTGGGATGTCCTCAAGGACAAGGAGAAGAGAATCAAGGGTGTCCAACAATCATGATGATAATCAGTTATGGGAGGATGAATTGGTTTTTGCAGGTGAAAATCTGCGTGTCCATACCACAAGATGGAAAGACCCCGAAGTTCTTGAACATTGGGGGATTGCTGAAGATTTCCAAGCCTTTGCTGCAACTACGGGGCTGCTTGAGTTCTCACGCCATCCACGCAACACATATGTGGAACTCTCGAGGGAATTCCTCTCTACATTCAGGTTTGAGGGACCGGTGGTGCACCGGAAAAGTAAGTCCAAGAACCCTCCTCCAGCTACTTTTGTCATTAAATTTACAGTGAGGGGGCAGCGTTTAGTCATGTCATTAGAGGAATTCTGTAAGGCTATACGTGTACCAACTACGGGGTTATGGGATGAAACATATGCTGATTCTAGAGAAGAACTTTTCACATTCTGGCGTAGCATTGCTAAAAATATTCCTGAAAGAATGAATAGAGGCAAGCTCACATGCATCCAACACCCGGGCCTTAGATATTTTGCATTGTTTCTTGCTAGAGGATTCCTTGCTAGGGATAACACTTCTGCTTGCACTGGTCCTATGATCTATTTATTAAAATGTGCAATGGAAAATACAACACCTATATATAACCTGGGAACCATACTTGCTAGAACTTTGCATTTAGCTGTGAGTAGGAATGGCACGGATACAACTCCTTTATATGTTGGTGCCATTGCCACTTTAATCCATGAATACATTATGGCAGAACGAGGTTTTAATGATAACTTGGGTACCATGGTAAATGAGTCTCGACTGCTAGATTTTGGTTTACTTTTTCGCATGGATATGAGCAGGGTTGAGAAAGAATATTTTTCATATTGCTATAAGGATTCTAATGGGAACATTGTGTCTGTTAGGCTCCCTTGTGCTGACTTGTTTGACAGGGAGACAAAGTGGACTGTGCAAGAAGAGCCACAACAAGAAGAGCAACAACATGAGGAGCCCCAATACCAGGCGCCTATGGCATATCCCTGGGGCTTCCCTGAACCACACCTTGGAGCGCAGGCATGGCAGGATCCATCCTTCTTCCAGGGAGGTTCGTTGAGTGGTGGACATGATTACCACCCAGGATACTAGCTTGATCACAAGCTTGGGGGAGTATTTCTCTCCCTCCTCATTCGTTGTGTTATATCACTTGCATGTTATTTGTTGTTTTATGTTCTTTAAATCTGAAAAACACAAAAATATTTTTGTTATTTGTTAGCTAGTTTACTTCTGGTTATTTACATTATGTTTATAAAAATCAAAAACCACAAAAAGATTTTTGTTTTCTTGAGTTTAGTATAAATACGGAGCTGCAGGAATTGCTGAAATATGTTCACTGTTATATGCTTTAATCTTTACTTGTGACTCCGTTTGAGCTGAAAATTTAATCACTACTGCAACTTTTTATGGCCTTCACCTCTGTAAAACATGAGAAACTTTTGAGGTGTTTAGGTAGGTAAAAAAATTGCTGAATGCAATAAATTTTTATAGCAAGATTTGAGTTTTTATTGAGCAGTTCAAGTGGGGAGAGGAGAACAACAATGATATGATAATGTGCTTGAAGGGATGAAAGGTATGACACCTTTGCCGTGCTTATGTATGCTTTTTAATAACAGCAAGTGCACACCTTATGATTCCCTTAACACTTAGTGACATAATAGCCATTGTTTATCTTCTCCGTGGTTTAGTAGAATATATTTTGATGCAACTGAAATATTGTTTAGTGTCACTACTTGGCTGATGGATTGAATAATTGTAGCCTTAAGCAAAGGTTTATGCATCCCATTGTGCTTACTGAACTTGCCAACCAAGTAAAGAATTAAATGAGAAAATTTCATGAATGATAAAAGTGGAGTCTTATGCTTGACGAACTTATGGTTGGGGGTTAGTCTAAATGTGTATCACATGGAAAACTTTCAACGCTGCACTAAGAATTCTATATTCAAGTTGATATCATGTTCTTTTAACTGTGGATACCTGTCATGCCGAAATGAGGTAGAGGAATAGTAAGTCTTGACGAGTAAGTATATATGATTAGAGAGACGCATTGGGCCGCTAACCCAAGCCATGCGATATCATGGTGGAAATTTACTTATAGCTAGAATGGACTCCGCAACATATCCTATAATAAAATAAGAAGCTATGCATATAGTGAATGAAATAAAAAAAGGATAATGAGTCCATTCCATGGTTTGTCTTGCCATTTTGACATGGGCTGGTTTCCATGTCATGGGGCAAGAGGTACCCCAATTGCTGCTCTCTATGATGTTAATACTTACAATGATTCTACAAGGCTTATTATGAATCTAGAGTTGAGTAATCATGGTGCGGGACTTCGCTTTTAAGGGGCATGAGGCTTTGAACTTGTAGTTTGTCAAGCATAAGAATCAAAATGAAAAATTAATGCTTTAGCAAAACTGAGAGCAAGGTAGTAAGCACAATGATTTTACTTGTCAACATATGAAAGAATCAGAGATCTCATAAATCTTGATATGATTCAATCATCAGCGATGCACAAGCCTTTGTTTATGTCTACAATTGAGCAAACTCATTCAAGTATTAACACTTCATGTTATTTCTATTGCAACAAGTATATATGCTTCAACACTGAGTAGATGCACACTTGCTAGTATTTTGCTACTTGTTACAGGAATCATGGCTTGAGTATTTGCTAGTATTAATTGATGATGCATATGCAATGCAAAGTTCTTGCCAAAGTTTTTATCGCTTCTGCACTGCGTTTGAGTTGTTCGAGGACAAACAACGAGCTAAGCTTGGGGGAGTTGATGCACCCAAAATGCATCTACTTTTCGAAGCACTTTGAATCGTATTTCTCTCCGGAGTCCCCCCATAATTGAATAAATCTGCAGAATCTGACGCTGTTTTTAACAAAAGTCTTCTTTCCGTCTATTTTCACAGGACTTTTCACAGGGGACGAAAACCACATAACTTTTTATGGAAAAGAAGGGGAATGAGCACCAGATGGGGCCAGGGGGCCACCCGAGGGCCAAAAGGGGGCCCCACACGCGGCCAGATTCCTTGGCCGCGTGGGGTCACCCCTTTTGGGCCCAGATGGCCCACTCCGGCTAGGTCTTCGATGTACCCCTCCATATATACGAGAAACTGACGGGTTTCGAAGGAGAGGGCTGTTCGCGAAACGGAGCGCCGCCCCCACCACGATCTTCGATTTCGGAGTCAGATTGATCCGGGATTTCACCCCCGGAGGTGGAATTCGAGGGGCTTCGTCACCATCATCATCACCACCATCATCTCCATCAACCATGAGCTCCATCACCCCCTCCATGTGTGAGTAGTTGCTGTAGGCATGTGAGGTGTGAGGGGTTTTGGATGAGATTGATCATGTAATTGCTACCCGGTATGCGGGATCTAGGGGTTTGTCTTGAGAATTCTTATGTCTTATGTTGATGCACTATTGCTAGGCTTAATGCTTGTTACTAGGGCCCAAGTGGCATGATTTCAGTACTGAACTTACATTGCTACATCATATATTTGAGTTTGGTATCTATCTGCAATGTGTATTACCTGCTATTATGTTGAACCTGCGAACCCTAAAGTGACAGCTAGGGAAAACAAGGGGGATATGTTCTAGTTTGAGGATTATGTGTGTTCATGGAGTGTTAATGCATTGGTCCGGGCTATTCGAAAGGGTATACCTTAATTACCTGTAGTTCCAAATTGACCCCGGTGAAATGGGTAGGTAGGACAATAGGCTTTGTGCAAATTCTCTTGGTTAGTACGCACAATAATTTACGGAACACACACCTACATAAAACTGAGATAGAGAAAGGCCCCGCTGCTAGCAAAACATTATTACATGATCAATCTTATCCATGCAACACCCCGCTGTCACCTCATGCCTGCGTTTTAGTCTCTGGTTTACTTTCACTCTTTTCCGGTGAAAACTGGTAAAACACTTGCTCTCCATTTACTTTCTGTTTGTTTACTTTCACTGCATTATTACACTCACCACTCTCGCTGCAAGTTTGTTGATACACAGGTGTGGTTGGGAGTGACGTCCCAATTGCTAAAGTCTCACCGGTATTCTTGTGTTCCCACTGAGTCGAACTACAAATTTGGGTAATACTTCCCATCGAAGACTACGATTGATCTCCTGCACTTGGGAGCCATAACCCCTCTTATGTTCTTATGAAATCTAGAGATGGCCATGTTTATGCTAAATATGATCTTATTTCTTATGGTGATGATTATCATTGGACTATTTGGGTTCCTAAGACCCTTGATGCTAACGAAATAGGACCATTGAAGGATGGTTAACTAAATAAAGAAATTGATCTCTTATAGGGAAGTGCTTCCGGGTCGGGTAAATGGACCGTTGCTAGTGGTGCATCCCAACATATGACCAGAAGCAAAGACACAATGAGTGATCTTAATCCTCCTTCACCATATCCCAGTTTCGTCACTATTGGCGATAACTCCGAGCTTAAGGTATTGGGATGAGGCAAGGTGGCTATCTCAAATGATTTATCAATTCAGAATGTTCTCCTTGTTGAGTGCCTTGGCTATAATCTTATGTCGGTTCTTCAACTTGCAAATTGTCGCTTTACCTATTTCTTTAATAAAGAGAAAATGATTGTAACTTGTGAAACAACTCTTAAAGTAGCCTTTGTTGGGCATGTCGAGAACAACATGTATCTAGTGGACTTATCTAAAGGAGACACGTGTTCCGCAACATGCCTAATGACTAAAGTTGACATGGGTTGTCTTTGGCATCGCCGGTTAGCCCACAACAATATGAGGATATTGCATGACCTTCAAAGTGGTAATCACGTTCTAGGACTAACCAATGCTAAGTTTGCCAAAAATCATGTGTGTAGCTATTGCATGCTTGGAAAGCAACATGGAGAATCTTATCCTAGCAAGACCACCATCACCACCTCAAGAATTCTCGAGCTCATTCATTTGGATCTTTTTGGTCCACTATCCTATGATAGTCTTGGAGGAAAGAAGTATTGCTTGGTGATTGTGGATGATTATTCAAGATATTGTTGGGTGTATTTCTTCAGGAGGAAGAGTGTGACTCAAAACAGAGTCATTGATTTTATCACTTTGGTTGTGCGCCAACATAATGCAAGCATCATGGCTATCCGGAGTGATAATGGTTCCGAGTTCAAGAACTACACCGTGGAGGGCTTTCTTAGTGAAGAGGAGATTTGTCATCAATATTTTACTCCCTATACTCCTCAACAAAATAGTGTATTAGAGAGGAGGAACCGGAAATTTATGGATGCTTCAAGGACAATGATTGCAGAGTTCTCTTCTCCTTATAATTTTTGGGCCGAAACCGTCTCCACCGCTTGTCATTCTAGCAACCGGTTGTATCTCCGTAAGAACTTGAACAAGGCTCCCTATGAGTTTCCCACGGGCAAGAAGCCGGATGTATCGTACTTCAAGGTCTTTGGTTGCAAATGCTTCATTTGTAAGAAAGGTAAAAACTTGTCAAATTTCGAGACCAAATCTTATGAGGGTATGTTTGTTGGATATGCCACAAATGCTCACGCCTATAGTCTACACCAAGTCCACTGGACAAGTTGAAGAATTTATAGACGTGGTGTTTGATGAGGATAATGGCTCCCAAGGGGGCCTCATAGATCATGGTGTTGTAGGATATGCAATTCCTTCCATTGTCATAAGAAGAATGGGTATTGTTTAAATAATCCCCGTTGAGGGACACCTTTTGGCGGAGGGAGAAGGACTATGCTATACTCAAGTGGATCCATTGACTACAACCATGATACACAAGCTATCCAAGAAGATGCACCAAGCCCTCAAGCTAATGAACAAGGCCAAGCTCAAGATCCTCACGTTGTTGAGAGAGCTCAACCAAGTGGTGTTCCTTCACCCACTGATGATCAAGTCCAAGTTTAAAATGGACATGACTCCGATGAAGAAGGTGATGCTCAATATATTTCCAAGGAAACTTTGGAGGAGATGCTAGCTCGCAGAGCGAAGAGAATACTAGAAAGTCTTGAGCGTGCGGGTCACACAGAGGACAAGATTCTTGGTCAAGTTCGAGGAAGGGTTGTCACTGGGAGGCAATTGGTGGATTTTAGCAAAGCTCATGCTTTTTGTCTCTTTTATTGAGCCCAAGAAAGTGTATGAAGATCTCCAAGATCAAGATTGGCTTGAATCCATTCATGACGAACTCAACAACTTCGAGTGCAACAAGGTGTCGAAGTTAGTGCTAAGACCCAAGGATTGCAAGAATGTTATTGGCACCAAGTGGGTGTTCAAGAACAAGCATGACAAAGATGGCATCGTCATTCGTAACAAGGCGAGATTGGTGTCTCAAGGGTTTTCTCTAGTTGAAGGTTTTGATTCCGTTGAAACCTTTTCCTCCATAACTCGTCTTGAATCCATTCGTATCTTGCTTTCATATGCATCTCATCCTAATTTCAAGTTCCAAAAAATGGATGTTTAAAGTTCTTTCCTAAATGGTCCCATTAATGAGTTAGTATATGTCAAGCAACCTCCAGGTTTTGAAGATCCCAACCACCCTGATTACATCTATAATCTTGATAAGGCGCTCTATGGACTTAAAAAAGCTCCGCATGTGTGGTACGAGGACCTTAAAGAGTTTCTAGTAGATGGCGGGTTTAATGTTGGTTTAATCGATCCTACCCTGTTTACCAAGATGGTTGGAGGTGACTTGTTCATATGCCAACTCTATGTGGATGACATCATTTTTGGGTCTACTAACACCTAGTTCAATGAAGATTTTTTCAAGCTTATGACCGATAGGTTTGAGATGTACATTATGGGAGAATTTGAGTATTTCCTTCGCTTTGAAATAAAGCAATGTCCCGAAGGAAACTTCATCAAACAAGCTAAATAAACCCAAGACATGCTCAAGCGGTTCAACATGCATGATGCCAAGCCTATGAAGATTCCGATATCCACAACCCTTGACTTAAAACCCGATCCGGATGGTAAAGAGGTAGATCAAAAGGTATACCGCTCCATGATTGGATCTTTGCTTTACCTTTGTGCATCTAGACCGGATATCATGTATAGTGTTGGTAAGTGTGCAAGGTTTCAAGCCTCTCCGAGGCAAAGTCATTTTGAAGCGGTGAAGCGGGGGTGACCTCAATAATCCCCATGGTAAGGGACCCGGGGTTTCATGAAGGAAGAAGGCGCTAGTGGACTACTCGACTCGACGGGTGGCTGCCCGTCGGAGTTTATTACGATGAGGTGAAAAGTATCGATTACAGGGGGTGCTGTTTTCAGATTATATCTGACACAACTCTAAATCTACGGTTGTTTGTCCCATCTGTGACCCCCTCCCATGATTTATATATATATCCGGGTCTCAGGGGGCATACATGAAGTGGATGCGACTCTGAGTCGGTTACTACCTTTTCCTATTCTTGCTGCTTAAGTCTTTCCTTCTGCTTCACATAGATTTCCTTCATGGGCCTTCGTGTAGGTACTCGTGGAGTCCACCAAGGCACCCCTTAATGGGCCGCACCGGGTATTCCCATAGTGGAGGGTCTCTTGGGTACCCCCACGTCAGTAGCTCCCAGGTGCCTGATGGAGTCAAGGACTCGATCTAGGGACTCAAACCCTCGGGACGGATTGTTTCGAGTGTTTTCCTACAAACAGCTTTGGGGGATATGGCCGAATGGCTTCGATCTACTCGACTGATCAAGGTCAATTAATTTCACTCGGGGGAATACACCATTAGCCTACTCAGAATTCGAGTCCTCAGGCTCGAACCTGGAAAAACCTGGGGTAATTCAACTCGTGCCGTTGAAGCCTTACCAAGTCGAATTCTAGTTGTAAGTCGTTTTACTCAACGCGTCCGTCGAGATTTTCATCACACCTGTTGGTATGGAAAAGTACTAGGTAGCGCATCAGTGGTGCAACTCCTAGGCCGTTGGAACTGATCCGTGGGTTTTACCTTCATACTATGAGTATGGAATCTAGAGTTTCAACGCAGCTGTGCGATCTGGGAAAGTAGAGTGTTTGAGCGCGATTCATTCGAGTCATTTTTTCGAGTGACAAAGGAGGGAACAAAAACTTATGTGCTTTATCAATAAAACTTTTCCTAGCGAAGGGGCTTTATAGGACTCGAATGATTTTCTGATCACTCGAGTAGTTTTCCATTCGGGAGCTTGTGTCAGCAATGATGTAGTACCCTGTTTTACTGACAGGGGATTATACATTTCCTGATGTGAGCTTATCCTGTCAGAAGATAATTTGCTCGAGTGGGGTTTGACCACTTTTTGACCGTTCGGTGCGCGATAATCTAGGGATTGTCAGTAAATTCCCAGATCCCCGCGTGTAGTGGGCGGCGTGGAGGCATAGCGGTTAGCCTTCCATGCCACGTGTAGGTCTGATCCAGCCCCGCAGAGCATCAACAGTGGAAATGAATTCACCATGCTACAAATATCGCGGAGGAAAAAAGGGTTAATTTTCCCCTTCTCCTTCCTTGCACCCGCATATCCTTCTTCTTCCTCGTGACAGAGCCATTGTTGCACCCCTCGAGCTTCACCAATCCTGCACTATGGTGCACACTTGGAAGAACGGAGGTTCTTCAACGGCTGGCGACGCTGAAGGTCAGAGGCGGAAGGACGGAAAATGGACCAAATCCATCGGCACTGCGAAGCTCCACACCGTCGCCGAACATGAGGGGATCCTCCAAGCCAATTCATGGATGCGCCCTGGCTTAGAAGCTCGCCCCTCTACATAGGTCAACGAGCGGGTGTCCTTAATTGACCACATCTCCAGGGGAGTCTCTTTCCCCCTCTCCCCATTCTTCCTCACCCTCGTGGCAGTGTACGGCGTGCAATTGCACGACGTCATGCTGAACTCGATCCAGCACATCGCGTGCTTCATCGTGCTGTGCAAGTGCTATCTTTGGATAGCACCGCACTGGGCACTTTTTAAGCGCTTCTTAAATGTGAAGGCGCAACAGAGTGGCAACGACCCGCACGAAGTGGGAGGCTGCAATATTCAGATCAACCGAAAGGCGGGCTACTTCGAGATAGGCTTCATTGACTCCGTCACCGGGTGAAGGAGTCGATGGTTCTACGCCAAGGCCTCGCCTAATACGGACGTCTCACCTAGTTGATCTAGAGAGCCCAGAGGTGCAGAGGAGCTCGTGGAAGAACCAGTTATCCACGGAAGAGGTGGAGCAGACTGAAGATCTAGTGTCTCAGGCTGCCATCTTGAAGGCCAGCGGGGTCCGTCATATAATTTGGATGTCCAAGGGAGAGAGGTTCCAACTCAAAAGGAGTGAAGTTGGGGCCTCATTGGTTATCCGAATCACGGTCCTTTTTATGACGGTCTAGAGTATGACAAATCTGGGTTTCTTGTTCATGCCGCTACCAAGTCCCTCAACAAAGATCAACTAGGGCCTCTCTATTCTTGGAATAAATATGCTATTGGATTCTCGAATGGACTCTACTACACCTATGAAATCATGCATCGTATCTACCGTGAGACCCTCAATCCCAAGTTGGGAAACATTGATGAGATCCAAGGGTACCTCAAGAATTTGATGATGCTCACTCATGATAAACGTAGCCAAGGCATCACTCAAAAGCTTGATGTGATGGATTTTATTTGAAATGAGTTGTGGGCTGCTATTGTGTGGAAGAAGAATGCTTGCTATGGCCCTCTTATCATGAAGATCATCTTGCACGCTTAGAAGGCCAAGCACCCGGATGTCCCTATTAGTGATGAGGACTTGTGGGTCTCCCACAAGGTCAAGCGCTTGCTTACCAAGGACCACACCGAGCCCGTGGAGCATCCCTTTACCGCTAGCCGCAAGGGCAAGGCAAAGCCATGGGTTGTCATTGATGAAGAAGATGAAGTAGGGCCCTCTCGTCCTCCATCCCAAGGGGATTTCCAATGGATGCCTCGTGCTCTTAAGAAAGTGTTTAAGGTGAACAAGAAGATTGAGCAGCATCAATGGTAAGTACACTATGACAAGGAGCGCAAGCATCACGAGTCTGATCGGGCATTCCGGCAACTTCGCCGTGATTCCGGTGAGAAAGTTGCTTCTCCCATCTAGGACATAATTACCACTTGGGGAAAGTGGCAGGCAAAGGTATCAAACGGACAACTTACCACTGGGTCTGATGAGGAAGCAGGAGAAGAAGTCATAGGCTCGCGTCGCTGACCCTATCTTCAGAGTTCGGACGACCTATCGGATTGAGCCACGGGATGTTAGCCCGAGTCTCTCTCTTTTTGGTATCTTGATGACAAAGGGGGAGATATATCTATTAGGATGCGCTTGTGGGAATTTGCATGGGTTTTCACAAGCTTCGTTATTTGAGTTGTTTCTCTAGCATGTGAAATGGTTGTGTTATTTATCTCGTGAACCTCGTCGTACATGGTGTGAGACATGTGAACCTTGTTATATTTACTTTTCGTACTCCTTTGGTTTGTTGTTCTTATTTATGAGCAAGTTATCTACTCTTTCGCACTTATGTATTTAGCTCACTGGCCATCTGCTGGCAGTTTCGGGCTTAATACCGATATTTTAGCAATAAATCTAATAAATCTAACTGTAGTGGTTGGTGTTTTGATTTTTTTTGGAAAGGGAGTGTGTGCGAGTTGTCTATTTCAAGAATAGATTGGATCTATCCGGCTGCACTTTAGAATATTTATTATTATTTTCGGATAAATAAGAAAAGGGTGCACGATCTCGACGAATTACTTCTGAATAAATTCAGAAATCATATGGAAGAACCATAGCATTTCGCGACTCATTGGTAAATATTGCTCCGATCTATTCAAAATAGGGGGAGCATAAACCTAGGGGGAGCTCCGTCCATGTCTTATAGATCTTGTGCTACAAATTCTTGTGTTGTCATCAATTACGAAAAATGGGGAGATTGAACGATCATCTTCGATTTTGGTGATTAATGACAACACAATTAAAGGACTAATCCCCGTATGGGGTTTATGCAGGAGTAGTATGCAAAACTCCTCTACGGTGCCCCGTATTCCTTATGAGTCCTTATAAAGCACCACGGTGATATTTCATTGACGGAGCGCTTCTAAGGAGGAGCTTACCAAGCTGAAACCCAGCTGGCGGTAGTACGGTGAAACCATCGGTAGTACCGCTGCCTGGTGTTTCCAGTGTTTGCTCAACCCCTCTGCATGGCTCCTGGCGTATACCGGTGGTGGTACCGCCAAAATGGCGTTCCGCGGAGGTTCCAGCGGAGGTCACCGGTGGTACTAGTGAAGGGAAATGGCTAAGAGTTGCGTTTCACCACCGATGGAGGTACCGGTGGTGGTACCGCTAAAAACCACTTTGGGTTGCTACTAGCGGAGGTATCAGCGGAGGTCACTGGTAGTACCGCTACAACCACCAACAGTACCGGTAGTGCGGAACCAGGTTCCCAGCAGGAGAGTTGTTGTGCGATGTGGGCGCTAACCCCGGCGGTGGTACCGATGAAACCACCGGTAGTACGCTGCTGATGGAAAGAGCCCAATGGCTGTATGGATGAGGGGGGGGGGGGGTATTTATTGCTCTTCTTCTCCACCCACTAGCTCAAGCTTCACTCTCTCTCTTCTAGCAATTAATGTGAGCTTCAACATACTAGATCTCCCACTCCAACCACCCAATCGCCCCAATACTTTGTGGAGTGCTTGAGGAGACCTAGATCCATGATTCCACCAAAGGAATTGCAAATCCATCCACAAAATCCTAGTGGATCTTGAGAGATCTTGGGTACCTTGTAACCCTAGAGAAACCCCTAGTGCTTGTTGCTTCCACCTCGATTCAATAAGCATCAGAGCGTTGAGAGACTCCAACCATCTTGTGGAGTAGCCTCAACCGTGTGTAAAGGTTTGGTCAACGCCTTCAAGTCGACCTCATAGTGGAAACGAGAATCTCCCTCACCGGAGAAGTTCAAGGAGAATAAGGTGTGCACATCCATGCCACTGGAATGCCTAGGTGTCTCCACACATCTCCAACGTAGACGTACTTCCATTGGGGAGGAACTACGGGAAACATATCCTTGTCTCCTTGTTTACACTTGTGGTTTATCTTGTGATTTACATATTGCTTCCGTTGCGTACTTTGTATCGTATCACAAAGTTTGTTCAGCTAGTTGCACATCTAGATAACCTTGTGTTTTACTTTTTGAGCCCAACCTAAAAGGGAAAAGAAGAAAAAATGTTAGTCACCTATTCACCCCCTCTAGTTGATCATACCGTACTTCCACTAGTAGCAAGGAGAATGAATTTATATGTACTCGTGAACTACAATTTGCTAGTAGGTACGAACTGATTACCTACCCCTGTGTAGATCTATGTGGTAAGGTCACCATTACTGAGAAGTGGTGACTGCAACTTTTTTGTGTTGAGCAACCAAACACCATGATTTTGCAGCTGCCAAAGTAACACAACCTATAAAACATCACATCTTTTTTTCTTGCTCACAGGGAACATATGTGGCTAGAACTCTGCGGGAAACCAAACGTAGTGCAGAACATGACGCAACCCTCGTTTTTTCAGGGCCAAAGATGCAAAAAACCTAAAAAGGCTGCGAGCAACCAAACACACCCTAAGAGCACGCCACACATGTCTGCTTTTGAGAAGTCCAGTTCATACATGCCGTTTTCGAAAAAACCAATAAAGGCTATTTAAGACTCTTTTTCCAAGTGGCAATCACATTCTCATCATCAAAGTAAGAAGAAAAACTACAAAGTACAAGTTGATACACATACATTAAATTAAAACCAAGGGACTCTACAAGGAGAACATTCTCAATGGATAGATCATTAAAGATGACCACCTTGCCTCGTCCCAATACCTTAAGATCCTAATTATCTCCAATAGTGAAGCAATTGAGAAGAGGTGATGGAGGAAAATATCACTCATTGCACCTATGCTCCAGGTCGTATGTTGGGATGCACCACTACCCACTGTCCATCTTCTTGACCCGAAAGCATTTCCCTATAAGAAATTATATCTTTGGTTTAGGTCCCCATCCTTGAATGGGTTGTCTCTTGTTACTAACATGAACCTAAATAGACCAATAGTAATCACCACCATAGGAGGTACCAAAATATTTAGCATAGACATGATGTAACATCCCTGATTTTCGGAAAGTTCAGAAATCACTAAAATTTGAAACTTTTGTTTTCCCGTTGATGCAAGTCACAAAAAACAAATAAAATGCAAACACAAAAGAAATAAAATGTTTATTCCAATTCGTAAACACTAAAGTCTGTTCAAAATAAATATTCTTCATTCAAAGTAATTTTTTTTCTCTTAGCAAATCTTATTATATAAATTGTTTTCAATTCAAACATTTCCTTGAAAAAGTTCTGTAGGTATTAAAACCAAGGAATTATTACCTATAACAATTTTCTAGGCCTAAAAAATATTTAAGAGAAATAAAAGTATTTATATTGATTATTAAATGATATTCCAAGTTTTAAACATAAAGTTGTGTTCATAAAATGTTTTGTCTTGAAATTAATTTAAAAAGGACTATGGAAACAATATTATGACTTGTGGAATATTTTATAATATTATTAAAACCCAATTTAATTTTGAGTTTTGTATTAAAAATGGCATTATGTGCTATTAGCAGTTCACTCATATTTTCAAAATTCAAAAATTGAAATGTGTTGAAAACATCCTAATTATGTTTCTAAATGATAGAATTTATTTTAAAAAATCCTTAGAAATTGGTTTGCGGCCATTTGGAGTTATAAAAAAAGTTTATTAAAACATAATGATGACGTTGCACTGACATCGTCGTCATCTTCAACCCGCAGAGAAACTCTCAGCCGTTTCTCCCCGATTCAATTCCGTTGAATGCTCCATGTTTAAGGCCCCTTAATTTTGCTTGTTTCCTCCCCCTTAGAAAGCCCTCCCTCTCCCGCTCGTTTTCCCTAAGATTCGTCTCCAAACCGCACCTCCACGCCGCCGGAATAGTTCACCGGAGCCGCACCGTTCCGCCGCTGTAGATCTCCGATTCCGGTGAGAGATTTTAGTCGCGTCGTCCACAACCGACACTCGCCAGAGCCCGAGCCTCCCTGTCCAGACCGCACCGTCTACAAAGGCCACGATCCAGCACATCGCCGCCGCCATCGAGTTCCCCGAGTTCTGTTGTGTCTCACCGTGCCCTCCCCGAGCTCCAAGATTCCCTCGAGCGTTGCCGCAATCCATGCCCGAGACGCCGGCCGCCGTCATTTTCGTCACTGATAGAGGAGCCGCCGAGGTGAGCTCCCTTTCTCTCTCTCCTGTTTGATTTGAACGAACGCCCGAGATTATATCTCGAAACGGTATGCGTTCTCAAGTGTTAGATCCAGATCCAACAATGCATATTGAATTACTTAAGAGATTGTACCGGCCAATCACAGCGGACAAGGAAAATACCCAGTTAGCAGCCAGTTAGTGCCCGTCAGCGCCTAGTCAGTAGAAGAAACCAATCAGGAGCAGCCACCTGGCCGAGATATTTTTCCGTTTTCTCCCGGTAGATTTGAATTTGCCATCTTATAGAAAACCCCCTAGACCTTAAAATCATAATAACTTTTGATCCACTTGGCCAAATTTAGCAAACTTAGAATTTTGAAAATACCTTGATATGTTGAAACTTTGGTTACTGTTTAAATTCAAATTTGACTATTTAAAATTTGTCCAAATTCAAATGAGCCATTTGGATGAATTTTGGCATAGTTCAAATTCTACAAGGCCAGAAATTGCAAATAAAATATTTTTGGAGACCTTAGGATATGTACTAACATACCGTTCTGTCCGGAATATTTTTTTGGACAAGTTTAGAATTTATTTAGATTTTATGCTCATTTAAGTATTTTTCACATAGAATAAATCCTATAAATATTTGGAATATATGTTCTTATGAAGATTTGTTCCAAATATTAACATTGAACCAGAGAGACCAGTACCTAAACCTATTGGACACCCTTGAACCTTTTCCATGTAAGCTTGGCCCAAAATCCCTCTATAGTGTTAGCCACCTTGAAAATTGTATAGTGATGGTGAAACCCTACTAGGAAAGAGTGGTGTGAGCATTTTCATCCAGACCAACACCCAAAATATGTTAGCCAAATAAATCTGTACCATATGGAGCTAACACTGAGCCAAGACTGAAGACACCAAGATCAAGTTACTCCATGGAGATGGGCCTCAACATCATTAAGAAGGAGTTGTGAACAACATCATCAGGAGCTGAAGGACCACTACACTCATTCCCTTGGAAGGTGTGAAGAAAATGGAAGAACTTTACCCAAGACCATTTACAAATTTCTAAGTCATAGTGTGAGTTTGTTAGAACACCTAGTAGAAAAACCACTAAGTTAATGATGATGATTTGCCTCTAAACCTTTAGGCAAAAACCATAGATGATATTTGTGACTAGAGACTCTCCAATGGAACCCTTGGACTAACCACTTGGACCCTTAGAACATCCCTACCATCTACTCAAGTTTGATTTTTTCATGTTGAAGTGGACCAACCCTTGAGAAAAATGTGAAACCCAAAACCTTATCACAATAATTCCTTAGAATTATGTGGTGAAACCAACCTTAACCAAAATGGAAGCCTAACCCAAACACTTTGAGTTCCATTTGCAAATGGAATTGATTGATCAACCCCAAGCCTTGTTATTCCATCGACTCCTTTTGCAAACTTTGTGATGTGATAATACTTGTTCAATACAAGTGAACTCTTGGAACTTCCTAGACAAGTATGACCAATTAAGTTTGGATACTTCAAACCCTAGCCTTGTCTAACCTATAGCCCAGGCTATACTCTAAACCCAATCACAATAATTCCTTTGGTAAAGTAAATTATTGTGATAAGCCTTGACCTTACCTAAACCCAACTAGCTTGGAAAACCTTTTGAATCTGTTTGTTGATTTTTTTGTTTTGTTCTTTCTTTGTCCATGAAAGTTGTTTATTGTTATTTGTTTGAATTTTTTAGATTGTACGAAGAGAAACGTTCTATTGGTAAAGAGAGTGTACTTATACACCAATTTCAACAAGGCAAGTGACACCCATATTTTCCCCATCTATTTTCATATGCATTAGTGGTTTTGAGTAGTATGCATGATAGGAAATTTTTACAAAGTTATATGCCATGCTATTTGTAACATCCCTGATTTTCGGAATGTTAAAAAATACTAAAACTTGAAACTTTTGTTTTACTATTAACGCAAGTCATCAAAACAAATAAAATGCAAACACAAAAGAAATAAAGTGTTTATTCTAATGTTATTGGAATTAAAAATCCAAATATGCCTCTATTTCCTAAACCCTAAACCCTATTTATAAATATTCCTTATCCAAAGCAATTATTTTCTCTCTAGCAAACCTTATTTTTATTTTTTTTCAATTCAACAATTACTTTGAAAATGTTTTATAGATTTAAAAACTAGAGAATTATTACCCTTAATAGTTTTGTAGGTCCCAAAATATTTTATTAGAATAACTAGCAAACGTGCCCGTGCGTTGCAGCGGGTGTAACAAAACTAAATTTTTATTTAAAAACGTTGGCACAACCCAAAATTCATCCCAAAATCGTTTGACCTTGTAGAATAATTTTATTTTAAAAAATAAAAAATAGCCCCACATTGAAGAAATATATTTTTATACATTCTTATATATGAGTGATAACTTGAATTGAGTTTATCTTATATGATCTCTAGGTATACTTTGAAGCTAGATGTACTCACTTCATCTTTGATACATGCAAGAATTGTTTTATTTTGCCTATAAGTTTTATGTCGCCTTTTCAGTTTTTTTGTTTTTGTTTTCTTCATTAGGATCCATGCATGTCGATCTCTCTCTCTATTTAACTCTTTGCTCCTTGGCATCGATGATTGAGATTTGCCTCTCAATTTTCTTATTATATAATGCTATTGATTATAAAGCAAAAAAAAAAAGAAATTGATTTTGTAGCATAAATAAAGTATATGTAGGTATGCATAAATTATTATTTTGGTTACGTATTGATGAATATCATTAAGATAAGATATTCACAAATATAATCAGTAAATTTTCTCTTACCTATCTCACCGGCCTACCTTTAGGCGAGACACCGGTTTTGAGGTCAAAGTGTTTACGGTGTTGCTGTTGCCCGTTGTGGCTCCCTAGCAGCTGGAGGTGCGCTCTTGAGCTCTCGTGCGCAGCTTCCACGGCCGTTGCGTCCTAGTGTACGAAGGAGAGGGAGCCGGGAGCCCATGGCACGCTCCAACTCCATCCTCTCTCGCCATGCCTTTTCTATCTACTCAATCACCAAAACACGAACGACGCCTCGCCCAACGGACCCCCGGCCGGAGAAGCCACCGTCCAGAGAGGTGGTGCAGACACCAGCGATGCTGCTGTTGTTGTACTCGGCGTCCGGAACAAGGCACAGAGCTAGCAGGCACGGCCTCAGAGCGCCCCATCTACTCGCGAGTACATGGACAGGGTACACGCCATGGCACATGGCAGCCCGCGCCCACGGCTTCCACGCCCGCTGCATCGAGCAGTGGCTCGCCCACGACAGTCATCACTGCTCCTTCCTAACCTGGCGCGCGTCGACCTCGACTCACCGGCACCTGCCGGCGCCCCATATCCAAGCCGTTTTGCTGGCGCTCTGCTCTTCCGTGGAATTGTTTTATGATGAATGGGCAGAAGAAGTGATCGGGAGTTGGTTTGTTGGATCCGAGTTAGGGACAATTGATCTTGTGGAACTTGGCTGTAGGCTACAGCCTGTAGCAAAGAAGTCGGACACGATGCCGGTAGTAGCAGCTCCGTCGCGGGCCAGCAGCCCCAGCTTGAATTGCGAAAATTGAAGACGCGCCATGAAGAAGATAGCACCTAACATCGTGCTTTACTACCTCGTCATGGCGCCGAAATTTCTGTATAGATTTGTGATCCGTCGGAAAAGATTGTGGTAATTGATTTGGGCGGTGTATATATGAGCGAGCAACCCTACTTTCAAGTCGACATGGAGACCAGATCGGACCTGATACTTATCCTTTGGGCTCACGCAGTACGGAAGGATTCCTATACGTATGAAAACCAAAAAAAAAATAGCGACAAAAGAAAAAGAAACGGACGACGAGAAACCATCGACCTGAGGAGGACGTACGAACGAACCAAGGAAACAGAACGGACCAAGGGAGAAACCTTACTCCCTTTATTATTATAGGTAGAGAAAAGTAATTTTATTTAAATGACACTGTGGGGACCCTAGACTAGCAGTCCGAGACCTCCAGTATGCATACATTCACGATCCCATGATCAGTTAGTCGTGAACAACATACTCGAGCTGGCATTGCGGATTACAACATCCACTACACGAATACACGGCTTACACAACTGGTCTCTTGACTCAGTTGAAAACTACTGCCACGCAGGGCAGGAACACACACTTAAAAACAGCGGAAGATTGCAAAGCACACCCGTGGTAAACCCAAGTCACGCCTCGACTACCTACAGGCTACTGACTCGGAGACGTTCCTAGTTCGCATAGCCGTCAGCGACACCATCTTCTTCAGGTTCTCCGGGTTTCTGCTCAAAGCCTGGCTAAGACAATAGCCAGGGACGAAACCATTCATGAGTACGTTTGAATGTACTCCTGCAAGTCACCCTAAATGAAAGCTAAACATGCAAGTATGACAAGTGTGGTAGGATGGCTATTTAATTAAGGGCTTGCACTATCCATGGTGAATATAAGACTCAACATGGTTGAACAATTTTTAATTCTCCTTTGTTGAAGAAGATACTTCAAAAGATATTTCATTTCTCTTGTAGATAAAGCATGTCCACAAGGTTTTGATAAAACAATCTAGATAAAGAAAACATTTCTCTTTGCAAAACTTCTTGGAAAAGAACACATCTTTAAGATCATCATTTATCCGGTACCTCAAAGGTACAATCATTCCCTTTCAACGTACCTCCCAGGTACAAGTTCCAGAACACCTTTCCAGCTTTTTGAAAACATTGACACAATACTAGCTACATGGCCATTCAACTGCCCATATCCGAGGGCGCGGCTATTCTGAATAGTTTTACTCTGCAGAGGTGTACACAATCCACAAGATCCAGTACATCCGCCGTGAACAACCACGGACTGTCCGAGACAGTATGCAAACATCGGATAACTGGTCCTAACCATCCACTATGTCAGTGCTAGTAAATGACTACCTCTTCAACTGGGTTTGTTCTCCCCGGCACCGAGTGAGTCAGCCGTATCGATCCGGTTTCCCCTGACAACACACCGCCATGGAAGGAGACCCAACTGTTGCAACCGGTGGCGAACTTAATCCCCACACTCTGAATGTCCCATTCTCCCTCCTGGCGACAATTCGGTTCGGGGGACTCTAACCCCTATAGCACATTGAGGCAGACACGGACTAACACCCACAAGCAATTAGCTAGACCCCGTTCCCATATTGGGGTAATGTGGCAGCACGGCTTGGTTGTCCGGCGAAGACTAGGTTATGTGTCATTTTTGGAAACAAGTCGAAAACATTTCCTTCTTCAAAACCTCCCTCGGACAAGGTCCCACCTTTCCTCGGGGTTTTTCCAATCTTTTGCTTTCCAAAAACATCAAGTTAAAATGTCCACTAGGGGACTTAAGTTGATTAAGTGATGATAATAAAATATCTAAAGGGCTTGGTAACACCAAGATTATATAGTGGATAAAGCATATTAGATACATAAAAACAGATAGTGGTATAATCCACTTAAAAGGATAGTTTTTGAATCAAACTTTTGTAAAACTTCAGAAGTAAAACATGCATGATAGATAATGATAAGTAAAACAACAGCAAGCATTTAGAATGGCTTGCCTTGGCACTGGTCTTGGTCTTGCTCTTGAAATAAACAAGAGTTTCAAATAAAACCTCTCCGGGAAATAATACCGTCTTCGTTATCTAACGTCGTAAATACAAAAAGGAAAAACACACAATCAGAACCAAACAAAGGCAAGAACTTGATAAAATGTAAACATACAGCAATCATTTCATCAAACAAGTACACTCACAAACAAAATTACTAGGGTGCACACCATCAAGCAAAACATGCATAGACAACACACATGAATGGCACTAGAATTAATGTTATGGATCCTCACCCAATATGGCATGAGTCCAGTGGGTGTGCCACTCTCATAACATGCTCAAATAAGGTTAAATGACTCTCTGGTCATTCAAGAGGATGAGCAAAATAACAAGAAAACAAGTTAGGGACACATACACATGCATAGGAAAATAATAACAAGCAATAATACATGCCCATAGTAACACATGCTTTCCTAAACATGGAGAACTAATATAACCAGTACCTAAGCAACCTAATAACATAGACAAAACCATACCAAAAGTACCATGGCATCACTCAATGCATGAAAATACTCATGGAGCAAAATAACTATTAAAACTAGACATGAAAAAGGCTATTTAGACAAGCAGACATGCATAACCATAAGAGATCATTAAACATGATTTATTCTAAAATTATGGATATGTAATCTGGCATCCAAATAACAGATAAAACAACACCTAGACATGCTAGTAATAACAAAATAACAATCTAATCAATTTACCAAAAACTAAGCATGCAAATAACTATTATGGCAGAAAAACATCTAATACTAACATAGCATGACAATTTTGATCTAGAGCACACTCAAGCATGCAAGCAAGTATAATATGCTATAATAACAGTAGTTATGCTATGGAAAACAATACTAAAGCATTTATTCAATTTATCATACCATTATGAAGAATAGTATAATTTTAACCTATTATTACTAGGAAAAACACCCTATTGAGATTTAAACTATAATAAGCATGGATTTCACACCCAAACTCTATAATACGATTGAAACACTCAAGACACATTTCCAACATGTATAAATACCTTACACATGGTAGGAATCACTTTTATAACAAGAACAATATAACACACAATTTAATAAAAGCATAGCAATAAAATGCAGAAAATGGATAAATACTAAATATTGCACCAATCCTATTCTGTAACTCCTAACATCATGAAAAACTAGCATGAGGTGCTCCTAGTCACTAGCAAACCAACACAATTGGATTTACTTCAAAAATCATCACCAATAAAATTAAATAATTCACAGAAGTGCTCTCTGGCCCAAAACTAACATGCATGTCATTTTAAATCAACAACTCAAGTAAACACAAGGTCAACTGTAACCGATAGATATTATCAAGGGCTACTCAGAACAGTTGAGTTTGCAATATTTGGATACTTAAAACTCAAGTTATGATAGAAATGGTGTTAAAGAGTGTCTCTGCCATTATTTTTATTTCTCCTAAAATAAAGCTCAAAACTTAGATCTACAAGTTGGACATGGTTAAGAAAATGTAGATCTACCTCTGTGATTTTTAGCTTGGCAAGATTCACCCATTAGAATTTTTGTTTCGATTTAAAGTAAAGAGACAGAAACAGATCTATTGAAAAATGATTAGCAACATGCAGAAAAACATGGCAATGGGCCAGATCCGCGAGGGAAATGGGCCGCACAGAGGCAGGCCAGCCCGGTGGCGAGCGCGCGCGCGGCGAAACGGTAAGCCACTGTCCGATCCGCAGTTGACGGCGCAGATTAGATGGATCTTGATTCAAAAGGACCCGCCCGATGCGGATCCGACGGCCGCGAGGAAGCCACGCCTGCAGCAGCCGGCGGTGACCAAAAACGGGCGGTGGAAAACAGCGGGACGGCGGCCCGTGGCGGATCGTCGCCGGAATCTTGCCGGAATGAGCTCCCGGCGTCTCCTGGAAACGAGAAAAGGTCGAGGAGGACCCTGATGACGGCGCGCATCCGATGCCCTCATCGGCGCTTGCTGGGACAGACTCCCTGCCGGAGTTCGACACGGACCCGCGGAGGTGACCCACGTCGACAATGGCGGCAGTCCTGCAAGGGGTGGAAGATGAAATTGAGGGAATAAAAATCCGATTCGTGAGGTGATAGAGCTGACGGAAGGGATAGGGGTCGTGATGTGGCCGATACTTAGCCAACGACGACCATGGCGACCCACGGCCATGGCGGATCAGTGAGCTCGGGCGCGAGCGCTTCCATGGACTCCGAGAGCGAGGGGAGCCTCGGAGATAGGGCATGGTTCGGGGGTCCTCCAGGGATAGAATGGGTGAGGGAGACGGTCCAAGACGACCGGATTTTGGAGCTCCCTCCCCGCACCCGCAGGTGTTCGACAGTAGCCAGAGGAAGAAGGAGAGCGAGAAGAGACAAATGGGGGGCACGGGTGAGCTACTTGGGAGCTTGCGGAGCTAGTTGAGGTGGTGCTGTGCTCGGGCATGTGCTCCAAGTGTTGGAACGCGAGGGACGTGGCGCGGGTGCTCTGGACACCATGGACAGCTCAAGAAAATAGAGGAAGGAGACAAGGGGAAGGGGTGGAGCTTTGCCAGAGAGGATCACGAGTGGAAACGAGGTCTTGTGGAGCACGGGTTGCTCCTGGTTTGGTCTGTGGTGGTGGATATAGAAAAAAGGAGGGTGAGCACCATCCTTGGCCACTTGTGGTTGGATGAGCTAGAGAGAGAGAGAAAAATGGTAGATCATCTATACCATGTCTAGGAGGTGAGAATGGATGTCTTTCATCTCTCAGAACAGGAGAGAGGTAGAGAGAGTGCAAGAGTTGATCAAAACATGGATGAACTCATCAATGTCCAAAATGAACATAAGTTGTTTTTGATAGTTTTCACCAAAATTTTGAAAACAACTTGCAAATGTTTTTGTATAAATAAGTCCCACATGACCATAGGCATGTTGGGTAATTTTTCCAAAATTTTAGGAAATACTTTCCTTCACAAAATATTTTAAAGTTCATTTCTGGCCTTTTGGAAAATGGAAAATAATAAATAGTAAAATGCTTTTAAAACCAATATTTTTGAGTTGGGATGAGATAGTACATAGTATAGGTCTCAAAAGTGATTTTTAATAAGCAACTCTTTTGAAAATATTTGAGACACCAAGTGGAAAGATGGTGAAAACATGAGTTTATTTAATAGGATAAAAACCATGAGAGAAGAATAATTAAATGGCCTTTGGAAAATAAATAGACCATATGGAGGTGATTTATAGGTCATGAAGATGACAGGGGTAGGTTCATTGGGCCTGAAAACAATAAGGAGTGATTTGGAGTAACATGGAAAAAGTGCTTCATGATAAAGGTGATATGATCATTATTTTTGGGGATGCCTTCAATAGGACTTTGATAGATGATAACAAAGGGTTTCAATATCCAAGTTAACAACTTGGATAGATATAATAGATATATATGTAAAGAGATTTATGATGATGCATTGGGAATAGAAGAAAATAGGACATAAGAGCATGTCTCTAAAGTTGGAAGTTTTAAAGAAAACAGAGGATAAAATGGACATGTGATGGAATATGATGTAGATGCATGATCTTGTTATTAAGAGGTTTTTAATATCTTTAAAACAGCACACACTTATCCACAAACAGAAATAAATACTTCAAGCAAGCACAAGATAAAATCACACAACAATGCAGATAAAGTAACAAGTCACACAAGATCACTCAAACAATTGAGTTCTTCCAATTAATTTCCAGGTGTTTGTCTCAAGTGTTAATTTTAGGTAGTGATCAATACATACCATAACAAGAGGATTTTATAAAGAGGTTTAACTCAAAATTTGTTATTTCCAAAAGAATATAATTGAGGTAAAAACACAGGGGTAACATAGTCCCCTTTTATTATTTTTGCAAAAGAAGGAAGTGATAAAGAGTTTTTGGAAATACTTGCAAAAATATCTTGGTTAAAAGCAGGTTGGAGATGATTAGCTCCAAAACACCTTTTATATAGTTTTGGAAAATATTCTTTTGTTTTCTCAAAACTTGGCCTTTGGGTTTTCTTCCAACATCAAAACATTTTAAAAAGGTTTTTGCCAAAAGAGTGTGATGGATGAAGATGATAAGCATTCTTGTCATGACTTGATCACAAGTTTTGTGTTTTAAGTAAATTATGATCATTGTTTCTAATATTAGTTGTTAACAAACTCAAACACAAACACATACAACTCCCAAATAGAAAAGAAACACAAGCATTAGTCAAAAATATTAAAAAGTTTTTGTTGGCCCTGATTTTTGGGTTATTGAAAACAAGTTTTTCCTGTCTTCCAAAAATTGGGCTGTTACAGCTCTTCCCCCCTTAAAATGAATCTCGTCCTCGAGATTCGTAAGGGAAAACAAGGAAGAGGGTTTTTTCTTAACAAACAACAAAACTCCTTTAACCAAATTTTTAATTTTTCTCAGATTTTAAGAAAACCAAAATTTGCTTCAACCCTGAAAATAAGACTGGATGCTCACAAAGGGGTCACAGAGACCTAGTTGTGTAGGGTAGAGGCTACAAACAACTAGTGATCTTGGCAAGATTTTTCTCACGAATAGAAAGAGAGTTAGAAGCTTGGTACACCCGGAGTTCTCTGGGGTCATACACTGACATGTGGGGCCAGGCCCACCTGGCAGTCGATGCCCTTCTCTCTTCCTCTTCTTCTCCTTGCCTGGCCTTCTCTCCTGGTGCACACACCCTTGGCATCAGGGCGTCCCGCCCACTTTGAGCTCAGGGTGGGCTGACACCTCGCCATGAGACTGTTGTGAGTGAGACATGTCGATTCTTTGACCACTTGGTGCAGGGGCGCGCTGGTGATTTCGCGCCATTTGCGAGTACTGCAGCTGGATTCTTCGTTTTTTCCCGCGTAGTGCTTGACGAAGGAGAGGGCTCTGCTCTTGCTGCTATAAAAAGGTAGCCGAGGTTCTCTAAATCGCACCACACTATGAGCTTCATTTCCCAATTAATCAATGACTTCTTCAGGGAGTATGTCTCCATGCTGGAGCGAGCAAATTTCTTGGAGCACGTGCTTATCGTGCTACTCTTCAGTGTTTGCCTGGTGGGATCAATCACGGTGATCCTGTTAGCCATGATCTTTGCAGCCTGGGACATCCATGACTGGTGGTCTGGCGCCAGGAGTGATACCGCGATGGAAGAAGGACGAGCAGTGGCGCCGGTGGCTGAGGTTGTGGAGGTCCAAGCTGGCGGCACAAGGCCAGGAAGACTAGAGGGGCTTCGCCGTCGCCTGACTTGGTGTTCAGCGTCAGGTGAGACTGGCTCACCTTCAGTCCGGGTTCCAGTCAGCGAGGGCTAGGCAAAGTTAGTGTCTACACCAGAGTAGGTGTAGTGGTCTGTGTTTTGGAAACAAACTTGTATCTTACTTTCTGAAACTTTCATTTGCCTGGTGCAATGTTATCCCTCGAATCATGTATCCCTTTGAAGTTCCAGTGAAAATTGTAGCTCTGAAGTGATTCTTCTTCTGCTTCTGAGTGTTGTGGAAAAACAGAGGGATAAGGGTGCACTAACTTGTTAACATGTTGAAACACTGGTGCCAAAGATAAAAAGGAAAGTTTTTCATATTGATAAAGAGAGTTGTGAAAAACTACTCAATCAGAACAAAGCAAGACAATCCAACAAACACAATTCATTTAACAAACAGCACACAATCAAAGACAAACCAGGTATTTTAAGCACAAGCAAAACGTCTAGAATCGATGAAGAACGGGTAGCAAAAACAACTGAGCGAAACCTATCGATTTCTATGGGGCTGGGTCGACAAAAAGGATTGTTGAGGCCTTCTCTTTATCTCATATTGATGTTGAGGTCTTCTGAAGGAAGCTTCTTTTTCTTCAGGTTGTCAACTACTAAGGTCTTCTCGGGACATCGCCAAGTATGTAATTTTTAATAGAGAAAATAACAGAAGAAAACTTTTTGATGTACTTTTAAATGAAAACCAAAATTTTATAAACCCATGTTTATTTATTTACCAAACCCCTTTTTAGCCATGAAAACAAAAAGGCAATAAGATATGTTTACTATTTTCTCTGGTTTTCTCCAAAAGTTTGTTTTATAAACAAGTCAATGGTTTTCGAAAATATAAGGAAAATGGAAACCATGCTTAGGTTTTTATGAGATAGAAACATTTTTGGCAGTAATATAGTTTTTACCAAAATAGTTTTATTTTTCCTATCTGACGTCCATGCTAAACTAAGGTCTCCTAAAGTCAGGATGGCTCTGATACCAACTCTGTGGGGACCCCAGACTAGCAGTCCGAGACCTCCAGTATGCATACATTCACGATCCCATGATCAGTTAGTCGTGAACAACATACTCGAGCTGGCATTGCAGATTACAACATCCACTACACGAATACACGGCTTACACAACTGGTCTCTTGACTCAGTTGAAAACTACTGCCACGCAGGGCAGGAACACACACTTAAAAACAGCGGAAGATTGCAAAGCACACCCGTGGTAAACCCAAGTCACGCCTTGACTACCTACAGGCTACTGACTCGGAGACTTTCCTAGTTCGCATAGCCGTCAGCGACACCATCCTGGCTAAGACAATAGCCAGGGACGAAACCATTCATGAGTACGTTTGAATGTACTCCTGCAAGTCACCCTAAATGAAAGCTAAACATGCAAGTATGACAAGTGTGGTAGGATGGCTATTTAATTAAGGGCTTGCACTATCCATGGTGAATATAAGACTCAACATGGTTGAACAATTTTTAATTCTCCTTTGTTGAAGAAGATACTTCAAAAGATATTTCATTTCTCTTGTAGATAAAGCATGTCCACAAGGTTTTGATAAAACAATCTAGATAAAGAAAACATTTCTCTTTGCAAAACTTCTTGGAAAAGAACACATCTTTAAGATCATCATTTATCCGGTACCTCAAAGGTACAATCATTCCCTTTCAACGTACCTCCCAGGTACAAGTTCCAGAACACCTTTCCAGCTTTTTGAAAACATTGACACAATACTAGCTACATGGCCATTCAACTGCCCATATCCGAGGGCGCGGCTATTCTGAATAGTTTTACTCTGCAGAGGTGTACACAATCCACAAGATCCAGTACATCCGCCGTGAACAACCACGGACTGTCCGAGACAGTATGCAAACATCGGATAACTGGTCCTAACCATCCACTATGTCAGTGCTAGTAAATGACTACCTCTTAAACTGGGTTTGTTCTCCCCGGCACCGAGTGAGTCAGCCGTATCGATCCGGTTTCCCCTGACAACACACCGCCATGGCAGGAGACCCAACTGTTGCAACCGGTGGCGAACTTAATCCCCACACTCTGAATGTCCCATTCTCCCTCCTGGCGACAATTCGGTTCGGGGGACTCTAACCCCTATAGCACATTGAGGCAGACACGGACTAACACCCACAAGCAATTAGCTAGACCCCGTTCCCATATTGGGGTAATGTGGCAGCACGGCTTGGTTGTCCGGCGAAGACTAGGTTATGTGTCATTTTTGGAAACAAGTCGAAAACATTTCCTTCTTCACAAACCTCCCTCGGACAAGGTCCCACCTTTCCTCGGGGTTTTTCCAATCTTTTGCTTTCCAAAAACATCAAGTTAAAATGTCCACTAGGGGACTTAAGTTGATTAAGTGATGATAATAAAATATCTAAAGGGCTTGGTAACACCAAGATTATATAGTGGATAAAGCATATTAGATACATAAAAACAGATAGTGGTATAATCCACTTAAAAGGATAGTTTTTGAATCAAAACTTTTGTAAAACTTCAGAAGTAAAACATGCATGATAGATAATGATAAGTAAAACAACAGCAAGCATTTAGAATGGCTTGCCTTGGCACTGGTCTTGGTCTTGCTCTTGAAATAAACAAGAGTTGCAAATAAAACCTCTCCGGGAAATAATACCGTCTTCGTTATCTAACGTCGTAAATACAAAAAGGAAAAACACACAATCAGAACCAAACAAAGGCAAGCACTTGATAAAATGTAAACATACAGCAAGCATTTCATCAAACAAGTACACTCACAAACAAAATTACTAGGGTGCACACCATCAAGCAAAACATGCATAGACAACACACATGAATGGCACTAGAATTAATGTTATGGATCCTCACCCAATATGGCATGAGTCCAGTGGGTGTGACACTATCATAACATGCTCAAATAAGGTTAAATGACTCTCTGGTAATTCAAGAGGATGAGCAAAATAACAAGAAAACAAGTTAGGGACACATACACATGCATAGGAAAATAATAACAAGCAATAATACATGCCCATAGTAACACATGCTTTCCTAAACATGGAGAACTAATATAACCAGCACCTAAGCAACCTAATAACATAGACAAAACCATACCAAAAGTACCATGGCATCACTCAATGCATGAAAATACTCATGGAGCAAAATAACTATTAAAACTAGACATGAAAAAGGCTATTTAGACAAGCAGACATGCATAACCATAAGAGATCATTAAACATGATTTATTCTAACATTATGGATATGTAATCTGGCATCCAAATAACAGATAAAACAACACCTAGACATGCTAGTAATAACAAAATAACAATCTAATCAATTTACCAAAAACTAAGCATGCAAATAACTATTATGGCAGAAAAACATCTAATACTAACATAGCATGACAATTTTGATCTAGAGCACACTCAAGCATGCAAGCAAGTATAATATGATATAATAACAGTAGTTATGCTATGGAAAACAATACTAAAGCATTTATTCAATTTATCATACCATTATGAAGAATAGTATAATTTTAACCTATTATTACTAGGAAAAACACCCCATTGAGATTTAAACTATAATAAGCATGGCTTTCACACCCAAACTCTATAATACGATTGAAACACTCAAGACACATTTCCAACATGTATAAATACCTTACACATGCTAGGAATCACTTTTATAACAAGAACAATATAACACACAATTTAATAAAAGCATAGCAATAAAATGCAGAAAATGGATAAATACTAAATATTGCACCAATCCTATTCTGTAACTCCTAACATCATGAAAAACTAGCATGAGGTGCTCCTAGTCACTAGAAAACCAACACAATTGGATTTACTTCAAAAATCATCACCAATAAAATTAAATAATTCACATAAGTGCTCTCTGGCCCAAAACTAACATGCATGTCATTTTCAATCAACAACTCAAGTAAACATAAGGTCAACTGTAACCGATAGATATTATCAAGGGCTACTCAGAACAGTTGACTTTGCAAGATTTGGATACTTAAAACTCAAGTTATGATAGAAATGGTGTTAAAGAGTGTCTCTGCCATTATTTTTATTTCTCCTAAAATAAAGCTCAAAACTTAGATCTACAAGTTGGACATGGTTAAGAAAATGTAGATATACCTCTGTGATTTTTAGCTTGGCAAGATTCACCCATTAGCATTTTTGTTTCGATTTAAAGTAAAGAGACAGAAACAGATCTATTGAAAAATGATTAGCAACCTGCAGAAAAACATGGCAATGGGCCAGATCCGCGAGGGAAATGGGCCGCACAGAGGCAGGCCAGCCCGGTGGCGAGCGCGCGCGTGGCGAAACGGTAAGCCACCGTCCGATCCGCAGTCGACGGCGCAGATTAGATGGATCTTGATTTAAAAGGACCCGCCCGATGCGGATCCGACGGCCGCGAGGAAGCCACGCCTGCAGCAGCCGGCGGTGACCAAAAACGGGCGGTGGAAAACAGCGGGACGGCGGCCCGTGGCGGATCCTCGCTGGAATCTTGCCGGAATGAGCTCCCGGCGTCTCCTGGAAACGAGAAAAGGTCTAGGAGGACCCTGATGACGGCGCGCATCCGATGCCCTCATCGACGCTTGCTGGGACAGACTCCCTGCCGGAGTTCGACACGGACCCGCGGAGGTGACCCACGTCGACGATGGCGGCAGTCCTGCAAGGGGTGGAAGATGAAATTGAGGGAATAAAAATCCGATTCGTGAGGTGATAGAGCTGAGGGAAGGGATAGGGGTCGTGATGTGGCCGATACTTAGCCAACGACGACCATGGCGACCCGCGGCCATGGCGGATCAGTGAGCTCGGGCGCGAGCGCTTCCATGGACTCCGAGAGCGAGGGGAGCCTCGGAGATAGGGCATGGTTCGGGGGTCCTCCAGGGATAGAATGGGTGGAGGGAGACGGTCCAAGACGACCGGATTTTGGAGCTCCCTCCCTGCACCCGCAGGTGTTCGACAGTAGCCAGAGGAAGAAGGAGAGCGAGAAGAGACAAATGGGGGGCACGGGTGAGCTACTGGGGAGCTTGCAGAGCTAGTTGAGGTGGTGCTGTGCTCGGGCATGTGCTCCAAGTGTTGGAACGCGAGGGACGTGGCGCGGGTGCTCTGGACACCATGGACAGCTCAAGAAAATAGAGGAAGGAGACAAGGGGAAGGGGTGGAGCTTTGCCAGAGAGGATCACGAGTGGAAACGAGGTCTTGTGGAGCACGGGTTGCTCCTGGTTTGGTCTGTGGTGGTGGATATAGAAAAAAGGAGGGTGAGCACCATCCTTGGCCACTTGTGGTTGGATGAGCTAGAGAGAGAGAGAAAAATGGTAGATCATCTATACCACGTCTAGGAGGTGAGAATAGATGTCTTTCATCTCTCAGAACATGAGAGAGGTAGAGAGAGTGCAAGAGTTGATCAAAACATGGATGAACTCATCAATGTCCAAAATGAACAGAAGTTGTTTTTGATAGTTTTCACCAAAATTTTGAAAACAACTTGCAAATGTTTTTGTATAAATAAGTCCCACATGACCATAGGCATGTTGGGTAATTTTTCCAAAATTTTAGGAAATACTTTCCTTCACAAAATATTTTAAAGTTCATTTCTGGCCTTTTGGAAAATGGAAAATAATAAATAGTAAAATGCTTTTAAAACCAATATTTTTGAGTTGGGATGAGATAGTACATAGTATAGGTCTCAAAAGTGATTTTTAATAAGCAACTCTTTTGAAAATATTTGAGACACCAAGTGGAAAGATGGTGAAAACAGGAGTTTATTTAATAGGATAAAAACCATGAGAGAAGAATAATTAAATGGCCTTTGGAAAATAAATAGACCATATGGAGGTGATTTATAGGTCATGAAGATGACAGGGGTAGGTTCATTGGGCCTGAAAACAATAAGGAGTGATTTGGAGTAACATGGAAAAAGTGCTTCATGATAAAGGTGATATGATCATTATTTTTGGGGATGCCTTCAATAGGACTTTGATAGATGATAACAAAGGGTTTCAATATCCAAGTTAACAACTTGGATAGATATAATAGATATATATGTAAAGAGATTTATGATGATGCATTGGGAATAGAAGAAAATAGGACATAAGAGCATGTCTCCAAAGTTGGAAGTTTTAAAGAAAACAGAGGATAAAATGGACATGTGATGGAATATGATGTAGATGCATGATCTTGTTATTAAGAGGTTTTTAATATCTTTAAAACAGCACACACTTATCCACAAACAGAAATAAATACTTCAAGCAAGCACAAGATAAAATCACACAACAATGCAGATAAAGTAACAAGTCACACAAGATCACTCAAACAATTGAGTTCTTCCAATTAATTTCTAGTTGTTTGTCTCAAGTGTTAATTTTAGGTAGTGATCAATACATACCATAACAAGAGGATTTTATAAAGAGGTTTAACTCAAAATTTGTTATTTCCAAAAGAATATAATTGAGGTAAAAACACATGGGTAACATAGTCCCCTTTTATTATTTTTGCAAAAGAAGGAAGTGATAAAGAGTTTTTGGAAATACTTGCAAAAATATCTTGGTTAAAAGCAGGTTGGAGATGATTAGCTCCAAAACACCTTTTATATAGTTTTGGAAAATATTCTTTTGTTTTCTCAAAACTTGGCCTTTGGGTTTTCTTCCAACATCAAAACATTTTAAAAAGGTTTTTGCCAAAAGAGTGTGATGGATGAAGATGATAAGAATTCTTGTCATGACTTGATCACAAGTTTTGTGTTTTAAGTAAATTATGATCATTGTTTCTAATATTAGTTGTTAACAAACTCAAACACAAACACATACAACTCCCAAATAGAAAAGAAACACAAGCATTAGTCAAAAATATTAAAAAGTTTTTGTTGGCCCTGATTTTTGGGTTATTGAAAACAAGTTTTTCCTGTCTTCCAAAAATTGGGCTGTTACAGACACTCCAAATTTTAAACATAAAGTGGGGTTCATAAAATGTTTTGTCTTAAAAATAATTAAAAAAAACCTTAAAAACAATATTTTGACTTGTGGAATAATTTCTTGTCGTGGTGTGGAGAAGACAGATGCCATAGGGTGGTTAACGTTTGGGGCCGATGGACGCTGTAGGTATTCGGGGAGAGATCGCACGTCACGTAGACGCGCACAGAAATACTACAAACACCAAGATCTACCCAGATTCGGGGCCCTCGTGTGGAGGTAACACCCCTACTCCAGTCTACCTCTCTGTATATAGCTCAACCGGGTAGCCACAGTACAATCTCTACTCTTAGCCGAGTAGCCAACTGCTAGATCTCTCTCTGTATAGCACTAAGACTCGTAATAAATGCTCTCTGGTCCAACGTCCCTCACGCAGGAGGGGGCTGGCCACCTTATATACTGGTGGCCAGCGAGTAAACAACACTAAAAAGTACACGAAGTGATATGTCCACTGTCCACACGTCGCACGCCTCCGTGTTCCCGCTGACACCGTGCCGAAAGTCACCGCGCCGTCCGCCTGACAGGTCTTGTCCACCCTCTCAGGCCCTTAGGGTAGGTCACTGACATGTCCTGTCCCCCTTGTCAGTGACAGGACTTGACTGGCGCCTACCCTCACTGTACCCACGCCTCAGCACAGGTAATCTTGCTCCTAGTAAGTTGAACCGCACGCCTGTACGGCTGCGGGATACGCGGGATCTCTCACAACGGCTCCATTGACTTTGTGCCCGAGTAGGATTGCTTCACATCTACTCGGACCACCTGAGTTCTATCCGGTCGATCCCGAACTTCACTGGTATCTTCCCTTGGCCTTCAGTACAGGTCACCGAGTAGCGTCTACCGGATACCCGGGTAGCCGCCTACCCGGCAAACCGTACACTTGAACACTGTTTTACCACCAGTCTTTCCCCTACTTGGGGGTAGCCCCTGACATTAGTCCCCGAAGTTGGTAGAGTCCGGCGAATGTTCGTTGGGCCCTGCCAGCTTAAACCAAATTGCCTCTGTGAAGAAGTGTGGCCGAGTTGCTCCTCAACTCGGACATCCATAATCTTTACTCGAACTTCTCTTATTATGGCCTTTAGAGATTTCTTCTCGGCACCGAGTAGACCGCATGATGTTGAGTTCCACCGAAAACCCAACACTTAGCGAAATTTCCCGCAGTTTGCCGCTCAAACCAGCGCTGCTCTATCTTCTCGTGTCCAGGACGCACACGTGTCACACAGCCGTACCCCGACGCCTCGGTTCTGGCGTTACTGCGTGGCACGCGCCCATCACTGCTCCTGGGGCCCACGGCCCGTTGTGTCGCCTCGCGCGTGTACTCGAGAGCCCACGACGCACATCGTGGGATTAACTGCGCCCGTTACGCGCGCATTTCGCGCTGTGTGCGTTTCTAACGGGCAGTTAATCCCCACTTCACACGATTTTGGCCACGATTGATCCCACTTGGTAACTGCAGCCGCAGCGAGATAAATACCCCCGCGCCGCCCTATGTGTCTCTTTCCTCGCACTTTCCTCAATCCACGCTCCCTCTTCGCCTTCGCCTCCACTGCAGCAACCAGCGCCGCTGCGAGCTCGCAGCGCGCCACCGTTCTGAGAGCAGAGGGAGAGAAAGAACCTTTTTGCGCGCCTCCATCTTCGCCATCACCCTCATCCTCAACGCGTACACCTCTCCGCCAAAAGCACTGCAATGGAGATCGAGAACCTCGCCGGAGACCAGCACGAGGAGGAGGCGGCGCCAGCGCGCGCCGGCTGGGAAGGCCCTGACGTCACGGCGGCGGATTGCCAGTGGCTGGTCAATACGCGTCGGGTCCCTCCCGGCGTCATCTGCCGCCCACCCGGAAGGGAGCTTGTGCCCGCTCCCGAATCCGGTGAGTATGTTGTCTTTCTCAGCCACTTCAAACGGGGCTTCAGGTTTCCCACTTCCAAATTTCTCCAGGATTTCTTGCGCCATTTTGACCTTCAACCTCACCACCTGCCCCCCAATGCGGTTGCTATGCTTTCCACCCACGCTGCAGTCTGCGAGGCCTTCTTGGGTGTTTATCCCACTATCCATACTTGGGCAAAGTACTTTTTCCTCCGCCAGCAGAGTGTCCCCAATCCCTCCAATCCTCTAGCCCCAAGGGTGATGACCCAGACGGGTAGCGCCATGATGCTACAACGCTCCACCGGGTACCATCCACGGGTACTTGGACTGGAAACCTGCCGCAAATGGAAAAGGTTTTTTTTCTATGTGAAGAATGCCCCTGCAGCAGAAGGAGAAGAAGTTGTGGAAAGGATCAAGCTCCCCGGGTTCTAGAATGTTCCTTCCACGGGGCAGAATTGGGGGTACAACCCCAAGAAGACGGTGAACAACGTCATCCAGGTTGACAAACGCCTACAGCAGCTGGTGGAGGAAGGACTCCTCCAAGACGCCCCGGTGGCCTGCTGGGTGGAGCGCCGAGTACTCCCGCTCCAGCACCGGGTACACAAGATGTGTTACATGAGCGGTCCCCGTGACTGCACCCGGACGACTACCTTCGAGCTCTCCATACCAGAGGTGGCGATCTGGGCCAAGTCCATTCTGCAGACTACCCTCACCGACAACTGGTTCTACGGCTTCATTCCGTATAGCCGCACTAAGCGCATCCCTTAGGTAAGTTCTTCTCTCTGTAGCCTCGATGATCTCAGTTCCCAACCTCTTAGCCGTAACCAGAGTAGAAACTACCTTGGCCATCTTTCCTTGGGCTTATCCCAACATGCTTAATGTTTGCACTTGATACCGGATAGGTCTCCTCTGTAAGAACTTAGCTTATTATGCTTTATGGGTGCATGCTGTTCAGAGTAGAGCTTTCATTTATGCTCCTGCATAGGACTTAGCCTAAAATGCTTTCTGCTTGATTGTCGTACCGACTAGGACCTCTCTGTTAGCACTTAGCTTAATGTGCTTTATGTTTGCACGATGTTCAGAGTAGATCTTCTCTGTTTACTTTGCTCTTTCAGGAATCTAGCATATTGGTGCTTTATGTTGCACGCTTGACCGAGTAGAATATTTACCCTGTTGGGACTCAACTTAGTGTGCTTTATGTTTGCACTTCCAACACATCAATCGCCAGAAACTGGAGGACAACACCGTCTTCGAGAGGAACTGGAAGCCAGACCGGACTGAGGATGACGCGACAGCGTACGACATCCAGGATACACTCTGTATCCCCCGTGCCGGTCAGGATGGTAAGTCCCGAGACTACGCCTCTATTCGGGACTGGTCAGACGATGAAGAAGGTGACCGAGTTCACCTGCTTGCTTGCCTGCAGTGCACCCTGACTTTCTTTTTTCTCAATTTGATCTTTGCTTCTTTCAATTACAGAAGAACCGGAATTGGAAGAAGGGGAGGAACCGCTGGACGTGGTGCCTGTCTCCGTGGCCACCCCCACCGAGACCAGGAAGAGGACGGGTAGCGGGGCACCAGAGCCCCCTCCCAAGAGGATAAGGAAGAAGGCATGCAACAAGGCGACTGCCACGCGCAAGAAGCGCCCCACTATTGACGGGTAAGAGCTTCTGAGTTGCAACGAGTACCTGCTTTCCGCAATCTTCTCTGTTTTCTTCCTGGAATTCTTCTTCTCTGCAACCTTTTGAATCTATTTCTTCTTTTTCTTTTTCTTTTCTCAGCGATCCACTCTATGCCGATGCCGCCACCGCCCCAGCCCCTAAGAGAAGCGCACCACGAGACGTCGTGGAGCTCTCTGACGATGAGGGGAACCGACAACCAGAGGGCAGGACGCAGATGTCCTCCCCTCCCCGAGAAGTGCATGATCTTGACGGCGAGCACACAGGCGCCGAGATGGAGACCGAACACGCTCTTGAGGAACCGCAACCCAGCACCCAGCATCCAGCAGGCTGCCTAGGAGCCCACTATCCATAGAGAACGAACACCACCGGCTTCCTCCGCTGAGGAGCCTATAGAAGATAGTGCCGAGCAACGGCAAGATGATTCTGCCATGGAGTGGCCAGAAGAATCCGCCGTGGATCGGTCAGACCCTGTAGCCGAACAGCGGGAAGAAATCCCCGTCGAGGAGCGGCCAAGGACCCTGCCCGCGGAGGACCGGGTTGTGGAGCAGCAACCAGCCCAAGAGCAAGTACAGCCGGACGCTGCGCCAGTTAGCCAACCGCAAGCGCCGCCAGCAAAGAAAGTGCAAGCACCGCCAGCAAAGAAAATGCCTCCGCCTCCGGAGCAAGCTCCTACGCCTACGTCTAAGAAGCAGCCAGCGCCCTCCACTGCAAAGACGGCTCCACAGCCGACTAGAATACAACCCAAACGAGGCGCTGCATAGACCGGATCTTAACCAGCCGAGAAGCGGCAGGCCGGACAGAAGCAGCTGATCCTTCAGCCTTTAGCGCCCCAGCAGCCAGGCGCTCAGCCAGGTGGGCAACTCGCACAACAGCTACCACCACCCGAGAAGGACGACTGGCCACTTAACAAGCCCAAGAAAGCCCCCAATCCAAACACCAAGTTGGTACAAACCAAGGTCAAATTTGGTCCTGCTGACAAGCAAGCTCCCGGCTCGGGTGCCAGTGTCACCAAGGAAACTCATACCTTCCCAGCTTATTGGGTCGAGCTGCAGGAGCGACATAAGATCAAGATGTCGGAAGAGGCCGAGCGGTTGGCCGCTTTGAAGGAGAGGAAAGCCATGAAGCGCACTGGATCCAAGGGAAAGGACACCTCCCTGACCCTCCGAGAACCTGCTCCCCGCGCAAAGGGCGAAGACGAAGACAAGCTCTCAGAAATCGCAGAGGCCATCCTTGACCGGGTAGGCTTTATTGAGAAGGCCTGGGACAACACGAAATATGGCAACGCCGCATGGGACGGTGTTGAGATGAGGAATCTTGATAACTACCGGGTGGCGTGCAACAAGGCCGATATCGGTCCTGTTAGCATGGCAGTGGCCTCCTCCAGCAACACCTCGGCTGGCAAGCTGCTTTGCCCGCGCAAAATTGCTGAAGATCTCGAACAGACCTACGTGGTAAGTGCCTTTCCTCTTTTGATTTTTCCGAGTTGCTTTCCGAGTTGCCAGCTTTCTTCTTTACCTCTTTACTTATTTTCTTCTATCCACTACCTAGTCCCCGAGATTCGGGCCGAGTAGGTAAAGCTCAACCGAGTTGCAATCTACTCGGGCCAAATCTTCCAAACCTATAAATTTTCCTTCTTCTCTGCAGGATAACACCAAGGCCCGGACCAAGATTTTCCTCCAGCTCCTCTAGTCGTACCGATCCATCAGGGATAGGAACCGGGAGCTGGAGTTTAAGCAGAGCAAGAGGGATGCTCTGGAGAAGAACGCCACCAACACTACTATCAAGCTGTCCGTTGTTGAAAGTAAGCTTCTAGCATTTCTGTTTGTGCGTTTTTTGCTTGCGCCCATTTTCCGCTTTGTAACATCCCAAGTATGAAAAACCACCCTAGCATGTTTGTTTCTTGTTTTATTATTGTTTTGCATCATGGCATCTTAGTCATTGCATTTGTTTTCCTTTTGTTTGCATCTGTTTTTCTCTGTTTTCACAATTGAAATTCAAACATTATTCAAACCTTTGTTTCATACTTGTTATGTTACAATTTTCCTAAATAAAAAGTTCAAATAAAACATCCTTTTGTTTCCATGAAAATGGAAAGCTCAACTATTAAATTGTTCTTTTATTTAATAACTCATTTAACTCAAATTTCATTCCAAATTCAAATCACATTTTCCAAACAGCAACCTTTTGGAATTAATGAGAATTACAAAGCAATTCTAGCCTTTTTGTTTCCATTAAACCATAAGTTTCAAACTATTCAAATTATGGCTTTTGATACTTCACTTAATGCAGTTTGCATTCAAATTCAAATAAGTTTCCAATCAGCACCCAATTTGAAATTATGAAAATTACAAAATAGTTCATTCACTTGCTTCCAAGAAACTTGAATTTTAAATTAATGGTATCATGTCAATTATTTTCAACTAATATAAATCTCATTCAAAATTTTAAACAAATTTCAATCAGCACCTAAATTCAAATCTTTTGAACAAACAAAAGTGCACTTTGTGCTGTTAACATAAATAGGTAATATCAAAATTTTATCCCTAATTTTTCTAAACCCCACAACCTCTCTTTTCTTCCTATTCCTATTTCAGCAAAAAAAAATAATAATAACAGAACAAAAAAAAATAGAAAGAGAGGGGAGGGCAGGCAGTGGGCAGGCCCAGCCCACCCCAAACCAGCCCACTGCCACTTACCCCTTCGAGCTCTTCTTCTCCGTGTACGGCAGGGCATCGCCCCTGTCCACGTCGACGCCCTCGACAGCGAACGGCCAACAGCGCCCTCTAGCCTCTATTTAACCTACCCCCTAGGGTTCCCCAGCTAGCCTAGACCCCCTACCTCCCTCTCCCTCTCTTCCGCCGTCGCCCACCTCTCTCTGCCCGGAAGTTCCCCACCTCTGAACCTCACCAAGCCACCCACCTCTGAAACAGGAGATGATCGCCGCCGGGAGGCCCTCGCTTCCCTCCGGTTAGCAGCGGGAACGGATCCGCCACTGCTCCATCTCCATCACCGACACGTCCGTTGAGCACGAGGGGACCTGTAGCGCCGCCGCCGTCCGTGCCATCGCCGGCGACCTCCCTTCCCCGAGCCTCTGCTGCACCTGCAACGCAGGTGAGCAGTCGATCCCTCCGTCCCTTCTTTCCTCCTCTCTGCACCGCCAGTACACCGCGAGCACGCACACGCAGCACAACGCTTGCGGCAGCGCAGCGCAGCGCGCACGGTGGCTAGCCGCCGGCGAATTGCTTCCTGCCGTGGTTCTGTAACTGAAGCGAGAATTCAGTTCGTCAGTCGAGCTCGCTAACTGAACCCTAAAACTACACGAACCCCTTACCTGACAAGAAAAGTTCAGTTACCGCAGTGGCAGCGCACTGCTCCCTCGCGCGCCCAGGTCGAGGGTTCGATCCCCCCGCGGCGCAAACCTTTTTGGGGATTTAATCCCCGCGCCAGTGGCCCACCTGTAAGCCACCGCTGCTGCCACGCGTGCGTCCACGCGGGCCACAGTGCCCTGGGCCCCCTCGTCAGTGGCTAGGGCTAGCCACTGCGAGGTAGAAAACCTTTTCAGCCTTTTCTTTTTCAATTTAATCCTTTTTCTTTCACAGATTGGTCCTCAAATTTAAAATGTGAATAACTTTTATTTTATAAATCCAAATAATAAAAATAAAATATGTTTGTTGAACCAAATTTAATTCCCTACCTGTTTATACATTTGTATTCTGTTTTGAATAATTCAAATACATTCAAATTTCAAATTCAAACAATTCATTTTCAAATTGGTTAAATGCATAACTAATTCATACTTAATCCAAATCACATAAATAAAATATGTTTTCCATGCCATTTTGAACCACCTTTTCAAATATAAATTTTGTTTCATGATTTGAATAATTAAAATTGCTTAAATAATTTAAACCTTGTTCAAATCATTTAAATTTGCTAAATTCATAACTTGCTCAAATTAAATTATTTTTGAACTTATAAAATATGTTTTCAAACTAGAAAAGTATAAACTTTTCAAATATGAATTTGGTTTAATGTTTTGAACAAATAAAAATTCAAATAAATTCATACTTGAATTTAATTCATTTAAATCTTGTTTAACTTGTTTAATTCATAATTAAATCATTGTAATTTCTTTTTCAATATTTGAAACATGTATTCCACCTAAAATTTTGTGCTATTTCCAAATATGAACTTTGTTATTTGTTTTGAACAATTAAAATTGATGAAAACAACAAATGCTTGTGTAACACCTTTAAGGAACCAAAATTCCTTAACTTAATAACTAAAATTCCAAACTTGGTAAACCTTATTTCAAAATTGTTCTATTGTTGTTATTTTTCTGTTTTCCTCATCCATGCATCATACTAATCCACTTTCACCTATTGGCTAGTTGTAAAACAATTGTTTCAACCATAGTTCATGGGATTTTCATATGCAACTCAAATTGCATGTGGGTCCAATTAATTGTGTTATGTTACCATGTCAACTAGTTTATTTTGATGCATCCATTAAATTGACATGCATCATCCCATGATTGTGCACTATGCCATGTTATTGATTGTTTATCTCTCTGCGTTGTTTGTTTGCTTCTTCTCGAATAGACGACGATGTTGAGACAGACGATACTTACGACACCCCTTCTGAGGATCTAGCTCAGTACCAGGCTGCTGAGTTTGCAGGCAAGTATTCACTCACATGAACCATTGTGTTCCTTTCAACATTGGATACCGTTACTTTCCGTTGTCTATTCTGCTAGCCCTATGAATCGTTGCTTCTGTTACGAACCTATCACATGTTATCCTTTAACCCTGATATAGCCTCACCTCCACACCTATAAACCCTTTGCTTGTTGCCCGTGTCTTACTAGCATGCTTAGGGTTGTTTTTTTTGCTCGAGTCTGTTACCCGTTACTTTATGTTACTATATTTCTATTATGTTCTGGGGCTCGATGTTAAACAACAACCTGTTAATTTTGAGGTAATAATAATTTGAATGATAAGGCACCGGCAGGAGGCCCGGTGTGGTTTTGAGGCCTGCTAGTGTCGACCCTAATTAGGAAAAGGGTCTTGTCTACTGATCCATGATGAGCGCACTAACCGCATGTGGGAAGCGTGTATGGGCGCCCCCCTCAATTTGATTCGATTCGCATCTCGTCCAAATCGCCACACTTAGTTCGGGCTTTCCATTTGATGCACTCATATGTAGGTACGAACCCGAGGCCAGGGTGGAACTTTTGTAGTCGGCATTTAGGGCGGCGTGGTCTTAGAGTGCTATGAGGGTCCCCTTTTCTTCGTGGGGCTCGATTAGCCGCGTACGCACAGCACGTGGTGCTTTGGGCTTGATGCGAAGAAGAGTTGAGTTGTGTAGAGTGCCTCGCTTGGTGGGTTTGATTCCCGTCTGGCGGGATATTCTTACGTGTACGGCCAAATTGGTGCACCCCTGCAGGGATAAATCTTCTCGAGAAGCCGTGTTTTCCGCGGTTATGGTTAACTTGGTGAAAGTACTGGCTAACAAGTACTCAGAACAACTTACACCTAACTAATGACAACTTGACTAGTAATAGTCTTATTGTCACAATAACGTGAACCATCATTAATCCAACTGTGTGAGTTATCCTCGGATTGCTTCTTTGGATAAGGGGCGAGATCCAGGATGGGTTTGTTTGGAGTTAGTTGTAGTTGGTTACGATACGCTATCTTATCCTCTTTCTGTTAGCCAGAAGTAGTAGTAACTCTGTAGTTGATTAGAGCAGCCAGTTGCAGCATCTTTTGTATCCCCTTTTCTTCCGTTGAACCCAAGGCATCTGTGCTTGGTGTTGACGGGTTACACTTTGGTGAACTGTGAGTCTTGCTTGCCAGTACGTTTATGTACTGACCCCTTTGGGGCTGTGGTTTCCGCAGACTACGCTTACGAGGATCCCCGTGATGGCTACTACGTGGAGTTTGACGAGGCTGCTGACGAGTAGATAGCGGACCTGGGCAGGATCCGAGACATCGTGGATGGGCTCCGTCTTTTGGTTTCCGGCTTCTTAAGCCTGTTTGGTTTTGTCTGTACTCAGACATTTTGAATGCTTCCGCTGAGATGTAATGATGATATGTTGGGACATGTGTCCTCTGGATGATTGTATTTTCTATCTCTGCTCTAGTGAGAGGTATTTGCAACTTATTTCCATTTATTTGTGTCTTAGAGATCTGTTGTGCTATCATCTTGTTAAACGTCGTTGACGTACCATGTGTGTATGGTATGAAGTACGTCAATGGTAGTATCCTGATTTATATGGGATGGTTTACGTAGACAATGAACAGTAGGGGTTGGTTGTCACACATACGTGTGTTGGCCTACTCGTAAGAGATGCGGGTGCCGGTAAGCCCCGTAATCCAATCAACTACTGTTCAACGGAACTGCGAGTATCCTCTAGAAGTCCGGGTGCGACAAATGGTATCAGAGCCTGTCTGCCTGTAGGATCCCTTTTACTGGTCGCAGTTGAGTCTAGAAACTATTTTGTAGCTATATAGGAAAAATGAAACGTGAGAGTAGGAATTCTGCCATTTTATTTCTTTCCCCACCCACCCTCCCTTTTCTGGTAAGGAAGTGCAACGTTGTTTTCTCTTCTCACCTAAACTTTCAAGTTAGGATTTCACGTATCCTGGTTTCTCTAGGATAGTTATATATACTAGACCTTAGGAATGGAGGTGGTTGTGACATGATTTATCATGTTGCCTACTCACGATTGAGAACGGAGGCGTGTAAGCCCCGGAAGCAAATCCTCTATTCCTTAAGCAGTAGATATTGATCCTTTAGAAGCCCGGATGGGTTTTCCGTAGTACCTCAGGTGTTTTGGTCCCGTGTTTCCCGATGTTGCTTCGATATCCTGTTCTTCTCAACATCCTTATCGTCCGTTGAAACCTTGTTGTTGCTTTCCACTTCAGTTCTTCTACCGGCGTCTAATCAAAACTTCCCCGATCATCTGCAGATGGATCTCAGGTTCTACCCGCAGGTGGTTCGGATGACTCGTTGCGAGAGCACTGCCGGTTATCCGGAGATGCTGAGAGACATGGTCACTGTAACATCCCAAGTATGAAAAATAGCCATTAGAATGTTTTGCTCTCTGTTATTTTATGTTTTGCATCATGGCATCATGTTGATTGTATTTGTTTTGTTTGTTTTCCATTTGTTTTCCTCTGTTTTCATTTGTTTTCCAACTGTTTTCCTTTGTTTTCCTCTGTTTTCTATTTGAATTTCAAACCAAAATTCAAACCTTTTGTTTCATCCTTGTGATGTTACAATTTCCAAATGAATATTTCAAATCAAAACAATCAATTGTTTCCATTAAAGTGTGATTTCAAAACTATTGTTTTGTTTCTATAAAAATGCATCCATTAATCAAACCCTTTTCAAATTCAATTATGATTTTTCTTCCAAACAACAACCATGTTGAAAGTTATGAAAATTGCAAAACAAAACTCTCCAAATAAAATGGTTCAATTAACACTTCCAATTGTTTCCATGAAATAATAATAAGCTCAACTATTATTTGTCATTTAATAATCCACCTAATATAAATTGCATTCAAATTCAAATCAAATCAATCCCACTTGGCATATTTCCAATATGGGTTTAAAAATTAAAATCTTGTAAACCAATTGAATTCAATAATTTTCATAATTGCTTGAACCTATTAAATAAAATTTGTTATTTCGAAAAATTCCAAATCAAACCTTATTGAAATTCAACTACCCATTTAAACATCCAAACTAATAAATTCAAAGTTTTGAATCAAGGCTAACTTTTGCTTTGACATTCTGTTTTGGAAAAGAAACTCATAAAATATTTCATAATTTAAACCCTAACATTTTTTCTTTTCCCTCTCTCACTCTTCTCTACAAAAAAAAGAGAGGGAGCAAAAGAATAAAAGCAAAGCAAGGGAGAGAGAGAGCACAGCAGCCAGGCCCAGCTTTTTCCCTTTGGCCCAACTCCTTCTGGCCCAGTACCCCTTCGAGGGACCCTTTTCTTCCTCCTCCTGTCGTCATGGTGTACGACTGAACCACCACCGTGAGATCCCCCTTCCTCCGTTCGATGTTTGGCTGTACAAGCTCGCTGCTCCTTAAAACCGAGCCCTCCCCTCTGCCTAACCCTAGTCCCCTCTTCTATCCTCTACCCCGCCGCCATCTCTTCTTCCTCCCTTCCCTCTGCTCTCTCTTTTTCTCTGTAACTTCACCCAGCTGAACCCGAAAGTGGCCTCCTTTTGGCTCCGGTGATCGCCGCCGGGAAGGTCTCCTCCTCGCGCCCTGACGCCGGGAATGGAAACGGCTTGCAGTGGGCTCCCTCTCCCCCCTCGGCTCGGGCTGGGATGCAGCACACCGCCGGCGCCGTCCACTCCTTTCGCCGGCCAACCTGCTGCTGCACCTGTCCGCCTCCTTCCTGTCCGCCCCAAGGTGAGCACCTCGACCCCAGCTCCCTTCCTCCCTCTCCCTCCGACCGCAGCACCGCCAGCACGCCCCCACGGCCAACCGCGAGCGCCGCCCAGCAGATCGCCGGCGACCTCCGATCTGCCTCCTCTCGATCGCTAACTGAACCAGGTTCAGTACGTGCAGGCAAAAGTTCAGTAAACCGCACACCACAACACCTTATCCTCGCCCACACCCCCTTCTGTCACAACCGAGCAGAACACCCCAGTGGTGCTGCCTCTCTGCGCGCACCGCTAGGTGGGGGGATCGAATCCCAGCCCCCCCACTCTTTTCTGCTCCTTATTTCCGTTTTAGTTCAGTTAAGCGCGCCCATCTGAACCTTAACCACCCACTGCTTCCCTTCCCATCACAAACACAAGCACATCCCACTGGTTAGCCCCTTTGCTCACAGAATCAGAGGGCTTGGGTTCGATTCCCCACTCCCTCAATTAAAAACCAACTTTTTTATTTGTTTGTTTTGGTCACAGAACTTCCAGGAAATCACACCCAGGTCCCTGCACTTATTTTTCTAGCCCTGTAAAAATATTTTCCAAGTCCCTGTTAATCTTTCTAGGTCCCTAAATATTGTAAAAATGGCAGATTTGTATCTTAATTTGTAAAATGCATAATTAATTCATCTAAACTCCAATTTCAACATTTTTAATATGATTTCAATACCAAATTAAATGATCTATCCAAATATAAAATTTATTTCCTGTTTTGAATATTTTAAATTGTTGAAATATTTGAATTCTTGTTAAATTCACTTAAACTTGCAAAAATCATAACTTGTTCATAAAAATTCCAAATTCCACAAACTAAATATGTTTTCCAATCAACTTTTCATGTACTTTCCAAATATAAATTTTGTTTGCTGTTTTGAATAATTTAAATTGCTGAAAACAACTGTTTCTTAATTATTGCATTTAAAATTGCCAAAATAATAACTTGCTCATTTTAATCCAATTTCCACAAATGAAATATGTTTTCCATGCAAAATTAAACCATCTTTCCAAATATAAAATTTGTTTCATGTTTTGAATAATTAAAATTGGTTAAATAATTTAAACCTTTTTTAATTCATTTAATATTGCTAAATTCATAACTTGATCAAATCAAATTCTTTTGGGACATATAAAATATGTTTTCAAACCATAAAAGCATAACATTTTCAAATATGAACTTCACTCAATGTTTTGCACAAATAAAAATTCAAATAAGTTCATGTTTGAATTAAATTCATTTAATTCTTGCTTAAACTTGTTTAATTCATAAGTACTTCATCCAAAATCCTTTTTCAACAAGTGAAACATGTAATCCACCCAAAATTGTGTGTTCTTTTCAAATATGAACTTTGTTATCTGTTTTGAACAATTTAACATGATGAAAACAACAAATGCTTGTGTGACACCTTTAAGAAACCAAAATTTCTTAACTTAATAAATGAATTTCCAAACTTGTTAAACCTTATTTCAACTTGGTTCTATTGTTGTTATTTTGCTGTTTTCCTCATCCATGCATCATGCTAATTCACTTACACATGATGATTAGTTGTAGAACAATTAATTAAACCATAATTCATGGGCTTTTCATATGCAACCCAGTTGCATGTGGGTCCATTTAATCATGTTGTTACCACCTCAACTAGTTTATTTTGATGCATCAAATAAATGGTCATGCATCATCCCATGTTTGTGCACTATGCCATGTTATTGATTGTTTGTTCTCTGCGATGTTTGTTTGCTTCTTCTCGGATATACGACGACGTTGAGACCGACGATACTTACGACACCCCTTCTAAGGAGTTAGCTCAGTACCAGGCTACTAGGTTTGCAGGCAAGTTATCACTCATATGAACCATCGTGTTCCTTTCAACATTGGTTACCGATACTTTCCGTTGTCTATTCTGCTAGCCCTATGATTAAGTTGCTTCTGTTACGAACCTATCACATGTATCCTTTAACCCTGATATTGCCTCACCTCCATACCTATAACCTTTTGTTTGAGCCCGTGTCTTACTAGCATGCTTAGGTTGTTTTGCTCGAGTCTGTTACCCGTTACTTTCTGTTACTATATTCCATTATGTTCTGGGGGCTCGATGTTTAATCAATCAATCATGCTAATGTTATTATTAAATAATAATTTGATGATAAGGCACCGGCAGGAGGCCCTTTGTGGTTTTGAGGCCTGCTAGTGTCGACCCTAATAGGAAAAGGGTCTTCTCTACTGATCCATGATGAGCGCACTAACCGCATGTGGGAAGCGAGTATGGGTGCCCCCCTCAATTTGATTCGATTCGCATCTCGTCCAAATCGCCTCATTTAGTTCGGGTTTTCCATTTGCTGCATGCATGATCTTGCGAGCCTTGGTACCCGGGTGGAACTTTCGTAGTCGGCATATAGGGGGACACGTTCTTAGAGTGCTATGAGGGTCCATTTTCTTCTGGGCTCGATTAGCCGTGCGCCCAAGGTGCTTTGGGCTTGATGCGAAGAAGAGTTGAGTTGTGTTGAGTGCCCCGCTTGGTGGAAGGGCCTTTCCATCTGGCGGGTTATTCATACGTGTACGGCCAAATTGGTGCAACCCTGCAGGGATAATCTTCTCGAGAAGCCGTGTTTTCCGCGGTTATGGATTACTTGGTGAAAGTACTGGCTAACAAGTACTCAGGACAACTTAAACCTAATGATTAACAACCTTACACCCAATGAATAAACACTTGACTAGTAATAGGCTTATTGACACAATAATCTGAACCATCATTAATTCAACTGTGTGAGTTATCCTCGGATTGCTTCTTTGGATAAGGGGCGAGATCCAGGATGGGTTTGTTTGATGGTTAGCTATAGTTGGTTACGATACACGATCTTATCTCCTTTCTGGTAGCCGGAAGTGGTAGAAACTCTGTAGTTGTTTAGAGCAGCCAGTTGCAGCATCTTTATATCCCCTTTCTTCCGTTGAACCCAAAGCATCTGTGCTTGGTGTTGACGGGTTACACTTTGGTGAACTGTGAGTCTTGCTTGCCAGTACGTTTATGTACTGACCCCTTTGGGGCTGTGGTTTCCGCAGACTACGTTTCCGAGGATCTACATGGTGGCTACTACGTGGAGTTTGATGAGGCTGCTGACGAGTAGATAGCGGACCCGGGCAGGATCCGAGACTTCGTGGATGGGCTCCGTCTTTTCGTTTCCGGCCTCTTAGGCCTGTTTGGATCTTGTCTGTACTCAGACATGTTGAATGCTTCCGCTGTGATGTAATGATGATATGTTGGGGCGTGTGCCCTCTGGATGACTGTATTTGCTATCTCTGCTCTAGTGAGAGCTATTTGCAACTTATTTCAATCTTTTGTGTCGTAGAGATCTGTTGTGATATCACTTGTTCCAATGCCGTTGACGTACCATGTGTGTATGTTTTGAAGTACGTCAATGGAAGTATCCTGATTTCTATGGGATAGTTTACGTCGATGCTGAACAGATAGGGGTTGGTTGTCACACATACGTGTGTTGGCCTACTCGTAAGAGGACGCGGGTGCCGGTAAGCCCCGTAATCCAATCTACTACTGTTCAACGGAACGACGAGTATCCTTTAGAAGTCCGGGTGCGACAAATGGTATCAGAGCCTGTCTGCCTGTAGGATCCCTTTTTACTGGTCGCAGTTGAGTCTAGAAACTATTTTGTAGCTATATAGGAAAAATGAAACGTGAGAGTAGGAATTCTGTTCTTTTTCTTCTTTCCCCACCCACCCTCCCTTTTTCTGGTAAGGAAGTGCAACGTTGTTTTCCCTTCTCATCTAAACTTTCAAGTTAGGTTTTCACGTATTCTGGTTTCTCTAGGATGGTTATATCTACTAGACCATAGGAATGGAGGTGGTTGTGACATGATTTATCATGTTGCCTACTCACGATTGAGAACGGAGGCGTGTAAGCCCCGGAAGCAAATCCTCTATTCCTTAAGCAGTAGATAATGATCCTTTAGAAGCCCGGATGGGTTTTCCGTAGTACCTCAGGAGTTTTTGTTCTTGTTTACCCGATGTTGCTTCGTTATCCTGTTCTTCTCAACATCCTTTTCGTCCGTTGAAATCTTGTTGTTGTTTTCCATTTCAGTTCTTCTACCGGCGTCTAATCAAAACTTCCCAAATATCAAGTCTATCTGGCCAGAAAGGTTGTTGTTGTTGTTGTTGTTGATTCCAGGCTATGAGAGCTCGCATTCCTATCACCTGGGGTTGTTTCGAGGAAGCATTCCTGAATCACCACATTCGAGATAGTCTATCCTCCAAATCAATCAAATCCTGTTCAGCTATACACCCTCCATACAAAACCTCTACCCCTAAACAAAAAAATGTTCCGGTGGTTTCCAAATTCCCTGACATCTTTCCAGAAGAGTTGCCAGGAATTCCTATCGTTTTGAACTTCCAGAAAAACTATCCAATGTGCACGACGTGTTTCACGTGTCACAGTTCAAGAGGATCTTCCCAAGAAGTATCCGGACCTTTTCTTTTCTCAGTAGGAATCTCGGGGCGCGATTCCTTCAAGGGGGGGCGTTTTGTAACATCCCAAGTATGAAAAATAGCCATTAGAATGTTTTGCTCTCTGTTATTTTATGTTTTGCATCATGGCATCATGTTGATTGTATTTGTTTTGTTTGTTTTCCATTTGTTTTCCTCTGTTTTCATTTGTTTTCCAACTGTTTTCCTTTGTTTTCCTCTGTTTTCTATTTGAATTTCAAACCAAAATTCAAACCTTTTGTTTCATCCTTGTGATGTTACAATTTCCAAATGAATATTTCAAATCAAAACAATCAATTGTTTCCATTAAAGTGTGATTTCAAAACTATTGTTTTGTTTCTATAAAAATGCATCCATTAATCAAACCCTTTTCAAATTCAATTATGATTTTTCTTCCAAACAACAACCATGTTGAAAGTTATGAAAATTGCAAAACAAAACTCTCCAAATAAAATGGTTCAATTAACACTTCCAATTGTTTCCATGAAATAATAATAAGCTCAACTCTTATTTGTCATTTAATAATCCACCTAATATAAATTGCATTCAAATTCAAATCAAATCAATCCCACTTGGCATATTTCCAATATGGGTTTAAAAATTAAAATCTTGTAAACAAATTGAATTCAATAATTTTCATAATTGCTTGAACCTAATAAATAAAATTTGTTATTTCCAAAAATTCCAAATCAAACCTTATTGAAATTCAACTACCCATTTAAACATCCAAACTAATAAATTCAAAGTTTTGAATCAAGGCTAACTTTTGCTTTGACATTCTGTTTTGGAAAAGAAACTCATAAAATATTTCATAATTTAAACCCTAACATTTTTTCTTTTCCCTCTCTCACTCTTCTCTACAAAAAAAAAGAAAGGGATCAAAAGAATAAAAGCAAAGCAAGGGAGAGAGAGAGCACAGCAGCCAGGCCCAGCTTTTTCCCTTTGGCCCAACTCCTTCTGGCCCAGTACCCCTTCGAGGGACCCTTTTCTTCCTCCTCCTGTCGTCATGGTGTACGACTGAACCACCACCGTGAGATCCCCCCTCCTCCGTTCGATGTTTGGCCGTACAAGCTCGATGCTCCTTAAAACCGAGCCCTCCCCTCTGCCTAACCCTAGTCCCCTCTTCCATCCTCTACCCCGCTGCCATCTCTTCTTCCTCCCTTCCCTCTGCTCTCTCTTTTTCTCTGTAACTGCACCCAGCTGAACCCGAAAGTGGCCTCCTTTTGGCTCCGGTGATCGCCGCCGGGAAGGTCTCCTCCTCGCTCCCTGACGCCGGGAATGGAAACGGCTTGCAGTGGGCTCCCTCTCCCCCCCTCGGCTCGGGCTGGGATGCAGCACACCGCCGGCGCCGTCCACTCCTTTCGCCGGCCAACCTGCTGCTGCACCTGTCCGCCTCCTTCCTGTCCGCCCCAAGGTGAGCACCTCGACCCCATCTCCCTTCCTCCCTCTCCCTCCGACCGCAGCACCGCCAGCACGCCCCCACGGCCAACCGCGAGCGCCGCCCAGCAGATCGCCGGCGACCTCCGATCTGCCTCCTCTCGATCGCTAACTGAACCAGGTTCAGTACGTGCAGGCAAAAGTTCAGTAAACCGCGCACCACAACACCTTATCCTCGCCCACACCCCCTTCTGTCACAACCGAGCAGAACACCCCAGTGGTGCTGCCTCTCTGCGCGCACCGCTAGGTGGGGGGATCGAATCCCAGCCCCCCCACTCTTTTTTGCTCCTTATTTCCGTTTTAGTTCAGTTAAGCGCGCCCATCTGAACCTTAACCACCCACTGCTTCCCTTCCCATCACAAACACAAGCACATCCCACTGGTTAGCCCCTTTGCTCACAGAATCAGAGGGCTTGGGTTCGATTCCCCACTCCCTCAATTAAAAACCAACTTTTTTTATTTGTTTGTTTTGGTCACAGAACTTCCAGGAAATCACACCCAGGTCCCTGCACTTATTTTTCTAGCCCTGTAAAAATATTTTCCAAGTCCCTGTTAATCTTTCTAGGTCCCTAAATATTGTAAAAATGGCAGATTTGTATCTTAATTTGTAAAATGCATAATTAATTCATCTAAACTCCAATTTCAACATTTTTAATATGATTTCAATACCAAATTAAATGCTCTATCCAAATATAAAATTTATTTCCTGTTTTGAATATTTTAAATTGTTGAAATATTTGAATTCTTGTTAAATTCACTTAAACTTGCAAAAATCATAACTTGTTCATAAAAATTCCAAATTCCACAAACTAAATATGTTTTACAATCAAATTTTCATGTACTTTCCAAATATAAATTTTGTTTGCTGTTTTGAATAATTTAAATTGCTGAAAACAACTGTTTCTTAATTATTGCATTTAAAATTGCCAAAATAATAACTTGCTCATTTTAAATCCAATTTCCACAAATGAAATATGTTTTCCATGCAAAATTAAACCATCTTTCCAAATATAAAATTTGTTTCATGTTTTGAATAATTAAAATTGGTTAAATAATTTAAACCTTGTTTAATTCATTTAATATTGCTAAATTCATAACTTGATCAAATCAAATTCTTTTGGGACATATAAAATATGTTTTCAAACCATAAAAGCATAACATTTTCAAATATGAACTTCACTCAATGTTTTGCACAAATAAAAATTCAAATAAGTTCATGTTTGAATTAAATTCATTTAATTCTTGCTTAAACTTGTTTAATTCATAAGTACTTCATCCAAAATCCTTTTTCAACAAGTGAAACATGTAATCCACCCAAAATTGTGTGTTCTTTTCAAATATGAACTTTGTTATATGTTTTGAACAATTTAACATGATGAAAACAACAAATGCTTGTGTGACACCTTTAAGAAACCAAAATTTCTTAACTTAATAAATGAATTTCCAAACTTGTTAAACCTTATTTCAAATTGGTCCTATTGTTGTTATTTTGCTGTTTTCCTCATCCATGCATAATGCTAATTCACTTACACATGATGATTAGTTGTAGAACAATTAATTCAACCATAATTCATGGGCTTTTCATATGCAACCCAGTTGCATGTGGGTCCATTTAATCATGTTGTTACCACCTCAACTAGTTTATTTTGATGCATCAAATAAATGGTCATGCATCATCCCATGTTTGTGCACTATGCCATGTTATTGATTGTTTGTTCTCTGCGATGTTTGTTTGCTTCTTCTCGGATATACGACGACGTTGAGACCGACGATACTTACGACACCCCTTCTAAGGAGTTAGCTCAGTACCAGGCTACTAGGTTTGCAGGCAAGTTATCACTCATATGAACCATCGTGTTCCTTTCAACATTGGTTACCGATACTTTCCGTTGTCTATTCTGCTAGCCCTATGATTAAGTTGCTTCTGTTACGAACCTATCACATGTATCCTTTAACCCTGATATTGCCTCACCTCCATACCTATAACCTTTTGTTTGAGCCCGTGTCTTACTAGCATGCTTAGGTTGTTTTGCTCGAGTATGTTACCCGTTACTTTCTGTTACTATATTCCATTATGTTCTGGGGGCTCGATGTTTAATCAATCAAGCATGCTAATGTTATTATTAAATAATAATTTGATGATAAGGCACCGGCAGGAGGCCCTTTGTGGTTTTGAGGCCTGCTAGTGTCGACCCTAATAGGAAAAGGGTCTTGTCTACTGATCCATGATGAGCGCACTAACCGCATGTGGGAAGCGAGTATGGGCGTGTAACATCCCAAGTATGAAAACTACCCCTAGAATGTTTGATTTCCTGTTTAATTAAAGTATTGCATCATGGCATCATATTTATTTCCTTGTTTGCCTTGTTTACTATTTGTTTTGCATCTATTCTTAATTGTTTTCACAATGAAACTCAAACAATTTCAAATGCTTTTGTCGGATATATACCAAATAGGGGTATAGAAGATGGTAGGCCAAGTGCCGGATTACCAGGGTGGCCTAAGTGGTAGTGGGCTTAGGTCCATTAGGCGGCCCAGTAATCCGACGCGCAGAAGCCGGATTCTAGAAGAACCCGGATCACAGCCCATGTGATCTGGCTTGGAGAAGAAGACGGATTCCTTGCTTTCCAAGTTACAAGTTACCGTAGTTTTCTAGGTTTCCTATTCTGTAAGCCCTAATCCGGCTATTATATAAAGCCGGACGGGAGATAAACAAAACAACCAACAAGAGAACAAACAGATAAGCTCTACGCCAACTCGTCGAGAAGATCATCCTCGTCGAGTAGCTTAGATCTAAAACCCTCACATTGTAACCCTGTTTACGGGCTTTAGTCCCAATTAGTGAGAAGTGCAGGAGTAGGTACGTCGTACTGTCGCGACGTACCGAACCTGGGTAAAATCCTGTGTTCTGTGTTACTACGCTATCCCGTTACCCCATGTCTCTACCGTAGTCTCATGGCACCCCCGTCTATGAAAACTACTACGATGTCTCGACAGCTTTGTTTTCATACTTGCTCTGTTACAACTTTTTAAATAAAAATCTCAAATAAAAACAACCAATTTGCTTTCATATCATTCCACATTGATCAACTAATAAAATGATGCTTTTGTTCCAATTAAGTAATTCCCAATTGTTTCCAAATTCAAAGCATCTTCAAACAGCACCTCATTTGAAAATTATAAAAATACCAAACAAATTCTAGTCACAATTGTTCTATTTATTCAATAGGGGTCACCTTAATAAAAACATTGTTTCCAATAGTAATCAATTAATTATTAAATCATTCAAATTCAAGCCAAAACTTTGAAACAGTACCCATTGTTGAAAATTATGAAATTACAAAACAAATGTACTCACTTGTTTCCAATTAAACTCATTGGTTTTCTATAATTAAAAATCTTGTTTTAAATAACCAAGTTATTAACCAAAATTCATCCAATTTCAAACCAATTTACAAAACAACAATAAATTTGACTTTTCAAAAACCAAGTGGACATTATGGTAGATTTTGAGCTAACAAACTCACATGATTTTTTCCCTAAATTTTTAAAACTCTAAAACCTATCTTTTGCTTCCATTTTCTAGTTGGTGCAAAAAAAAAGAGAAAAGCAGAAAAAGAAAAAAGGAAACAGCAACGCACACGCGCGGCAGCTAGCAGCCCAGCCCAACCCACCTAAGCCTTACCGCGCGCGCAGCCCAGCATTCCGGCCCGAAAACGCTTCGCCCCTCCCTTTTCTTCTTCAGCTGTACGGCACCACATCCAGGGGTGCCACGGCGACCACTGCCCCACGTCGACGGCCGTGCGCGCCCCCTAGCCCCCTATAAGATCCCCTCCTAGCCCGCAGCAGTGCCCTAGAACCCTAGCCCGTCCCTCTCCCCTCGCGATCGCCGCCAACCCCTCTCATCTCGCCGCGTTCTTCTCTCTGCCGCCACTCGCCGGCGTTCATCTCTGAACCCGAGATGCCCCCGTCGCTGCAGTTCCCCCTCCACCCTCCTAAACCCCAAAAACTGAACCACCACTTCTTTAGCGAACGGTTGGACCCCACGGGAGCCGAGGAGAAGGTCCACGCCGTCGCCGCCATCACCACCCTCTGCCACCGCCGCCACACTCTGAACTTCGCCGGTGAACGCCGCCGTCACCGCGCGTTTCCTCGCCGGATAGCCGGGAACGGAGCTGCCACCGCTCCCTCTCCGTCACCAACACCCACGGTGAGCACGAGGGACACCGCAGCCCCGCCGCCGTCTACGCAGTCTGCACCGCACCTCTGCCTCGTCTTCGATCGACGGTGAGCAGCAGCTGAGCCCCACCGTGCCCTCCTCTCCATCTTGCTCACGTTGCACGCATCTGCATCAGCCACACGCGAACACCACCACGGCGCAGCACTGCCCCATCGATCGCCGCCGTCGAGCGTTTGTCTCTGTCAGCGGTCGGTCATGTTTTTCGTCAGTGTAAAATTCAGTTAAGCGAACCTGAAACATAACCTATCTGCGCACGGTATACTGACAACACGACGCGATCACCGCACTGGTTCAGGCACACCGCGCGCAAGGCCAGGTCTTGGGTTCGATCCCCGCAGCGCCCACCTTTTTTTGGGATTTTTTCTCCCCCCGCGTCCATGGCCCACCTGTAAGCCACACAGTGGCCACGCGCACGCCACGCTGGCCAGTGGCCCACGGGCAGTGGCTGTGGGTAGGTTAATACGCGGTAACAAACGTTTTCCTGCACGTTTTTATTTAATCAAGGTCCAATAAAATTGCAGATTGGTCCCTGGACTTAAAATGCCTACAACTTTAGTTTTATAACTCAAAAAAATGAAAATAAAATATGTGTGCTGGTCTAAACTTAATTCTCTAGCTAATGGTAACTTTTGTTTGCTGTTTTGAAATTTCCAAATGCAATTCAAATTTGAATTCAAATAATTCAAATGCAATTTGCTAAATTCAATAACTAATTCATTATTAATCCAATAAATGCAAATAAAATATGTTTTCCATACCATTTTGAATAACCTATTCAAATATAAATTTTGTGACATGGTTTGAATAATTTAAATTGCCTAAATAATTTAATACTTGTTTAATTCATTTAAATTTGATAAAATCATAACTTGCTCAATATAAAATATTTTTGAACATGCAAAATATGTTTTCAAACCATCAAAGTGTGAACTTTTCAAATGTGAGTTTGAAATTATGTTTTGAATAAATAAAATTCAAATAATATTCAAACTTGTTTTAAATTCAATTAAAACTTGTTTAATATTGTTTAAGTCATCCTAACTCCTATTTCAAAATCTGAAACATGTAATCCAACTAGAATTTGATGTACTTTTCAAATATAAATTTTGTTAATTGTTTTGAACACTTTAATTTGATGAAAACAACCATTATTTGTGTGACATGTTTAAGTAACCAAACTTTCCAAACTTAACAAATAACTTCCAAACTTGTTTTATTCTTTTACCACTTGCATCTATTGTTGTTATTTTGTTATTATCATCATGCATGCATCATGCTAACAACTTTCACATAATAATTAAATTGTAAATCATTTGTTTCCACTTAATTCATGGACCCTTTTCCATATGCAACTCAAAATTGCATAGGGGTCCATTTAAATTGTGTTACCATGTCACTTAATTTATTTTGATGCATCTATTAAATTGACATGCATCATCCCATGATTGTGCACTATGCCATGATAATGATTGTTTATATTTCTGCCTTGTTTGTTTGCTTCTTCTCGGATAGACGACGACGTTGAGACAGACGATCTTTACAGCACCCCTTCTGAGGATCTAGCTCAGTACCCGGCTGCTGAGTTTGCAGGCAAGTTATCACTCACATGAACCATCATGTTCCTTTTCAACATTGGTTACCGATACTTTCCGTTGTCTATTCTGCTAGCCTTAGTAATAGTTGTTTCTGTTACGAACCTATCACATGAATCCCTTAACCCTGATATTGCCTCACCTCCATACCTAAAACCTTTTGCTTGTTGCCGTGTCTTACTAGCATGCTTAGGTTGTTTTGCTCGAGTCTGTTACCCGTTACTTTCTGTTACTATTTCATTACAATCTGGGGGCTCGATGGTTAAACAATCAATCATGCTAATGTTATTGTTAATAATAAATTTGATGATAAGGCACCGGAAGGAGGCCCTGTGTGGTTTTGAGGCCTGCTAGTGTCGACCCTAATAGGAAAAGGGTCTTGTCTACTGATCCATGATGAGCGCACTAACCGCATGTGGGAAGCGAGTATGGGCGCCCCCCTCAATTTGATTCGATTCGCATCTCGTCCAAATCGCCTCATTTAGTTCGTATTTTCCATTTGCCGCATGCATGTTTTTGCGAGCCCAGGCCAGGGTGGAACTTTCGTAGTCGGCATATAGGGGGACACGTTCTTAGAGTGCTATGAGGGTCCATTTTCTTCTGGGCTCGATTAGCCGTGCGCCCAAGGTGCTTTGGGCTTGATGCGAAGAAGAGTTGACTTGTGTTGAGTGCCCCGCTTGGTGGGAGGCATCCCATCTGGCGGGTTATTCATGCGTGTACGGCCAAATTGGTGCAACCCTGCAGGGATAAATCTTCTCGAGAAGCCGTGTTTTCCGCGGTTATGGATTACTTGGTGAAAGTACTGGCTAACAAGTACTCAGGACAACTTAAACCTAATGATTAACAACCTCACACCCAATGATTAACAACTTGACTAGTAATAGGCTTATTGACACAATAATATGAACCATCATTAATCCAACTGAGTGAGTTATCCTCGGATTGCTTCTTTGGATAAGGGGGCGAGATCCAGGATGGGTTTGTTTGGTGGTTAGTTGTAGTTGGTTCCGATACACGATCTTATCTCCTTTCTGTTAGTCGGAAGTGGTAGTAACTCTGTAGTTGGTTAGAGCAGCCAGTTGCAGCATTTTTATATCCCCTTCCTTCCGTTGAACCCAAAGCATCTGTGCTTGGTGTTGACGGGTTACACTTTGGTGAACTGTGAGTCTTGCTTGCCAGTACGTTTATGTACTGACCCCTTTGGGGCTGTGGTTTCCGCAGCCGACGTTTCGAGGATCTACATGGTGGCTACTACGTGGAGTATGACGAGACTGGTGACGAGTAGATAGCGGACCCGGGCAGGATCCGAGACTTCGTGGATGGGCTCCGTCTTTTCGTTTCCGGCCTCTTAGGCCTATTTGGATCTTGTCTGTACTCAGACATGTTGAATGCTTCCGCTGTGATGTAATGACGATATGTTGGGACATGTGTCCTATGGTTGATTGTATTTGCTATCTCTGCTCTAGTGAGAGCCATTTGCAACTTATTTCAATCTTTTGTGTCGTAGAGATCTGTTGTGATATCACTTGTTCCAATGCCGTTGACGTACCATGTGTGTATGTTTTGAAGTACGTCAATGAGTATCCTGATTTCTACGGGATAGTTTACGTCGACGCTGAACAGATAGGGGTTGGTTGTCACACATGCGTGTGTTGGCCTACTCGTAAGAGGACGCGGGTGCCGGTAAGCCCCGTAATCCAATCTACTACTGTTCAACGGAACGGCGAGTATCCTCTAGAAGTCCGGGTGCGACAAATGGTATCAGAGCCAGTCTGCCTGTAGGATCCCTTTTTACTGGTCGCAGTTGAGTCTAGAAACTATTTTGTAGCTATATAGGAAAAATGAAACGTGAGAGTAGAAATTCTGTTCTTTTTCTCCTTTCCCCACCCACCCACCCTTTTCTGGTAAGGAAGTGCAACGTTGTTTTCTGTTCTCACCTAAACTTTCAAGTTAGGATTTCACGTGTTTTGGGTTTCCGTAGTACCTCAGGAGTGTTTTGGTCTCGTTTTTCCCGGTGTTGCTTCGTTATCCTGTTCTTCTGAACATCCTTTTCGTCCGTTGAAATCTTGTTGTTACTTCCCATTTCAGTTTTTCTACCGGCGTCTAATCAAAACTTCCCAAATATCAAGTCTATCTGGCCAGAAAGGTTGTTGTTGTTGTTGTTGTTGATTCCAGGCTATGAGAGCTGGCATTCCTATCACCTGGGGTTGTTTCGAGGAAGCATTCCTGAAGCACCACATTCCAGATAGTCTATTCTCAAATGAATCAAGTTACTTCCAGCTTTACACCCTCCATACAAAACCTCTCCTTTAACTTGAAAATGTTCCGGTGGTTTCCAAATTCCCTGACATCCTTCCAGAAAAGTTGCCAGGGATGCCTATCGTTTTGAACTTCCAGAAAAACTATCCAAGGTGCACGATGTGTTTCATGTGTCACAGCCCAAGAGGACCTTCCCAAGAAGTATCCGGACCTTTTCTTTTCTCAGTAGGAATCTCGGGGCGCGATTCCTTCAAGGGGGGGCATTTTGTAACATCCCAAGTATGAAAACTACCCCTAGAATGTTTGATTTCCTGTTTAATTAAAGTATTGCATCATGGCATCATATTTATTTCCTTGTTTGCCTTGTTTACTATTTGTTTTGCATCTGTTCTTAATTGTTTTCACAATGAAACTCAAACAATTTCAAATGCTTTGTTTTCATACTTGCTCTGTTACAACCTTTTAAATAAAAATCTCAAATAAAAACAACCAATTTGCTTTCATATCATTCCACATTGATCAACTAATAAAATGATGCTTTTGTTCCAATTAAGTAATTCCCAATTGTTTCCAAATTCAAAGCATCTTCAAACAGCACCTCATTTGAAAATTATAAAAATACCAAACAAATTCTAGTCACAATTGTTCTATTTATTCAATAGGGGTCACCCTAATAAAAACATTGTTTCCAATAGTAATCAATTAATTATTAAATCATTCAAATTCAAGCCAAAACTTTCAAACAGTACCCATTGTTGAAAATTATGAAATTACAAAACAAATGTACTCACTTGTTTCCAATTAAACTCATTGGTTTTCTATAATTAAAAATCTTGTTTTAAATAACCAAGTTATTAACCAAAATTCATCCAATTTCAAACCAATTTACAAAACAGCAATAAATTTGACTTTTCAAAAACCAAGTGGACATTATGGTAGATTTTGAGCTAACAAACTCACATGATTTTTTCCCTAAATTTTTAAAACTCTAAAACCTATCTTTTGCTTCCATTTTCTAGTTGGTGCAAAAAAAAAAAGAGAAAAGCAGAAAAAGAAAAAAGGAAACAGCAACGCACACGCGCGGCAGCTAGCAGCCCAGCCCAACCCACCTAAGCCTTACCGCGCGCGCAGCCCAGCATTCCGGCCCGAAAACGCTTCGCCCCTCCCTTTTCTTCTTCAGCTGTACGGCACCACATCCAGGGGTGCCACGGCGACCACTGCCGCACGTCGACGGCCGTGCGCGCCCCCTAGCCCCCTATAAGATCCCCTCCTAGCCCGCAGCAGTGCCCTAGAACCCTAGCCTGTCCCTCTCCCCTCGCGATCGCCGCCAACCCCTCTCATCTCGCCGCGTTCTTCTCTCTGCCGCCACTCGCCGGCGTTCATCTCTGAACCCGAGATGCCCCCGTCGCTGCAGTTCCCCCTCCACCCTCCTAAACCCCAAAAACTGAACCACCACTTCTTTAGCGAACGGTTGGACCCCACGGGAGCCGAGGAGAAGGTCCACGCCGTCGCCGCCATCACCACCCTCTGCCACCGCCGCCACACTCTGAACTTCGCCGGTGAACGCCGCCGTCACCGCGCGTTTCCTCGCCGGATAGCCGGGAACGGAGCTGCCAACGCTCCCTCTCCGTCACCAACACCCACGGTGAGCACGAGGGACACCGCAGCCCCGCCGCCGTCTACGCAGTCTGCACCGCACCTCTGCCTCGTCTTCGATCGACGGTGAGCAGCAGCTGAGCCCCACCGTGCCCTCCTCTCCATCTTGCTCACGTTGCACGCATCTGCATCAGCCACACGCGAACACCACCACGGCGCAGCACTGCCCCATCGATCGCCGCCGTCGAGCGTTTGTCTCTGTCAGCGGTCGGTCATGTTTTTCGTCAGTGTAAAATTCAGTTAAGCGAACCTGAAACATAACCTATCTGCGCACGGTATACTGACAACACGACGCGATCACCGCACTGGTTCAGGCACACCGCGCGCAAGGCCAGGTCTTGGGTTCGATCCCCGCAGCGCCCACCTTTTTTTGGGATTTTTTCTCCCCCCGCGTCCATGGCCCACCTGTAAGCCACACAGTGGCCACGCGCACGCCACGCTGGCCAGTGGCCCACGGGCAGTGGCTGTGGGTAGGTTAATACGCGGTAACAAACTTTTTCCTGCACGTTTTTATTTAATCAAGGTCCAATAAAATTGCAGATTGGTCCCTGGACTTAAAATGCCGACAACTTTAGTTTTATAACTCAAAAAAATGAAAATAAAATATGTGTGCTGGTCTAAACTTAATTCTCTAGCTAATGGTAACTTTTGTTTGCTGTTTTGAAATTTCCAAATTCAATTCCAATTTGAATTCAAATAATTCAAATGCAATTTGCTAAATTCAATAACTAATTCATTATTAATCCAATAAATGCAAATAAAATATGTTTTCCATACCATTTTGAATAACCTATTCAAATATAAATTTTGTGACATGGTTTGAATAATTTAAATTGCCTAAATAATTTAATACTTGTTTAATTCATTTAAATTTGATAAAATCATAACTTGCTCAATATAAAATATTTTTGAACATGCAAAATATGTTTTCAAACCATCAAAGTGTGAACTTTTCAAATGTGAGTTTGAAATTATGTTTTGAATAAATAAAATTCAAATAATATTCAAACTTGTTTTAAATTCAATTAAAACTTGTTTAATATTGTTTAAGTCATCCTAACTCCTATTTCAAAATCTGAAACATGTAATCCAACTAGAATTTGATGTACTTTTCAAATATAAATTTTGTTAATTGTTTTGAACACTTTAATTTGATGAAAACAACCATTTTTTGTGTGACATGTTTAAGTAACCAAACTTTCGAAACTTAACAAATAACTTCCAAACTTGTTTTATTCTTTTACCACTTGCATCTATTGTTGTTATTTTCTTATTATCATCATGCATGCATCATGCTAACAACTTTCACATAATAATTAAATTGTAAATCATTTGTTTCCACTTAATTCATGGACCCTTTTCCATATGCAACTCAAAATTGCATAGGGGTCCATTTAAATTGTGTTACCATGTCACTTAATTTATTTTGATGCATCTATTAAATTGACATGCATCATCCCACGATTGTGCACTATGCCATGATAATGATTGTTCATATTTCTGCCTTGTTTGTTTGCTTCTTCTCGGATAGACGACGACGTTGAGACAGACGATCTTTACAGCACCCCTTCTGAGGATCTAGCTCAGTACCCGGTTGCTGAGTTTGCAGGCAAGTTATCACTCACATGAACCATCGTGTTCCTTTTCAACATTGGTTACCGATACTTTCCGTTGTCTATTCTGCTAGCCTTAGTAATAGTTGTTTCTGTTACGAACCTATCACATGAATCCCTTAACCCTGATATTGCCTCACCTCCATACCTAAAACCTTTTGCTTGTTGCCGTGTCTTACTAGCATGCTTAGGTTGTTTTGCTCGAGTCTGTTACCCGTTACTTTCTGTTACTATTTCATTACGTTTTGGGGGCTCGATGGTTAAACAATCAATCATGCTAATGTTATTGTTAATAATAAATTTGATGATAAGGCACCGGCAGGAGGCCCTGTGTGGTTTTGAGGCCTGCTAGTGTCGACCCTAATAGGAAAAGGGTCTTGTCTACTGATCCATGATGAGCGCATTAACCGCATGTGGGAAGCGAGTATGGGCGCCCCCCTCAATTTGATTCGATTCGCATCTCGTCCAAATCGCCTCATTTAGTTCGTGTTTTCCATTTGCCGCATGCATGTTTTTGCGAGCCCAGGCCAGGGTGGAACTTTCGTAGTCGGCATATAGGGGGACACGTTCTTAGAGTGCTATGAGGGTCCATTTTCTTCTGGGCTCGATTAGCCGTGCGCCCAAGGTGCTTTGGGCTTGATGCGAAGAAGAGTTGAGTTGTGTTGAGTGCCCCGCTTGGTGGGAGGCATCCCATCTGGCGGGTTATTCATGCGTGTACGGCCAAATTGGTGCAACCCTGCAGGGATAAATCTTCTCGAGAAGCCGTGTTTTCCGCGGTTATGGATTACTTGGTGAAAGTACTGGCTAACAAGTACTCAGGACAACTTAAACCTAATGATTAACAACCTCACACCCAATGATTAACAACTTGACTAGTATTAGGCTTATTGACACAATAATATGAACCATCATTAATCCAACTGAGTGAGTTATCCTCGGATTGCTTCTTTGGATAAGGGGGCGAGATCCAGGATGGGTTTGTTTGGTGGTTAGTTGTAGTTGGTTCTGATACACGATCTTATCTCCTTTCTGTTAGCCGGAAGTGGCAGTAACTCTGTAGTTGGTTAGAGCAGCCAGTTGCAGCATTTTTATATCCCCTTCCTTCCGTTGAACCCAAAGCATCTGTGCTTGGTGTTGACGGGTTACACTTTGGTGAACTGTGAGTCTTGCTTGCCAGTACGTTTATGTACTGACCCCTTTGGGGCTGTGGTTTCCGCAGCCGACGTTTCGAGGATCTACATGGTGGCTACTACGTGGAGTATGACGAGACTGCTGACGAGTAGATAGCGGACCCGGGCAGGATCCGAGACTTCATGGATGGGCTCCGTCTTTTCGTTTCCGGCCTCTTAGGCCTATTTGGATCTTGTCTGTACTCAGACATGTTGAATGCTTCCGCTGTGATGTAATGACGATATGTTGGGACATGTGTCCTCTGGATGATTGTATTTGCTATCTCTGCTCTTGTGAGAGCCATTTGCAACTTATTTCAATCTTTTGTGTCGTAGAGATCTGTTGTGATATCACTTGTTCCAATGCCGTTGACCTACTATGTGTGTATGTTTTGAAGTACGTCAATGGAAGTATCCTGATTTCTACGGGATAGTTTACGTCGACGCTGAACAGATAGGGGTTGGTTGTCACACATGCGTGTGTTGGCCTACTCGTAAGAGGACGCGGGTGCCGGTAAGCCCCGTAATCCAATCTACTACTGTTCAACGGAACGGCGAGTATCCTCTAGAAGTCCGGGTGCGACAGGGCGCCCCCCTCAATTTGATTCGATTCGCATCTCGTCCAAATCGCCTCATTTAGTTCGGGTTTTCCATTTGCTGCATGCATGATCTTGCGAGCCCTTGGTACCCGGGTGGAACTTTCGTAGTCGGCATATAGGGGGACACGTTCTTAGAGTGCTATGAGGGTCCATTTTCTTCTGGGCTCGATTAGCCGTGCGCCCAAGGTGCTTTGGACTTGATGCGAAGAAGAATTGAGTTGTGTTGAGTGCCCCGCTTGGTGGAATGGCCTTTCCATCTGGCGGGTTATTCATACGTGTATGGCCAAATTGGTGCAACCCTGCAGGGATAATCTTCTCGAGAAGCCGTGTTTTCCGCGGTTATGGATTACTTGGTGAAAGTACTGGCTAACAAGTACTCAGGACAACTTAAACCTAATGATTAACAACCTTACACCCAATGAATAACAACTTGACTAGTAATAGGCTTATTGACACAATAATCTGAACCATCATTAATTCAACTGTGTGAGTTATCCTCTGATTGCTTCTTTGGATAAGGGGCGAGATCCAGGATGGGTTTGTTTGATGGCTAGCTATAGTTGGTTACGATACACGATCTTATCTCCTTTCTGGTAGCCGGAAGTGGTAGAAACTCTGTAGTTGTTTAGAGCAGCCAGTTGCAGCATCTTTATATCCCCTTTCTTCCGTTGAACCCAAAGCATCTGTGCTTGGTGTTGACGGGTTACACTTTGGTGAACTGTGAGTCTTGCTTGCCAGTACGTTTATGTACTGACCCCTTTGGGGCTGTGGTTTCCGCAGACTACGTTTCCGAGGATCTACATGGTGGCTACTACGTGGAGTTTGACGAGGCTGCTGACGAGTAGATAGCGGACCCGGGCAGGATCCGAGACTTCGTGGATGGGCTCCGTCTTTTCGTTTCCGGCCTCTTAGGCCTGTTTGGATCTTGTCTGTACTCAGACATGTTGAATGCTTCCGCTGTGATGTAATGATGATATGTTGGGGCATGTGCCCTCTGGATGACTGTATTTGCTATCTCTGCTCTAGTGAGAGCTATTTGCAACTTATTTCAATCTTTTGTGTCGTAGAGATCTGTTGTGATATCACTTGTTCCAATGCTGTTGACGTACCATGTGTGTATGTTTTGAAGTACGTCAACGGAAGTATCCTGATTTCTATGGGATAGTTTACGTCGACGCTGAACAGATAGGGGTTGGTTGTCACACATACGTGTGTTGGCCTACTCGTAAGAGGACGCGGGTGCCGGTAAGCCCCGTAATCCAATCTACTACTGTTCAACGGAACGGCGAGTATCCTTTAGAAGTCCGGGTGCGACAGTCACTTATCTGGGGTTCCGTTGGGCACCAGAGTACCAGGTCTACGAGCAGCAGCGAGAGTTTGACCAGACCTACTACCAGGCTATCGTCTACGTTCTGTCAGATGATGGCATGAGCGTTGTCCACCGCTACGAGGCAGTAGGTTCCACAGTGGATATGGCTGTGCAGCAGGCAGCTTATGTGAGTCTCACCGTCCTTCGTGCTGACTACTGGGGATTTGACGATTCTATCTATCGCCACATCCCCCGTGGCTACAGCACTTCGGAGGGAGCTCACTTCACTCTCTACGACAACCTGGATGTCTACGAGCATGATAACTCCAGGCTGCACACCACCGCTCAGTTTGTGAGGCACAGTGACGCAGTTGCCGGCACACTATCTCAGGAGTTGGCTTCAGTCAGAGAGCAGCTCTACCTTGCTTTGACTCGTCTGGCGACGTACACCACATACTTTGTTGGAGATGAGCACTTTGCACGTTTCGATCAGCCAGTTGGTCGTCGTCTGCCAGATGCTGGAGGTTACGAGCCGATCAGAGGTCCACTCCTCAACCTCGGTGCTGGTTACACTGGGATACCACGCTTTGGAGCACAGGGAGTCGACGCTATGTACTTCACCACACCTAGAGTCGCCCTCAGACCACGTCAGATCTACGTGGATCGTCGTTCTACCTACTTTCGTGGGCGTGCTCCTCACCGTACCTCTCGTCGTACCACTCACCGCCGTCCTACGTGATGAGCATGGGAGTACCGATGTATCTATTCTTAGCTATGTTTAGTTATCCTTTGGGCATTCGAACCATTTGTGGTGTGTTGGATATTCTGATGTATTTGAACATGTGATGATGTACCTGTTGGTTATCTATTCATGCATCGGAATAATCTCGCTTTCGGTTTCCAAGTCTATCCTTTTCTATTGTTGTGCTAAAATGCATGTCTATTCAGGATGCCGCCAACAAGGAACAACCCGCCTGAGCCACCGCCAATCACGGAGCTGTTGACTCAGATGACCCAAGTCATGGCACAGATGGCCCAGTTCCAGACTAACCAGCACAACAACCAGAATGCTCCACGAGTCAGTATCAAGGAGTTTCTCAGTCTGGGCCCAAGAGCTTTCGTGGCAACACGCGAGCCTCTGGATGCTGATGACTGGATCCGTGAGATAGCTAGGGCTCTGGAGATTGCTCACGTTGCTGAGGAAGACAAGGTCAAGTATGCATCCTATCTGCTAAAGGGTCAGGCAGCTACTTGGTGGGAAAACTACCAGACCATGAGAGCTGGCTATCCAATCACCTGGGGTTGTTTTAAGGAAGCTTTCCTGAAGCACCACATTCCAGATGGTCTCATGGAAAGGATGCGTGAAGAGTTTTTCTCACTCAAGCAGGGCAAGCTGGACGTCATTGGCTATCAGAGTGAGTTCAATCGCCTCGCTCGTTACGCTGGTGATGAGGTGTCCACTGAGGGTAAGAAGATGGCAAGGTTCCGCAGAGGTTTTAACCCGGAACTCAAGTACGCCCTCACCAACATCAAGGCCAACAACTTCGAGGAGCTCGTTAACACCGCGCTCAATGAAGAAAATGGGCGCAAGGCGTTCGAGGAGTCTCGAAAGCACTCGCGTGAGGGTGGTTCCTCCTCCAACATGACCACCCCTCCGCAGAAGCGCCGCATCTGGGTGCCAAATGGTGCTGTCACTCGAGCTCCATATGCCCAAGCTTCTCCAGGCTTTGCTCCCCGCCCACCCAACCCAGCTCACATGCATGGTCAGAGGTTTTCAATGGGGCAGCCAAGGCCAGATACTCCTCGTGTCGTCACTTGCTACAAATGCAAGCAGACGGGGCACTACGCTGACAAGTGCACGCAGAGGCAGCTACCTCCACCACCACCTCGTCCCAACACAAACCAGGCAATGGTGCGTGCTCCCCCGGCTAAAGCCTTCAACTCCAACAACAGGCCTGTCGGGAGGACCGCGAGGGTGAATCATGTCAAGGTCGACAAAGCTGAGGAAGCTGCTGACGTCGTTCTCGGTACATTCCCCGTAAACTCTTTTCCAGCTAAAGTGTTGTTTGATACCGGAGCATCGCATTCTTTCGTGTCAAAGATCTTTGGGACAGCAGTTAAAACCCCCTTTGTTGGTTTGGGTTCCCCGCTAGTAGTAAACTCCCCTGGAGCAACTATGCAAACTTCCAAGATCAGACATGAAAATCAGATACTAATTGGAGGCCACATATTCCTTGCTTCTCTCATTCTGCCTTGCAATTCTGACATTGATGTCATTCTTGGCATGGATTGGTTGAAGGCCAATAAAGCTACGATTGATTGTGCTCACAAGTCAATAACTCTGTTCCACCCTTCTGGCCAGATAGTCTATTCTCCAAATGAATCAAGTTCTGTTCAGCTCTACACCCTCGATGCTAAACCTCTACCTCTACTTGAAAATGTTCCGGTGGTTTGTGAATTCCCTGACGTCTTTCCAGAAGAGTTGCCAGGGATGCCTCCGGACAGAGCAGTTGAGTTCGTGATCGAGCTTGAACCAGGTACTGCTCCAATCTCTAAGCATCCATACAAGATAGCTCCTCCTGAACTGAAGTTGTTGAAGGAGCAAATCGATATGTACATGGAAAAAGGTTACATTCAACCTAGTTCTTCGGCTTGGGGTTGCCCAACTCTGTTCGTTGCGAAGAAGGATCAAACAAAGAGACTCGTTGTTGACTATCGTCCTCTTAACGAGAATACCATCAAAAACAAGTATCCAATTCCTCGTATCGATGATCTTTTTGATCAACTTGCTGGAGCCTCAATATTCTCCAAGTTGGAATTGAGAATGGGTTACCATCAAATAAAGATCAGAAAGGAAGATATTCGAAAAACAGCTTTCACCACTCGGTACGGTCTATATGAATACACCGTCATGTCCTTTGGTCTCACCAATGCACCGGCGACATTCTCTCGACTCATGAATTCTGTCTTCCACGAATACCTCGACAAGTTCGTTGTGGTATATCTTGATGACATCCTTGTCTACTCAAAATCCGAGTAAGAGCATGAATAACATCTTCGTCTCCCTCTCATGAAACTTCGCGAGCATCGTCTATATGCCAAGTTCTCCAAATGCGAGTTCTGGATTCCAGAAGTTGCTTACCTTGGTCATGTCATCTCAGCCAAGGGCATAGCCATTGATCCAGAAAAGGTTAAAGCAATTGTTGATTGGAAACCTCCAAAGACGGTAAATCAAGTAAGAAGTTTTCTTGGCTTGGCTAGCTATTGCCGTCGTTTCGTCCAAAACTTTTCCAAGATTGCCAAACCTCTCACTGATCTCACAAAGAAGGACAAGAAGTTCGTTTGGTCTCCACAAGGTGATGAGTGTTTCAATCTCCTGAAGACTAAACTCACTTCTACACCAGTTCTGGTTGGCCCAGATACTACCAAACCTTTCCAGATATTCTGCGATGCATCTCTCCAAGGTCTAGGTGCAGTTCTTATGCAAGAACGTCAAGTTGTGGCTTATGCTTCACGTCAGTTGAACGCACATGAGCAAAACTATCCCACACATGACCTAGAACTTGCAGCAGTTGTGTTTGCCCTCAAGAAATGGAGACAATACTTGTTGGGTAATCGCACTGAAATCTTTTCCGATCATAAGAGTCTGAAATACATCTTCACTCAACCAGATCTAAACCTCAGGCAAAGGAGATGGATTGAAAAGATTAAAGACTTTGATCTCACCATTTCTTACACTCCAGGCAAGGCTAATGTTATGGCCGATGCTCTCAGTCGCAAGTCGTATTGCAATAATCTCATGATCATGGAAAGCCAACCTCCACTTCATGAAGAATTCCAGAAGCTGAACCTTGGTCTTGTTCCTCAAGGCTATCTTGCGAACTTGACAGCCAGTCCAACTCTCGAGGACAAGATTCGTTCTGAACAACTTCGTGATGCTGAAATCAAGAAGATGGTAGAACACATCAAAGATGGCAAGGAGAAATTTAAGTCCTTCTCAATCGATGACAAGGGAACTGTGTTCTTCGAAGGACGCATTGCAGTTCCTCAAGTTCAAAGTCTCAAAGATGTAATTCTCAAGGAGGCTCATGAAACTCCTCTCTCCATCCACCCTGGAAGTACAAAGATGTACCAGGATCTTAAGACACTGTATTGGTGGCCTGGCATGAAACGTGAAATTGCTCAATACGTTTTTTAATGCGACGTTTGTCAACGTGTTAAGGCAGTCCATCAGAAAACAGCCGGTCTACTCCAACCTCTGAAAATTCCTGAGTGGAAGTGGGACATGATTGAAATGGACTTCGTCACTGGTTTTCCAAAGTCCAAGAAGGGCAACGATGCAATCTTCGTTGTCATTGATCGTCTCACAAAAGTAGCTCACTTCTTTGCTGTCAAAGAAACAATCTCAGCTAGCCAGTTAGCAGAGCTCTACACCGCAAAGATTGTTCCTCTTCATGGTGTTCCATTGGAAATAAGCTCAGATCGTGGAAGCATATTCACTTCTCATTTCTGGAAAAGCTTTCAAGAAGCATTGGGCACCAAACTTCTGTTCAGCACAGCCTACCATCCTCAGTCTCAGGGGCAAGTCGAAAGAGTCAATCAGATTCTCGAGGATATGCTCAGAGCATGTGGTCTCTCCTTTGGCATGAAATGGGAGGATTGCCTTCCATATGCTGAATTCTCCTACAACAACAGCTACCAGGCAAGCCTAGGCATGGCACCATTTGAGGCTCTCTATGGCCGCAGATGCAGGAGTCCAATAAATTGGTCTGGAGCTGGTGAACGTTCACTCTTAGGCCCTGACATTGTTAAGGAAGCCGAGGAGAAAGTTCGCATCATTCGTGACAATCTCAAGATTGCTCAGTCTCGTCAGAAAAGCTACTATGACAGCAAGCACAGGGATATGATCTATGCACCTGGTGACAAGGCATATCTCCGCGTAACTCCCCTCAGAGGCACTCATCGTTTTGGTGTGAAAGGAAAGCTTGCACCAAGATACATTGGTCCTTTCAACATTCTCTCAAGGCGTGCGGAAAATGCCTATCGTCTTGAACTTCCAGAAAAGCTATCAAAGGTGCACGATGTGTTTCACGTGTCACAGCTCAAGAGGTGTTTCAAAGATCCAGATCGTGTAGTTGATCATGATTCCATTGAACTGCAAGAAGATCTATCTTATGAGGAGCACCCTGTTCGTATTCTCGATGAGACCGAGCGTAAGACTCGCAACAAGAGCACCAAGTTCTTGAAAGTGAAATGGTCTCATCATTCCGATAAAGAGGCAACGTGGGAGACCGAAGAGGATCTTCGCAAGAAGTATCCGGACCTTTTCATTTCTCAGTAGGAATCTCGGGGCACGATTCCTTCAAGGGGGGGGGGAGTTTTGTAACATCCCAAGTATGAAAAACCACCCTAGCATGTTTGTTTCTTGTTTTATTATTGTTTTGCATCATGGCATCTTAGTCATTGCATTTGTTTTCCTTCTGTTTGCATCTGTTTTTCTCTGTTTTCACAATTGAAATTCAAACATTATTCAAACCTTTGTTTCATACTTGTTATGTTACAATTTTCCTAAATAAAAAGTTCAAATAAAACATCCTTTTGTTTCCATGAAAATGGAAAGCTCAACTATTAAATTGTTCTTTTATTTAATAACTCATTTAACTCAAATTTCATTCCAAATTCAAATCACATTTTCCAAACAGCAACCTTTTGGAATTAATGAGAATTACAAAGCAATTCTAGCCTTTTTGTTTCCATTAAACCATAAGTTTCAAACTATTCAAATTATGGCTTTTGATACTTCACTTAATGCAGTTTGCATTCAAATTCAAATAAGTTTCCAATCAGCACCCAATTTGAAATTATGAAAATTACAAAATAGTTCATTCACTTGCTTCCAAGAAACTTGAATTTTAAATTAATGGTATCATGTCAATTATTTTCAACTAATATAAATCTCATTCAAATTTTTAAACAAATTTCAAACAGCACCTAAATTCAAATCTTTTGAACAAACAAAAGTGCACTTTGTGATGTTAACATAAATAGGTAATATCAAAATTTTATCCCTAATTTTTCTAAACCCCAGAACCTCTCTTTTCTTCCTATTCCTATTTCAGCAAAAAAATAAAATAATAATAACAGAACAAAAAAAAATAGAAAGAGAGGGGAGGGCAGGCAGTGGGCAGGCCCAGCCCACCCCAAACAAGCCCACTGCCACTTACCCCTTCGAGCTCTTCTTCTCCGTGTACGGCAGGGCATCGCCCCTGTCCACGTCGACGCCGTCGACAGCGAACGGCCAGCAGCGCCCTCTAGCCTCTATTTAACCTACCCCTAGGGTTCCCCAGCTAGCCTAGACCCCCTACCTCCCTCTCCCTCTCTTCCGCCGTCGCCCACCTCTCTCTGCCCGGAAGTTCCCCACCTCTGAACCTCACCGAGCCACCCACCTCTGAAACCGGAGATGATCACCGCCGGGAGGCCCTCGCTTCCCTCCGGTTAGCAGCGGGAACGGATCCGCCACTGCTCCATCTCCATCACCGACACGTCCGTTGAGCACGAGGGGACCTGTAGCGCCGCCGCCGTCCGTGCCATCGCCGGCGACCTCCCTGCCCCGAGCCTCTGGTGCACCTGCAACGCAGGTGAGCAGTCGATCCCTCCGTCCCTTCCTTCCTCCTCTCTGCACCGCCAGTACACCGCGAGCACGCACACGCAGCACAACGCTTGCGGCAGCGCAGCGCAGCGCGCACGGTGGCTAGCCGCCGGCGAATTGCTTCCTGCCGTGGTTCTGTAACTGAAGCCAGAATTCAGTTCGTCAGTCGAGCTCGCTAACTGAACCCTAAAAATACACGAACCCCTTACCTGACAAGCAAAGTTCAGTTACCGCAGTGGCAGCGCACTGCTCCCTCGCGCGCGTAGGTCGAGGGTTCGATCCCCCCGCGGCGCAAACCTTTTTGGGGATTTAATCCCCGCGCCAGTGGCCCACCTGTAAGCCACCGCTGCTGCCACGCGTGCGTCCACGCGGGCCACAGTGCCCTGGACCCCCTCGTCAGTGGCTAGGGCTAGCCACTGCGAGGTAGAAAACCTTTTCAGCCTTTTCTTTTTCAATTTAATCCTTTTTCTTTCACAGATTGGTCCTCAAATTTAAAATGTGAATAACTTTTATTTTATAAATCCAAATAATAAAAATAAAATATGTTTGTTGAACCAAATTTAATTCCCTACCTGTTTATAACATTTGTATTCTGTTTTGAATAATTCAAATACATTCAAATTTCAAATTCAAACAATTCATTTTCAAATTGGTTAAATGCATAACTAATTCATACTTAATCCAAATCACATAAATAAAATATGTTTTCCATGCCATTTTGAACCACCTTTTCAAATATAACTTTTGTTTCATGATTTGAATAATTAAAATTGCTTAAATAATTTAAACCTTGTTTAAATCATTTAAATTTGCTAAATTCATAACTTGCTCAAATTAAATTATTTTTGAACTTATAAAATATGTTTTCAAACTAGAAAAGTATAAACTTTTCAAATATGAATTTGGTTTAATGTTTTGAACAAATAAAAGTTCAAATAAATTCATACTTGAATTTAATTCATTTAAATCTTGTTTAACTTGTTTAATTCATAATTAAATCATTGTAATTCCTTTTTCAATATTTGAAACATGTATTCCACCTAAAATTTTGTGCTCTTTCCAAATATGAACTTTGTTATTTGTTTTGAACAATTAAAATTGATGAAAACAACAAATGCTTGTGTAACACCTTTAAGGAACCAAAATTCCTTAACTTAATAACTAAAATTCCAAACATGGTAAACCTTATTTCAAAATTGTTCTATTGTTGTTATTTTTCTGTTTTCCTCATCCATGCATCATACTAATCCACTTTCACCTATTGGCTAGTTGTAAAACAATTGTTTCAACCATAGTTCATGGGATTTTCATATGCAACTCAAATTGCATGTGGGTCCAATTAATTGTGTTATGTTACCATGTCAACTATTTTATTTTGATGCATCCATTAAATTGACATGCATCATCCCATGATTGTGCACTATGCCATGTTATTGATTGTTTATCTCTCTGCGTTGTTTGTTTGCTTCTTCTCGAATAGACGACGACGTTGAGACAGACGATACTTACGACACCCCTTCTGAGGATCTAGCTCAGTACCAGGCTGCTGAGTTTGCAGGCAAGTATTCACTCACATGAACCATTGTGTTCCTTTCAACATTGGATACCGATACTTTCCGTTGTCTATTCTGCTAGCCCTATGAATCGTTGCTTCTGTTACGAACCTATCACATGTTATCCTTTAACCCTGATATAGCCTCACCTCCACACCTATAACCCCTTTGCTTGTTGCCCGTGTCTTACTAGCATGCTTAGGGTTGTTTTTTTTGCTCGAGTCTGTTACCCGTTACTTTCTGTTACTATATTTCTATTATGTTCTGGGGCTCGATGTTAAACAACAACCTGTTAATTTTGAGGTAATAATAATTTGAATGATAAGGCACCGGCAGGAGGCCCGGCGTGGTTTTGAGGCCTGCTAGTGTCGACCCTAATTAGGAAAAGGGTCTTGTCTACTGGTCCATGATGAGCGCACTAACCGCATGTGGGAAGCGTGTATGGGCGCCCCCCTCAATTTGATTCGATTCGCATCTCGTCCAAATCGCCACACTTAGTTCGGGCTTTCCATTTGATGCACTCATATGCAGGTACGAACCCGAGGCCAGGGTGGAACTATTGTAGTCGGCATTTAGGGCGGCGTGGTCTTAGAGTGCTATGAGGGTCCCCTTTTCTTCGTGGGGCTCGATTAGCCGCGCACGCACAGCACGTGGTGCTTTGGGCTTGATGCGAAGAAGAGTTGAGTTGTGTAGAGTGCCTCGCTTGGTGGGTTTGATTCCCGTCTGGCGGGATATTCTTACGTGTACGGCCAAATTGGTGCACCCCTGCAGGGATAAATCTTCTCGAGAAGCCGTGTTTTCCGCGGTTATGGTTAACTTGGTGAAAGTACTGGCTAACAAGTACTCAGAACAACTTACACCTAACTAATGATAACTTGACTAGTAATAGTCTTATTGTCACAATAACGTGAACCATCATTAATCCAACTGTTTGAGTTATCCTCGGATTGCTTCTTTGGATAAGGGGCGAGATCCAGGTTGGGTTTGTTTGGAGTTAGTTGTAGTTGGTTACGATACGCTATCTTATCCTCTTTCTGTTAGCTGGAAGTAGTAGTAACTCTGTAGTTGATTAGAGCAGCCAGTTGCAGCATCTTTTGTATCCCCTTTTCTTCCGTTGAACCCAAGGCATCTGTGCTTGGTGTTTACGGGTTACACTTTGGTGAACTATGAGTCTTGCTTGCCAGTACGTTTATGTACTGACCCCTTTGGGGCTGTGGTTTCCGCAGACTACGCTTACGAGGATCCCCGTGATGGCTACTACGTGGAGTTTGACGAGGCTGCTGACGAGTAGATAGCGGACCTGGGCAGGATCCGAGACATCGTGGATGGGCTCCGTCTTTTCGTTTCCGGCTTCTTAAGCCTGTTTGGTTTTGTCTGTACTCAGACCTTTTGAATGCTTCCGCTGAGATGTAATGATGATATGTTGGGACATGTGTCCTCTGGATGATTGTATTTGCTATCTCTGCTCTAGTGAGAGCTATTTGTAACTTATTTCCATTTATTTGTGTCTTAGAGATCTGTTGTGCTATCATCTTGTTAAACACCGTTGACGTACCATGTGTGTATGGTATGAAGTACGTCAATGGTAGTATCCTGATTTCTATGGGATGGTTTACGTAGACGATGAACAGTAGGGGTTGGTTGTCACACATACGTGTGTTGGCCTACTCGTAAGAGATGCGGGTGCCGGTAAGCCCCGTAATCCAATCAACTACTGTTCAACGGAACTGCGAGTATCCTCTAGAAGTCCGGGTGCGACATGCTTTTAGCTCAATCACTGTCTTCTCTGCAGGTGAGCTCAAGGCGCTCGTTGATAGGCACCAAGACTGCGAGGTCATGGCTGCATCAGCGCAGAGCAAGATTTCCTCCTTGGAAGGTGAACAAATCCTTCTGTCTTCTACACTTATTTTATGTTGCTTGCTCCCTTTGCTAACTTGCTGTTCTTCTCGCAGAAGAGTACAAAACCTTCTGAGAGCAACACCAGGAGTGCCTCACTCCGGCTGAAGCACACCACCAAGTTCAGGTCCGAGAGGCCGAACTGCAGAAGGAGCTGGACGCCGAGAAAGCGGAATTTGAGAAACTCCAACTTGAGCTTACTGAAGCGCTGTCGCACCCGGACTTCTAGAGGATACTCACCGTACGAACTGAACAGTATTTTGATTGGATTACGGGGCTTACCGGCACCCGCATCTCTTACGAGTAGGCCAACACTTATGTGTGACAACCAATCTTTACTATTCATCGTCGATGTAAACTATCCCGTAGAAATCAGGACACTACCATTGACGTACTTCATACCATACACACATGGTACGTCAACGGTGTTGAACAAGATGATAACACAACATATCTCTAAGACACAAAAGATTGAAATAAGTTGCAAATAGCTCTCACTAGAGCGGAGATAGCAAATACAATCATCCAGAGGACACATGTCCCAACATAACATCATTACATCTCAGCGGAAGCATTCAAAGGGTCTGAGTACAGACAAATCCAAATAGGCTTAAGAAGCCAGTAATGAAAAGAAAACGGAGCCCATCCACGATGTCTCGGATCCTGCCCGGGTCCGCTACCTACTCGTCAGCAGCCTCGTCAAACTCCACGTAGTAGCCGTCACGGGGATCCTCGAAAGCGTAGTCTGCGGAAACCACAGCCCCAAAGGGGTCAGTACATAAACGTACTGGCAAGCAAGACTCACAGTTCACCAAAGTGTAGCCCGTCAACACCAAGCACAGATGCCTTGGGATCAGCGGAAGAAAGGGTATAAAAGATGCTGCAACTGGCTGCAGTAACCAACTACAGAACATACTACAACTTCCGGCTATCAGAAAGGGGATAAGATAGCGTATCGTAACCAACTATAGCTAACCACCACACAAACCCATCCTGGATCTCGCCCCTTATCCAAAGAAGCAATCCGAGGATATCTCACCCAGTTGGATTAATGATGGATCAAATTGTTGTGTCAATAAGCCTATTACTAGTCAAGTTATCATTAGTTAGGTGTAAGTTGTTGTGAGTACTTGTTAGCCAGTACTTTCACCAAGTTAACCATAACCGCGGAAAACACGGCTTCTCGAGAAGATTTATCCCTGCAGGGGTGCACCAATTTGGACATACACGTAAGAATATCCCGCCACGATGGAAATGCACTTCCACCAAGCGAGGCACTCTACACAACTCAACTCTTCTTAGCATCAAGCCCAAAGCACCACGTGCTGTGCGTGCGCGGCTAATCGAGCCCCACGAAGAAAAGGGGACCCTCATAGCACTAGAAGACCACGCCGCCCTAAATGCCGACTACAAAAGTTCCACCCTGGCCTCGGGTTCGTACCTGCATATGCGTGCATCAAATGGAAAGCCCGAACTAGGTGTGGTGATTTGGACGAGATGCGAATCGAATCAAATTGAGGGGGGCGCCCATAAACGCTTCCCACATGCGGATAGTGCGCTCATCATGGATCAGTAGACAAGACCCTTTTCCTATTAGGGTCGACACTAGCAGGCCTCAAAACCACGCCGGGCCTCCTGCCGGTGCCTTATCAGCAATTTATTATTATCTCAAATTAACAGGTTGTTGTTTAACATCGAGCCCCAGAATATAATCAAATATGATAACAGAAAGTAACTGGTAACAGACTCGAGCAAAAACAACCCTAAGCATGCTAGTAAGACACGGGCCCAAGCAACGGGGTTATAGGACTGGAGGTGTGGCAATATCAGGGTTCAGGGTATCATGTGATGGGTTCGTAACAGAAGCAACGATACATATGGCTAGCAGAAATAGACAACGGAAAGTATCGGTAACCAATGTTGAAAGGAACACAATGGTTCATGTGAGTGATAACTTGCCTGCAAACTCAGCAGCCTGGTACTGAGCTAGATCCTCAGAAGGGGTGTCGTAAGTATTGTCGGTCTCAACGTCGTCGTCTATCCGAGAAGAAGCAAACAAACAATACAGAAAGATAAACAATCAATATCATGGCATAGTGCACAATCATGGGATGATGCATGTCAAGTTAATGGATGCATCAACATAAACTAGTGGACAGGGTAACACAATTTAAATGGACACATATGCAATTTTGATTTGCATATGAAAGGCCCATGCATTTTGGTTGAAACAATTGTTTTCCACTTAACCAATAGGTGAAAGTGGATTAGTATGATGCATGGATGAGGAAAACAACAAAATAACAACAATAGAAACAATTTACAATAGGGTTTACCAATTTAGAAATTTAGTTATTAAGTTAGGGAATTTTTAGTTCCTTAAAGGGATTACACAATAGTTGTTGTTTTCACCAATTTAAATTGTGCAAAATAAATAACAAAATTCATATTTGAAAAGATCATAAAATTTTGGGTGGATTACATGTTTCAAATATTGAAAAAGGAATTAGGATGAATTTATTATGACTTAAACAAAATTAAACAAGTTTTAAATGAATTTAAAACAAGCTTGAAAATTATTTGAATTTTATTTGTTCCAAACATAAATTCAAATTCATATTTGAAAAGTTTATATTTTTCTAGCTTGAAAACATATTTTACATGTTAAAAAATAATTTAATTTGAGCAAGTTATGAATTTAGCAAATTTAAATGATTTAAACAAGGTTTAAATTATTTAAGCAATTTAAATTATTCAAACCATGAAACAAAATTTATATTTGAATAGGTGGTACAAAATGGTATGGAAAACATATTTTATTTGCATTATTTGGATTAATTATGAATTAGTTATGGATTTTAGCAAATTGCAATTGAATTATTTGAATTCAAATTTGAAATGCATTTGGAAAAGTCAAAACAGAAAACAATTGGTACCAATAGGTAGATAATTTAATTTAGAGCAGTGCACATATTTTATTTTTGTTATTTGGAGTTATAAAACAAAAGTTATTTGCAAATTAGTTTCAGGGGCCAAAATGTAAAAAATAGAGGACTTAAACCTAGGTCACTGCCCGTGGGCCCTAGGGCCAGCGTGCGCGCGCGTGGCAGCGAGGGCCACTGGCGAGTGGGGCCTGCATGTCAGCCCTGCGCGCAAAAATTTGTTTTTATTCCGCGGCCGCGAGGGATCGAACTCGTGCCGTGCGCGAGCGAGAGAGGCAGCGCTACCACTGCGGTGTTTCGTCAGTTTTGACAGATACCGCGACGCGTACAGGTTATTGTTCAGATCCAACGCTTAACTGAAATTTGACGCGCGCGCTTGACTGAAACCTGACAGTGAACGACGGCGGCCGGCGATCACCGTAGAGCTGTGCTCGTGGTGCTGATGGGATCTGGTGGGTGCTGGTGTTGCGCTCGTGTGCGCGTGCTTGCGCAAGCAGAGGGGGAGGTGGAGGCACGGTGGCTCACCGGCGTTGTCGTCGAGCAGAGGCCCGAGGAAGAACCGGTGGCGGCGACGACGTGGACGGCGGCGGCGATGCAGAACGTCTCCGGGATGGCTGCAGTGTCCAAACGGAGAAGGGCGACGAGATGGACTCGTTCCAGAGGCTAGCTAGGGTGGAGGGGGGCCATGGCGGCGATGGTTGATGGAGATTCAGAGGTGGCGCGCTCCGGCGAGTGGCAGAGAGGTGGGGAGGTGCAGCGAGAGGGGAAGACGGCGGCGGGAGCTCGAGGGAATAGGGGCCTAGGGTTTAGGGCTACGGCGCGGAGACCTAGGGGGTCTTATAGAGGGGTACAGGGCGCGGATCGCCGTCGGGATGGCTCTGCTGCCGCCGTGGCGCCACGGATGGGCGGCCGTACACGATGACGACGAAGGAATAGAAGATCGAACCGGTATCGGGCCGTGCGGCTGGGCTGCGCGCGGGAGAGAGGAGAAAATGGGCTGGGCGCAGCCCACGACCCCCTGGCGCCAAAATTTTATTTTTAAAATTTCTCCTCTGTTTTTTTTTTGCAGAAATTCGAAATGGAAGAAAAAGGTGATTTTGGAGTTAGCAAAATTTTTAGAAAAATTAGGGTAAGTTATTTAGGTCAATAGCAAACAAATGCCAAGTTTTGTTTTCAAAAAGTTTGAAATTAACTTGCTGTTTGTGAAGTGGTTTCAAATTGACTTAATTTGAGTATTGATTTAATTATGGAAAACAAAGGTTTAATTATTTGGAACCCTATTGTTTAATTAGAAACAATTGATTAGAATTGTTGTATAATTTGCATGAATTCAAATTGGTTGCTGTTTGATGCTTTGATTTGAATTTTGAATGGGATTTGGGATTTAATTGATTGATTAAAACCATCATTTTAATAAGTGAGCATTATGGAATAAAATGGAAACAACTAAGGGCTTGATTTGACATTATTATTTGAAAAAGATTGTAACAGAGCAAGTATGAAATAAATGTTTGAATAAAGTTTGAATTTGAATTGTGAAAACAGAATAAAACAGATGCAAACCAAATGAAACAGAGTAAAACAATTGCAAACAACTTAATGAATATGATGACATGATGCAAAACTTTAATAAAACAAGAAATCAAACATGCTAGGGGTGGTTTTTCATACTTGGGATGTTACAAAACGCCCCCCCTTGAAGGAATCGCACCCCGAGATTCCTTACTGAGAAGAGAAAAGGTCCGGATACTTCTTGCGAAGATCCTCTTCGGTCTCCCACGTTGCCTCTTTATTGGAATGATGCGACCACTGCACTTTCAAGAACTTGGTGCTCTTGTTGCGAGTCTTACGCTCGGTCTCATCGAGAATACGAACAGGGTGCTCCTCATAAGATAGATCATCTTGCAGTTCAATGGAATCATGATCAACTGCACGATCTGGATCTTTGAAACACTTCTTGAGCTGTGACACATGAAACACATCATGCACCTTGGATAGTTTTTCTGGAAGTTCAAGACGATAGGCATTTTCTGCACGCCTTGAGAGAATGTTGAAAGGACCAATGTATCTTGGTGCAAGCTTTCCTTTCACACCGTAACGATGAGTGCCTCTGAGGGGAGTTACACGGAGATATGCCTTATCACCAGGTGCATAGATCATATCCCTGTGCTTGCTGTCATAGTAGCTTTTCTGACGAGACTGAGCAATCTTGAGATTGTCACGAATGATACGAACTTTCTCCTCGGCTTCCTTAACAATGTCAGGGCCTAAGAGTGAACGTTCACCAGCTCCAGACCAATTGATTGGACTCCTGCATCTGCGGCCATAGAGTGCTTCAAATGGTGCCATGCCTAGGCTTGCCTGGTAGCTGTTGTTGTAGGAAAATTCAGCATATGGAAGGCAATCCTCCCATTTCATGCCAAAGGAGATACCACATGCTCTTAGCATATCCTCGAGAATCTGATTGACTCTTTCGACTTGCCCTTGAGACTGAGGGTGATAAGCTGTGCTGAAAAGAAGTTTGGTGCCCAATGCTTCTTGAAAGCTTTTCCAGAAATGAGAAGTGAATATGCTTCCACGGTCTGAGCTTATTTCCAATGGAACACCATGAAGAGGAACAATCTTTGCTGTGTAGAGTTCTGCTAACTGGCTAGCTGAGATTGTTTCTTTGACAGCAAAGAAGTGAGCTACTTTAGTGAGACGATCAATAACAACGAAGATTGCATCGTTGCCCTTCTTGGACTTTGGAAAACCAGTGACGAAGTCCATTTCAATCATGTCCCACTTCCACTCAGGGATTTTCAGAGGTTGGAGTAGACCTGCTGTTTTCTGATGGACTGCCTTAACACGTTGACAAACGTCGCATTCAGAAACGTATTGAGCAATTTCACGTTTCATGCCAGGCCACCAATACAGTGTCTTAAGATCCTGGTACATCTTTGTACTTCCAGGGTGAATGGAAAGAGGAGTTTCATGAGCCTCCTTGAGAATGATATCTTTGAGACTTTGAACTTGAGGAACTGCAATGCGTCCTTCGAAGAACACAGTTCTTTTGTCATCAATTGAGAAGGACTTAAATTTCTCCTTGCCTTCTTTGATGTGTTCTACCATCTTCTTGATTTCAGCATCACGAAGTTGTTCAGAACGAATCTTGTCCTCGAGAGTTGGACTGGCTGTCAAGCTAGCAAGATATCCTTGAGGAACAAGACGAAGGTTCAGCTTCTGGAATTCTTCATGAAGTGGAGGTTGGCTTTCCATGATCATGAGATTATTGCAATATGACTTGCGACTGAGAGCGTCGGCCATAACATTAGCCTTGCCTGGAGTGTAAGAAATGGTGAGATCAAAGTCCTTAATCTTTTCAATCCATCTCCTTTGCCTGAGGTTTAGATCTGGCTGAGTGAAGATGTATTTTAGACTCTTGTGATCGGAAAAGATTTCAGTGCGATTACCCAACAAGTATTGCCTCCATTTCTTGAGGGCAAACACAACTGCTGCAAGTTCAAGGTCATGAGTGGGATAGTTTTGCTCATGTGCATTCAATTGACGTGAAGCATAAGCCACAACTTGACGTTCTTGCATAAGAACTACACCTAGACCTTGGAGAGATGCATCGCAGAATATCTGGAAAGGTTTGGTAGTATCTGGGCCAACCAGAACTGGGGTAGAAGTGAGTTTAGTCTTCAGGAGATTGAAACTTTCATCACACTGTGGAGACCAAACGAACTTGTTGTCCTTCTTTGTGAGATCAGTGAGAGGTTTGGCAATCTTGGAAAAGTTTTGGACGAAACGACGGCAATAGCTAGCCAAGCCAAGAAAACTTATGACTTGCTTCACCGTCTTAGGAGGTTTCCAATCAACAATTGCTTTAACCTTTTCCGGATCAATGGCTATGCCCTTGGCAGAGATGACATGACCAAGGTAAGCAACTTCTGGAATCCAAAACTCACACTTGGAAAATTTGGCATATAGACGATGCTAGCGAAGTTTCATGAGAGTGAGACGAAGGTGTTCTCCATGCTCTTCCTCGGATTTGGAGTAGACAAGAATGTCATCAAGATATACCACAACGAACTTGTCGAGGTATTCATGGAAGACAGAATTCATGAGTCTAGAGAAGGTCGTCGGTGCATTGGTGAGACCAAAGGACATGACGGTGTATTCATATAGACCGTACCGAGTGGTGAAAGCTGTTTTTGGAATATCTTCCTTTCTGATCTTTATTTGATGGTAACCCATCCTCAAGTCCAACTTTGAGAATATTGAGGCTCCAGCAAGTTGATCAAAAAGATCATCGATACGAGGAATTGGATACTTGTTTTTGATGGTTTTCTCGTTGAGAGGACGATAGTCAACCACGAGTCTCTTTGTTTGATCCTTCTTGGCAACGAACAGAGTTGGGCAACCCCAAGCGGAAGAACTAGGTTGAATGTAACCTTTCTCCATGTAAATATCAATTTGCTCCTTCAACAACTTCAGTTCAGGAGGAGCTATCTTGTATGGATGCTTAGAGATTGGAGCAGTACCTGGTTCAACCTCGATCACGAACTCAACTGCCCTGTCCGGAGGCATCCCTGGCAACTCTTCTGGAAAGACGTCAGGGAATTCACAAACCACCGGAACATTTTCAAGTAGAGGTAGAGGTTTTGCATCGAGGGTGTACAGCTGAACAGAACTTGATTCATTTGGAGAATAGACTATCTGGCCAGAAGTGTGGAACAGAGTTATTGATTTCTGAGCACAATCAATCGTAGCTTTATTGGCCTTCAACCAATCCATGCCACGAATGACATCAATGTCAGAATTTCCAAGCAGAATGAGAGAAGCAAGGAATATGTGACCTCCAATTAGGATCTGATTCTCGTGACTGATCTTGGAAGTTTGCATAGTTGCTCCAGGGGAGTTTACTACTAGCGGGGAACCCAAACCAACAAAAGGTAGTTTAACTGCTGTCGCAAAGATCTTTGACACGAAAGAATGCGATGCTCCGGTATCAAACAACACTTTAGCTGGGTTAGAGTTTACGGGGAATGAACCGAGAACGACGTCAGCAGCTTCCTCAGCTTTGTCGACCTTGACATGATTCACCCTCGCGGTCCTCCCGACAGACCTGTTGTTGGAGTTGAAGGCTTTAGCCGGGGGAGCACGCACCATTGCCTGGTTGGTGTTGGGGCGAGGTGGTGGTGGAGGTAGCTGCCTCTGAGTGCACTTGTCAGCATAGTGCCCTGTCTGCTTGCATTTGTAGCAAGTGACGACACGAGGTGCATCTGGCCTTGGCTGCCCCATTGAGAACCTCTGAGCCTGCATCTGAGATGGGTTGGGTGGGCAGGAAGCGAAGCCTGGAGAAGCTTGGGCATATGGAGCCCGAGTGACAGCACTATTTGGCACCCAGATGCGGCGCTTCTGCGGAGGGGTGGTCATGTTGGAGGAGGAACCACCCTCACGCGAGTGCTTGCGGGACTCTTCGAACGCCTTGCGCCCATTTTCCTCATTGAGCGCGGTGTTCACGAGCTCCTCGAAGTCTTTGCACTTGATGTTGGTGAGGGCGTACTTGAGTTCCGGGTTAAAACCTCGGCGGAACCTTGCCATCTTCTTAGCCTCAGTGGACACCTCATCACCAGCGTAACGAGCGAGGCGATTGAACTCATTCTGATAGCCAATGACGTCCAGCTTGCCCTGCTTGAGAGAGCAAAACTCCTCACGCATCCTTTCCATGAGACCATCTGGGATGTGGTGCTTCAGGAAGGCCTCCTTGAAACAACCCCAGGTGATTGGGTATCCAGCTCTCATGGTCTGGTAGTTCTCCCACCAGGTAGCTGCCTGACCCTTCAGTAGGTAGGTTGCATACTTGACTTTGTCTTCCTCAGCAACGTGAGCAATGTCCAGAGCCCTGGCCATCTCCCGGATCCAGTCATCAGCATCCAGAGGCTCCCGTGTTGCCACGAAAGCTCTCGGCCCCAGACTCAGAAACTCCTTGATGCTGACTCGCGGAGCATTCTGGTTGTTGTGCTGGTTAGCCTGGATCTGGGCCATCTGCGTCACGACCTGAGTCATCTGAGTCAACAGCTCCGTGATTGGCGGTGGCTCAGGCGGGTTGTTCCTTGTTGGCGGCATCCTGAATAGACATGCATTTTAGCACAACAACAGAAACAGATAGACTTGGAAACCGAAAGAGAGATTATTCCGACGCATGAATAGATAACCAACAGGTACATCATCACATGTTCAAATACATCAGAATATCCAACACACCAATACATGGTTCGAAAGCCAAAGGATAACTAAACATAGCTAAGAATGGATACATCGGTACTCCCATGCTCATCACGCAGGACGGCGGTGAGTAGTACGACGAGGGGTACGGTGAGGAGCCCGCCCACGAAAGTAGGTAGAACGACGATCCACATAGATCTGACGTGGTCTGAGAGCGACTCTAGGTGTGGTGAAGTACATAGCGTCGACTCCCAGTGCTCCAAAGCGTGGAATCCCAGTGTATCCAGCTCCGAGGTTGAGGAGTGGACCTCTGATCGGCTCGTAACCTCCAGCATCTGGCAGACGACGACCAACTGGCTGATCGAAACATGCAAAGCGCTCATCTCCAACAAAGTCTATGGTGTACGTCGCCAGACGAGTCAAAGCAAGGTAGAGCTGCTCTCTGACTGAAGCCAACTCCTGAGAAAGTGTGGTGGCAACTGCGTCACTGTGCCTCACGAACTGAGTGGTGGTGTGCAGCCTGGTGTTATCATGCTCGTAGACATCCAGGTTGTCGTAGAGAGTGAAGTGAGCTCCCTCCGAAGTGATGTAACCACGGGGGATGTGGCGATAGATAGAATCGTCAAATCCCCAGTAGTCAGCACGAAGGACGGTGAGACTCACATAAGCTGCCTGCTGCACGACCATATCCACTGTGGAACCTACTGCCTCGTAGCGGTGGACAACGCCCATGCCATCATATGACAGAATGTAGACGATAGCCTGGTAGTAGGTCTGGTCAAACTCTCGCTGCTGCTCGTAGACCTGGTACTCTGGTGCCCAACGGAACCCCAGATAAGTGACCATGTCTCTCAGCATCTCCGGATACCCGGCGGTGCTCTCGCAACGAGTCATCCAAACCACCTGCGGCTAGAACCTGAGATCCATCTGGAGATGATCGGGGAAGTTTTGATTAGACGCCGGTAGAAGAATTGAAGTGGAAAGCAACAACAAGGTTTCAACGGACGAAAAGGATGTTGAGAAGAACAGGATATCGAAGCAACAACGGGAAACACGAGACCAAAACTCCTGAGGTACTACGGAAAAACCCATCCAGGCTTCTAAAGGATCAATATCTACTGCTTAAGGAATAGAGGATTTGCTTCCGGGGCTTACACGCCTCCGTTCTCAATCATGAGTAGGCAACATGATAAATCATGTCACAACCACCTCCATTCCTATGGTCTAGTAGATATAACTATCCTAGAGAAACCAGGATTCGTGAAATCCTAACTTGAAAGTTTAGGTGAGAAGGGAAAAACAACGTTGCACTTCCTTACCAGAAAAGGGTGGGTGGGTGGGGAAAGAAGAAAAATGGCAGAATTCCTACTCTCACGTTTCATTTTTCCTATATAGCTACAAAATAGTTTCTAGACTCAACTGCGACCAGTAAAAGGGATCCTACAGGCAGACAGGCTCTGATACCATTTGTTGCACCCGGACTTCTAGAGGATACTCACCGTACGAACTGAACAGTATTTTGATTGGATTACGGGGCTTACCGGCACCCGCATCTCTTACGAGTAGGCCAACACTTATGTGTGACAACCAATCTTTACTATTCACCGTCGATGTAAACTATCCCGTAGAAATCAGGACACTACCATTGACGTACTTCATACCATACACACATGGTACGTCAACGGTGTTGAACAAGATGATAACACAACATATCTCTAAGACACAAAAGATTGAAATAAGTTGCAAATAGCTCTCACTAGAGCAGAGATAGCAAATACAATCATCCAGAGGACACATGTCCCAACATAACATCATTACATCTCAGCGGAAGCATTCAAAGGGTCTGAGTACAGACAAATCCAAATAGGCTTAAGAAGCCGGGAATGAAAAGAAACGGAGCCCATCCACGATGTCTCGGATCCTGCCCGGGTCCGCTACCTACTCGTCAGCAGCCTCGTCAAACTCCACGTAGTAGCCGTCACGGGGATCCTCGAAAGCGTAGTCTGCGGAAACCACAGTACATAAACGTACTGGCAAGCAAGACTCACAGTTCACCAAAGTGTAGCCCGTCAACACCAAGCACAGATGCCTTGGGATCAGCGGAAGAAAGGGTATAAAAGATGCTGCAACTGGCTGCACTAACCAACTACAGAACATACTACAACTTCCGGCTATCAGAAAGGGGATAAGATAGCGTATCGTAACCAACTATAGCTAACCACCACACAAACCCATCCTGGATCTCGCCCCTTATCCAAAGAAGCAATCCGAGGATAACTCACCCAGTTGGATTAATGATGGATCAAATTGTTGTGTCAATAAGCCTATTACTAGTCAAGTTATCATTAGTTAGGTGTAAGTTGTTGTGAGTACTTGTTAGCCAGTACTTTCACCAAGTTAACCATAACCGCGGAAAACACGGCTTCTCGAGAAGATTTATCCCTGCAGGGGTGCACCAATTTGGCCGTACACGTAAGTATATCCCGCCAGGATGGAAATGCACTTCCACCAAGCGAGGCACTCTACACAACTCAACTCTTCTTCGCATCAAGCCCAAAGCACCACGTGCTGTGCGTGCGCGGCTAATCGAGCCCCACGAAGAAAAGGGGACCCTCATAGCACTGGAAGACCACGCCGCCCTAAATGCCGACTACAAAAGTTCCACCCTGGCCTCGGGTTCGTACCTGCATATGCGTGCATCAAATGGAAAGCCCGAACTAGGTGTGGTGATTTGGACGAGATGCGAATCGAATCAAATTGAGGGGGGCGCCCATAAACGCGGATAGTGCGCTCATCATGGATCAGTAGACAAGACCCTTTTCCTATTAGGGTCGACACTAGCAGGCCTCAAAACCACGCCGGGCCTCCTGCCGGTGCCTTATCAGCAATTTATTATTACCTCAAATTAACAGGTTGTTGTTTAACATCGAGCCCCAGAATATAATCAAATATGATAACAGAAAGTAACTGGTAACAGACTCGAGCAAAAACAACCCTAAGCATGCTAGTAAGACACGGGCCCAAGCAACGGGGTTATAGGACTGGAGGTGTGGCAATATCAGGGTTCAGGGTATCATGTGATGGGTTCGTAACAGAAGCAACGATACATATGGCTAGCAAAAATAGACAACGGAAAGTATCGGTAACCAATGTTGAAAGGAACACAATGGTTCATGTGAGTGATAACTTGCCTGCAAACTCAGCAGCCTGGTACTGAGCTAGATCCTCAGAAGGGGTGTCGTAAGTATCGTCGGTCTCAACGTCGTCGTCTATCCGAGAAGAAGCAAACAAACAATACAGAAAGATAAACAATCAATATCATGGCATAGTGCACAATCATGGGATGATGCATGTCAAGTTAATGGATGCATCAACATAAACTAGTGGACAGGGTAACACAATTTAAATGGACACATATGCAATTTTGAGTTGCATATGAAAGGCCCATGCATTTTGGTTGAAACAATTGTTTTCCACTTAACCAATAGGTGAAAGTGGATTAGTATGATGCATGGATGAGGAAAACAACAAAATAACAACAGTAGAAACAATTTAAAATAGGGTTTACCAATTTAGAAATTTAGTTATTAAGTTAGGGAATTTTTGGTTCCTTAAAGGGATTACACAATAGTTGTTGTTTTCACCAATTTAAATTGTGCAAATTAAATAACAAAATTCATATTTGAAAAGATCATAAAATTTTGGGTGGATTACATGTTTCAAATATTGAAAAAGGAATTAGGATGAATTTATTATGACTTAAACAAAATTAAACAAGTTTTAAATGAATTTAAAACAAGCTTGAAAATTATTTGAATTTTATTTGTTCCAAACATAAATTCAAATTCATATTTGAAAAGTTTATATTTTTCTAGCTTGAAAACATATTTTACATGTTCAAAAATAATTTAATTTGAGCAAGTTATGAATTTGGCAAATTTAAATGATTTAAACAAGGTGTCACACCCCGGACCCAGAGATATACATACTGTTATGTGCTCCTAGCCATGGACTCACAAGGGCTTCAGGGTTACCAGCCCCGGCCGCAACAAACAACGGCAGGCAGACCGGATTCATCGGCACGTAGTCCGGATCCCCGGTCTACTACTCCTTGTATCCAGGCTAGTCATAACCAAATATGCATACCCAAGTGTCCACGAGTCGGATGAAACTGAAGGAACGGGACCAAAGTTATACAGAGCTGCTATGTGTCCAGAAAGTGCAACAACAATCGAGGGTTACTGGGGTTACCTCGCCCCAGGCCGATCAAATCGACAGGCGGGCTCGGACATGGATCATCGGCTCCACAACCCCTCGACTGCGACAACTATGCAGGCATAGCCAAAACTGTATAACAATGAGCTCGAAACCAACAACCGATCAAAGCAACACTCTAGACATGAAACTTGTATTAAACAGATGTTACTAGAGTATAGCTTACAAGCAGAGGTCACACGACCCAACATTACATCAGACAACGGAAGGCAAATTATGTTGCTAATCAACAAGAACCAAGAAGGCCTAAGAGGCCGCAACATAAGGCGACGTCCCAGCCCATAGATACCAGGCTGCTACCTGGGAACCCCGAACTACTCGTCGATGTCCACGTGGAAACACCACCGATGTGAGATCTTCTCCTGAACCAAAATTAAGCAAACCTGAGTACGGGAGGTACTCAACAAGACTTAGTTAACCTATTATATATCTGCTATTTCGAAAAGGGTTTCATGAAGGCTGATTTGCGTAAAGCAATCTTTGTTTTACAAGTTGAGGAAGGAATAGCACGTCTCATAGAGTATTTTGAAAACAGATGAGAAAGCTACTCAACTACTGATATCATCATCTTTTTGTATTCCACCAAGTCATTTCAGCACCTCGTGCTTCAAAGATCACCTCCTCCAGTTGTTCCACTATCTCATGCTACAAGGTAACCCCTCTCGGCATCTCCGAGGAGGCATCCTTCATTCGTTATCAACAAGTTTTAATCATTCCGTTTAAGTTGTCTATGATCACAGAATCCGTCACCAAGTCGTCTTTAACCGCAGACACGGCTTTTCGAAAAGATTTAACCCTGCAGGGGTGTACAACTTTACCCACACGTACCAACCGACTCTTAGTGCCACATGATTAGCACTAGCCCGGGAAGTGCCGGCAGAGGGTAGTCGATTCCCAGCCTTTACCTTGTCGAACCATATCCATGAGTCAACCCAAACAGGGCCACCCCGTCAACAGGGAGTTGGCCACCTCCTGACGGCACCTGTTCTGTGAGTCGGGATCAAGATCCGTGTACGTCCATCACTTGTCCCGGTCACGACCTAGTTTTCTCCAAAACATTTTCCGACACACACACAGATGGAAAGCTCAAACTACGTGGCTCATGGATAAGGTTAAACAAGTTAGTCAGCCGGGCGGGGTTCATCGGCCCACGTGTGGCTGTACGCTCAGTCTTGGCTCGAAGGCGAGAACTCGCTCCTAGGGGCATGAACAGGACAAAACGCCACAACCCATTGTGGCCTCACATCCATGCCGTGATTAGTCAAGTTATCAAAGGTAATTCAAACCATAAACACCTGACATAGTAGATTCACGCATTGACCAGAATCATCAACTAGGCATGGCTAAGCAAGACTCACAAGGTTTAGCGAAGCGCGCACAAACAAACCTATAGCTGCTAGGTGAAGTGGATCAGGATATCTAGGTTATGCAGTATATAGGAGAACTCTATCTACTGACATCAGATAGTTTGGAACCGAATGCAAAGTACGAGATTCAAATCACTTTGAAATCATATATGAGCAGATAAGAGGTTATGCTTGCCTTAGTTATAAGAAAACCAGATAGAAATGTCTTCTCGGATAAGTGCTTGACTTGTCGGTTAAGATCAAGTATTCGTCATTGGATTGTTGGCCTTCTCTTCGGAGTCACGTTCTACCGAGGGGGAAACAAACACCGAAAAAGAAATAACAATCAACATGGCATCGATGCAATGCACAACATGTATGCATGATCAAGTTAATACACTGAAATAAAGCCCTAAACATGATCTTTGGTTTGCTAGGGTTCATATGTTAATTAAACATTTTTACTGAATTTATCCCGAAATAGACCCCGGAGGGGGTTTCGGACGATTATGGAAGTGAGTGCAAGTTAAAGTGCTCAAATGGGTTTGAAAACATCATAACTAGATTGTACTTGTCATTTTGAGCAATTTGACATATAACTTTTAATTTTCTAAATTTGGTGAATAAAAACTTATTTTTCTATTTTAAATGATTTAACCACATTAAATAAAGGCAATTTTTGGACTTTCTCAAAAATGTGTGGAAATGACATTTTTGGGTAGAGAACATTTTTATGAAAATTTCTATGTTTTCATTTTATTTTTCTGAGCAAAATTGTAATAGATATTCAATTACCCATTTTAAGTCATTTTCTGTAATTTTAAATAACAGAGGAATTATGACGTCATCATGATGTCGAGGTGACATCACTCTGGATGAATCTCACGGATGAACTCCAAATTCTTCGAATTGGTTGCAAATTGTATGGAACAAACTATACCATGATGGAGAGGAGCTCGTGGGGAGCAGAGGGGTGGCGGCGCCGCTCGTTTTTGACCACCGGAGCAACGCCGGCGAGCGGCGGCGCGGCGACGGATGCATGACGACGGTGACCAAGCGAAACATAAAGAGAGGGAGGGAGGCGAAAGCACCTGGAGGTGCGGGAGAGCACCAGGAACCCGATGGAGCTGTCGGGGAGACCGGTGGGAGCTCAACGGCGGCGGAAATCGGTGAGGAGCACGGTGGCCGGATGTGAGGTAGCCGCCCCGATTCCGTCGACATGGGGCATCCCTCCTCCTGTACCTGCTCGAGGGGAAGGAGTGGATGATGGTGGATCTCGTGGCGCCTTCAATTTGTGGAGCCGTGGCCAGGAACGACGGCGGCAAGCGGCGGCCGGCCGGAGATACAGTAGCTTAGGGTTTCATCCATGAGGCTAACAGAGAGGGAGAGAGAGCTGTGAGGGAAGGGCTTCTGCGGGGGTGGGCTCGATCCGGACGGCTTTCGGGTAGTCATCCCCTCCACGTCGTCGCGGAAGCAGGAGGTGGAGGCGGCTGCCCTCCTATCGCCGGACAGGAGGAAGAAGACAACGGGAGAAAAAAACAAAAATACGAAAACCCCCTGAAACTTTTGGAAATTGCAAAAGAGTCCTTTTCTCTTTAAAAACAGAACAGAAAACAGAATTTTAGGGACCTTTTTGAAATCAGAAAAATTGGCAAAAATTATTTTTGGAAAGCTTATGAAATTTCCAACCTCACCATGTATTGCTTTGGTGAAATTGGAATACTTTTCAGAACAAGATTTTGAAACCCATTTTAAGTACTATTTGTGAGATTTTCTGAAACCATTTGAATTCATAACTTAAATTGGTTTCAACATGATTTAAATTTTTGTTGGATGCATGTATGAGATGAACACACACCACACACCCTAATGTAGCAAACTTTGGGATGTTACAAATCTACCCCCCTTACAAGAATCTCGTCCCGAGATTCCCGAAGGAGAAGAAAGAAGGAACACCGGTTTTGAACAAACTTCTCGAACCTTACGGTTCTTTTCTCGAAGAGGTTGATCCGTAGCACTTGCGAAGATCTCCAAAGGATACACCTTAGGTGAGAGGGAAAACACTTAGGAAATGATCTTCACGAAGATCGAGTATCTCATGGGTAACTCATGACAAGAATGTTCGTAAAGAACTTTTGAGTTAACAGGCATGAAATACATATCAAGATAACGGAGGGAATAGAAGATGGTTTCAAGTTTGTGGACGATAGTTCTTGAAAGGATTTAGAATATGAGCTTTGCACCAGACTTTAAATCCTTTTGGAAAAGAAAGGTTGGACAACTTATGATATCGAGGTTTCTTCGAACAGAGAACCAAGATGGAAAGTTTGGTCTTGAATATCACAATGTAATATCCGTAGACGAGGGAGAACACGAGAAAACACTGTAATCGTGCGTCGAAGAAAATTTTGATACAAGATCATGTTCACTCTTCGGAGTGGACACGAAAGATGGCGGAACTTTCACTCCAACAAAACTTTGTCGAGAACGTTGTCAAGGATCGGGATGTTACTTCACGACAGAAGATGAGTAACCACAGAATGTTGGAACACCGTAACGAAGAAGAAATTCTTGGTCACACCATAAGGATGGGTAACCAACGGGGATTGGAACACCGGAAGAAATCAGGGAATCTCTTTCCTATTGTGGTTTGGACGTAGCAATACATCTACCACATAGTTAAGATCCCATGGCTGAAGTGACTGACAAATTCACACAATGTGTGAGAAAAACAGAACTTCAAGTATAAACAACTTGAAAAAGGAAACTGATCAATGGCGATTACGAAACACCACGAGATGTTCCCATGATGAACTTGTTTCCACTGAAACAAAGGTTTTGGAGGTTCAACGGAGAGATATTGGAAAGATCAACTTCCAGGTTCTCCTGGATGTTCTAGATACCGATAGTAGGCTCACGACAAGCCTTCTATAGGTCATCCAGTCAAAGATGAACTCCGGTTTGGAAGAACGGGGAGGAAACTTGTTAGAATTAACCACACAAGAATTCTCATGGAGAGTGGCTGTTCTTACGGATTCAAAGGGATATGACATTAGGCCTTCCGGCTAATTGTGTCAACCACAACATCAACCATGCCGGATTTTCAAATGGACCTAGTTCAACACCCTTGAGGAAACACCAACCATCGTTACTGCTTGAGATTCAGCTCTGGTTAGTGGAAAGATAACTCAGACTCGATATGTTTGATCAGGAAGATTGCATCGGTTATCAACGAGATACATATGCTGGATTCTCAAGATATGGACTATGATGCCACACTCAAGAGAATGAGTGAGATTGCAGAACTCATGTATTAGCAACTTACGAAAGACGGTTGCACCTACATGAACTACTTGCAAAAGAACACATCGGAGTCCTTGTGGGAAAGATGATTACAGAGATAACGAAGTTCTGAAACTTCTTCTCTTTCACAAACAATCAGTCAGTAGCTTAGTGTGGATGTAAACTTCTTCGGATAGATGGAGGTAACAACCTACCATCTCTAGAACACTCCACACATGCATGACCGACTGGGGATTATTCCCGAAGGAACAAGAAAACTTTACTCGAATCCATGGCGACATCTTTCACCATAAGCACATGAACTGGAGTAAGCCACTTCGAACATCCAGAACACAACTTCGTGATAACACAAAGATGGTTCTCAAAAGTTTCCAACCTTAGTGCCAAGTGTTCAACATGAACCTCTTGCAACTTGGAGAAAATAGGAATGTCATCGATGGGCTCGACAACACGCTTATCAAAACACTCCAAGAAGAGGGGTTTCATATGATATATGAACAAGGCAGAACATTGGTCAGACCATAGGACATGAAGATGTACTCGGGCAAAACACCATGAGTGGAAACATCATCAAGATAGTCCTTGGATCTGAACTTGATCTGACAATAGCCCAAATCAAACCAAGGTAGAATGACAGCATGTCCATTAAAGAGATACTATCATGCTTCAACACTAGGAAAACTAGACATCCCTTATCAAAGGATCAAGTTAGGCAGAGCTTTTGTCTTTCAACTCTCCAAGTTATTGTTTAAGTTCAACCTACTAGTCCAGGATATCCAGCAGAGTTCCTTGGAGGAAGGAGTAGTTCAAAGTACCCCTTGTTTAGACATCACGGTCAGGTGACAAACCTGGTGATACTTCTAGAAAGACAACCAGAATATCACAACCCACCGGTATGTCTTGGAGTTTGAAAGGAGGCTTGCTTTTCAAAGCAACCGATATGGCCTGGAGAGCTTTGGCATGAACCTAACTCTCTGACCGAGGATATGCACCGGAATGGACGGATTTGGTAACACAGTCAACTTCAAAAAGAGACCGGGTGACCAGTAGTGCTAAGAAGGATACAGATGTTTCTTAGATTTTCAAAGCAATATGAATTTCTCAGAATATCTGATGCACACATCAATGCACAGACCCATCGTACTCAAGCATTCAAGCTTGGATGAAGGGGGAGTGAAGACAATACGAGCATCACTTCATCAATAAGGCCATGAAACTCAACACGGCCTTTTGATATAAAGGAGTGTGATACTCGAAGGTGGAACAGAACAGAAGCTATTGAAACTTCTTTAATATGCGGATCACAAAACTTTGACCTGGTCCTAGAGGTGAACGAGGTACTGGAGTTTGTTTCTCCTGACATCCCAAGGTGGAATGTTCTGACGGAAAACAAGAGCAAATGCACTGGAAGAAACCAACACACATGTGCAACTTGATGTCCGAATCAACGGATGGAGATTTGAGAGCAACTGGGAGGTGGAAACATGCTCAGGAGAATTCCTAAGATCACGTTGATTGCACAGGGTAATACTCATTTGTAGAACCCATGCCAAGAAGAGAAATATAGCTGAATCAAGAAGAAAGATGTGTAACTCCTGATGCTCACTCTTGTTGCGATACTTCTGGTTCCAAGAGGAAACCTATGGATATGAGAGTTGGAATTTCCTAACCACCCTGAGGTGGAACAGATTCCTAAGGATCCAACGAAACAGAACTTGGGTTAAAGGTCAGCATCCTGTACTGATGGCATGAGCATCACCTGGTTATGAAACCACATGACTCAACTCGCCGCAATTCAGCACATTCCGGGACCTTCGGTTCAAGTCCAAGGTTGAAAACATTGAGAAAGGAGTAACTACTATCTTAGTGCCACGAAGAACACTACGAATAGCAATCACGAAGTATCTTTCCAAAAACAACAACAGCTCCGGAAGAATTTGAGCAGAGGATAACGGATACATTCGAGATGAAAAGAAAATCTCGAGGTTCAGGATTTGGGACTTTAGAACATAGAAGAATGTGGAATCGATACAACTTTGAGAGATTATGAATGGAAGGAAATCTCCCAATTTAAGAGGTAACGGAGGATGGAACACACACGACTCTAGAACTTAACACTAGGTCAACTTGGGTAAAAACGTCCTTGCCAGAGAAGGCACCTGAGTTTTGAATGACTAGAAAAGATAGCAAAACCTTTTCAAATCAAAACAGGTAAGGTGACCCAGAATTAGAGCGATACCAGATAAGGAGCAAAAAGAATCCTAAGAAGGTTTTTCATAATCCATTTGGAGTTTCAAAGTAGTTTTCACAAACACTAGACTCAACGTCGACCAAGCAGTAAGGTTTTCCTACAGGCAGTCCTGCTCTGATACCATGACTTGTCAGACCCCGGACCCAGAGATATACATACTGTTATGTGCTCCTAGCCATGGACTCACAAGGGCTTCAGGGTTACCAGCCCCGGCCGCAACAAACAACGGCAGGCAGACCGGATTCATCGGCACGTAGTCCGGATCCCCGGTCTACTACTCCTTGTATCCAGGCTAGTCATAACCAAATATGCATACCCAAGTGTCCACGAGTCGGATGAAACTGAAGGAACGGGACCAAAGTTATACAGAGCTGCTATGTGTCCAGAAAGTGCAACAACAATCGAGGGTTACTGGGGTTACCTCGCCCCAGGCCGATCAAATCGACAGGCGGGCTCGGACATGGATCATCGGCTCCACAACCCCTCGACTGCGACAACTATGCAGGCATAGCCAAAACTGTATAACAATGAGCTCGAAACCAACAACCGATCAAAGCAACACTCTAGACATGAAACTTGTACTAAACAGATGTTACTAGAGTATAGCTTACAAGCAGAGGTCACACGACCCAACATTACATCAGACAACGGAAGGCAAATTATGTTGCTAATCAACAAGAACCAAGAAGGCCTAAGAGGCCGCAACATAAGGCGACGTCCCAGCCCATAGATACCAGGCTGCTACCTGGGAACCCCGAACTACTCGTCGATGTCCACGTGGAAACACCACCGATGTGAGATCTTCTCCTGAACCAAAATTAAGCAAACCTGAGTACGGGAGGTACTCAACAAGACTTAGTTAACCTATTATATATCTGCTATTTCGAAAAGGGTTTCATGAAGGCTGATTTGCGTAAAGCAATCTTTGTTTTACAAGTTGAGGAAGGAATAGCACGTCTCATAGAGTATTTTGAAAACAGATGAGAAAGCTACTCAACTACTGACATCATCATCTTTTTGTATTCCACCAAGTCATTTCAGCACCTCGTGCTTCAAAGATCACCTCCTCCAGTTGTTCCACTATCTCATGCTACAAGGTAACCCCTCTCGGCATCTCCGAGGAGGCATCCTTCATTCGTTATCAACAAGTTTTAATCATTCCGTTTAAGTTGTCTATGATCACAGAATCCGTCACCAAGTCGTCTTTAACCGCAGACACGGCTTTTCGAAAAGATTTAACCCTGCAGGGGTGTACAACTTTACCCACACGTACCAACCGACTCTTAGTGCCACATGATTAGCACTAGCCCGGGAAGTGCCGGCAGAGGGTAGTCGATTCCCAGCCTTTACCTTGTCGAACCATATCCATGAGTCAACCCAAACAGGGCCACCCCGTCAACAGGGAGTTGGCCACCTCCTGACGGCACCTGTTCTGTGAGTCGGGATCAAGATCCGTGTACGTCCATCACTTGTCCCGGTCACGACCTAGTTTTCTCCAAAACATTTTCCGACACACACACAGATGGAAAGCTCAAACTACGTGGCTCATGGATAAGGTTAAACAAGTTAGTCAGCCGGGCGGGGTTCATCGGCCCACGTGTGGCTGTACGCTCAGTCTTGGCTCGAAGGCGAGAACTCGCTCCTAGGGGCATGAACAGGACAAAACGCCACAACCCATTGTGGCCTCACATCCATGCCGTGATTAGTCAAGTTATCAAAGGTAATTCAAACCATAAACACCTGACATAGTAGATTCACGCATTGACCAGAATCATCAACTAGGCATGGCTAAGCAAGACTCACAAGGTTTAGCGAAGCGCGCACAAACAAACCTATAGCTGCTAGGTGAAGTGGATCAGGATATCTAGGTTATGCAGTATATAGGAGAACTCTATCTACTGACATCAGATAGTTTGGAACCGAATGCAAAGTACGAGATTCAAATCACTTTGAAATCATATATGAGCAGATAAGAGGTTATGCTTGCCTTAGTTATAAGAAAACCAGATAGAAATGTCTTCTCGGATAAGTGCTTGACTTGTCGGTTAAGATCAAGTATTCGTCATTGGATTGTTGGCCTTCTCTTCGGAGTCACGTTCTACCGAGGGGGAAACAAACACCGAAAAAGAAATAACAATCAACAAGGCATCGATGCAATGCACAACATGTATGCATGATAAGGTTAATGCACTGAAATAAAGCCCTAAACATGATCTTTGGTTTGCTAGGGTTCATATGTTAATTAAACATTTTTACTGAATTTATCCCGAAATAGACCCCGGAGGGGGTTTCGGACGATTATGGAAGTGAGTGCCAGTTAAAGTGCTCAAATGGGTTTGAAAACATCATAACTAGATTGTACTTGTCATTTTGAGCAATTTGACATATAACTTTTAATTTTCTAAATTTGGTGAATAAAAACTTATTTTTCTATTTTAAATGATTTAACCACATTAAATAAAGGCAATTTTTGGACTTTCTCAAAAATGTGTGGAAATGACATTTTTGGGTAGAGAACATTTTTATGAACATTTCTATGTTTTCATTTTATTTTTCTGAGCAAAATTGTAATAGATATTCAATTACCCATTTTAAGTCATTTTCTGTAATTTTAAATAACAGAGGAATTATGACGTCATCATGATGTCGAGGTGACATCACTCTGGATGAATCTCACGGATGAACTCCAAATTCTTCGAATTGGTTGCAAATTGTATGGAACAAACTATACCATGATGGAGAGGAGCTCGTGGGGAGCAGAGGGGTGGCGGCGCCGCTCGTTTTTGACCACCGGAGCAACGCCGGCGAGCGGCGGCGCGGCGACGGATGCATGACGACGGTGACCAAGCGAAACATAAAGAGAGGGAGGGAGGCGAAAGCACCTGGAGGTGCGGGAGAGCACCAGGAACCCGATGGAGCTGTCGGGGAGACCGGTGGGAGCTCAACGGCGGCGGAAATCGGTGAGGAGCACGGTGGCCGGATGTGAGGTAGCCGCCCCGATTCCGTCGACATGGGGCATCCCTCCTCCTGTACCTGCTCGAGGGGAAGGAGTGGACGATGGTGGATCTCGTGGCGCCTTCAATTTGTGGAGCCGTGGCCAGGAACGACGGCGGCAAGCGGCGGCCGGCCGGAGATACAGTAGCTTAGGGTTTCATCCATGAGGCTAACAGAGAGGGAGAGAGAGCTATGAGGGAAGGGCTTCTGCGGGGGTGGGCTCGATCCGGACGGCTTTCGGGTAGTCATCCCCTCCACGTCGTCGCGGAAGCAGGAGGTGGAGGCGGCTGCCCTCCTGTCGCCGGATAGGAGGAAGAAGACAACGGGAGAAAAAAAACAAAAATACGAAAACCCCCTGAAACTTTTGGAAATTGCAAAAGAGTCCTTTTCTCTTTAAAAACAGAACAGAAAACAGAATTTTAGGGACCTTTTTGAAATCAGAAAAATTGGCAAAAATTATTTTTGGAAAGCTTATGAAATTTCCAACCTCACCATGTATTGCTTTGGTGAAATTGGAATACTTTTCAGAACAAGATTTTGAAACCCATTTTAAGTACTATTTGTGAGATTTTCTGAAACCATTTGAATTCATAACTTAAATTGGTTTCAACATGATTTAAATTTTTGTTGGATGCATGTATGAGATGAACACACACCACACACCCTAATGTAGCAAACTTTGGGATGTTACACAAGGTTTAAATTATTTAAGCAATTTAAATTATTCAAACCATGAAACAAAATTTATATTTGAATAGGTGGTACAAAATGGTATGGAAAACATATTTTATTTGCATTATTTGGATTAATTATGAATTAGTTATGGATTTTAGCAAATTGCAATTGAATTATTTGAATTCAAATTTGAAATGCATTTGGAAAAGTCAAAACAGAAAACAATTGGTACCAATAGGTAGATAATTTAATTTAGAGCAGTGCACATATTTTATTTTTGTTATTTGGAGTTATAAAACAAAAGTTATTTGCAAATTAGTTTCAGGGGCCAAACTGTAAAAAAGAGAGGACTTAAATTAAAACAGAAAAGGTTGAAAACCTTTTCTACCGCGCAGCTGGCTAACCTAGGTCACTGCCCGTGGGCCCTAGGGCCAGCGTGCGCGCGCGTGGCAGCGAGGGCCACTGGCGAGTGGGGCCTGCCTGTCAGCCTTGCGCGCAAAAATTTGGTTTTTATTCCGCGGCCGCGAGGGATCGAACTCGTGCCGTGCGCGAGCGAGAGAGGCAGCGCTACCACTGCGGTGTTTCGTCAGTTTTGACAGATACAGCGACGCGTACAGGTTATTGTTCAGATCCAACGCTTAACTGAAATTTGACGCGCGCGCTTGACTGAAACCTGACAGTGAACGACGGCGGCCGTCGATCACCGTAGAGTTGTGCTCGTGGTGCTGATGGGATCTGGTGGGTGCTGGTGTTGCGCTCGTGTGCGCGTGCTTGCGCAAGCAGAGGGGGAGGTGGAGGCACGGTGGCTCACCGGCGTTGTCGTCGAGCAGAGGCCCGAGGAAGAACCGGTGGCGGCGACGACGTGGACGGCGGCGGCGATGCAGAACGTCTCCGGGATGGCTGCAGTGTCCAAACTGAGAAGGGCGACGAGATGGACTCGTTCCAGAGGCTAGCTAGGGTGGAGGGGGGCCATGGCGGCGATGGTTGATCGAGATTCAGAGGTGGCGCGCTCCGGCGAGTGGCAGAGAGGTGGGGAGGTGCAGCGAGAGGGGAAGACGGCGGCGGGAGCTCGAGGGAATAGGGGCCTAGGGTTTAGGGCTACGGCGCGGAGACCTAGGGGGTCTTATAGAGGGGTACAGGGCGCGGATCGCCGTCGGGATGGCTCTGCTGCCGCCGTGGCGCCACGGATGGGCGGCCGTACACGATGACGACGAAGGAATAGAAGATCGAACCGGTATCGGGCCGTGCGGCTGGGCTGCGCGCGGGAGAGAGGAGAAAATGGGCTGGGCGCAGCCCACGACCCCCTGGCGCCAAAATTTTATTTTTAAAATTTCTCCTCTGTTTTTTTTTTGCAGAAATTGGAAATGGAAGAAAAAGGTGATTTTGGAGTTAGCAAAAATTTTAGAAAAATTAGGTAAGTTATTTTGGTCAATAGCAAACAAATGCCAAGTTTTGTTTTCAAAAAGTTTGAAATTAACTTGCTGTTTGTGAAGTGGTTTCAAATTGACTTAATTTGAGTATTGATTTAATTATGGAAAACAAAGGTATAATTATTTGGAACCCTATTGTTTAATTAGAAACAATTGATTAGAATTGTTGTATAATTTGCATGAATTCAAATTGGTTGTTGTTTGATGCTTTGATTTGAATTTTGAATGGGATTTGGGATTTAATTGATTGATTAAAACCATCATTTTAATAAGTGAGCATTATGGAATAAAATGGAAACAACTAAGGGTTTGATTTGACATTATTATTTGAAAAAGATTATAACAGAGCAAGTATGAAATAAATGTTTGAATAAAGTTTGAATTTGAATTGTGAAAACAGAATAAAACAGATGCAAACCAAATGAAACAGAGTAAAACAATTGCAAACAACTTAATGAATATGATGACATGATGCAAAACTTTAATAAAACAAGAAATCAAACATGCTAGGGGTGGTTTTTCATACTTGGTATGTTACAAGCGCTCAAGACTGCAATCACTGCCGTGGACAAGAAGAATGCAGTGGTGAACCGGGCTGCCAAGGAGAAGCAGGAGAGGGAGATCAATCTCTGAAAGAGAGAAATCAAACTCTCGAGGGCATGGTCAACGATTCCCGCCGTCTCCAAGACAGGCACATCCGACTTGCGGATGACTGAAAGTCCCAACTAGGGGCTGTTGTCTTGGAACTGAGCTGTAAGTTCTTTCTATCCTTTATTTTACTCGATCTTTGCCTCTTTGACTTCCTCTTACTTGGTTTTTCTTCTTCCCGGTTCTTCTCTCTGACTCAAACTAGCATGCCCTGACCCAGATACCTTCCTGGACCTCAACAATGCAGCTGAGACAGCTGTGGAGAAAACAAGAAGGGCCAGGGCAGCATCCGGCCTTGATACTGATCAGTCCGCCAGCATTGACGATCACATACTGAATATCAAGACCCGGGCGACAAGTCTCAAAGGTCTGGGCACATCCATGGTGACCACTACGATGAACCTTCACAAGTTGTTCTGGCCAGAGAGTCAGGTTCCGGATACGGTTAATGAGATAGTAGCCAACTTGAACCACATCAAGGAAGAACTAAAGAAGTGGCGTGCCTCCGCAGCCCGGGCTGGAGCGGATGAAGCCCTGCACTTCATCTTGTCTTGGTATGAAAACCTTGACCTTGACCGGATTGGCTCTCTCAGGAACGGCTCCAAGGGGACGGAACGGGATGCGTGTGTTCTGTGCCGAAAGGAGGTGGCCTACGAGCTTGCCTCATATGCTGAGACCCATCAGTACATTGATGGCCCCACCGAGCCGGATACTGATATTGAAGAAGAGGACGGGGAGGAGGAGGAAACCGAGTTCGACGAAGACGCAGGCGAGGATCACAACTTGGACGATGAAGAGGCCGAGCACGAGGAGGCAGAGCACGAAGAGGCTGAAGACGAAGGGACCGAGCAACACAGCACCACGGAGGATTCCGGGATGCAGACTGACCCGGAAATCGTCAAGCCAACAGCTGACTTGGACGAGGCCCAAGTTGAGTCTCAGCCCGCCGCTCAGGAGCAAGATGGTGATTGACGACCCAACTCCCGAGTTGGGCGCGCTCGGGGCTGCGACTGACAATGTCACCGTCGAGCTCTACCCTCTTCCCAACGCGTCCACTACTCAGGCCTCCAACTCTGCATCCGAGCTGACCTCCGCTACTCCAACTTCATCTGTACTAGAGCCTGCTTCCACAACTCCTGCAACCGAGCCCGTGGCGCCTACCAGCACCGAGACGGGCACTACCTCATCCACCGTAGTTTAACTTCCTGCAACTTTTCTCCTCAAACACTTATCATATCCCCGGGATGCCGGGCGCAGATGTAATAAATATATTTATGGTTCCTCATGTTACTCAGTTTTTAATTGTTTCTTTAGCAAGACTGGCTCAATGCCGGATTGCGTTAAAATGCAAGTCCCCGAGTTGCTTTTTTCATTCACTCCGTTCTTTTGTCTTTGATCTTACCTGCCACTTGTGGCTTTTTTGCTGGTCGAGTCACAAGATTTCAAAAACCAAGTTTCAGATACTTAACCACTTAGAAATTTGCATATTAACACTGTCCACCACATAGCCGAAAAGGAAACAGAGAAGTAAAAACAACCTACTCGGTTATTGCACTCTTCTTTCCTTAGTAGGTTTTTCATGTGTTCATTGACCTTTGGCTTGTTCTCTTGCTTGCCATGAAACGGGTTGCGGACAGCAGCAGAGTTGAAGAGTTGGCCCGTGGGTTTAAACACACTACTTAACGTACGCGCGAAATTTTGAGTAGAAGAACCGAGTAGGCAAAGGAAATAAGGTAAATGACACAGAGAAATTTTGGTATGGGCAGTCCCCGAGTTCGAATTCGGAGTGCCAACCTGAATTTAACCCGGTTAAGGAGATACATACAATGTTTGCTCATGAATGAAACAACGGAGTAGAGCTACATTCCAGGGGCGTTTGGATTCTTCTCCGGATTTATCCGCCCTGTTCTTGTGTGGTGCATGTGCATCGATGAGATAATAGGCCTCATTGTGTAGAGCCTTGCTCACAATGAAAGGCCCTTCCCATGAAGGGGATAGCTTGTGCATCCCGGCTGTGCACTGCACGAGCCGAAGGATCGTGTCTCCTTCTCGGAAAACCCTTGGGCTCACTTTCCGGCTATGATACCTCCTCAGATTCTGTTGATATACAGCTGAGCGGGACAGAGTTAACTCTCTTGCTTCCTCAAGCAGGTCCACATCATCTTCTCGGGCCTCTCTTGCCTCCGCCTCAGTATAGAGGGTTACTCTGGGTGAGTCATGCTCAAGGTCAATGGGCAACACGGCCTCAGCTCCATATACCAGGAAGAATGGTGTGTATCCGGTTGATCGGTTAGGGGTAGTCCTTGGACTCCACAACACCGCCGGCAACTCGTCCATCCAACAACCAGGGGTTCGCTATAATGGCTCAATCAGCCTTGGCTTTATCCCGGCAAGGACCATGCCATTTGCTCTTTCAACTTGCCCATTGGAAGCCGGATGAGCGACTGACGCAACTTCTAGTCGAATCCGCTTTTCTTTGCAGAATCTGGCAAAGGCTCCCTCAGCAAAGTTTGTTCCATTGTCCATGATGATCCCATGCGGGTAGCCGTATCTCAGGAAGATATCTTTCAGAAAACTCACAGCTGTGTTCCCATCACACTTCCGGATAGGCTTCACCTCAATCCATTTGGTAAACTTGTCCACCATGACCAAGATGTGAGTCATGTTGCCTCTAGCTGGCTTGAAAGGGCCTACCATATCCAAGCACCATACTGCAAAGGGCCAAGTCATAGGGATGGTCTTTAACTCTGAAGCTGGCATGTGAATCTTGCTTGCATATCTCTGGCACCCATTGCACTTTCTTACGAGATCTTCTGCTTGCTGCAAGGCAGTGAGCCAAAAGAAACCATGCCGGAACGCCTTCTTGACCAGGGCCCGAGATGAGGCACGATGCCTGCATTCTCCTTGATGTATCTCCCTCAGGATCTCTTCTCCTTCTTCTGGTTCAACACAGCGTTGCAGGACGCCAGTAGGGCTTCTCTAGTGCAGCTCTTTGTTGATGATGGTGTAGCCTTTAGATCTTCTTTTGCCTGGCTGTGACCTCTTCACTCGGCAATGTGCCATCCGCTAGAAAGGATAATATGGGCAAAGCCCAACTCGGTGTCTCCCGGATGGGAAACACTGGTTCATCCACTTCCATTGGATCAACTGCCATAACTTTCTCCGAGTTGGAGACGAGTCCCCGAGTCCCCGAGTACTGAGAAATAATCCCCTCGATGAATGCGACAGTCCCCGAGTTTGCAGAGGCAGTCCCCGGGTTGGATGGAGCAGTCCCCGAGTTCTCTTTTGCGCCCTCCCAGTCAATCTCCATAGGAACAGCCTCTGAGTCCAGCAGACCTGGAATGTATATTGATTCTAAGTTGGGAGATGTCTTGATGGATGGCTTCCTCAAATGCTCCAAGGCAATCCCAGGCGGGATGAACTGCCGAGAAGATCCCAACTTGGACAGAGTATCTGCTGCATCAATTTCAGCTCGGTGGATGTGATGGAACTCACACCCATCAAAGAATCCAGTCATGCTCTGCACCAGAAACCGATAGGACGCCATGTTGGCATCCAAGGCATCCAACTACCAGGTCTGATTCACCATAGCAGACAATACGCCGAACTCCGATCTCCTTGGATACTCTCAGGACGTGTACCAGTGTTTCAGACTCGGCTACATTATTGGACGACGAGAAGTGGATCTGCAGCACATATCTGAGTTGATCTCGCTTGGGTGAGGCGAGCACCACGCCAGCACCAAGCCCTTCTTTTACTTTGGAGCCATCAAAATGCATCTTCCAGAAATTGGTTTCCGGCAAGGGAGGCTCATACTGCATCTCGGCCCAATCCACCAAGAAATCCGCCAGGATTTGTGACTTGATTGCTTCTCTTCTTGCATACAATTTCCCATTTGGCAACTCGCCAAGTTGCATCCTTGTGGCCCATGATCTCCGAGATGGGAGCGATGCTCACCACCGTGATGGGATGCTCCTGGAAATAGTGCTTGAGCTTCTTGGCACCCAGGTAAACGCCATATGTCATGTTCTGGTAGTGTGGGTAATTCTTCTTGGAGATGGATAGCACCTCACTGAGATAATACACCGGCCTCTGCACGGCCTTCCCTTCCTGTTCTCATTCCACTACCACCACCACACTGACTACTCGGTTGGTGGCTGCAATATAAAGCAGCATTGGCTCCTTGGGCAAGGGGCTTGCCAAGATGGGAGCGCTACCCAGCATGGTCCTGAGTTCTTTGAAGGCCACATCAGCTTGTGGTGTCCAGACAAACTTGTCGCTTTTCTTCATGAGCTGATAAAGAGGAAGCGCCTTTTTGCCCATTCTCCCCAGGAAGCGGCTAAGAGAAGCCAGGCATCCGGTAAATTTGTGCACATCCTTTAGTGATCTCGGCAAAGACATGATCTCTATAGCTTTTATCTTTGAAGGATTGGCCTTAATGCCCCGACTGGATACTAAGAAGCCGAGTAGCTTGCCAGCCAGGACGCCAAATGTGCACTTGGTTGGATTTAATTTCATCCGGTATTTGCGCAAACTGACAAATGTTTCCTCAAGATCTCTCAGCAGAGTGTGTTTTTCCTTTGTTTTGATGACAATGTCATCTACGTACACCTGCACATTCTTGCCTATCTGGTCATGCAAACACTTTTGCATGCACCTCTGATAAGTAGCCCCAGCATTTCTCAACCCAAAACACATGACAACATAGCAATAAGCCCCATACGGGGTAATAAAGGCAGTCTTTATTTGATCAGCCGGGTTCAGAGGAATATGGTGAAAACCAGAGTAGGCATCAATGAAAGACAAAAGTTCGCACCCGGCAGTGAAATCGATCACCTGATCTATGCGGGGTAGCGGGAACGGGTCCTTGGGGCATGCCTTGTTCAAGTCGATGTAGTCCACACACATGCGCTAGGCTATAGCGGCCTTGGGATCCTCCTTCTTCTGCTCCACAATGACCGTATTGGCCAACCAATCCGGATGCAGTACCTCCATGATAAATCCACTTGTCAGCAGCTTTGTGATCTCGTCACCAATAGCTTTCCTTCTCTTAGCCACAAAGCGGTGCATTGCCTGCTTAACCGGCTTGGCGTCAGGGCGCACATGCAAAGAGTGCTCAACCAACTCCCTCGGGACACCCGGCATGTCCTGATTGGACCATGCAAAGACATCCCGATTCTCACGGAGGAAGTGGATGAGATCGCTTTCCTATTTCTCCTCCAACCCGGCACCAATGATGGCCACACGCTCCGGGAATTCCGGGTCAATCTGCACCTTCTTCATCTCCTGGGAGGCCTGGAAGGTAGCCCCATACTGAGAACTCGGCATGCCAGGCATACCGACTTGAGATGCTTGGGCCATAGCCACCACCTCGCGTATCTTCTTCTTCTCGGCAGCAATGACCATGGACTCGGCAAGCCGAGATCCCGTAGATGCACACTCCAAAGAGCGCTTGTAGTGACCCGAGATGGTGATGATGCCATTGGGGCCAGGGATCTTCATCTTCAGATAGGCCGCATGAGTAGAGGCCATGAACTTGGTCAGAGGAGGCCTGCCGAGTAGAGCATGATAAGGGCTCTGAAGATCAACCACCTCAAATTAGAGGCACTCGGTCCGGCAGTTCTCCCTGGTGCCGAAAAGCACATCCATCCAGATGCAGCCGATAGGAGCACAAGATACTCTCGGCACAATGCCATGGAATGTAGTCCGGCTGGGTAGCAGCATGTTCTCGGCAAGGCCGATCTTGTCCATGGTATCTCAGTACATGATGTTCATGCTGCTCCTGTTGTTGATCATCACCTTGCTGAACTTCACGTTCTTCTTGGTCCCCAAGAAAGTGGGGTCCACTACCAGAGCATATGTACCCGGGTTGGGCATGATCTTGGGATGATCTGCTTTGGACCAGACTATCTCCTGGTCGCACCACTCCATGTAGTGAGGCACAGATGGCATCACGACATTCACCTCCATCGCGCGCCTACGCTGAGACTGCTTGTCATCCGGCTCAGTAGTGAACACCATGTAGCTCTCGTGGTGCACCTGGTACTGGTTCCGGTCCCCAGCACCACCATCATTGTTGTTGTTCTAGTTGGCATTGTTGTTGTTGTGGGTGTAGTAGTTGTTGTGGCGGTTGTTGTTGTTGAAGTTGCGGTTGTAGTAGTTGTTGTTGTTCCGGTTGGCTCCCTGAGCCACTTGGTTCACGTTCTCCCTCCTCTGGTTCTCGGCTGGCCTAGGAGCAGCTACCTGGATAGGCTGCACATTAGAGCCTGAGAGCGGAAGAGGAGGTGGAGGAGGCAGCTGACCAAAAGCCTCGCTCTTGATCCTGTCCCACCAGCTGCACTGTCGGGTAGTGTGATTGGATGGCCTACTCGGATGCCGAGTATGGAAGCTACACGGTCCATCCTTCATATTCTCAAAAATGAACCTGGCAGGATCTCCGGATCCCTGGGAGCCACTGGGCTGCTGAGGAGCATTGTACTACTTTTTGAAGTTCTGGCCCTCATTCTGGTTTTGCCCGTATTGGGCTCCAGCAGTTTTTTGCCTTTGGCTGCTCCCGGCACCACCCTGATCCTGAGTAACAACATCTACATGCTCAGACCCGTAGCAGATATCCGGACGGTCTTCCCTTCTCTTGTTGCGGAAATCCTGGCTGTCATGGCGCCGAGATCCATCGTGGTGCTTCCTCTTGGGCTCGAAGGAATCAAGCAGAGGCTGAGTAGGATCACCGAGAGCATACATACCAGCAATCTTGATTGTCTCAGCAAGGGTACTCGGCATCTCCCTCTGCAGTTTCTGCCATAGCATGCTGCCATGTCGGCAACCTTGCGCGAACCAGGCAATGGCCTGTGACTCATTCACACCCTAACATGTGTTCCTCAGAGTACTCCACCGAGTAAGGTACTCTCGGTCAGTTTCCTCTTCTCTTTGCTTACATGCCGAGAGCTGCTGCGGCCTGTTTGGCCTCTTGTAGGTGCTGGTGAAGTTGCCGATGAAGGCTTCCGAGAAGTCAAGCCAGCAGTTGATACTGTCCTTGGGCAGGTTGTTGAGCCAGATCCGGGTAGGGCCCTCCAGCATCTGGGGCACATACCGAACAACCCATCTCCTGTTGCCACCCGCAACGTACACGGCAGTAAAATAGTCCTTCAGCCAATCCTCCGGCTTGGTGCTTCCATCATAGGTCTTGGTCCCTCTAGCCAGCTGAAACTTGGATACGGGTGGCTCCCCCATGATTCTGGGACCAAAACAACCTGGCCCTGGCGGACCCCTTGCTTCTATCTCCTCAGACCGGTAGAGCCGGTCCAGCTTGTATCTTGCATCACTTGGTTCCAACATTCTTCCTCCCAACCGGGTTGCGAGGTCTCTTGGGTCGGCGTACCCGACGCGCTACATTGCCGAGTACCCGTCATTGTAGCGGTCTTGGGGCACAGGTCCGGGTTGAACAACCGGATTTGACACAGCAGTAACCACATTTGGCTGAGCAACATGTTGGACAGGGTTAGCAACATGCTGCCGAGATGGGCCTTCTCGGTTACCTCCTTGCCCCTCTTGATGAACTCTGGCAGCCGGATGGTCAGTACCTGCAGCGTTGTGTTTTTGGCCGGGCTATCGCGCTACAGCGTGCTGTTTTCCGGCGACAGCCGGGTCGTACACCTGCATCTGTTTGTTTCTCCCAGAGTTCACACTCTGGGCCCTCTCTCCCCCGGGAAGCGGCGATGAGGCCTATTCCACGGATCTTGCCCCATGCGAGTGAACAACATGAGACGCCCCGGGTTGGCCTGCCGAAAAGCCTCATTCTGCCTGCCAGCTTCCAGAACGAGCTCATTGAGACGCTCTTGGTGCCGAACACGTGCCTTGCCAGTGAGATGCGGCAACTCAGCAGCAACTGCCTCTGCAGCCCTAAGTGTTTTTGTAGGGGAACTATATTTCGGCCTACCAGCTTTGTTTTGACTGGCAGACTTGCTAGCAGTTCTACCATCTCTAGCTAGCTCAGCGCCTAAGTTGCGATGAATAGTTCCTATCTTGCTAGGATTTCTAGAAATAGGGGTAAAGCCATGCGCCCTATTGTACTCATTTTGGTCCAAGTTAAGGTCAAGCCTAACCTTCTCCAACTCCTGGGCCTCCTATAGCAAAGCGAGTCGCTGCTGCTCGAGCTGCGCCCTCACCACAGCCGGATCCACGTCCGTGGCGATAGGCATCCGAGCTGCGCGACACCGGCGCGAGCAGCCGGGATCACGGTTGATGTAGAAGGATCCACGTAGCCCGGTATGTTCCGGGCATCTCGTAGGGATTGTGGCCCATGTTAGCAGCCGGCTCCTCGATGACCTCAACCGTAGTGGCCGCGCCTTTCTCGGAGTCGATAGCCGGGCCCGTCATCATCACCTCCACGCTGCCCACAGAGCAGCCAGCCGGCTTCCCGCGGACAGCGAGAACAGCGGGGGGATCGTCAGCGACGAGAACTACCTCAGGGTACTCGCGGATGACGGTGGTGGCGACGTACACCAGATGTGCGCCGAAGGACAACACGTAACCGCCTGCAGGAAAGGGCATGCCGCCGAAATCGCCGGCGTTGTCGCTAACGAAATCGAAGGAGCCGAATCTGTGGACTAGGCCACAAACCACGCGCTCCCCCGACGGAGTAACCGGCCCCGTCCGAATATGCAACCCAGCCAGCGCCGCTGCTGGCCCCACGGTGGGCGCCAACTGTCGTGGTGATGAGAAGACATATGCCATAGGGTGGCTAAAGATTGGGGCCGATGGACGCTATAGGTATTCAGGGAGGGATCGCACGTCACGTAGACGCGCTCAGAAACACTGCAAACACCAAGATCTACCCAGGTTCGGGGCCCTCATGTGGAGTAACACCTCTACTCCTGCCTACCTCTCTGTATATAGCTCAACCGGGTAGCCACAGTACAATCTCTACTCTCAGCCGGGTAGCCAACTGCTAGCTCTCTCTCTGTATAGCACTAAGACTCGTAATAAAATGCTCTCTGGTCCAACGTCCCTCGCGCAGGAGGGGGCTGGCCACCTTATATACTGGTGGCCAGCGAGTAAACAACACTAAAAAGTACACGAAGTGAAAACTCCAGTGTCCACAGGTCGCATGCCTCCGTGTTCCCGCTGACGCCGTGCCGAAAGTCACCGCGCCGTCCGCCTAACAGGTATTGTCCACCCTGTCAGGTCCTTAGGGTAGGTCACTGACATGTCCTGTCCCCCTTGTCAGTGACAGGACTTGATAGGCGACTACCCTCACTGTACCCACGCCTCAGCACAGATAATCTTTCTCCTAGTAAGTTGAACCACACGCCTGTACGGCTGCAGGATACGCGGGTTCTCTCACAACGGTTCCATTGACTTTGTGCCCGAGTAGGATTGCTTCACATCTACTCGGACCACCTGAGTTCTATCCGGTCGATCCCGAACTTCACTGGTATCTTCCCTTGGCCTTCAGTACAGGTCACCGAGTAGCGTCTACCGGATACCGGATACCCGGGTAGCCGCCTACCCGGCAAACCTACACTTGAACACTGTTTTACCACCATTTTTCCCCTACTCGGGGGTAGCCCCCCGACATTTCTAATATTATTAAACCCCAATGTATTTTATTTGAGTTTTCTATTTAAAAATGGCATTATGTGCTATTAACAGTTCTTTCATATTTTAAAAATTTAAAAATTGAAATGTGATGCAAACATCTCAATTATGTTTCTAAATGAAAGAATATATTTTTACAAATTGTTAGAAATTGGTTTGAGGCCATTTGGAGTTATAAAACAAAATTTATGAATTTATGAAGAAAACACAAAAGAAAAGTAAAAATGACGTCTCGCTCACATCATCGTCGTCTTCAATGGAGAAGAAACTGCCGACCGTTTCTACACTTGATTTCTCGCGTTGATTGCCGATGTTTTAAGCCCCGATTTATTGTCCCATTTCCCTCCCCTTAAAGCCCCGGAGATCCCCTCCATTTCTTCTCCATCTCCTCTCGGTTTCGTTCCACCAGGACGAAGAAATTGCACGAGGGAGATCTGCAGCGACGTTGACGTGTTCTGCCATTTTTGGCCAGGTGAGCGAGTGCCCGAGCCCGAGGCCCCTCTTTTCGAACCCGTGTGTTCGTGCGTGCATCTTGATGCTCTTCCTCGATTTTTTTGTTCAACAGGTCGACACCGCCAGAGCTCAGAGCCCCTTCATCTTCTCGTCGTCGCCGTCCCGGGAAGCGAGAGACTGCGTTGTGGCCACCTATGAGTTCGACGTGCCTCGTAGGTCCTTTTCGTGCCCTTCCCCAGCCACGGGAATCCCTGCATCATCGGCGCCGTCCATCGTCTGCAAGCCCCGCCGCCGCCTCAGCCATTTCTAGTGAGCTTTCCGCCGTGTTGGTAACCTTAACCCCTAGATCTAATCCTTCCTGTTAGATTAGATCCAACGCTCATAATTAGACCACTTAACCCAAACCGGTATGGCCAATCAGGAGACGCCGCGTGATAGCACACTCAGGAGCTTAGTCAGCATCTAGTCAGCGCCATGTGGCTCACATGCTTTCTGTTTTTCTCCCGAATGGAATTAATTGGTTATTTTGCAGAAAAGACCCTAGAACTTAGAACCTTCATAACTTTTGAACCACAACTCCAAATTTTGCAAACTTCTACTTTTTGAAAAGCCCTTGCTTGTAGAATCTTCTGTACTGTTGAAATTCAAATTTGTCCAAATTCAAATAAGACATTTGAATAAAATTGGTATAGTTTAAATTCTACAAATCCAAAAATAGCAAATAAAATATTTTTGGGAACCTTAGGATGTGTACCAATCGACCCTTCTGTCCAAACTATTTTTTTGGACAAGTTTAGAATTGTTTTAGATTTTTGATGCCCATTTGAGTATTATTGAGTTAGAATAAATCCTATAAATATTTGGAATATGTTTTCTTATGCAAAATTGTTCCAAATATTAACCTTGGACCAGAGAGACCAATACCTAAACCATTTGGACACCCTTGAATCTTTTTCCATGTAAGTTGGCCTAAAACCATCACAGTGATCCACACCATTGTCCATGTCTTAGAATGAGTTTTCAAACGAGTTGAGAGCATTTTTGTCCAAGACTTCTTCATCAAGAAGAACAACTTCAACAAGAAGCCTACTTCAAAGATTGTGTTGATGACTTAAGAATAATACTCACCCAGATATGATGGAGAAGAAGAAGAAGAATCCAAGTGGAGTGGCCACTATAGCTGTTCCATCTTCATCTCCCTCATCTCTCTTTGTTTTACCCAATGAGGACCTCCTCAACAACTCCACAAGACCAAACCCTAGTATGTGTCCATCACATGCTAAACAGGTAAGTGAGCTTAGACTTATGTCCCAAAACCATGAAGTTCTGCAAGGGGCAATGGAGTCACCACACTGAGGAGGAAGCTACATGGGAGCCTAAAGATGATCTTCAAGAATACCAACCATGTGAAGCCTTGGAGCAACCATACCACCTATGCAAGTTGATTGGTATCAAGTTTTGTCCAGCCATAAATCCAAATGGGTGAAACACTATTAGTAGAGATTGTGGTGTGATCATTTTGATCAAGACCAACACCCCATAGATGTTAGCCAAATAATTCAGTAACATGAGGAGGTGAAAACTAAGTCAATATAGAAGAGACCAAAATCAAGATGATATCAAGATCAAGTTGCCTCCATGGAGAAGGACCTCTACATGATCAAGCAGGAGTTGTGGACAACATCATTAAGAGCTGAAGAATCACTTGGAAGATGTGAAGAAGATGGAAGTCCTTAACTCAAGACCATTCCCAAAATTGATAAGTCATAGTGTGAACTTGTTAAGAGCCCCTAGTAGCCAAAACCGCTTAGTGGATTTATGCAAACCTAGTTTTCTTCTAAACACTTAGCCCAACACCATAGATGTTATTTGAGACCATAGATCAACCATCGGAATCATTAGATCACCCCCTTTCAAGTTAGAGTTGTTCATATTGAAGTGGACCAATCCTTGAGACAAATGGCAAACACAAAACCTTGTCACAGTAATTCCTTAGAATTGTGTGATAAGCCTAGACTATCCCTAACCAACACTTTGATTCTTTTGTGAATGAATTGAGTGTTCAACCCCAAACCATCATTATTATATTCATTTCTTTTGTATATGGAGTGATGTGATAATACTTAATCATCCTTAGTGAACTCTTGGGACTTCCTCGACAAATATGACCAATTGAGTTTGAATCTTTCAAACCCAAGTTTTGACAACCAATATCCATTTTGGTAGACCTTTAATCCAATTAGAATAGTTTCCTTAGTAAACTAAATTATTGTGATAGACCTTAGCCTTGCCTTGACCCAACTAACATAAAACCTTTTGACTATGTGTGTTGATTGTTATACTTTATTTCCTTGTTTGTTTGTGAAAGTTGTTTATTGTTATCCGTTTGATTTGTTTAGATTGTATGAAGAGAAACATTTTATTTACGAAGAGAGTGTACTTCTGCACCAACTTCAACAAGGGAAGTGGCACACATAAACCAACTATCTATTTTCCTATGCATTAGATGTTTTGAGTAGTGTGCATGATAGGAAGTTTTACTAAGTTATATGATATATGCTATCATCCTAGTAGTGTGTAGCCATCCTTCATCCAATTATTGAAGACACCTTGATACTTAGGATATGCTTAGCTACGTTATTAAATTGTTTTTACTATATGATGAGAAAAAAATCATAAGTACTAAACTTAATAAACTACCTGGGTGGATTCGATGTTGAAAGGTGGTAAAACTTAAGTGTCTACCTGGTGTCATTACTGTGGTTATCGCCCTTGATGTACACTTGTGGAATGCCACCCAGGAAAAAAGAGATTAATATGTCCTTCCAAATTTTGATTACTTCTAGTGCAACCATTAGTAATATGGGCTCTGTCTTGATCAACTAAGTTGAATGAACTCACTGGTACTTGACAAGCAGATGTAGGGGTTATAGGTTTGGAACGGGTCAAGCCATACAGTGGTGGAATTTCTTCTAAAAGATCCCGTCTCAATTCTCTCCTTTCCTTGACACATTCTGAGTGTATAGGATGTTTGGGCTGATTGAGTCCAAAGGTGAAAGTGCACACACTCTACAGAGTCAACAAACTAAGATCTTAGCCGTGTCCCCGGTTACGGACAACTATGAGCAGCTGGACAAGGAAATAATGGAAGAATCTCATCATGCCAATTTCATAATAAAATTTTGATGGGTGAACTTGGGTAGGAGTTTTCCCTCGTTTCTATCAGTGGTACTCCTTAATTTAGCTCTGGTTCACTTGTTTCTATCAGTGGTACCTATTAAAGTTGAAAGTGTATTATGAAAAGAGATAGGATAAAACTTGGTTTATGCAAACTTAGCCAAAGCTCCAGACAAATATTCATGTAGTTATAGTCTGGACACTTATATCCACCATAGTGTTACTTGTCAGTACAATAAATTGTACTGATCCCTTGTGGTTGCATATTCCATATTGCAGATGGATTTGATAATGAGTGAGGATTTCGTTTAGGATGTCGAGTCTACCGCCAACATGTTTTTTTTCCCGTGGCACATGAAGAAGAAGAGGATCAATGTTATACTATGCTTTCCGCTGTAATTCTATGTATCCTGCTAGTCTTCTAAGACTATGCAAGTTGTAATAATGTTATTCTGTAAAGAGTGGATCATATGATGTAATAGATTTTGACGCATTTGCATGATATTTCACTTTGTACTATGGTGCTAGCAATTGATACAGGGACTAGCATGGTAACACAAGTTTTCTTGCATTATTTAAAATGCGTGAACGCGACACTATGATTATCCTAGTAGTGTGTAGCCACCCTTCATCCAAGTAGTGAAGATACCTTGATGCTTAGTATATGCTTAGTGTTGACAACTGATTTTGGCTTAAATCTTTATGTTCAAAAATAGCTGCAACATAGGACATGTCCTAGTTCAGCTCAGACTTTCAAAAGACAAAACATTTGCAACCAAGGACATGTCCTAGATCGGCTCAGACATTCAAATGCCAAAACAGACACATGATAGGATATGTCCTACGCCAGCTCAGAATTATCAGGCCAAAACATGCACAACCTAGGAAATGTCCTAGGTAGTCTCAACGGTGCGTTCGTAGCATTGAAAATTTACGATCTTCAAAAGTGATATCAGAAGGCATCGGATAAAAAACGCATCAAATCGAAGTTCTTTGTCTTTTCGAGATGAACAACTTTGTCTTCTACGGGATTTTCATCTGAGGTCGTTTAGGGCCTCGAAAATGACCCGCAAGATGTTAGGCTCGTAGTTTTCAGTTTAAAACAGACACGACCTAGGACATGTCCTAAATGTTCTCAGAAATCGCGGCTTGGGAAAGATTCTGATGTTGACAAGACCATAAGACGTGTCAGGAAGTCTCGGATGAAAAAACACATTAAATGAAAGTTCTTCGTTTTTTTTGAAACGAACAACTTTGTCTTCTACGGGATTTTCATGTGTGGTGGTTTAGTGCCTCGAAAACGACATGTAAGGTATAGCCATACCGAACTGTTTTGGAAAGTTCCGGTCAACCATCCGCGTTGGACCCAAATTAGGGTTTTGGACATAAATCTAAGTCTTTTCCTTGTACGGGAAGTCCAGATGCCTCTTATATACCCAAGGGGTGATGTTCGATTGAACACAACACACATTCACAAAAACCCATCTACAAAATTCATTCCTAACCCTAGTTATCTTGTTCTTCGTTCGTCGGCGCTCTTCGTGCAGGAGAGCTTCGATCTATGAAAGCCTTAGGAAGGGAGAATCGACCTAGGGCTCCCCATCACCGCCATGCGTCCAGACGGGGTCCCTCCCGGCCGCGTGGGGTTTCGGGTCCTCACAAGCTCCCGCCGGATTGTCTTGCGTATCGCGCTTCCGGCGAGCCTCCTTCGGCGGCGTGTCTTGCGTATCACACTCGACGCCGTGGGTACACATGACGTGTTTGTGTGTCAACACTCTTTTTGGTAACTATGTTGGGGAAGATCATCATGTTGGACGACAAGATTCCCTGGCCCTCTGAGATAAACGCCGAAAACATCATTAAGCCTAGCTTCGATGATCTTTCGGAAGACCAATGCCAAGCTTTTGAGACACTAAAAAAGCAGCGTCAAGATCAACTCTATGCGCTAGAGCAGAATAGTAAGGAGGATTTCAAGGTTTTGAAGAAGAAGCAAGAGGAGAAAGACGCTGAAGATTTCCTTGCAAGCTTCAAGAAGGATCGCCAAGGTGCTGTCACCTCACCGGGGAAGGCCAAGCTTCCACCAATGATCAGCGACCTAGCCGAACCCTCTGTAAGTAATGGAGTGTTTTCTAAAGATCACTTAGCAGACATTAATCATTACACTACTGTGTCTAGTCGCCAAGGTTATGATGCTATGTTAGAATATATAAAAGCTGGTAAACATACGCCTCATAATTATCCTAGTAGTATTGGTGCAAAGGCAACTACAGAAAATCCTAGTTCATTGGTAGTCCCACATAATTCGCCGATGAATCTTTACTATACCCAAGATGGTCAACTTGTAAACGCGCTAGAATGGCCTACTCCTATTAGAAGTGTGCCTTATTCGGCAGTACCATCGAATCAAGTCACGCAACCTTTGGTTACAGTCACGGTGCCGAATTACAATTCGGCATCAATGGCGCGGATGAATCCAATTACTACTAATACTAATATTCATGCATCATTACCGCAAATAACTTCGCCCATGGTAGATGAAAACATGGCCACTTTAAGAGCGGAGTTGCAAAAAATGTTTTATGATAACTTCGGAATTGAGCCGAAACCAATAAGCCGGATGTATCAAAAGCCTTATCCAAAATATTTTGATTCTTTACCATACCCCCAAGGTTATAAGGTACCAGATTTTGCTAAACTAACGGAGTAGATAGTAAGACAACTTGGGAACACGTTAATCAATATCTAGCACAATTAGGGGAAGCTGGTAATAGTGATTCTTTGAAAGTGCGTTTATTTCCTTTATCTTTAACGGGTACCGCTTTTTCATGGTTTTCTGCTTTACCTCATGGTTCCATTAATACTTGGTATCATTTAGAAAAGAAATTTCATGAGCATTTTTATAGTGGGGATAACGAGTTAAAATTGTCACATCTTACATATGTAAGGCAAAAGCATGATGAATCGGTTACCGATTATGTCAAAAGATTTAGATATACTAAGAACCGATGTTATAGCTTAGTGATTTATAAAAGAGACATGGCAAACTTGGTGCTTAATGGTTTGAGAACTCACATCAAAGAGAAAATTGAAGGATATGAGTTTTTAAATGTCAATCAAGTTTTGCAAAGATATTTGGCTCAATAAAGCCGAAGCAAAGAAACAAAAATAGAGCATAAGTCTAAATCTGATCGTCCTCGCTCTAATATGGTTGAGTATAGTAGCGAGAATTCGGACGATGAGGCTGATATTTATGCTGCTGAATTTGTTTGGCCTTCAAAGGCCAAACCTTATACTTGTGTTGCTCTTAAGCCGATTCGCAAGAATCATGAAGATGAGATAATTTAGTTTTGATGTATCCAAATGTGATATAATATTTGATGCTATGTTGAAGGATAAATTGATTAGAATGTTTCATACTTTACCGCCGTTTGAGAAGTTAAAACGACGTGCTTAGTGCAAGTATCATAATTGTTTTACTCATGCTACTAATGATTGCAATGTTTTTCGGCGAGAGATACAATCGGCTATTAATGATGGACAATTAAGCTTTGCAGACATGAAATTGACAAGCGCCATTCCCGATGAACACTTTGGAGTTGCATGGGAAGAAAGTGCTAATTCGGCCTGAAGTTGCCGAATCAGCTAACAAAAATAATGTTGTTGTTGGTGACCCCGGGAATAGCAAGGAGAATTAGAAGGCCTCGGGAAGGGGTATTGTTCTTGACAAACAACCCGATGGCAAGGAGACATTGAAGATCACAATACAAAATCCTATAAAAATCCTACACCCGGGGGGGGGGGCAACAACAATTTCAAGGAGAAGCTCATGCCAAGTTCATCAAACCGAAGAATCCGGAGATTGGAAAGTGGAAGAAGAACAAGGAGAATGATCAATATAAGAATATCAAACCAACCTTTGACATGTTGTTGAAAAAAATATGCACACCAAGCGGCTGGTTCAGCTTATGACCGTCCATCATGTATAAAGCATCCAAGGTCACCTCCAAGGGAGGAATATTCACATTATGGAAGTTTCTGCGGACAGTGGGCGCCGGGACAATGGATGTTGCCGTCACCTTATGCGCCATATTACTTGAATGCAGGATGGGTGCATCCCCCAATGGCGCCACATGCTTTTCATCCAGGATGGGCTGCACCGAGGAAACCTACCCGTGATAGAATTACCCGTCTTGTTCGAGACAGTTTGAGCTATGGTGTAAATCGGCCGTTTAAAAGTAAGAGTGCACAGAAAGTATGACGCCCTAAGTCACCATATACTGATGTTCGAGAGTCTGGCAAGCTGCAAGGTCATGATATTAAGGCATGTTCTGTTGTGATAGGTTCGCATGAGTTGAAGCTCAAGAAGCCGGTTGATAGAGAAAAATCGGCTAATTCTAGTGAACTTATTTTGTCTATTAAACCAAGGTCATCGGCTAATGATCATGAAGCTAGTGTAACATCCCTGGTTTTTGGAGACACTCAAAAATCACAAAAATTTAAAACTTTTGCTTTCTACTAATGCAAGCCACCAAAACAAATAAAATCTAAACTCAAAACAAGTATAAAGTGTTTATATAAATTATTATGTTTTTGAAACAAGTAAAAGACTTAGAAAAACAAATTTTGCTTTTGGCGCATCTATTTAAATTTTATTAAAACCCAATTCAATTTGTTTATTAATTCCTATTTAGAAGGTGGCATTAAGTGCTATTAAGCTTTTATTTAAATTTTCAAAGTTAAATATTTAAAACATGAACATAACCTAATAGTTTCCCTTACAAGGAGTGTGTTTTTACGAAACTAAGGGTTTTTGTTTGAGGTCATTTGGGCTTTTAAAATCAAAGATATTGATTTTTAAAGAAAACAAGAAAAAGAAAAAAAAAAGAATAGAGAACAAAAAAAAAGGGAAGGGACAGGCGCAGCCCGCCACTCTGCCCCTCTCTCCTCTATTTCCCGCATGCACGCAGCACAGAGAGGCCCCCCGAAGCCCAGCAACGGCCCATTAGAAACCCACCATCGCAGCCAGTAGAAGCCGCGCGCCTTCTGTCTCTTTCCCTCACTGGCAGGTGGATCCCGCCACTGACGCCAGCACGACTCACCGGGTGACGTCACCCTTCTTCAACCTCTCGTGCACGTCGTGGACTCCGGGTACGGGAGGATTCCCTCCTCCGATTTCTTTGCATGCAAAGCACAGATTGAATACCCGAGGCCTCCCTATACAAACCCACGGGTTCCTCTCCTTTTCCCCTCTATTCCCATCTCCGACCACGCCTCGAGGCCATGGAAATTGCTCGCAGGAGACAGCAAACCCTATCCGCCGCAATTGCCGATTCCGGCCACTTCAGCTCGCCCCTGCCGCTCCCTCTTTTCCCCTCTGCTTTTTGAAATTAGCACAAAATGTAGAACATTTTAGCACCGTTCAAATTCAAATATGCTTGTTTGGTGATTTTTGGCATAGTTTAAATTCTACAATTCAAAAATTTGTAAATAAAATATTTTTGTAAACCTTAGGATGTGTAGTTTCATATTCTCTGTGCCAAAACAATTTTTGAACCAATTGAATTTTAATTTAGAATTGTTTGGCATTTTGAGTGTTTTTTGACTTAGTTTAAATTCTATAAATATTTTCAATATGTTTTCTTTAGAATTTTCTTCTAAGTACTAACTCTAGACTATGGAGACCAAAACCTAAGCCCTTGGATGTCTTGAAACCATGTCCATGTATTTTTGTGCTAATTGGCCCTCCTAGTTAAAATCCACTAATTCTGGTATTGTGGAAAACAATGAAGTGCAAGAAAGATATTCCCTTGTTATCCTTGGAGTCAATATGAATCTTGAAGACCATCAAGGACTTAGAAACTTCAGAAGCATCGCAATGAGTAGAAGCAGTTAGAAGAAAATCAAGAGGAGCTTCAAGAAGACCAACCCCATCTCTCTTTTTCTCTAAGTCTTTTCTTCCCTTTTCTTTTATGTTCCCTTAGACTTTGTGGTGTGACTAAGTTAGATTTAGACAAGCCACTAGTTTGTATTAAAACCATCAAATTTTAGAAGATTCAATGAAGTCCTCACACCAAGGAGGAAGCTACAAAGGATTCTGAAGATTTTCCAAGACCAATGTTGTGAAGACTTAGAATTTGTTTCCAGGGTGATTAGTGTAAAGTTTCTTTTGTCAAAGACTTAGAATTTGTTTTCCAAGTGAGATGACAGTATTTGACCAAGACTTCAACGAGAAGACTTTCATCAAGAAGAGCAACTACAACTCAAGAAGAATACCCTCCCAAAAGATGGAAGAAGAGGAAGAATTTACAAGTTATTTTTAGGGAACTCGAGAAATCTCATCTATTTCTATTTCTATATGACTAAGTCCCCAAATCCTAGACTCAATAAGGAGAAATAAAAACAAGGCCATTGAAGGATATGCATAAAAGACTTAGACATCAAAAGCAACTCAAGGAAGCAAAGAAAACTTGAAGAAAATCAAGACATAAATAGTTTAGACCAAGAAATTGGATCAAAGACCAACCTTTAGTCACAAATGGAAAAATCTAACTTAGTTTGTTTTGTTCCTTGAAACTAAAAGGTTATTAGATATTTTTCCTTTTACTTTGTTTGTTGTTTTGTATGTTTTCTTCATTTGTTTGTTTGTTTGATTTGCATGCTTGTTTATTCTGTTGTTGTCATTTTAATGTTTAGATTGTACGGAGAGCAACGTTCTTTTGTGAAGAGAGGTGATTGTTCTTCACCAAATACAAAGGCAAGTAACACACCATAAACTACCCATTATTTTCCATATGCATTAGCTGATTTTGAGTAGTATGCATGATAGGAAATTTTACTAAGTATATTATGCTATGCTATTATCCTAGTACTGTGTAGCCATCTCTTTTACCCTTGTTATTTTTATAGCCTTAGAACTTAGTAGATGCTATGCAGTGTTACAAATTGTTTTACTAGTTGTTGAGGGAAAATTTTAAGTATAACTAATAACTGAATCACCTGGGTGGAAGTGGAAAGACTGGTTTATGTTGAGTGTTGCCTCAGGGCCCTTATCTAAGGGTTATTCACTTGAGGTTGTCACTTGTGTATGGCAACCCAGGAACAAAGAGATTACTAAGTCCCTCAAAGTTTAGCAGCTTCCCGTGCAGCCTTTTGACATATGGGATCTGTCTTGATCAACTAAGTTGTGAGAATTCAGCCCGTGCTTGACAAGCTGATGTAGCATAATTATAGGTGGAACGGGTCTTGTTGGTGGGTTGGATTCTTGCTTCTGAAAGATCTCGTCTCAATTCTATCCTTTCCATGATGCACTCCATGTGTATAGGATGTTTGGGCTAATTGAAGACAAAGGGTGAAAGTGCAGAACCTCTACAGGGTTATAAACTATGATCATAGCCGTGTCCCCGGTAATGGACGACTTCAAGCAGCTGGACAAGGATGGATAGAAGGATCTCCTCAACTTTTCTGAATGAAATAAAATATGGTATAAACTCTTTATAGGGCACATGGTGGTTTAGCCATGATGCCACAACCAAGCCTCATGATGGTTTAGCCATGATGATTTGTCCAACTTCTTGGTGGTTTAGCCATGAATGATTGTACAAATGTCTTCATTTATTTTGAAATGATTTACAAACATAGGACAAAACTGGCTTTATGCAAATTTAGCCAAAACTCCACTCAGCCAAATATGCATGTAGTATTAGTCTTGCAATTTATATCCACCATAGTGTTACTTGCCAATACATTAAATTGTATTGAATCACTTGTGGCTGCATATTCCATACCGTAGATGAATATGAAGATGAGTGAGGTTTCGTTAAGGATCTCGAGTCTACAACCAACATGTTTTGCATGTGGCTCATGAAGAAGATGAGGCTCAATGATGTACTATGTTTTCCGATGTATTTCTGTTTCCTGCTAGTCTTCTGAGACTATGCAAGTTGTAAAGTTATTTTCTAAAGTCTGGATCATGCGATGTAATAAATTTTGATGCATTTGCATGATATTTCATTTTGAACTGTGGTGCTAGCAATTGATCCAGGAACTAGCACAATAACATATGGTTCTTGCATTATTTAAATGTGAGCACGTTACAAAATGGTATCAGAGGATTGTGTTGCCTGTAGAATTCGAGACCTAAGTTTGGAAAAGACCATAGATTGAAAATCTACTTTCTTCATCTTATTGAAACAAAACATCTCATCTTAATCCTTCTCATATCCTCTCATCCATTATTTGCCTTCAAAATCTTCTTCTCTCATTATAGACGACCTAACCCTTTTCTCCATCAAGACATGATTGGTGATAGTCATGACATGAAGTGATGAAAATTCTTCACATGATCCTTTTGGTTTCAACATGAAGATCTACACTCAAGACAACTGAAGAAGGAATAACCAGACTTCACAACAATCAGAAACACCTCAAGACACATGAAGAGACTCTAGAAGATATAGATGAGACCACCAATCTAGATACTTTACTAGAACAACGTTATCGTGTTAGTGTATTGATCAGGCAAGTAAGTGTGGTATGAAAATATTAGTTTTTTTCCTAAAACCTTGTTGGTTGGTGTGAAAATGTTTTGTTAGATGTTGATTGTAAGATGTATTTTCTTCGCTATTGTGTTGGGTAGGAATCTCCTTTAGATCCTTCTAAATCTCTACTCATATATGTTAAACCCATCCAGATACCTAGCTAGAATGCCAAAAACCATGAGAAGGTCAACAACAATATGGAAGATAGACAGATACATCAAAAGACCAAGTTGAAAATGACTCGAGGACTTTTGATTGACCCAAATAGTGACACCTACGTGTCAAATGAAGTTCAAGAAGCACCGGTTAGTTTGCAGTCCCACTACAAAGGAAAGTTCTACTCAAGCCGTATCAAGTAAAACCCCACTCAAGGACATGAAGACAATGATTCCAACAACATTATGGACAAGAGTTTTGGACTGCCCACAAAAAAATTCTTTTAAGGGTGGTAGCCACCCAGTTGCAACAAAATCCAAGTAACCCAAACCTATCTTTCTTTCTAGCCTTCCCAAATCTCGGGACGAGATTTCTTTTAAGGGTGGTATTCTGTAACATCCCTGGTTTTTGGAGACATTCAAAAATCACAAAAATTTAAAACTTTTGCTTTCTACTAATGCAAGCCACCAAAACAAATAAAATTCAAACTCAAAACAAGTATAAAGTGTTTATATAAATTATTGTGTTTTTAAAACATGTAAAAGACTTACAAAAATAAATTTTTGCTTTTGGGGCATGTCTTTAAATTTTATTAAAACCCAATTCAATTTGTTTATTGATTTCTATTTAGAAGGTGGCATTAAGTGCTATTAAGGTTTTATTTAATTTTTCAAAGTTAAATATTTAAAACATCTGGAAAACGGCACTTAATAGTTTCTCTTACAAAGAGTTTGTTTTTATGAAACTAAGGGTTTTTGTTTGAGGTCATTTGGGCTTTTAAAACCAAAGATATTGATTTTTAAAGAAAACAGGAAAAAGAAAAAAAAGGGGAAGGGACAGGCCCAGCCAGCCACTCTGCCCCTCTCTCATCTATTTCCCGCATGCACGCAGCACAGAGAGGCCCCCCGAAGCCCATCAACGACCCGTTAGAAACCCACCATCGCAGCCAGTAGAAGCCGCGCGCCTTCTGTTTCTTTCCCTCACTGGCAGGTGGGTCCCGCCACTGACGCCAGCATGACGCACCGGGTGACGTCACCCTTCTTCAACCTCTCGTTCACGTCGTGGACTCCGGGTACGAGAGGATTCCCTCCTCCAATTTCTTTGCGTGCAGAGCACGGATTGAACACCCGAGGCCTCCCTATAAAACCCGACGAGTTCCTCTCCTTTTCCCCTATGTTCCCTTCTCCGACTACGCCTCCAGGCCGTGGAAATTGCTCGCTGAAGACAGCAAACCCTAGCTGCCGTAATTGCCGATTCCGGCCACTTCAGATCGCCCGTGCCGCTCCATCTTTTCCCCCTCTGCTTCTCCTCCCCCTTGCGCACCTGCTGACCACTTGGTTCGATTTGTTACGCAGACAATCGGCCACCCGAGGATGTCGACGATCGCACCGTCACTAATCTCCTCTTGTTGCCGCATTGAAGCTTCCGAGGTATCACCGTCGCCACCATCATGTTCCCCTTGTCGCGGCGCACCTCGTCGACGTAACTGCTGAGATTGAAGACCACCGGAAGTCCATCGTCGACGAAATCCCGGCGCCACGCGCCACCGTGGCGCCATCTCCGGCGGGAGCCACCACGGGGAGCGTCTCCTTCCTCCTCGTTCGTCAGATCCTCACCAACGGCCACGATTAAATCGTGAAATGGTACGCTCCTGGATCCGTTGGATCTAAATCCAACGATCGCCATCGGTCCACTTAAACACGTCATCGCCCAGTCAACACCACGTGGCAGACCAGTCAGCGTCCAGTCAGCAGCCATGTCAGCCAGTTTTTTTTGTTGTTTTGTTTTGCGGAATTAGTTTAATCTGGCAGTTTTGCAGAAAACCTCCTGTAACTTAGATCTATCATAACTTTTTAACCGTAGATCCAAATTAAGCAAACTTGGACCTTTTGAAATCAGCACAACATGTAAAACTTTTAGCACTGTTCAAATTCAAATATGCTTGTTTGGTGATTTTTGGCATAGTTTAAATTCTACAATTCCAAAATTTGTAAATGTAATGTTTTTGGAAACCTTAGGACGTGTAGTTTCATATTCTCTGTCCCAATTTTTTTTTGAACCAATTAAATTTGAATTTAGAATTTTTTGGCCTTTTGAGTGCTTTTGACTTGGTTTAAATTCTATAAATATTTTTAGTATGTTTTCTTTAGAAATTTTCTTCTAAGTACTAACTCTAGACTATGGAGACCAAAACCAAAGCCCTTGCATTCCTTGAAACCATTTCCATGTATTTTTGTGCTAATTGGCCCTCCTAGTTAAAATCCACTAAGTTTGGTATTGTGAAAAACAATGAATTGCAAGAAAGATATTCCCTTGTTATCCTTGAAGTCAATATGAACTTGAAGACCATGAAGGACTTAGAAACTTCTGAAGCATCCCAAGGAGTAGAAGCTTTTATAAGAAAATCAAGAGGAGCTTCAAGAAGACCAACCCCATCTCTCTTTTTCTCTAAGTCTTTTCTTCCCTTTTCTTTTCTGTTCACTTAGACTTTGTGGTGTGACTAAGTTTTAGACCAGCCACTAGTTTGTATCAAAACCATCAAGTTCTAGAAGATTCAATGAAGTCCTCACACCAAGGAGGAAGCTACAAAGGATTCTGAAGATTTTCCAAGACCAATGTTGTGAAGACTTAGAATTTGTTTTCAGGGTGATTAGTGTAAAGTTTCTTTTGTCCAAGACTTAGAATTTGTTTTCCAAGTGATATGAGAGTCTTTGACCAAGACTTCAACAAGAAGACTTTCATCAAGAAGAGCAACTACAACTACGGAAGAATACCTTCCCAAAAGATGGAAGAAGAGGAAGAATTTACAAGTTATTTTTAGGGAACTCTAGAAATCTCATATATTTGTATTTCTATATGACTAAGTCCCCAAATCCTAGACTCAATAAGGAGGAATACAAACAACTCAATTGAAGGATATTCATAAAAGACTTAGACATCAAAAGCAACTCAAGGAAGCAAAGAAAACTTGAAGAAACTCAAGACAGAAATAGTTTAGACCAAGACATTTGATCAAAGACCAAACTTTAGTCACAAATGGCAAACTCTAACTTAGTTTATTTTCTGCCTTGAAAATAAAAGGTTATTACATATTTTCCTTTTACTTTGTTTGTTGTTTTGTATGTTTTCTTCATTTGTTTGTTTGTTTGGTTTGCATGCTTGTTTATTCTGTTGTTGTGATTTCAATGTTTAGATTGTACGGAGAGCAACGTTCTGTGAAGAGAGGTGATTGTTCTTCACCAAATTCAATGGAAAGTAACACACCATCAACTACCCATTATTTTCCATATGCATTAGCTGATTTTGAGTAGTACGCATGATAGGAAATTTTACTAAGTATATTATGCTATGCTATTATCCTAGTAGTGTATAGCCATCTCTTTTACCCTTGTTATTTTTATAGCCTTAGAACTTAGTAGATGCTATGCAGTGTTACAAATTGTTTTACTAGTTGTTGAGGGAAAATTTTAAGTATAACTAATAAGTGAACCACCTGGGTGGAAGTGGAAAGACTGGTTTATGTTGAGTGTTGCCTCAGGGCCCTTATCTAAGGGTTACTTCACTTGAGGTTGTCACTTGTGGATGACCACCCAGGAGCAAAGAGATTCCTAAGTCCCTCTAAGTTTAGCAGCTTCCCGTGCAGCCTTTTGATATATGGGCTCTGTCTTGATCAACTAAGTTGTGAGAATGCAGCTCGTGTTTGACAAGCTAATGTAGCATAATTATAGGTGGAACGGGTCTTGCTGGTGGGTTGAATTCTTGCTTCTGAAAGATCTCGTCTCAATTCTCCCCTTTCCATGATGCACTCCATGTGTATAGGATGTTTGGGCTAATTGAAGACAAAGGGTGAAAGTGCACAACCTCTGCACAATTAGAATCTATGATCATAGCCGTGTCCCCGGTAATGGACGACTTCGAGCAGCTGGAGAAGGATGGATAGAAGGATCTCCTCAACTTTTCTGAATGAAGTAAAATATGGTAGAAACCCTTTATAGGGCACATGGTGGTTTAGCCATGATGCCACAACCAAGTCTCATGGTGGTTTTGCCATGATGATTTGTCCAACTTCGTGGTGGTTTAGCCATGAATGATTGTACAAATGTCTTCATTTATTTTGAAATGATTTAAAAACATAGGACAAAACTGGCTTTATGCAAACTTAGCTAAAACTCCACTCAGCCAAATATGCATGTAGTATTAGTATTGCCATTTATATCCACCATAGTGTTACTTGCCAATACATTAAATTGTATTGACTCCCTTGTGGCTGCATATTCCATCCTGCATATGAATCTGAATACGAGTGAGGTTTCGTTAAGGATCTCGAGTCTACAACCAACATGTTTTGCCTGTGGCACATGAAGAAGATGAGGCTCAATGATGTACTATGTTTTCCGCTGTATTTCTGTTTCCTGCTATTCTTCTGAGACTATGCAAGTTCTAATGTTATTTTGTAAAGTCTGGATCATGCGATGTAATAAATTTTGATGCATCTGCATGATATTTCATTTTGAATTGTGGTGCTAGCAATTGATCCAGGGACTAGCACAATAACACATGGTTCTTTCATTATTTAATAGTGAGAACGTTGCAACTAGTACGAGCAAAGATAAGCCGAGGGATCTTAAATATACTCAGCCCAAGTGGTGTCCTCCTGGATTGACTAAAACTAAGAAGAGGAGGCTGCAACGTATGAGGAATCAACAAAAGGTTGAGGATGAAGCAGAAAAGTGGAGGGATGATTATTTTGATGAAATTCAACCTACACCAGCTAATATGTGGATGCGCAAATATGTTGAGACGGTAATCCCAATGGAAATCACACCAACTTCTACGCCATCTGAGAAAGAAGACATGAGCATTGATGCGTCATCTACAACACCTCCCGCACTTTCCTGAAATGATGAAATTCCAGATTTGGTGTCCGCATTAGAAGATCATGAAGAGCAAGTGGATTTCGAAAATACGCCGATCAGGATAAGTATGGATATTAACATGGTTTATTACTTTCCTACAGAATTTCGTGCCATGGACGAGGAAGGGGACGTATTGCAGCTGGACTTTAGTCCCAAGAACATCATCTTTTAGAAGCCAAAAGAACCAGTGAAACACTTGAAGCCACTATATGTCAAAGGACACATTAATGGATCTCGAGATGCTAGAATGCTTGTTGATGGTGGCACTGTGGTTAATCTTATGCCATATTCGGTCTTCAAGAAATTGGGTTTAGATCAGGATGACTTGATGAAGATCAACATGGTGCTTAATGGTTTTGAAGGCAAAGAGAAAACAGAGGCCAAAGGTGTTATGAGTGTGGAGCTTACCGTGGGAAGTAAGACTTTTGCCACCGCCTTCTTTGTTGTTGAGGTGCAAGGTAATTATAATGTTATATTAGGCCGCGATTGGCTCCATGCAAGTCAATGTGTACCATCTACTTTGCACCAATTTTGATACAATGGATAGATGTTGAAGTGGAAGCTGTCCATGCAGATAATTCAGCTTGCCTTGCTTTGGCCGATTCGTTGGTGGATTGGCAACATCCCAATGCTACTTGCTTGACAGGGCGAGACCTTTTAGATTTTGATTTCCTTAGTGCTACAAGGAATGGCTTCATGCCCGTTTCTCTAAAGCCGATTGGTGGTAATCGTCTCTCAAACAAGTTAAATTAGATGGATTCCAATGAAGATTGGTTGTAGAAGCGTCTTTCATAAGAACTATATCTATGAGTCTATAGAGGAGTTGGATGACATGGATAAATTGGGACAAGGTTTTACGTCAGCCGATTCATTGGAGGAAGTGGACATAGGTGATGGTTATGTTCCTAGGACGACTTTTGTAAACAAAATCCGAAAGGCGATTATAAAGTTGTATTAATCGAGCTAATAAAAGAGTACGTTGATTGCTTTGCATGGGAGTATAATGAGATGCCCGGTTTGTGCCGAGAGCTAGTTGAGCATCGTTTACCTATCAAGACTGGTTTTAGACCTTATAAACAACCGGTCCGAAAATTCAATCCCAATATGTATGACCGAATCACGGACGAGATCAGTCGATTGCTTAAAGCTAATTTTATTAAACCTAGCGGGTATGCGGATTGGATTTCTAATATTGTGCCCGTGGAGAAGAAAGATTTCGGCAAGGTGAGAGTGTGCATTCATTTTAGAGATTTGAATAGAGCTACACCCAAAGATGAGTATCCTATGCCAATAGCCGATATGCTTATTAATGATGCTTCTGGGCATAAAGTTATCAGTTTTCTTGATGGTAATGCGGGGTACAATCAAATTTTCATGGCCGAAGAGGATGCGTTCAAAACGGCCTTTCGGTGTTTCGGTTTTGTTGGATTATTTGAGTGGACAGTGATGACTCTTGGGTTAAAAAATGCTGGTTCCACATATCAAAGAACAATGAATTTAATATTTTACGATTTGCTTGGAGTAATACTTGAAGTCTATAATGATGATATTTTTGTAAAATCGGATGCTAATGAACCACATTTAGCCAATTTGCGTTTGGCTTTTGAGAGGATGAGGAAGTATTGGCTCAAGATGAATCCTTTAAAGTGTGCTTTTGGAGTATCGGTTGGGAAGTATTTGAGATTTATTATACATCAACATGGCATATAGATTGATCTCAAGAAGATAGAAGCAATCCAAAAAGTGCAGGCTTCGAGATGCAAGAAAGATATGCAAAAATTCTTTGGAAAGTTCAATTATTTGGGGAGATTCATAGTGAATTTTTCCGAAAAAGTTTGTGCATTCACTCCTATTCTTAGGTTAAAAAGCGATGATAATTTTACTTGGGGGCAAAACAGCAAGAGGCATTCGATAATATCAAGACTTGTTTGTCTACTCTTCCGGTGTTGAGAGCACCCAAACATGGAGAGCCTTTTAGGCTTGCCGCGGAGGAAGGCGTTATTGGTGTTGTCTTGACACAAGATACCAAAGGAAAAGAGCATGTTATTACTTATTTGAGCTGAGGCTTATTGGATGCGGAGACAAGGTACACATTCATTGAAAAATTATGCTTGTGCTTATACTATGCTTGCACTAAAATAAGACATTATATATTGTCTAGTATTTGCACCATAGGTCAAACCGATGTCATTAAATACATGTTGCATAGATCGAATCTTAGTGGTAGAATTGGTAAATGGTTTTATGCTTTGATTGAATATGATTTGACTTATGAGTTTCTAAAATCTGTGAAAGGCCAAATCGCTGCTAAGTTTATTGTTGAACATCGGATTGACAATGAGCATGTTTTCAATATTGACCTTGTTTCTTTGGTACCATGGAGGTTATATTTTGATGGTTTTGTTTGTGACAACATTCAAGGTGTTGGTGTTGTTTATATATCTCCTCATGGTGCTGTTTTTGAAGCTTCGTGCCGTTTAGAATATTTTTGCACAAATAATCAAGCCGAATACGAAGCTTTATTATTCGGGCTAGAGCTTTTAATTGCTATAGGTGCTACACACATTGAGGCTTTTGGTGATTCGTTGCTAATAGTGCAACAGGTTAACAAGGTTTTTCAATGCAACGACGAATCACTTAATATTTATCTTGATAAATGTCTAGATATAATTTCTACCTTTGTTTGTTTTAGCATTGCTCATATTTCTAGACAAGACAATTGGGCCGTAAATGAATTAGCACAACAAGCACCTGGCTATCATGTTGATCGTGGCATGTTTCATATATCTAATGGGCTCATGCTTGCTTTTGCTACTATAAATAAAGCCGAACTGGGTCCCACTGATTCAGCTGCTAATGAAGGATCTAGTGCAGGTACCCATGGAAATTGGAGGAAACCTATTACAGACTATTTGCAGGATCCTAGTAAGAGGACGAACATGGATGTTATGCGCATGGCTTACAAATATACATTGGTTGATAAAGATCTTTATTGCCAAACAATGGACAATATTCTTCTCAAGTGCTTGGATGAGGACCAAGCGAGAGTTGCTATGGGAGAGGTACATGAAGGCATATGTGGCACGCATCAGTCGACACACAAGATGAAGTGGTTATTGCGACGCGGAGGATTTTATTGTCCGGCGATGATTAATGATTGCTTTAGATATTATAAGGGTTGTGAGGCTTGTCAGAAGTTTGGTGATATACAGTTGGCTCCCGCTGCTATGTTAAATCTGATTGTCAAGTCGTGGCCATTCAGAGGTTGGGGATTGAATTTCATTGGTATGATTCATCCCGCTTCTTCAAAAGGGCATCGGTTCGTGTTGGTGGCCACCGATTATTTCACCAAGTGCTCTGAAGCAGTACCTCTCAGAAATATGACCCACAAGGAGGTGATCAAATTCATAACTTAGCATATTATACATAGATTCGATATTCCGCAGACTTTAACTACGGATCAGGGTACATCATTTACGGCGAAGGAAGTGAAAGAGTTTGCAAAATCCTATAAAATAAAGATGCTTAATTCATCTTCACACCATGTCCAAGCCAATGGACAAGATGAGTATAGCAATAAAATACTGATCAAACTTATCAAGAAGAAGATTGAATATCATCCGAGGAGATGGCATGAAGTGTTATCCGAGGCTTTGTGGGCACATAGGATCTCAAGGCACGATGCAACTAAGCTGACTCCGTACAAGAGGCTTTGTGGGCACATAGGAGATATGTATATGGACAAGAGGTCGTTTTACCCGGAGATGTAAACCTGGATGCTTTGAGATTGGCTAAGAAAAATGATCTATCGGTGGTTGATTTTTATAATTTGATGATGGATAACACTGATGAAGTCATCGATAAACGATTGATGGCTCTGAAGGACATAGAAAGAGATAAGTTGCGGGTAGCAAGTGCCTACAATAAGAAGGTGAGATTGAAGAGGTTTGAGGTGCGTGATCTCGTGTGGAAGGTAATCTTGCCAATTGGATCAAAAGATAGAAAATTTTGCAAATGTTTCCCAGTTGAGAAGGTCCTTTCAAGATTATAAGAGTGGTTCCCGGAAATTCATATTTAGTGGAATCTATGGAGGGACATTTATTTCATCGAGCTCTCAAAGGAAGATATTTAAATAAATTCTATCCGAGTGTGTGGCAAGAAGCTTAAAACACACATGGCCGATAGACATACATATCTCCCTTAGCACATATGGCCGATATACTATTATCGTCCTAAGAACATATGGCCGATGGAGTGTTGACATCGTCCTAATAACATATGGTCGATGGAGTGTTGACATCGTTCTTAGGAAAAAAAGTAATGCAAATTATTTTTTGGCACGCGAGCTTTGCCAAAAAACAGGGGGTATCTATTGACAACTGATTTTGGCTTAAATATTTTTATTCAAAAATAGCTGCAACATAGGACATGTCCTAGTTCGGCTCAGACTTTCAAAAGACAAAACAGTTGCAACCAAGGATGACCTAGATCAGCTCAGACATTCAAAGGCCAAAACAGATACATGATAGGACATGTCCTATGCCAGCTCAGAATTATCAGGCCAAAACACGCACGACCTAGGACATGTCCTAGGTAGTCTCAGCGTTGCGTTCGCAGCATTGGAAAGTTATGATCTTAAAGAGGCCAAAAGTCATATCAGGAGGCATCGGATGAAAAAACGCATTAAATGAAAGTTCTTCGCCTTTTCGAGGCAAACAACTTTGTCTTCTATGGGATTTTTATCTGAGGTCGTTTAGCGCATCGAAAATGATCCTCAAGATGTTAGGCTCGCAGTTTTCAGTTCAAAACAGACACGACCTAGGACATGTCCTATGTGGTCTCAGAAATCGCGGCTTGCGAAAAGTTCTAATGTTGACGAGACCATAAGACGTATCAGGAGGTCTCGGATAAAAATATGCATCAAATAAAGTTCTTCGCTTTTTCGAGGCGAACAACTTTGTCTTCTACGGGATTTTCATCTGACGTTGTTTAGTGCCTGGCAAACGACCCACAAGGTATAGCTAGACCGAACTATTTTGGAAAGTCCGGGTCAACCATCCGAGTTGGACCCAAATTAGGGTTTTGGACGTAAATCTAAGTCTTTTCCTTGTACGGGAAGTCCAGCCGCCTCTTATATACCTAAGGGGTGATGGCCGATTGAACACGACACACATTCGCAAAAATCCATCTACAAACTTCATCCCTAACCCTAGTTATCTTCTTCTTCATTCGTCGATGTTCTTCATGTAGGAGAGCTTCGATCTACGAAAGCCTTGGGAAGGGTGAACCAACCTACGGTAGCCCATTACCGCCGTGCGTCCATACGGGGTCCCTCCCGACCGCGTGCGGTTTTGGATCCTCAAAAGCGCCCGCCGGATTGTCTTGTGTATCGCGCTTCCGGCGAGGCTCCTTCGACGACATGTCTTGCGTATCGCGCCCGACACTGAGGGTACACGTGACGTGTTCGTGTGTCAACACTTAGCAACGCTATTAAATTGTTGGGATATTTAATTATGTGCCCCTGGTTCCTTAGTCTTGCTCGTTCTTCCCCGCGCTCTAAACTTTTTCTCACTTGTCCCCATTCTCTTAGCTGAAACTCTCGCAAAAGTTGGAAATTGCCGTTTGCCGTCCAGTCAGTGCATTGACCGTCAACCGATGAGTTCATGCTGACGAGTGGGGCCGGGTTATCCTTTGACCGTCGTGTGCCTTGTGGGACCGCAAGGAGACACGTACGCGAGCTTGTCTGAAGCTGAAACAGATCGATATTGCCGCATCGTGCAACCTCGCCCCCTCTGCCGCCGTTATGTCGCGTTCACCGTCGCCCCATCCCTTCCGCCGCGTTCTCCGGCACATCTACCCCAACTCACCATCTCTGAAGCCAAGTTGATCCAGGACCCCCAGAATACCCTCAACCGTGGAGAGGATTGGGTCGAATCAACGACAGTTACTTCATGGATTAGACCCGGGTAAGCAACATTTCCCCTTGAATTGGTGTTCTAGCTTGTAAGTAAGGCCGTATTTGACATTTTTTTAGATTGAATCGTTCCAATTTCTCTCCTCTGTCCGTTCCTAACTGCAGCCGTATGTTTGAACTAAATAGGATTGATCCTACGCTGGCTTTCCGGCTGGCGGTTAGAATGGAAACTAGTGTGCTGCGTGGTACTAAATCGCATTTTCTTCATTAGTTTTTCTATCCGGTTATGATAGAAACAAGCATTTGCTTCAGAGATTTTCTCACTACCCTCCGTCTAGCCTATCCGTGGAGCGATGCCGTTGATGTTGAATTGAGTTACTTCAGCAGTACCGAGCAAAGATTTCTTCCACTAACTTGCGACGAATATCTCGAGTTGTTTTTACTCTGAATGCTGGCAGCCGTTTCGATAAACTTCATATCGACGTGCTTCAGCCACGCGCAGAACCATTCAAGGGGAAGGGTGTTCGGCAATCATCTATCTCTGCTAATAGCCAGCACCTCGGGACTCCTTGTAGGTCGAGACCAAATAAAGCGAGTGGTTTGTGGAGTCACAACATGTCTGCTTCTGAATCTTCTGCCAGTAGTGCTGCTGCTTCTCCTGTACCTGCTATGGTCGTTGTAGAAGAAGATGCAGAACCTGACGAGGAAGTGCCCCGAAATCATGATGAAGATGAGATGATGTACCCTGAACTGGTAGATAGAGTCAGTCAGCAAGCAGTGGATGATGAATATCCGGAGGAGCCCATGAGCCGATCTAGGTTTGATGACACCGACGATGAAGAGGATGCGGAGAACAATGACAAATTAACTTTGGATGAATACGATGGTGCCGACGTGCTAACAATTGAGTGGAACAGGGAGAATCCTGAGTTTACTGAAGGCACCATATTCCAATCGATGGTGGACTGTCGGAATACAGTAACTACATATGGCATTCTTACTGGAAATTCCTATAAGATTAAAAGGAGCGAGTGAAGAAGGTTCACAGTTTATTGTCCATATGATAGGTGTATGTGGAGGTTGCATGCATCCCGTAAGCTAAAGAGCAAACTGATTCAGGTACTCTAAGTTGATTGATTATTTTATTTCAGATCATTGAGTAATGTTTCTTATCCCTTATTTTTTACCCTTTATTTTGTTTCAGATAATAAAAACCCACACAAGAACACATGTACACCTGGAGGGGGAGGGGGAAGGAAAAATCCAAACTAGCGAAAAATCGATGGGTGGCAGATGCAATATTGGATTGGCTGAGGAAAAAACCTGGTCTTGGTCCAACAGCACTCCAAGGGAACCTTTTTAAGAAGTATAAAATTGTAATTCCTTACATGAGGATTTTCAATGCTAAAGAAATGGTAAATACTACCTATCGTGGTCCGATGGACTACGAAATATCGGACCAATCAAACACTGCACATGTTTGCATTCCATCCTCCGGCCGGCCTGCATCAATGCTTCCCAGGAAAAAAAATAGACCCGGTAATAACGCACCTTAATCATAATTACTGTGCAATGGCTATATATTGCTTGTTAACCATCCTAAAATGACGACGCGAGATCTATACATACCTAAACTGATCACGCCTCAACCCAAAATTTCCTCCTGCACAGACCACAACCACCGCACGTCGTGCCCTCCTGCCGGTTCCGATTGGCCACACAATGCACCTCCATAGGAATCCTCGACACACCATGCATGGCCACATGCCCGCTGATGGAGAACCGTGACAAGGGTTGCATGGCCACATGGCTACATCTCATCCAAGTGTCTTCTACGTCGAGTTCATCTGCCATGACCCTCGGCCATCGTGGACGCGCAACCGAGAGCACGTATACTGCATCGACGCCATGCGGGCGTCTTCCATGGTGGTAGCCATTTGGTTGTCATCCATACTTTTCCATTTCGCTTTTCCACTGGAAGAAAATTATATGCTCTTTCGGAAGCAATTTTGATAAACAAATGTTTGTTACATCGGAAGCAAACAATGTTTCTTTTGTAAGCAAGATATATCCACTGGAAGCAATGTTGATAAAAAAAATATGCTTCGTGTCATTCAAGGGATAATGCCTTCTGAATTGATGTCTCGATGCATCGAAGGAAATGAACCGAGTGTTTCTAACATATTTTTGGTGAACATAAGATGCATCCTTGAAACACATCATATTTTAGAATGAAGCAAATTTGCAACATGTAGGAAACATGTGATATGAAGTTATGAAGTCATATATTTTGGCGACTTCAAGGAGGCAGATATGAAATGTTGTCCGAAATATGCCAAGTGGACGTATGAAGTATTAACATTTCTCCAAATACATAAATGAAGCTTCTATGGTCTCACAAAACAAATTTTCTGAGTTTCACAATATCTATACGCTTCCTATGCATATACAAAGTTAATTTTTTGCACACAATAGTCATTGCTTCTTAGTTGAGTGCATTATGCTTCATTTGTATATGAATGAAGCTTCTAACACAGTAATCACGTATGTGTCTCCAACATTGCTGAATAATGTTTGAAACATTCAAACTTCATGTTGGTGCATTCCAATGTTTTGTGGAATATATATCTAGGTGCACAAGATAATTTTTTTTTGTATGGTACATCCAAGAATATTGATTCACTGTGGAAGCAATATTCTATTAAACACCGTGTGCAACATTTCAAATAAACCTTTTAGATAGAAGCAAAACTATGTTGGAGTGGAAGCAAAATTATGTTGGTGTGGAAGCAAAATTCAGTTGCATAGGATGGCTAATCAAATAATGTCGGAAACAAAAAAAATTCTATAAACGAAGGAAAATTTTGCATGCATGAGATTTTATAAAGTTGTTAGTTTCCTTGGAAATAGGATTTTGCTAAATTTCCGCAGATTTAAAACCGAATAAGTTAAAGGCGGAGCCTAATTACAGGAGCAGTTTTGTTAAGCACGTTACAGGAGTAGTTATTACAGAATCATTCAATTACGTCCTCCTTAATGGAAAGACTGGTCCATGCCTTGTTGAAATCCGACCTCCATCGTGTATCCAATCCTACGGCCAAACGCGGGTCCGATGGGAAGCTATATATCGTACGCCGATTCCTAGCAGCGCCCTAAAGAAATGGATCTTGACAGGATTAATGGTCAATGGAATGAAAGTTTTCAATTGCTTTACACCTTCAAAGCTGAAGTGGAGATGGCTAGTCCAGGTAGTGTTGTAGAAATTGACAAGCATACAGTTCCATTCAAAATAAAAGGGAAGTCATTTGAGAAGGGGTTCTTCAGAAGGGCTTTTGTATGTTTCAAGACTTGTTGGCAGGGGTTTCTCGATGGATGCAGGCCTTATTTGGTTGTAGATGCTACCCATTTGACTAGAAGATGGACATGACAACTAGTAGCAGCTTCTGTAGTTGATGGACATAACTGGCTATTCCCAGTTGCATTTGGTGTTTTGGAGGTAGAGTCCGAGGAAAGTTGGGTCTGGTTTCTGCAGCAGTTGCGCAACATTATAGGCACACCCCTAGGTTTAGCTATACATACAGATGCTTGTAAAGGTCTAGAGAGTGCAGTAGAAATTGTATTCCCTAGAGTGGAGCATAGGGAATGTATGCGACACCTAGCGCAAAATTTTAAAAAGAAGTTCAAAGGGAAAGTTTTTTATGAGAACTTATGGCCAGCAACATACACATGCAGCGAAAGGAAGCATTAGCACCATTTGAGAGTGTTGTATGCTCAGAAGCATCCAGAGGTGATGGAATATATGGATGCACGTCATGGAAAGGTGTGGCCAAGAAGCAAATTCAACACCATATGCAAAGTAGACTATGTGACCAATAATCTTGCAGAATGCTTCAATGCAAAGTTCAACTCCGTGAAGGGTTATTTGGTTTGGAAAGAATTTGACAAGAAGAGGCATATGATCATGATAAAGATGGCTCTTCGCAAAAGAATTGCTGAAACACAATATGTTGGCCATGTTATACTGCCATCACTGATTAAGGCATTGCATCACAAGGCAAGAGGACTAAAGATGATATTCATTCGATCGTCGGCATACGAGGCTGAGGTAGCATACACTGACAGTAAAAATAGGGAATGGAGGTATCAAGTGAACCTAGCCACTTGGGAATGCTGTTGTAGGCAATGGCAGATTCGTGGGAAGCCATGCATTCATGCTCTACATCTGATGACTCTGATTAGGGGTGAAGATGGTGAAGTTGATCAGTATTCCTCTGAGTATTGCTCTGTTGCTAAATTTAAGCCTACTTATGCTTGCAATGTGCCTGCACTCGTGGGAAAATAGGATGGAAGATAGTAGATTCAGGGTTCAAACTCCACTCTCATTTACTGATTAGACCACCAGGAAGACCAAGAAAAAACAGGTACAGAGCAGGTGAAGAGGGTCGTGTACCAAAAAAGAGGGCGTGCAAAAATTGTGGAATTCTGGGGCACATTGCTAGGCTTTGTTCCAATCCAGTGGATGCATCATTTGGAGAAGAGGACCGATGGACAACAGCAAATGCAGAGAAGAATGCATCAGCAATGGAGATTGAAGATGGAGGGGACCATGCAACAGCAATTGAGTCTGAAGATGCACTCCTCGTTGAAGCAACACCTTGGTATGTGTGTGCATTCCCTTTTTTTATGCATTTTGTTCTCTTTTCTCCATATATCTTATAATTTTATGTCTCAGTACTAGGATAAATGGAGGCAGAGGGAACAAAAGATGTAGCGAGGAAGCTATAAGAGAAGAAGAGGATAGAGCACAAGAAAATGAAGTTCAGTAATCATCGGATGGCTTAGAATTTGAATCCATGGCTCTTGATGGTTTTGAAGCTATAAGAGAAGAAGAGGACATAGTAATTGTACCAGTTGTTCCTTTAAGAATTACTGAACACACATATGACCGTCAACTTTTCGTCAAGTGCTCGCCGAGTGGAATTACTCCGTCACCACCTCAACGACCACAACCCCAAGGGAAGATCAGAAGGAACAAGATGATTCCAAAGAGTACTCCAGCTAGGGAAACCCGAAGCAAGAAGGTGAAGCCATCTTCTCACACAAGGAGCACGTCGAAGGTTTGAATTTGAACTATGAATTTTAATTTGAACTATGAATTTGAATTTGATGGATTTGTAGTTAGGTGTTTGTGTTGTCAACTTGAGATCTTCATTTGCCACCGCTCGCACCCGCCCGCTAGCGCGCGTCCCTAGCCCCCTCCCCTTCGCTCTCACACCGGCGGCCACTCCGGCCCTGGCGTCCACCCAACGCTCGTGCCCATATCTGCCGCACACCCGAGCCTGAGGCTGGCCGGAGGTGGCCAGCACGACGACGACGTGTGCATCCCTGGGGCGGGTTTGTCCTCCTCGCGCGCCTCGCTAGGGAGACCGATCGTGTCGGGTCTCGGCCTGTCCTCCGATGCAGACTCACCGGCATCGGGCGGCTGGGACGAAGTGGTGACATCGAGGGCCCTGGAGACGGCAGCACCGGCGGCCGGTAGGAGTTTGAGGGACCGTCTCACCTGGGCGCCGGCGGCTCCTTCGCGCAAAACACTTTGGAGAAAGAGGAAGGCCGTGCAGAGAGCCGCGGAGGCCGCGCTCGCCGCTCTGGCTGCGCCGCCGCCACCGAGATCTCCGGTCCCGCCAGAGCTCCATGGATTGTGCTTCAATTGTTACAGACCAGGACACGTCAAGGCGAGTTGCACCATCCCCACTGTCTGCAACCGATGTTGGGAGGAAGGACACGACGCCAAGAGCTGCGGCATGCCTCGAAGCCCGGCGTCTGACGAGGACGCGCTCCGGCGCGAGCTGTTGGCGAGGAGGGCCGGCGTCTTGATGCCGTCTACGCTGGTGCGGCCAAAGGAGGGTGGGTGTGACGCCCCTGGATCGGGTACTATGGGGATTTCAGCGTTCCCGCCAGAATCCACAGAATATCTGATCCCGAGTTGTCATTTCTGATACCATTACAACAATTCACGAATAATCCACAACAACAACAGAAGAGATATATACAAGACGACTCAAACAAGTCAAGAATACAACTGATACAATACAAACATCCCAATAACAGCGGAAGACGAAATAGTATCCGACTACGGACAATATACAAATTGGACTAAGAGTCCTAAAGATAACCGATGGCGTCCAATCCCTGCCCAGGCCAAGCCGGAGGGATTCCCAAGCTAACGTCGTCCAACTTCAACCTGCTGACTGCATTGTGAATACATCCCCGAATCATGGGGTCAGTACTTGAAGGTACCGGCAGGCGGAAAGCAATACTCACAAGATACCAGTGCAACCAGTCATCACAAGATACAAATACTTTGGGTACAAAGGAAGGAGTTGTTGTAATGAAGCGGCAGCGGGCAGCACTAAGCAATCTACAGAGACGCGCTACAACTCTCGTCTATTAGAAATGGATGAGAGAGCGCGACGAAACCAACTATAACTACTCACCAAAGCAAAACCATCCAGGATTCACCCTCCTAGAAATGAGGCAACCCAAGGAAACTCACACAGTTGATTAAGATGACATTGATAATATGGTGAAGGTATGTCTATATTACTATTCAAGTTATCATCATTAGGTGTAAGTTGTCTGAGTACTTGTTAGCCAGCACTTTCACCAAGTTGCCACATAACCACGGACAACACGGCTTCTCGAGAAGATTTATCCCTGCAGGGTGCGCTACAGTACCCGTACACGTTTGATCAATCCACAACCACAAAGGCAGGATATCTCAACTCGACCTTTCCTATCACCATTGCACATCCAAGGCACCACGGGAAAATTTGAGCGCACGGTTATTCCACCCCGAAATACGGAACTTCATAACACTGTAAGAACGCGTCTCCCTAACCGCAACGACTACATCAGGTCACCGTAGCACCATGGGCTCGTACATGCAAGTTATCGTGCCAAATGGAAAGCCCGAACTAAGTGTGGCCCCTGGATGAACAGCAGCTCTAGTACTAAATCAAGGGGCGTGCCCATATTCACCACCCACATGCGGTTAGCGCGCTCATCATGGATCAGTGGACAAGACCCTTTTCCTAAGTTCGACACTAGCAGGCTCTAAAACCACGTCGGGCCTCCCGCCGGTGTCTTATCATCAAATTATTATTACCCCAAACATTAACATGATGTTGATTAAGTTGAAACCAAACTATCAAACTAAACAGGTGACACGACAAAGGACAACAAGACTCGAGCGCAAACAACACTAAGCATGCAACTACGACACGAGGGCCAACAAGGTAAACAAACAACAGTTGATAGGAAGTGAAGGGAAGGCTATATCATGGCGGTAAGGTAAACATATGATAAGATCGAGACACAAGCATCAAATCATAAGGCTAGAATAAAGACAACGGAAAGAATCGGTAACAAGTGATGAACGATAGCCATAGGTAGCAAGTGAGTAAAGCTTGCCTGGAATCCAACTTGTAGAGGTAGCAGAACTTGTCGTTGCTCACATCATCTCAACGTCCTATCCGCGAAGAAGCAGAGCACTAAAATAAACAACGAATTGCAACACTTACAACTACGGCAAAAGATTCAGCATGATCAAGATATGGATGCATGACATGCGGGATGCAACTAAACCAATTTAAGTGAAATCGGAATCCCAACAATTAATTATAGGTTTAAGTTATTTAGCTAGCCATCAAATTAAATGTTGATTAGCATGGAAAAAAATTCATGGGTGAGCTACACAAGATTAAATGGAATATGGCACAATTCAAATTAAATACCCAAACATATTACATGTTTATTATTTAGGTGAACATGCATAGCACTACGAAAATGAAAAATAAAAGATGCAAACATGAACATGGATGAAAAATTAATATTCCTTATATTTTTCTGATCGAAATAGACATAAAGTTTGTACTATTTGGAGTTAGAAAAGAAAAGTTATCGTATTAACAAGTTTGACATAACATAGCAAAAAAAATAAAAAAACAAAGCAGAGGACAGAGACCCAAACCACCAGGGTGAATCAGTGGCAGTGCTAACAGAAGAGAACTGGACCGATAACAAGCGAGTCCTGGTGGTGTTTGTCTGACGAAATTGAACTTAGAATTCAGAGTTCAAAATAGAAGCAAAAAAGCGTTGTCGCCTCCAATGGGAATTGATCCAGGCACCTCCGGTGTGCAATACAGATGGCTAGCAACTGGGGTGTGCTCGGTTTGGTGTTGGAACATGGGCGCCGATGTACATGTACCCTTGTTTCGCGAACGGGAGCTCCTGACGAAACTGAAGAACAGATGCAGTGTCTTCGGGTCGGTGATCGAGCAGCGACCAGAACCTACAGAGAGCGCTGCTGGTGACCCTCACGTTCGTGTGTGCGAGCTCCTAGGCACCGGTGATGCGTGAGGGGCTGCTCAGAAAGGTGTAGTGCATGTGTGTACGTGTGTGTTGCACAGGAGTGTGCCAGTCGAGAGCAACACGAGGCCAGGAGCTTCAGATTGCGTTCATGGCGTACACCTAAACAGACCATGGCTACGGAAACCTTCAACAAACGATTGAGCAAGGAAACAGTGGGAATCGGAGCGGAGTCCCACCGAGAGGGTTCTGGTGTAGAGGAACATGCTCGAGGATGACCGACGGCCACGAATTCCACTGAAGAAGGTGGCTGGTCGGAGAGGAAGAAGCACATGCCGGCGGTGACCTGGACGCTCCCAGCTCGATCCCTTAGTTGGGGACGATGAGGGCGACTAGACACAGCTGTTGATGGTCTCGGATGGGCACGGGAGTGGCCGCAGTAGCGGCGCGGCGACGGCAGCGTGCTCCGGTGATCTCTCTCGGTACCATAAAATTCAGAGGAATAAAAGAACAGAGAGGGGAAAGGAGAGGTGGCGGCGGAAGGAGAGGGTAAGAGGAGAGGCTAGGGTTTCTGCTGGATCTGTGAGGAGGGTAGATAAGGGGGAGAGGAAGAGGGGACCATGGTGTGGAGGTGGTGCGGTGGTGGTTTGACAGGGACAGGTTCACGTTTCCCTCATGCGTGTGTGTTCGTACGGACGAGGAAGGAATAGGCTAGGTGGGCTGCTTCGGGTAGCTGGGCCGGATTGCTAGACTGCTCTCTCTCCCTCTTAAAATCTTTTTTTCTTTTTGATTTTTTCCAGAAATTGTTGAGGCAATAATAAAAATAGATTTAGGCATCAAATAAATTTCTAGAAATTTTAGAAAACAAGAGTTGATGAATTTCAATTAATTAGTTTGCAAGTTTTGAATGCATGATGATGCATTATGCCATGCGATGCAAAAAAGAAAAACAAGCTACAAATTCTAGTTGGGAAAAATTCCCGGGCGTTACAGTGGGCAGTACAGAGGCGTCGAAGCAGCTGCGGCTGCACGACGGCCATTGTCGCCCCCCGAGCTTGGGCCATGCCAGCGGTAGACGCGCAGCGGACCATGCCAGCGGAGATTGCGCAGAATGCGCGGACGGTGATGTCGCCGGTGATGGACGAGTTGGATGCCCCGCTCTGCGTGGTGAGGCGCTCGTCGGGCATGAACGAGCTGGAGCATAGGCTCCGCCACGTGCTGGTTGCCTACGTTGGTGGAGCTCGCCCGATGGTAACTTGCGAGCAGGTCCATGCCGCGCTCGACGGGATTCTGGGTCTCTCGTCCAACCAGGTGTCTGTCCACGAATTTCAGTCGGCGGACTTCTTGCCGTCGTTCGCTGCCGAGGAGGGCAAGAACCGGGTGATGTCGAGGCTGTTCTTGCAGTGCGACGACTTCACATTATTCTTTCGTCCATGGAGCAGGTTCGATCAAGCCACCAAGGGCTGCCTTGGCAAGAAGGTGAGTCTTGTCTTGGAAGGGGTCCCGCCGCATGCCTGGGCGGTTGAGATAGTAGAGGACCTCATCGGCATCGCCTGCCTGGTCGGGGATTTCGCGCTGGAATCCAGCTCGAGGGAAGATCTGGCGGTGCTCAAGCTTACGGCATGGACGGCGGAGCTCCCTTCGATCCCAACGGCTCGCACACTTGTCATCCCGGAGCCGGCCGGCCTTGGGGACCGCACGCCTTCGTCGTCCTCGTCCTCGGGCTCGCTCAGCCCCCGCAGCGCAACTTCGGTGGCGGACAACAATGAGGTGGAGACCTTGAAGTACCACGTCCTCATTCACCTTGACGGCTTGGAGAAGGTTCTGAGACCGGAGAGGCCGGCAGCCGCCGTCCCCCTGAGAGAAGAGGCTGGCGGAGTGCGGACGACCTTGGAGCTTCCGACGGCCGGCAATGGCGTCAGCTTCCATGGACAAGGGGGTACGGGACTCTCGCGTCGATGTGAGTGGGCCCACAGAACGTGGGTGGGGTTCGCGAGCGGTTGCACTCGGTGGCCCTCCCGGTGCGGATTGGAGGCTCCCGCCAATGACGACGCACCAAGTGGAAAGTGCGCCAGGGCCCTCTGACCGTGGTGGGGGGCGCTTGGAGCCTCGCCCAATCCATGCGAGCCAGCTGGCGTTTCCAGGCAGTTCGGCACGGAACGCTAGCTCGTTTCCGCCACTGCGGTCAAGGCAGAGAGATAGAGGGGGGGCCACCACCTGCAAAAGAGGCATCTCAACCTGCTCAGCTTTGTCCGGACGCATCGGTGGCCACCTTCCGTTCTGATAAAGTCCCTGGAAAAAGCATGGTGGGGCCAGGTGCAGATCCCAGTAGTAGACCAGTTCAAATCGCACCGTGTGTGGCTGGGAATGGTTTGGACAATGTGCGCGGGAAGAACGTGGTGGGCGCATGCGCAGCTACGGCTGTTCGCCACGTGGAGCTGAGGAGTTGGCGTTCTCACCCCCTGGTGCAACTGCCATGGAGGTGGGCCCGGATGGTGGAGACGTGCTCATGTTTGTTGCGCCACAGAGGAGGGATCCCGAGGATGATTTTCCCGTTGGCCTCGCTTCGCGCGCCTGTGCTCCGTTTTTAGTGGGCGCTACCGCCACGTTGGCGGGCCCCACACGCGTTTCGACAGTGGCGCCATAGAGGAGGATGCCCGAGGAGGATCTTCACGTGGGTCTCGCACCGGGCACTTGTGCTCCGTTTTTGGTGGGTGCAACCGCTACGGTGGCGGGCCCCACTAGCATTTCGGTGGCGGTTTTTTATCTAGACACATACACGACAGAGAAGGCGAGACCCATGGCATATTCTGTGGCGAGTTCCTCTAGTGCCTGCTCCATGTAACGCCCGGGGATTTCCCCCAACTAGAACTTGTTTGTTTGTTTCCTTTTGTGCATCTCATGGCATCCTTCAATTAAATCACCTTGCTTGTTTTCTCAAGAACTCAAACTATTATTTTGGGCATTTCTTTTGTTTTGTAATTAATAAAATCACCTCTATCTCTCTTTTCTATTTGTTTTTATTTTTTAATTGGAAAAAAAAAACTTCTGTTGAGGGAGGCAACCGAACTGGGCCATCTAAGGCCCAGCCGGCCACCCCACCTCACGCACCAAACCCTAACGCACACCTAGACAACGCACGCACCCAACACACCCACGCACACAACTCACACCAGAACCCAACCGCACCCAACACCATACACAACGCACACACGCACGCAACACACACAGCACCACGCACGGAAGAGAAAGAAAAAAAAGGGGGATCGATCGAAGCCCCCCACGCGATGCCTGCGTCTCCTCCTCGTCACCGAACCCCGCCGCCAGAGCTCGAGCTCCTCTCCCCGCCTCCCGCCGGCGAGCGGCGCGCCGCCCCTTCCCTCTTCCTCGCTGTCCTCCGGCGCCTCCTTCCCCATCTCCTCCCTTTCCCCAAGCTCCGACCACCTCCACCTCGCCCAAGTCCGGCCGCCCTCCCCGCACAGGAGCCGCCGCCGCCCAATCCCCTCGTCCTCCTCTGCTCCTGCCGGACGGCCGAGCCCTGCTTCTCTCCGGCCGCCCTCCTCCCGCGGCCCCTCCTCTCCGGCCGCCTCCGAGCTCGTCGCCGCCAAGACCAGCACGCCTCCATGGCATGGAGCCCGAGCTCCTGCACTTCTCCTTCACCTCCCCCGTCGTGCTCCTCGGTGCTTCTCCTCCGTTCTCCTCCCACGCGAGAACATGCGCAGAGGCAGAGCACTGTGCACGCTCTCCTTGTCTCCCCACTCCCACCTCCATCTAACGGGAGGCGACCCCGTTCTCTCCGTCCTCCTCCGCCTTCGCTCTACTGGATTGATCCGGGATTCCGGGTCGATCTCTTCTGCCGGCGACGACGAACCCTAGCTTGCTCGTACCACTTCTAATTACCAACCGTGAGGCCGTCGCCGCGGGCCTCCACGCTAGACCTGCCCCTGCAGCCCCCTGCGCCGTCGCCGGGGCTGTCGAGGGAGACGCCGAGGATGCTGCTCCCGCGTCGGCACCTCTCCCTTTGCGCTGCGTGCGAACCCGCCGAGGACTGCCCCGTCTGCGCGGCCACCAAGGACGCGTCGCTCCATGTCTTCCTCTCGAGCCCCTGCTTGAATAGGACGCCATGGTCTCCTCCTCTCTTGCTCACTGGCGGTGGCCTGGTGGTGTTGCTGCATGTTGCGGTAATGCTACTGTCACCGACGGGACGACGGTGATGCCGTCACCGTTTTGGTGTGGCCGAGGCCTTCGTGCCCGTGTGTTTGTGACCGTGGCACCGCCAATATCCACACCGACCCAAGTACTCCATCGCCAATGCACGAACCATCGACAAGATCTTCTTCGACAATGTACCGCTACATCGAGCTACATCGAACCGCGAACGACCACTATCTCCACCGTGTCCGTTTTGCGTTGGCCGCCTTCGTGCGCGCCCGAAGACCGAGACCACCAAGATCGCCATCAACCCCGAAGATGATGTTGCCGCGGTTCGCCCACGACTACATCGACCCCGGACGTGAACGACTACTTCCTCTATGGTTCAAAGATCCCGGCTTCGACTACGTCGACGACGATGAACGTGTGGTTTGAGAACGAACGCCTACTTCCTCTTCGGACCTCGATGAAAAGATCGACAACGACCACCGATGACGTGAACGACTACCTCGGCTACGGAACGAGAACGACTACTTCCACTACTTCCTCTACGTCCCGAAGTTTCCGGCGTTGACCCCGGCGATCCTCTTTCCAACGTGCGAACCCAAACCCCAACCCTATAACCTATATGCCTATTTTCTAAATGTCATCTATATCGTGCATATTAAATCATTCATGTGTTGCATTGCATTTTGTGGGTGCGGGTAATAATAATATCACCTAATAACTAAATATGGAATGTGTTGGGGTATTTAATTCAATTGTTGCCCTATTCCATTTAATATTGCTTAACTCACCTATTTACTGTTATCCATGTTAAACAACATTTAAATTGATGGATAGATAAACAACTTGAACCAATTCCTATTTCTCCGGACTCCGGTTCCGATTAAATTGCTTAAGTTGTTTTTCCCCGTTGCATCTTGCCATGTCATGCATATAAAATAGGATCATGCTGGATCTTTTGCCGTAGTAGTAATTGTTGCATTCCGTTGTTTGTTTGAGGTTCGTTGCTTCTTCCCGGATAGGACGTTGAGATGATGTGAGCAACGACAAGTTCTGCTACCTTGCGGGATCTCAGGCAAGTATACTCACTTGCTGCCAACTGGCTGCCTTTCATCACTTGTTACCGATGCTTTCCGCTATTCTTATTCTACCATGTTGATACGATGCTTGTGTCTCGATCCCATTATATTGTTTACCTTGCAGCCATGATATAGCCTTCCTTCCACTTCCTATTAACTGTTGTTTGTTTACCCTGTTGGCCCTCGTGTCGTAGTTGCATGCTTAGGTTTGTTTGTGCTCGAGTCTTGTTATCCTTTGTCGTATCACCTGTTTAGTTGATAGCTGGGTTTCAATTCAATCAACAACATGTTAATGTTTTTGGGTAATAATAATTTGATGGTAAGGCACCGGCAGGAGGCCCGGGTTAGGGTTTTGGAGCCGGCTGGTGTCGAAACTAGGAAAAGAGTCTTGTCTACTGATCCATGATGAGCGTGCTCACCGCATCCGGGTGGTAGTATGGGACCCCCCTCGACTTAGACCAGATCTGCAGCTTGTCCGAAGAGCCACACTTAGTTCGGGTGTTCCATTTGCTCCTTTGCATAATGGGTTGGCCCCCCTTGGTTACTGATGATGATGATGATGCATATAGGGCGAGGCCTGTAGTGCCGGGGTGTTGTGTCCTGCGGGAGTTTTGCACACCTGCGCTGAGTATTCGGCTGCGTGGCTGGGACCTTATAGCTCCGTGGCTCTGAGGATGGGTTGTAGAGATGGTTTGGGTCGTGTCAAGCCAACCTGAGTTTTAGTTGGTGGCTTGAGTGTGTACGGGTACTGGAGCACACCCTGCAGGGATAAATCTTCTCGAGAAGCCGTGTTTTTCGCGGTTATGGATTACTTGGTGAAAGTACTGGCTAACAAGTACTCAGACAACTTACACCTAACTATAACAACTTGACTAGTAATAGGCATATTGTCACAATAACCTGAACTTCACCCTAATCAACAGTGTGAGTTATCCTTGGGTTGCTTCCTTAGTAGGGGGTAACATTGGATGGGTTCGTTTGGTGAGTAGTTATAGTTGGTTCCGCTACGCTATCTTATCCCCCTCTTTTAGCCGGATGTTGTAGTGAGTTTCTGTAGTTGGTTAGTGCAGCCAGCTGTCGCTTATTTGCAATAACCCCTTCCTTCCGTTGATCCCAAAGTATTTGTATCTTGTGATGACTGGCTACGCCGGTATCTTGTGAGTATGGTTTATCCACTTGCCAGTACTTAACCGTCCTGACCCACGAATCTCTTTCGTGGCTGCAAATTCCAACTTGCATTCAAACAGGTTTGAAGTCTGACGATGTTAGCCTGGGAATCCCTCCGTCTTGGCCTGGGCAGGGATTGGACGCTCTCGGTTATCTTCAGGACTCTTAGTCCAATTTGTATCTTGTCCGTAGACGGACGTTTGTTTCTTCCGCTGTTATTTGGATCTTTGTATTGTATCAGTTGTATCCTTGACTCGTTTGAGTCATCTTGTATCTATCTGTTTCTGTTGTAATTGTGGAATATTCGTGAACTGTTGTAATGTTATCATAAGTGGCAACCTGGAATCGGTTATTATGCGGATTTGGCGGGAATGCTGAAATCTGCATAGTGCCCGATCTCGGGGCGTCACAAAATGGTATCAGAGCCTTGGTTCCGATTCCCGAGATTGTTTCGATACGAATGGTTATCGAAGCAACGGGTCCGCAAAGCCTGTAGGTTAACCTCGCTAACGGTCGTTGTTTCTAGAATGTCAAAAACTATTTCTGCTAAGCTATTTTGGAAACATCTCAATAGGATTCTTGTTTTCTCCTTATCTCTATTGTATTTCCCCTCCCATCTTATTTGTTTCGGAGTCTCCCCCTCTTGTCTATCTTTCAAAGTTTTAGGATCCTACGTGGGTGGACGTTTTCTGAGCCTTTAACCTAATAGGTTCGATCATCGGAAGATTCCTGGTGGAAGAACATCGTCATCAGCCCGAGCAAGATTCCCTTGTTAGTGGTGTCGACAATCCCTTGTTAGTGGTGTCGAGGAGATCAATTGGAAGCATCGATAGTCGAACTTCTTTCCCCTCCCGGGTTAGCAGGTGGATTGCGAGGGTGCAATCCCTTGTTAGTGGTGTCGTCTGTAACGCCCGGGGATTTCCCCCAACTAGAACTTGTTTGTTTGTTTCCTTTTGTGCATCTCATGGCATCCTTCAATTAAATCACCTTGCTTGTTTTCTCAAGAACTCAAACTATTATTTTGGGCATTTCTTTTGTTTTGTAATTAATAAAATCACCTCTATCTCTCTTTTCTATTTGTTTTTATTTTTTAATTGGAAAAAAAAAACTTTTGTTGAGGGAGGCAACCGAACTGGGCCATCTAAGGCCCAGCCGGCCACCCCACCTCACGCACCAAACCCTAACGCACACCTAGACAACGCACGCACCCAACACACCCACGCACACAACTCACACCAGAACCCAACCGCACCCAACACCATACACAACGCACACACGCACGCAACACACACAGCACCACGCACGGAAGAGAAAGAAAAAAAAGGGGGATCGATCGAAGCCCCCCACGCGATGCCTGCGTCTCCTCCTCGTCACCGAACCCCGCCGCCAGAGCTCGAGCTCCTCTCCCCGCCTCCCGCCGGCGAGCGGCGCGCCGCCCCTTCCCTCTTCCTCGCTGTCCTCCGGCGCCTCCTTCCCCATCTCCTCCCTTTCCCCAAGCTCCGACCACCTCCACCTCGCCCAAGTCCGGCCGCCCTCCCCGCACAGGAGCCGCCGCCGCCCAATCCCCTCGTCCTCCTCTGCTCCTGCCGGACGGCCGAGCCCTGCTTCTCTCCGGCCGCCCTCCTCCCGCGGCCCCTCCTCTCCGGCCGCCTCCGAGCTCGTCGCCGCCAAGACCAGCACGCCTCCATGGCATGGAGCCCGAGCTCCTGCACTTCTCCTTCACCTCCCCCGTCGTGCTCCTCGGTGTTTCTCCTCCGTTCTCCTCCCACGCGAGAACATGCGCAGAGGCAGAGCACTGAGCACGCTCTCCTTGTCTCCCCACTCCCACCTCCATCTAACGGGAGGCGACCCCGTTCTCTCCGTCCTCCTCCGCCTTCGCTCTACTGGATTGATCCGGGATTCCGGGTCGATCTCTTCTGCCGGCCACGACGAACCCTAGCTTGCTCGTACCACTTCTAATTCCCAACCGTGAGGCCGTCGCCGCGGGCCTCCACGCTAGACCTGCCCCTGCAGCCCCCTGCGCCGTCGCCGGGGCTGTCGAGGGAGACGCCGAGGATGCTGCTCCCGCGTCGGCACCTCTCCCTTTGCGCTGCGTGCGAACCCGCCGAGGACTGCCCCGTCTGCGCGGCCACCAAGGACGCGTCGCTCCATGTCTTCCTCTCGAGCCCCTGCTTGAATAGGACGCCATGGTCTCCTCCTCTCTTGCTCACTGGCGGTGGCCTGGTGGTGTTGCTGCATGTTGCGGTAATGCTACTGTCACCGACGGGACGACGGTGATGCCGTCACCGTTTTGGTGTGGCCGAGGCCTTCGTGCCCGTGTGTTTGTGACCGTGGCACCGCCAAGATCCACACCGACCCAAGTACTCCATCGCCAATGCACGAACCATCGACAAGATCTTCTTCGACAATGTACCGCTACATCGAGCTACATCGAACCGCGAACGACCACTATCTCCACCGTGTCCGTTTTGCGTTGGCCGCCTTCGTGCGCGCCCGAAGACCGAGACCACCAAGATCGCCATCAACCCCGAAGATGATGTTGCCGCGGTTCGCCCACGACTACATCGACCCCGGACGTGAACGACTACTTCCTCTATGGTTCAAAGATCCCGGCTTCGACTACGTCGACGACGATGAACGTGTGGTTTGAGAACGAACGCCTACTTCCTCTTCGGACCTCGATGAAAAGATCGACAACGACCACCGATGACGTGAACGACTACCTCGGCTACGGAACGAGAACGACTACTTCCACTACTTCCTCTACGTCCCGAAGTTTCCGGCGTTGACCCCGGCGATCCTCTTTCCAACGTGCGAACCCAAACCCCAACCCTATAACCTATATGCCTATTTTCTAAATGTCATCTATATCGTGCATATTAAATCATTCATGTGTTGCATTGCATTTTGTGGGTGCGGGTAATAATAATATCACCTAATAACTAAATATGGAATGTGTTGGGGTATTTAATTCAATTGTTGCCCTATTCCATTTAATATTGCTTAACTCACCTATTTACTGTTATCCATGTTAAACAACATTTAAATTGATGGATAGATAAACAACTTGAACCAATTCCTATTTCTCCGGACTCCGGTTCCGATTAAATTGCTTAAGTTGTTTTTCCCCGTTGCATCTTGCCATGTCATGCATATAAAATAGGATCATGCTGGATCTTTTGCCGTAGTAGTAATTGTTGCATTCCGTTGTTTGTTTGAGGTTCGTTGCTTCTTCCCGGATAGGACGTTGAGATGATGTGAGCAACGACAAGTTCTGCTACCTTGCGGGATCTCAGGCAAGTATACTCACTTGCTGCCAACTGGCTGCCTTTCATCACTTGTTACCGATGCTTTCCGCTATTCTTATTCTACCCTGTTGATACGATGCTTGTGTCTCGATCCCATTATATTGTTTACCTTGCAGCCATGATATAGCCTTCGTTCCACTTCCTATTAACTGTTGTTTGTTTACCCTGTTGGCCCTCGTGTCGTAGTTGCATCCTTAGGTTTGTTTGTGCTCGAGTCTTGTTATCCTTTGTCGTATCACCTGTTTAGTTTATAGTTGGGTTTCAATTCAATCAACAACATGTTAATGTTTTTGGGTAATAATAATTTGATGGTAAGGCACCGGCAGGAGGCCCGGGTTAGGGTTTTGGAGCCGGCTGGTGTCGAAACTAGGAAAAGAGTCTTGTCTACTGATCCATGATGAGCGTGCTCACCGCATCCGGGTGGTAGTATGGGACCCCCCTCGACTTAGACCAGATCTGCAGCTTGTCCGAAGAGCCACACTTAGTTCGGGTGTTCCATTTTCTCCTTTGCATAATGGGTTGGCCCCCCTTGATTACTGATGATGATGATGATGCATATAGGGCGAGGCCTGTAGTGCCGGGGTGTTGTGTCCTGCGGGAGTTTTGCACACCTGCGCTGAGTATTCGGCTGCGTGGCTGGGACCTTATAGCTCCGTGGCTCTGAGGATGGGTTGTAGAGATGGTTTGGGTCGTGTCAAGCCAACCTGAGTTTTAGTTGGTGGCTTGAGTGTGTACGGGTACTGGAGCACACCCTGCAGGGATAAATCTTCTCGAGAAGCCGTGTTTTCCGCGGTTATGGATTACTTGGTGAAAGTACTGGCTAACAAGTACTCAGACAACTTACACCTAACTATAACAACTTGACTAGTAATAGGCATATTGTCACAATAACCTGAACTTCACCCTAATCAACAGTGTGAGTTATCCTTGGGTTGCTTCCTTAGTAGGGGGTAACATTGGATGGGTTCGTTTGGTGAGTAGTTATAGTTGGTTCCGCTACGCTATCTTATCCCCCTCTTTTAGCCGGATGTTGTAGTGAGTTTCTGTAGTTGGTTAGTGCAGCCAGCTGTCGCTTATTTGCAATAACCCCTTCCTTCCGTTGATCCCAAAGTATTTGTATCTTGTGATGACTAGCTACGCCGGTATCTTGTGAGTATGGTTTATCCACTTGCCAGTACTTAACCGTACTGACCCACGAATCTCTTTCATGGCTGCAAATTCCAACTTGCAGTCAAACAGGTTTGAAGTCTGACGACGTTAGCCTGGGAATCCCTCCGGCTTGGCCTGGGCAGGGATTGGACGCTCTCGGTTATCTTCAGGACTCTTAGTCCAATTTGTATCTTGTCCGTAGCCGGACGTTTGTTTCTTCCGCTGTTATTTGGATCTTTGTATTGTATCAGTTGTATCCTTGACTCGTTTGAGTCATCTTGTATCTATCTGTTTCTGTTGTAATTGTGGAATATTCGTGAACTGTTGTAATGTTATCATAAGTGGCAACCTGGAATCGGTTATTATGCGGATTTGGCGGGAATGCTGAAATCTGCATAGTGCCCGATCTCGGGGCGTCACAAAATGGTATCAGAGCCTTGGTTCCGATTCCCGAGATTGTTTCGATACGAATGGTTATCGAAGCAACGGGTCCGCAAAGCCTGTAGGTTAACCTCGCTAACGGTCGTTGTTTCTAGAATGTCAAAAACTATTTCTGCTAAGCTATTTTGGAAACGGGTCCGCAGAAGAGTACTTTGAGGTATCACTTTCGACACATGCTGATTCTGAGAACAATGTGTTGGGTCCGGTTGATCTGGGTGGAGATAACGAGGCAGTTTCCAGGGATCCTTTTTTCACCATCCGTGAGTCGCCACCCCTAGAGCTACAACAATTCAGTAGATTGAAGTCGTTATGTGCAAACATACTAAAAAAATTGGCGCCCCCACTCCTAAGAGAAGTTGAGACATCGCGGCTGGATCTGGTCCCATGTACTCCGCGTAGGCACACCCGCAGCTCTAGCATGCCTTGCCCAGCAAGCAAACCGCTCAAAAAAGCGTCTGCGGCGGAGCATGTCCTCCTTAAGGCCCTTGGAGTAGTTCCAGATAACATGGTGGTGGATGAAGCTGCGCTGCAGTAGTTCAGGGACCTCTTTGATTCACCAATGAAGGATGAGCACCTACGTGTGGTGGCTTCGATCTTTGGCAAGAGTTGCCGCCTCTTGGGATGTTGCAGGAGCTGAGCACCCCAGTAGTTTGTGTGCACTGATTGGGTTAGGCTTAGTTCAGGAGTGGAGTTTTTAGATGTCATTTTTATGGATTTGAACATTGACATCTTGAGTTGGAATCCTCGTGGTTTAAATGAGCCAGCTAAGGAAAATGCTGTGAGGGAATTTGTGGAGTCCTTGGAGGTCAATTTAGTCTGTCTTCGGGAAACTAAATTGCAAACTGTCGATCGCTTTGTAATCCTCCAATGCTTTGGACAGAAGTTTGATGGGTTTGAGTACCTCCCGGCAATCGAAACTAGGGGAGGTGTGATTGTTTCTTGGGACACGACAGTTCTCAGTTTTACCCACGTCAGCAAAGATTCCTACATGCTGAGTGAGGAGATGACTACTAAAGAAAATAAGAGTTGGTGGATGTCAGTAGTGTATGCTCCACAGTCAGATGGAGATAAGATCCTTTTCCTTCAGGAGCTCACGGAGAGACAATCACTTTTCCCTGGCCCTTGGATCATTGTTGGTGACTTTAACATGATCCTCTCGGCTGCTGAGAAAAACAATGCAAACCTGAACAGAAACATGATGAGTCATTTCAGGAATTTCGTGAATTCGCACGAGCTACATGACATATACCTGCATGGCAGACTGTTCACCTGGACTAACAAGAGGGCGACTCCAACCATGACAAGAACTGATAAAGCCCTTGCCTCAGTTGATTAGGGGATCCTTTATCCCGACTGTACTCTGCAGGCTATTTCCAGTAACGTTTCGGACCATACCCCCCTTCACCTCTCATTGAGTGCTGCTGTCAAACCCAAACGGAGATTTAGATTTGAGATGTTTTGGCTGAAGCTTGAGGGTTTTGAGGAGACCGTGAAGGAAGGTTGGGTGTGCGACAATGCGATTGTGGATCCTTTCAAACGTCTAGACGCTCTCTTCCGGAATTTAGCTGCTCACCTCCAGTCGTGGAGGCAACGCAAGGTGGGGAACATCAAGATCCAGCTGGCCATTGCAAATAGTATCATTTTTCATTTGGAGAAAGCACATGATAGGAGGCAACTGCCTGCAGGAGAGATATGGCTTTGGCGTATGCTCAAACTGGCGATCCTTGGTCTCGCATCCCTTGAGCGCACTATGGCTAGACAGAGATCCAGGATGAGATGGCTAAAAGAGAAGATGCTAACACCAGATTATTCCATGCGGTGGCAAATGGAAGAAGAGCAAAGAGCTTCATTCCGACAGTCAGAGTTGAAGGGAGGCTAGTTACGGACCAAGCTGAGAAAGTGGAAGCATTCTTCCAAGATTTCCAAAACTTGTTGGGGAAATTACAGACAAGGGAGCATTCTCTGGACCTTGACTTCATTGGTGTGCTTACTAAAAAACTTGCAGGAGGGTTTGTTCAAAGAGGAAGAGGTTTGAGCCACCATCAAAGAATTACCTCCGGACAGAGCACCAGGGCCGGATGGTTTTGTTGGAGCTTTTTATCACAAAGCTTGGCCCATAATAAAAGCCGACATTATGGCTGGTATCCAAAAGTTAGCAGTTGGAGATGGTCGGGGTTTCTCCAAGCTTAATAGAGCCCTCATCACACTGATCCCCAAAAACATGATGCTTTAGACACGGGGGACTTTAGACCCATCAGTCTAGTACACAACTTCTCTAAACTGTTCTCCAAGTTACTGGCCAACCGCTTGAGGACTAATCTAGGAGAGCTAGTGAGTACAAATCAGCCAGCCTTTAGCAAAGGCAGGAGTCTGCATGATAATTTCATGCTCGTAAGACAGCTGGCTCGTAAGATCAATACAAGGAGGGAGAAAGGAGTTTTACTGAAGATAGATATCTCGAAGGCCTTCGATACACTGTCTTGGGCCTTCCTGTTGGAGGTTCTTAGACAGAAAGGCTTCAGTGACTGGTGGTGCAGAATGATTGCAATCCTGCTCCAAACTGCAAGCACAAAGGTGATTGTTAATGGGGTGCCCGGTAGGCGGATCACCCATGTGAGGGGGTTTGAGACAAGGGGGCCCTATTTCCCCCATGTTATGCGTTCTGGTCATGGGGGTTTTGTCTATCACCATAGCAAAGGCAGTGGAGGAAGGTCTTTTCTCCTCGTTGGCTCGTTGTACCGCAACACAAAGGCTCTCTGTCTATGCGGATGACGTGGTTCTCTTTGCTAGACCTACAGAGTCGGAGCTGACTGTGATCCAGAGTATCTTACAGTTGTTCGGAGAGGCCTCTGGGCTTAGAGTCAATTACACAAAAATTTCAGCAACTCTCATCCGAGGAGAGGAGGGAGATGACGAGAGGGTCGCACAAGTTCTGGGCTGCAGTATCACCAAATTCCCTATAAAAAATCTTGGGATGCAATTGGCATTACGTCCACTAACCAAGGACGAATGGCAGCCCCTTTTGGATCAAGTGCTGAGATGCGTACCTTCATGGCAGAGCGGGATGATCCAGAGATCAGGCAGACTGACCTTAGTTAAGTCAGTAATAGCAGCTAGGCCAGTACACCAACTTTTGGTGGCAGAAGCACTCTTTTGGTTGCTAGAGGAGATCAATAAATGGATGCGTGGACTCCTTTGGGCCGGTTCGGAGCACGCGAGAGGTGGACAATGCCTCGTTGCCTGGGAGACTGTCTGCAAGCCTTACTGTTTTGGGGGGCTAGGAATAAAAAACCTAGAGACGCACGGGCTGGCCTTACGAGTTAGATGGGAGTGGCTGAGGAGGACTGGCCATTCTAGGCCCGGGAGCGGGCTGCTCATGCTGAAGGACACACTTGCTGCAGACGTGTTCAACAGTCTTGTTCGTATCAAAGTGGGGGATGGCAAGATGACACTTTTTTGGAAGGACAGATGGATTGGAGGTATGGTAATCCAGGATTTAGATCCCCTTCTGCGAGCTGTGGTGATTGCTAGAACCGCCAACATGAGAACAGTGGAGGAAGCTCTGAGGGATAACCGTTGGACTTCGGATGTTAGGGGAGTGTGGTCCGATGCAATGCGCTCCCAAGGCGTAAGGCTATGGTTAGCCATCCAGTAGATGCCACGAGATGATACCAAAGAGGACGAGTTTGAGTGGCCGGCAACGGCTTCTGGGAGATACTCTGCGAGCTCCACCTACAAGGCTTTGTTGCAGGGGCAAATACGCCTCCCCTTAGCAAATGGAGTTTGGAAATGCTGGGCACCAGTGAAGTGCAAAATCTTCCTTTGGCTAGCACTCCAGTACAAGATTTGGACCTCAGATAGAAGAGCAAGGCATGGACTGCAGGACCATCCGGAGGTTTGCAAGATGTGTCTGCAAGAGATTTATATGGCGGACCACATCCTTGTTCACTGTGTCTTCACCAAATAGGTGTGGTGGAGATGCGTGAGTCGTCTGAGTGTCTAGATTCTTATGCCATCTGCTTTAGACACGCTAGAAAACTGGTAGCTCACAGTCAGAGCGATATTCAGAGACAAACAGAAGAAACAAGTATACTCTCTCTTTATTTTGGTTACTTGGATGGCTTGGAAACAACACAACGCCAGGGTTTTCCAAAACGTAAACCAGATTTACAACGAGGAGGTTTTAGCACAACATGTTCTGGAAGAGTTGAAGCGCTGGGCCCAGACAGGAGAAGGAGTTGGAGCACTTCTTCGAGAATAGTTACTTACGAGTGGGGTGGAGTGTGTACGACAGCTTCGTTGCTTGTAACGATAGCTGTCGGCTTTCCTTGTACAATTTTCTCCTTCTATAAAAATCAGCTATGCAATTGCATACCCTCGAAAAAAAAACTTGAGATCTTATGATAACTTATAAGTCTTAATAATATTGTTTGTGCTTCGGTATCATATGTGAGGCAGAATGCATATTTGAAACAAAGGTTGAATTTGAAGCAATATTTGAATTTGGAACAAAATTATAATTTGAGCCAAAGTTGAAGTTGTACAAAAATTTCAAGTCTGTTGCTGTTTAGTACTTGTTTGAGCTAAATTTGAACTTTCACCAACATTTGAACCCCAATATTTGAAGGTGATCAATCCGAAGGAGAAACGTGCTACAAATGAGCTCTGAATCTAGGGTAAACAGTCTCATTTGTAATCAAGATTTTTTTTAGCTTCTCTAAATGAGCCAATATTTTTTAGGTGACACATATTCCATCTAAATAGTGTCCAATCAAAGTCTCACTATTTATTGAATTAATTTCCATATTATTTATTTAGTTATTGAAAAATTGGTTTTAATTGAAAACCACCTAAACACACGTTTGAGATATGAAAATGTAAAAGTAAGGTCATAACCGTCTTATTCACTGCAAAAGGAAGCTTTGGTGATTTTTTTGATTTTTTTGAATTTTTAAAACCAAAACCCTACTTTACTCTCCATCGAACTCTGAACATGTGTATACACGATTGCTCATTTATGAGAAGTCGTTTCATGAAAATGTCTTGACACCGAGTGTATTTTTTTTCTCATAACCATATCACATATGACTGCTATGTGAGCTTGTCGTGCATTTTTTTTTTGATTTTTTTGAATTAGTTATGGTCATTTGAACCTGATTTTCATGGCTCACTTGTGAAATGGATTTTTCTTGAAAATGTTACTATAACATGTTTATATTTTTCTAGTAATTATATCTTATAAGCTGACAAACTATGCTTCGTTTCCATTTTTTGATTTTTCTTGAATTAGTTATGATCATTTGAAGTTCTGTCATACCCTAATAACCCCAAAACCCCGATAACCTTGTAACCCCGAAAGCCTAGCGCCTAACGTCAGCCATCCGATCATACCCTACCGCCAATGCCAGCCGTAAGATCTGACCTTCTAGAAGGAATTCTGGGAACAGGCCCGCGCGCCGTCTCCGCACCGTTGGATGGCGTCAATGGTTGAAATCAGACTTCAGTCTTCTAGAAGGGAGGGCGATCCGCAGGAGGCTGGTTCTAAATCCTGATTGGTCGCACCGTTGTATTCCACTGACACATCAACACAGTCACACAACAGCCCGTGCCCTCCTCCACCCATCGACATAGTCACACAACATCCCGTGCTCGCATCCCCTTTGGATCTCGGCGACGGAGCAATTCTTCTTCCTCTCCGGGAAAATGTCGACCTCCACTTCATCCTCCCGCCCCTCGTGGCCTACGTATGGTTCAAGTCCGATGCAGCGGTGTCCGGACTGCCCACGCACCTTGCCACTAAAGCGGTGGACTTCGAAGGAGGAAAAAAGTGGCAAATTTGGGCGCGAGTTCGTCAGATGCGAGAGCAGGACGGAGGGGCAGGTAGATCTTGGTTCCTCTCGCATCCTTTAGCTCTGGATTATTCGTTTCTAGATCTGAGTTCTCTTCTTGCATCCACGGAGTTGGGATTTATGCTTCATTATTTCGTTTCCAGATCGTGAAAAAATGCAATCATTTCGAGTGGATGGATGAGTATGTGGAGAGGCTTCAAAGGGAGGGCTTGATTGATTTAAAGGGGGCTCCAACCCTCGAGCTCAATCTGCCTCCATCTGTGAAGAACATGGGGAATGCAGAGTTGAAGGGTGCTCCGACAGTGGGGGATGCAGATCTGAAGGGTGAATTGAAGAAGACAAACAAGAACTTGAAGCAGATGATTCAAGTGATGGAGCAAGCAAATATGATAGCTTTAGGCTTTTATTTTTTGCATTGTTACTGTAGGATTTGTTTAGCTGCTGGTCAACCCTCGTTATAGATGTTGTGTACTGTTAACTGTCTATTAAGTCCATGTCATTAAACCTTAATGCGATGAATTTCAATGCGTATCTCTCAAGATCATCTAAGTTTGTTTGTTACCTAGTTTTTTAGCCGACCAGATGATAGTTAGCACTACTTGAGATCATCTCTTCTTTAGAGGAACAATCTCTTCCGTTCAGTTTAGCTTCAGTTTGGTTACACCGAGTTCTAGGAAAAATCCACAAACACGCGATGCTCTGATTTTTTTTCTTTCAGCGATTCAAAGAGATTTCATTTATTTGAGGTTTGATTGCCCACCCTATTTTATTTGCTGGAGGTGATAGTAAAATACGAATTGTTCACAAAATGCAAAGGGGTTTAAGAATGCCAAAAAAAGAAGGGAAAGAATATTATTTTTCTTTTTTTCCACAAGTTAGTTGTCATGCACGTGCAAAAAAATGAGTTATTTTTTCGACTAGTTTGATATGTAACCTTATTTAGTTCACAAATATGTTTTGATTTTCTGTCCTTATCTCAGCATACACAGAACTTGTTCATAAATTTTTCTTGCTTACTTTTTAGTTTGGGTTATTTTTGTTTTTCAGAAACTAGTGTAACTACTAGTTTATAAATTTGCTTCGCCGTGTACAACGCTAGCCTCTTGTAGACATGCATAGGAAAGAAAAGATCTTAGCGCCTCAGACTCAGACATGAAACTATTGTAACTGGCCGGATTTTAATCCCAACGTCTACTCTAAAAGGCCTAAACTTGGGGCAAACCATTTGGAAATAATATGAATACAGATAAAAAAGAACTCATCACACACCAACGATAAATAACTTAGATATGAGATTTTTAGATCCCTACATAGTATGGTACATAGTACGGGGAACACATGATATACATACTACGGATGACACACATGATATACATAGTACGGTACACAATAGGGATCCCTACATAATATGGGATTCTTAGATCCCTACATGGGATTCTTAGATCCTTGCCGCCGTACTCGTCGTCTTCACTGCTCCTCGAGACCGTCATCGCCGAGATAGTAGGGGAGGGTGTGCATGTAGTTTTCCTCGGGGAAGATGCTCTCCAAGTCGGTGTACATGTTGTTGGTGGTGTATGCAATGAACTCGCATCCACACCAGAACACGCGGCCGAGCAGGTAGTACGCATCAAACCTTTTTGTGAAGTAGGCGACGAGGCCTATCACCGGAGCATTAGAGTGGGCGCGGTGTTCCTGCAGACGGAACATAAATGGCGACCCCGCCGGGAGGTGGTTAAATCCCGCACGGAGGAAGCCACAGGAAAACACCGTATCCTCCCTCTAGCGTGAGAATGCCCAGACGTGCGGCGCGGTCTCAACGACCCTGCCGGGGGAGGGGGTAGCGGACCTCTGGCACGATGCGCGGGAAGCGGAAGGTGGGCGCGTTGAACTGCATCTTCACGTACGTCGAGTCATCAGTTGTGCTTTTGCTCTAGTTGGAGAGAAGAGAATGGAGAGGAGGCGGAGATTGACGATGTGGGGGAGGAGGTTACGAGACGTGGTTTAAGTAGCCAAGGGAGAGGAGGGGGTGGATGGAACCGCCGTTTTTTCACCTGCATCAAGGCGTTGCGGTTGTACCTTTTTTGCCTGTTTTCACATCATTCAGTCCGGTCGTGCCCCTATGCGTGGCTTGACGCGTGAAACGACGCGACAAATTTATCGAGCGTGCGATTGAATTAAGATGCAGGCGTTGTGACTAGGTGGCGACCGAATCACACCCGTGTGCGTGGCTAGGTTGCTAGGTGGATGTGTGCATCGCGTGCATGGCAGTTTTGCTACCGAATCGCGCATGTGCATGGCTAGGTGGCGGCTGAATCGCATCCTTTTAAACCGTGCATGCAAACTAGTCAACGCTGCGCTCATCAATGCCAACGTCGCGCGCATGCTTAGCAGGTTGAAACAATGACAAGCATAAATGCTGATCGCGCGCGTGGATATGCTAGCAGGCTGAATTTAATTATCAACAAACTCGGCCCGTTCTACGATGTATGAAGCATATAGTGGCCCAACAGACAATGCCACAGAAACGCAGCCGCACTTTTCCCACTTGTCAGGTTCAACGAACGACACAGTCCCACACGGCCCCACTAGCCAGAGTTAACGGAAGACACGTCAACGTTGGGTGTGAGCATTCGTGAGAGTTTCACCTAAGCAAATAAGGAAAAGTGAGTAAAACTTTCAAGCGTGGGGAAGAGTGAGCAGAACTAAGGAATCAGGGGCACATGAGTAATAATCCCTAAATTGTTTTTAGTAGATGACGAGGAAACGTTCTAAGTACTAAACTCAATGAACTACCTGGGTGCATTCGATGTTGAAAGGTGATAAATGTTGAGTGTCTACCTGGGGCCATTTCTATGGTTATTCACCCAGTATGTACACTTGTGGTATGCCACCCAGGAACAAAGAGATTGTGATGTCTTCCAAGTTTTAATTGCTTCCAGTGCAGCCTTTGGTCATATGGACTCTGTCTTGATCAACTAAGTTGAATGAACTCACCAGCGCTTGACAAGGAGATGTAGGGGTTATAGGTTTGGAACGGGTCAAGCCATACGATGGTGGAATTTTTTCTGAAAGATCTTGTCACGATCTTCTCCTTTCCTTATTGCACTCAGGGCGTACAGGATGTTTGGGTTCTGTCGTGGGATAATCACGGCAGACGTTACCGTGGGTAACTTGTCTTGGGGCAATTCGACTCTGGTGTTTGGGAGAGGGTTTAGCTCAAGGGAAACCATGGTGATACACGATCTGGTAGCTGGCAATCAAGTCGCCGAGTCTCCGATCTGAATATATTATCTCAACTCTCGTGTTACAAAGGATACTCGAATATCTCGCGATTGTATGATCCCTTGTCGATCTAACCCTAGGGGCCAGCTTATATAATATCCGGACCCCCTGGCTTACCGCCCAAGGCATACTCGGAATCCTACCCGGACACTGCTTACAAACCCTAAGTTTCCCTATCGGAACCCACAATCCGGGTTACGAGGCCTACACTCTGGGCCTTCTAGAAACTCCTTTTCCCTAAGCCGGATCTTGCGCAGCACCCTTTTGGGCCGAATTACACCTTGGCGTTAGCCTACCGGGTTATCATCCCTCCATCAGTAGTCCCCAGAATAGCTTGGGCTTCACGGGATCCTCCTTGAAGCGCATGCTATTCCCTGCAAAAATAACAAACATTCAAGTTCATAGAAGCCGGGTTAGGTTGCTTTGATAAACAGCTAGGCCTAACTCCACTGGTGGTCCATATAATAACCCGGCTTTCTATGAACCGGTTTATACTCTTCCGGGTCAATGCTCCGAAGGAAATGCAAGAGACCCGGCTTATTTCGTTCATTTATTGGTCCGGATATCGCGGAAGGGATTTGCTTCCTATCCTTTCCGGATATCACGCACGGGCACTTAATGCATATCCCAAAATTTCCGGACGGGTATTCCTTCCGAAAATTTTGGCTCCCGCTCACTTGACCTAGTTTTCCCCACCCGCACCTATAAATAGGTGCCCTAGGGGGGGGGGGTAACCTAGGCTCAACGTTCCATTTCTTCTCCATCTTCCTCACCGGTGCCATCTCGCTCGAGCTCGCAGCCGCGCCGCCACGGAGCCCACGGACGTGCCACCGGAGCCGAGCCACCGCCACTTGCGCTCGTCCACGGCTCGTACCGCGCCGCCGTCAGCTTCAGCCGCCGTGCCCTCGAGCTGCCCGCCGGGAGTTCCAAAGGGGCACACAGCTGCGCCATCTGCCGCCGTCGCGCCATCCTTCAATCCGCACCGATGAGCTTCCTATCTCCATTAATTTCAACTCCAAACTTTCCGTTCGATTTAGATTGGATCTAGGTTTGCCCGCGGGCTAGTTTCTTGCTCCATACCGAATTTGATTACTCAACTTCATCCTTGCTTGCTTAATCGCTCAATAATAGACCTAATTACACTCTTCTATTACTCGCAATCATAAATTTCTCCGCGAATTTCTCTGGAAATTTTCCAATCTAGACGTAGTCCGTCTAAGATTTTCGCAGTTGTTCTTCGATACCCGGACAATTCTCTATTTCCGGATCTTCTATTTTCACTAGTTAACCAGACAATCAACTCCTTTTCATAGTTGCTCATCGATACTTTAGATAACTCATAGCTTCCGTACTGCTTACTGATACTCGGATAACTCGTGGATTCCATACTGTTTACTGATACTCGGATAACTCGTGGATTCCATACTATTTATTGATACTATTTTCCGGGTCTTTGTTACTCATGTTTTGTACTCTTTGCCTTGTGTTCTGCAGACCGAACAAATGGCTCCAAAGAACAAAGGCAAACAGCCGGCAAAGCCAAGGTTAACCCAATCCATCTCCGCCAACTAGGCACGGTCTACCGTGACCCAGGCCAAGCTAGAGGAGCTCGCCGAGTCAGGCGTTCTCCCTCCTCAGAAGAAGATCCATTGGAGAGTACCGGGTGACGAGACCCGGCCTACCCCAAACCCCAACGAGGCAATCTTCTTCGTTGAGCACGTGATCCGGGGGTTTCGTCCCCCGGGTCACTCTTTTTTCCGTGAAGTCCTCAGCCACTACGGCCTCCGGGTATTCGACATAGGGCCTAACTCTATGTTGAACATAACCCATTTCATAGTCCTTTGTGAATCCTACTTGTGCATCCCACCAAATCTGGCTTTATTTATTGAACTATTCCAATGCAAACCGTGCCGCGAAAGCGGTGACGGGGCCCTCTTGGCCTGCGGCGGAGTTTCTATCCAACGCCGTAAAAATTCGCCTATGCCGACTCTAAGTCTTAACTCACATGTTAAGCATTGGCAGCAATCTTTCTTCTATTGCCGGGACACCTCCCCACCCGGCGAAAGGAAATTGCCGGGTTACTCGGAGGGTCTCCTTGACCTTTCCAACACTTTCAACGCCTTTGCCTCAGAGTCGGACAGAGAGTCCATTCAGCCCCTCCTAGCTAAGATAGCCGTCCTTTCCGCCCACAGTCTTCTTGGGCTCAACCTAGTTAAAACCTGGGTGGATTTCCAGATTCAACCCAACTCCATGCGCTCAAAGCTGATGTGCGAATACTCGGGACACGTCACGGACGCGCTCCGCTATTCCTCGAAGAATTATCCGGCTGGCGATACCAACAAGACCATCAAAAGCTTCCTAACCGAGAAGATGGAAGTGATCAAAAATATAGCCGGGTTAGCGCCGTTCACTCGGGACAACCCGGCTCCAGTGGTAAAATCCGACTCTTACTCACTTACTCTTGTACTTTTACTTGATACAACTACTAACTCTCACTTTTATGCCTTTATCTCAGGCCGATAATGCTTTCTGGAACATCGAGACCCCTCCCAACTCCGGGAACCCGGAGGAAGAAGAAGAACCGGCTGACACTGATGAAGGTATCACCCGGGTTTCAATCACCTTAACCTCTGTTACTTTGCTTTCCCATTTTTTCTCTTTTTCCGATTATGTATTTGTGCCTTTCAGGGATGGATGATAAGGATTACAAGGATGACCAGGGAGACCCGGAAGAAACTGAGAGCGATAAAAGCGAGGCTGAGCCGGAAGTTGAGGTCGGAGCCAAGAGGAAAACCCGGGGGGTCGTCTTCAAGGTTCCCTACTCTTCCATGTCCTCCAAACCCTATTATTTTGATAATATGCGCAAACTTAACCGGCAATTATCCAATTCGCCACACTTGAAGGATCCGCCTCCGACCAAGCGTAGGGTAACCCGGAATTCCCCGGGTGATGATCCCCTCAACCCGGGTATTCCCACGTCCCCAGCTCGCCGCACTGGTACTCCTCCATCTCATCCCTGCAAATCACCTCAAAGACACCCTTCCCCCAATCTTCCATTAGCCGGACAGTTCCGGGTCTCACTCTCGGATTCTGTAACAGCCTCATCCGCGTCCAGCAGCGAACTCCCGACGGATTTCGTGGTGAATGCCGGGTAAGTTACATTTCCGGCTAAGAGATATACTAGTCCTTTTGATAACCTTCAATTTTTGCTGCTAACCACTTCTCTTTTCTTTCCTTAGCGCCCAGGTCTCGATCAGTGACCCGGATAACATGGACACAGACAACCGGGAGACTGAAGGGCCGGTTGATGATATGGACGCCGCAACTGGCGGTGCTGGTGAAGAGAACCAAGAACAAGACCCCCTGACTGACTCGGCCCGGCAGGAAGCCGGGTCTCCCAAGCCATCTGAGGAAGCTGAGGACGACGACGTCGAGATGCTGGACACAAGGATGGGCACTCCCAATCCGGACACCCAGGCAACCCGTGTTTCGACCCCAAAGTCGGAGAAGGTTCGTCCTCCGAGTGATCAGGCCGCCGGCTCTTCCGGTACCAAGCACGAGGATATGACCTTTACCCAGATGCTTGACGCCCTGCACACCTTGAGGGCTGATGAAGAAAATGTCCTAGAAGCCTTGATAGCCAAACATGAGGTAAAACCGAGTAATATTGCCTGTATACTTGTCTAGTCCCCAAGTTCCGAGTGAACTTATTGATAATTTGCTTGGAACTTTCATAGTGTATCCAACTGATAGTTTGCTTTTATCCGGCTAACCCTTCCTTGTGTTTCCACGCAGGCCTTCGTAACCCACTCTGAGAAAGCATTGGCGAAGTCCACCAAACTCCTCGAAACGGAGGCGACTCTGCGTGAGTCGGCTGAAGCTGATGCCAAGAGGACAGGGAAACTTGCAAGGAAATATAGAAAGAGGGCTCATGCAGCAGAAGATGAACTGACCAAGATTTCTGTTCAGATCGCCGACACATATCGTGCTTTGACTGGTAACTATTCCTAACTTAATAACTATAACCCGGATTCTCATTCTGATAAATAGTCGGATTTTCTTACTTGAAGATTTTTTCTATTTTCTGCCGGTCCGGATGATGTAACTCCGGATGAAGATGATATCGCAAAGCTGAAACCATAAAGAGCACGATCCGGCAGCTCTATGCCGGAACCAAATGGATTCTTCAGGATCTGAAGTGGCCGGGTGTTGGGCATGGTAGCTTGAAGACACTGCTTGACGCGTGCTCCACTATCCCCGAGTGGATTGAGCACTGGAAACGCTCGTCCTGCCGGGTTGGAGTAACCCGGGGGCTTGCACTGGCTAAGGCATATTTTCCAAAACTTGAGCCGGCAAAGCTCGTAGGCGGGTTTCCAGAGTTCAACCATGACGGCTCCAGGTTCTCAGTAAAGAACTTCAAGGCTATTCAGAAGAAGGTTCGTCACCCGGCTAGCATAATTGCCGATAGTCTGGACGTCAGCTCGATTGTCCCACCATATGATGCTGATGATAAGGCAGTTAAGTCGGATCTTCCCAAGCCATATGACATGCCGGCACGATGGAAGGCGGAGGCTGCTCAGGCGAGGGAGGAAGCCGCGAAGAAGAAGGCCGAGGCCGATTCTGCGCCTGCTACCTCCACGCCGGTTGTTCCTCCTCCCGCACGGGCCGACACTACTGCTGACCCGGGTGCTGCTGCCACCAAGACCGCTGAAGGACAAGACAAGGAACAAGACCCGGCTGCCAAAGGCAAGGGCAAGATGGACGACTCAGCCCAAGAGGCCGAGTGAACTCTTTATCGGCAACCGTCTCAAGCACTTTATTCGGCCAATGGGCCTTTTTTTTAAAAACAATTATTCTCTTGATAGTGCGCCTGTGCACTTTATGATACTACTACCCTGGTTTGTAATACGTTTTAAGACCTTAATATATTTCGTGGCCCTTCTAGCCTTTTGCTTGAATTTGATATTTCTTGACTTTAAGCTTTTTCATCCCTGATTTTCCGACTTACTGCTATGGTTCCTTTTGTGAGACTCGGTTTCCGGGTCTCGTGGGTTTTGACTAGTGGACTTTTTTCTAAGTCCCCAAGACTCGGATTTTGGGTTTTTGAGCTGAATGGCAAGATAATTTGTTTCTGTTTTCAAATTCCCAAGTCCCCAAGGCCCGAAATTCCGAGTCTAGGGTGTTTGGGTCTTTCGAAAGGAACAAATTGTTACTGCTAAGCCCAAAACCTAGAGCCATTTCACATAGGATTTGAAGTTATGCTTAATATACCTTGAGTTTCCGGCTATTAACCTTGTACTCTGCATAACTTGTGGTTTAGATGACCCTTTTGACCTTCTTCTACTGTAAGCCGGCTTTCGCGTGGATAATCAATGTTGCTACAGTTGTACGAAGACAGGGTCAGGCAAGTCCCATTGGGCATCATGACTGATTGTAATCATACGCTAGCAAAGCAGGCCACTTAGTGCGAGTCACATCAAGCTTAAGCAAGAAAAGTCAAGAAAGTTTGGCTCCTTTGTCCGGTTATAAGCTTGCAGCCGTACTTATTACAAGTAATCGGCCCTTATAACTCAATGGCATCGTGGCCGGGTCTTTGAGTTTGCAACTGTGCTATTCAAGCAATCAGCCCCCAAGACCTAGATATATGCAATTTACTAGAAAAACTAATACTCTAAAGGCAATAAATAATACTTACCTGGAAGAAAAATAAGAGCACAACAGAAATATATAAAAAACTTGATAAAAACATAGGAAAGAGACAAGATACTTTTGAACCATCTCTTTATTGATATGAGAAAAGTTAGGTCAGCAGGCCGCCTCATTAAAAACCCTCCAGTCCCCTTAGGTACCCTGGATAGGAAAAGAGTGCGTCTGAAACCTGCTGCCTGTTACATCGTGTAATTCCACTTGTGAATCTAGCCTAAACTAGGTATAGTAGGGACGCAGCTGAGCTACGTTCCATGGTCTTTCTCTTTCTTGCATAGATGAAGTGGTATGAGCGGTGTCATTAACAGTAGTCGACTCTTCTCTTGCATCTACCAAGTATTATGATCCGTTGTGCAGATTTCGGCTTATGATGAACGGTCCCTCCCATGGCGGGGATAACTTATGTTTTCCTTCCTTTGACTGTACCAGGCGCAGAACCAGGTCTCCTTCCTGGAAGACCCGGGTTTTGACTCTCCGGCTGTGATATCTCCTCAGGTCCTGCTGGTATATGGCTGATCTCTCCAAAGCTTGTTCGCTGTGTTCTTCTAACATATCCACGGCGTCCTGCCGGGTCTTCTCGTTGTCCACCTTGACGTAAGCCGCCACTCGAGGCGAATCATGGATAATATCACTCAGTAATACCGCCTCTGCACCATAAACCATGAAAAAAGGTGTCATCTGAGTAGATCTGTTAGGTGTGATGTTAATTCCCCAAACCACTGAAGGTAACTCCTCAACCCATGCGCCAGCAGCTCTGATACATGGGACGCGCAGTCGTGGCTTTAATCCACGCAGTAACTCCTGATTTGCCCTCTCCACTTGTCCATTGGCTTGTGCATGAGCTACAGAAGCTATGTCAAGCCGGATTCCGTTGTTACCACAGAATTTCTCCATCTCACCAAGGGACATGTTGGTTCCATTGTCGGTAATTATGCTGTGAGGATACCCGAACCGGTAGATAATCCTTTTCAGGAACTTGACTGCCGTAATCGCTTCACAATTGGTAACTGGCATAACTTCAACCCATTTGGTAAACTTATCAATAGCCACCAAGAGATGTGTCTTTTTGCAAGGTGACATGTGAAAGGGGCCAACCATGTCCATACCCCAAACGGCAAAAGGCCAGGTTAAAGGAATTGTTTGCAACTCCATAGCCGGCACATGGATTTGGCGGGCGTACCTTTGACATCCATCGCACCTTGCCACCAAGCGTTCCGCGTCTGCTAAGGCTGTGAGCCAGAAGAAACCATGCCTATATGCTTTGGCCACAAGGGACCTTGTGGATGCGTGATGCCCACAATCACCCTCATGGATCTCCTTCAGAATCTGTCGGCCTTCTTCTGGTGCTACACAGCGCAAAAATACTCCTGCAGCACTCCGTTTATATAACTCCCCATTGATAATGGAATAACCTTTTGCTCGCCTCAGAATTTGCCTTGCTAGTACCTCCTGATGTGGTAACTCGCCCTGTGATAGGTAGGCCAGAAACGACTCTGTCCACTCGGGAACAGCACGTACTGTGGCCACGAGCTCCAAATCTGGGTCTTGGTTTGCCACCTCTTCTTCAGACTCGGTTTTAACTGATGGCCGCCATAGCTCGTCCAGGAAAACATTGGGTGGAACCGGCTCTCTGCGCGAGCCGTGTCTGGCGAGTGCATCTGCTGCCTCGTTTTTTCTTCTATCTATATGCTCCTCCTCATACCCGGAAAAACACCCGGCAACCCTGTCCACCTCCCTGCGGTATGCTGCCATAGTTGCATCTTTTCTATCCCAAGTTCCTGAGACCTGCTGTACCACAAGGTCCGAGTCTCCATAGTATCGTATCCTATTAATGTTCATCTCCTTGGCTATCTTCAATCCATGCAATAATGCCTCATACTCGGCCACGTTGTTGGAACAATCAAAGTGAATCTGCAACACATATCTCAACTTGTCTCCTTTGGGTGATGTGAGCACCACTCTGGCTCCTGATCCCTCGTATTGCTTGGAACCATCAAAGTGCATTATCCAAGACTCGGAACTTGGAGTCATTGTGGGCATGCCTGTGTGAGTCCAATCATTAATGAAGTCAACTAGAGCTTGAGATTTGATTGCTGACCTGGGCTCGTAGTTGATGTGATAATCTCCCATCTCGATCGCCCACTTGGCTATTCTACCTGTTGCATCCGAGTTTCTGATGATGTCCGACATTGGTATAGAGCTAACCACTGTTATGGGGTGTTCCTGAAAATACGGCTTCAATTTCCGGCTGGCCATGAAGACCCCGAAAACCAGCTTCTGCCAATGTGGGTAGCGCTGCTTTGCTTCTGATAATACCTCGCTGACATAATAAACGGCCTATGAACCGGGTGATCTTTCCCATCCTCCTTACGTTCAACAACAACCACCACGCTAACCGCCCGGGGCCCGACTGCAACGTATAATAACATGGGCTCTTTAGGACCCGGGGCTGCTAGCACTGGCGCCTCAGATAGCTGTTTCTTTAGTGCCTCGAACGCCTCATCCGCCTCTTGGTCCCAAATGAATTTATCAGATTTCCTCAAGAGCCGGTACAAGGGTATTGCCTTCTCTCCGAGTCTTGATATAAACCGGCTCAGCGCTGCTACGCACCCCGTAAGCTTCTGAACATGCTTCAGGTTTTCCGGCTTTTTCAGACTCTGGATAGCTTTGATTTTATCCGGGTTTTCCTCAATCCCTCTCTCCGACACGATAAAACCGAGTAATTTCCCTGCTGGAACTCCAAATACACACTTTGTTGGGTTAAGCTTCATCTGATATCTTCTCAACTTTTTGAATGTTTCCTTTAGATCGTCAATGAACGTTTCCGCTTTCCTGGTCTTAATCACCACATCATCTACATAAGCATGAACATTGCGCCCAATTTGATCCTCGAAGCACTTCTGAATGCACCGCTGATAGGTTGCGCCAGCGTTCTTCAATCCAAAAGTCATGGTTTTGTAACAAAAGGCCCCAAAAGGGGTTATGAACGATGTTTTATCCCAATCTTCCTTCTTGAGCTTGATCTGATGATACCCGGAATATGCGTCCAGGAAACATAATAGGTCACTTCCCACCACTTCGTCTATGATTTGATCTATCCTTGGAAGTGCAAACGGATCCTTGGGGCAGTGCTTGTTGAGACTCGTATAATCGATGCACATCCTCCACTCATTAGTCTTTTTCATCACGAGAACCGGATTTGCCAACCAGTCCGGGTGAAATACTTCCATGATAAAGCCGGCTGTCAACAGCCGAGCGATTTCTTCTCCTATAGCTCTTCTTCTTTCCTCATTCATCTTTCTCAGGCCCTGCTTCACAGGCCTGGATTTGGGGTCAACATGCAAGCTGTGCTCTGCCAACTCTGTGGGGATACCCGGCATATCGCTAGGCGTCCAAGCAAACACATCCTGATTCGAACGAATAAACTCCACAAGTGCTTTTTCCTGCTCATCGTCCAAGTTAGATCCTATAGCAAATTTCTTAGAGGGGTCACCCTCGACAAAGGCCACCATCTTGGTATCTTGTGCTGCTTTGAATTTTGCTCTCTCATCCTCCGTATTTGGCCTCTTCAGCGCTGTCCTATCATCCGGGTCTACTTGAGACCGATAAAACTTGAGCTCCTCCTTTCTCCAGGCTTGTTCTGCCATTGCCGCGTCTCCTTCGTCACACTCAGCCGCTAAATCCCGGCTCCCATGTATGGTGATGGTCTGCTTAGGACCCGGGATTTTTAGCTGTAGGTATAGGTAACACGGCCTGGCCATGAACTTGGCGTAAGCCGGCCTTCCAAATAGCGCGTGATAAGGACTGCGCAATTTCACCACTTCAAACGTGAGCCACTCCACACGGAAATTATCCTTTGATTCTCCAAAAGCAGCCTCCAAGGTAATCTTTCCTTCAGGGCATGCTGAGTGACCCGGCACGATCCCGTGAAAAACTGTTGAACTTTTCTGTAGCTGAGACTCCTTGAGACCCATACGTAAGAAAGTTTCCCAATATAGGATGTTGATGCTGCTTCCGCCGTCCATTAAGACCTTTTTCAGCTCATAACCATTAACCTGTGGCGCAACCACCAATGCTAGAACTCCCGGATGTTCTATCCTTTCCGGGTGATCTCTTCTGCTCCATGTTACATCTTGCTCCGACCACCTCAGGTATCTCGGGACAGCCGAGGAAACCGAGTTTAATGCCTTTTTTAGTATCTTTCTATCCTTGTTAGAAGTTCCTGTGGTGTGAACGTGGTACTGGCCCAATTGCTTGGGGTTGGCTTGGAAACCTCCAGCTCCTCCCTGATTGTTACCCGGATTACCGACTCCCGGGTTGCCTGATGGGGGTGGACCGTTGCCTAGGTTTCCACCCGGACCCGGTCCTCCTCCCCGGCCTGCCCCTCGCATAGCCTTGTTTACTTCCTCGTTCTTCCATCTCTGCAAATCCGCACACTGCTCCAATGAGTGGTTAGCCGGTCTTCCGTTCCTGCTGTGTTTCGGGCACGCCATTCTGAAGATATCCCAATTGTTACCCGGCCTTGGTGGCCCTTGATAGTTTCCTCCGTTATGGTTTCCTCCGTTGAAATTTCCTTCTGCTCTGGGCCTTGAAGACCCGGCTTCTGTGCTGGCGACAAACTCGGAATTCCCCTCGAACGGGCACTTGTTCTGGTTGTTCCCGTTGTTACCTCCATTGTTACCCGGCGCAGACCCGTTGCCGGTTCTTCCATTATTACCCGTATTTGCTTTTGCTTTCTTGTCATCAACATCCTCTTCCGTGGTATCCGTAGCAGCATGTTTGTTGCACGCATCCATTTGCTCTCCCATTGTGACCTCTGACGCATTCCGATTAGATTTCATGCGAGTTAACTTCTGCACTAAAGGCGTATACTTGCATGTCTTGGCCATAGCTTGCAACGCGTCCTTTGGCTGAATATCTGTAGATGAATGCAATATCTCCATAACCCGGCGTACCCAGCTGCGCGCCGATTCTCCCTTCTTCTGGACACACCGTTCTAGGTCATCAATAGTAAATAGCTTCCTGCACGTTCCATGAAAGTGCTTGATAAACGCAGTTTTCAGCTCACCCCACGACTTGATAGATCCTTCCGGTAAATTGTTGAACCACAACTTTGCTGCTCCTTCTGACATCATTAAGTACATGAACTTGGCTTGAATATTTTTAGATGCGTTGCGAATCGACATAGCCATCTCATAACTGCTCAACCACGTTTCTGGATCCATAGTCGGCTCATAATTCACTACTTTACCCGGTTCCTTGAATTTATCCGGGTAAGGCTCAGCCCTGATGTTATCCGACAGACACTTGGGCCCAGCGAGATTAGTCGGTACTGGCCTCACCAGGGAAACAAGCGATCCTGCGGGGGGTACGGCTGGACGTGGCGCTGCTGCTGGTCCGTGCACCGCAGACCCGGTCGCGGCTCGCCTGGCCCTGGAACTATCCACAATAGCTTGCGCTGCTGATACTGCTGGCGCTGCTTGAACGCGGGGAGGAGGCGGCATTTGCTGCTGCTCTGCCCTCCGCCGTGCTGAACTTGTTTGAATGTTGCCGGTATTGACATGCTGCTGGCTGATATAAGGTGTTCCATGCATTCCACTCATATTATCCGGGTAATTAACCTGCTGAGCCACTGCCGTATGCAGCAAATCGATCGCCCGCCGGGTCTGCTCCGCATGGGGTGACTCTCTTACGGGGATCTGATTCAATGCTAACGTTGCGGCATATACGTTATCCATGGGGTTATTGAAGTGACCTGGTGGCATACGAAATCGTGATGGTGGTGGTGGTGGTGCTGTGTTGCCAATAGTGCCCCCAGCCTGCACTGTGGGTAACCCGGCCTGCACGTTTGCCGGCTGTCCTGCTCCAGTCGCCGGCTGATGCACAGTTTCTTGATTCACAGCCGGAATCGGCTGATCCTAGGGTGTGATGAATAGTGCGTTCGGGTTTATGACTCCACCCATCGCCGGTAATCTTGTCTGGTATCTTTGATGCATCCTGCTTGTCTCAGTTCGGAGCCGGTTCTCCAGTGCGTCCAGTTCGCGTTGGCGCGTGGCTACCCCTTGCTTTTCTGCTTCTACATCCCTTCTTTGTTGCTCCAGCGTGCGGCGTGCTACCTCCAAGTCCCTGGCACGTGCCGCGGCGTTTTCCGGGGTTATCACAGTAGCTAACACTGTTGGGTCCAAGACCATATTGTTGCTGAACATGGCCGGGTGTTGTGGATTCGAAGGACCCGCCCCTGGCGTCCTGTTAGCCAGGAACCCAAACATATTTTCCTGCAGCTCGCTATCCGCCGCTCGGCTGGTGACTGAAGCCGACTCTCCGTCAAGCCGGGTCAGGACCGGATTTCCGTCAGCCGGATTTTGCTGCTAGGCCAATTCTTGCGCCGCTCCGACCGCGGCCGTAGTCACGTTCCCCTGATTGAGGTTGGTTGCAGGGGCCGTGTAGACCGCGACCTGGCGCGCAATGCTTGGTGAAGATTCATACTCCTCCTCATCACAGCTATCTTCCTCGTACTGGTCCTCCAGCAGGTGCAAGATAGACTCGGTATCATCTTCTCTCATGACCCGGCCACGCGGGGTCCATGCCGGCTCCTCCGGCTGTTCCCTCTTCGTGATGGGCTCTTCTATCGGATCCACCGTCCCGACCGATTCTTCTCCGTCCGACTGAACGTGGGTGGCCTCTCCTTACACAGAATCAAATCCAAAATCGTCAGGGATTGAACCGGACGTACGTACCATGCCGACGAAGACGTTGACCCGGCCGATCGTGATGACAGATCCGGATTCGAGCAGATCCGACTCTGGCCCCCAGCCAAAATCGTCCACCATCTTCTCTCCTTCGGGGTTGGTGTAGATCTCGCCGACGACGAGGTTCTTCATGTTATCCCGAGCTTCTCCCGTGATGTAAACACCCTTGGACGTGAGCCCCACGGTGGGCGCCAACTGTCATGGGATAATCACGGCAGACGTTACCGGGGGTAACTTGTCTTGGGGCAATTCAACTCTGGTGTTTGGGAGAGGGTTTAGCTCAAGGGAAACCATGGTGATACACGATCTGGTAGCCGGCAATCAAGTCGCCGAGTCTCCGATCTGAATATATTATCTCAACTCTCGTGTTACAAAGGATACTCGAATATCTCGTGATTGTATGATCCCTTGTCGATCTAACCCTAGGGGCCGGCTTATATAATATCCGGACCCCCTGGCTTACCGCCCAAGGCATACTCGGAATCCTACCCGGACACTGCTTACAAACCCTAAGTTTCCCTATCGGAACCCACAATCCGGGTTACGAGGCCTACACTCTGGGCCTTCTAGAAACTCCTTTTCCCTAAGCCGGATCTTGCGCAGCACCCTTTTGGGCCGAATTACACCTTGGCGTTAGCCTACCGGGTTATCATCCCTCCATGAGGTTCATCGAGTTTAAAGGTGAAAGTGCACACACTCTGCAGATTCAATAAACTAAGATCTTAGCCGTGTTCCCGATTATGGACAACTATGAGCAGATGGACAAGGAAATGATAGAATAATCGAATCATGACAATTTCATAATAAAATTTTGATGGGTAAACAAGGGTAGGAGTTCTCACTGTTTTCTATCAGTGGAACTCCTTAATTTATTTTTGGTTCACTGGTTTCAATCAGTGGTACCTATTCAAGATGAAAATGTTTCATGAAAAGTTCTAGGAGAAAACTAGTTTTATGCAAACTTAGGCAAAACCCCCCTTAGCCAAATATTCATGTAGTTATAGTCTTGACACCTATATCCACCATAGTGTCATTTTGTAGTACAATAAATTGCACTGGTCCCTTCTGGCTGCATATTCCATATTGCCGATGGATTTGATGACGAGTGAGGATTTCGTTTAGGATCTCGAGTCTACGGCCAACAAGTTTTCCTTGTGGCACATGAAGAATATGAGTCTCAATGTTTTACTATGTTTCCCACTTTAATTCTATGTTTCATGCTAGTCTTCTGAGACTATGCAGGTAATAATATTATTCTCTAAAGACTTGATCATGTGTTGTAATAGATTTTGATGCATTTGCATGATATTCCATATTGTACTGTGGTGCTAGCAATTGATGCAGGGACTAGCACAGTAACACAGATGTTCTTGCATTTATTTAAAATGTGGGAACGCTACACATGACCATCTCTAGATCTCATAAGAAGATAAGAGGGTTAAATTTTCCGGCAAAATAATTGTGAGTGGCATTGCTACTAGAAGCCTCACCACCCATAATGGTGTTCGTATCCTTTTCCTTAGTCATCTCCCCTCCTTCATAAATACAATATTTTTAGAAGGGGGAGTAGACTTCTTGTGATTGGACTTCTTCTTCTTTGACTTGGTAACGAACCCAAGCCCTTCTTTCCCATTTTTATCCTTTTGAGAGATCACAATGTTATTGAGAACGTTCTCTCTTCCTACAAGGTTAGTTGGAGCATAAGGGTCACTTGAAGAAGTGACAACAAAAGTACAAGAAGTAGAGATAACTTGCTTATTAGATTGTTGAGCTAGAAGTTGATCACGAGACTTCTCGAGTTCTCCATGAATATCCTCAAGAGACATAAACTCCTTTTTAATTTTTTCATGTTCCTCAATAAGTCTATTATGAGAAATTTCTAGCTCAAGTTTGTCACGTTCATAGGTTTTAGCAAGAGCAAGAGGTGACTCATTTTCTCTCCCAACTTTATGATGTAGATGTTTGCCCGATCTTTCACCGCAAGAACCACCGATAATAAGTATCCTCCCAATCATGTGAGCAATACATGCAACCTGAAGAACTTTGATAAATTTAGGCGAGCAACAAGGTGATGAACACCACGCCTCACGCCAAGCTCGACAAACCTTGGCAGATCCAAGAGCCTTCTCGCAACGCACGATAACCCTTGGCAGATCCAAGAACACTCATGCCTCGATTTCAAAGATAACTTGACGAACGTCTGAGACGTCGTCTTACACGCTGATCCCCTAGGAGTGGTGGTAACCTGAACACACGGTTCTACATAATTTCAATTCTATCTAAAACCCAATGCCCTGACTCCCTTTATATAGGAGGCCAACCCCTAGTCGGTTGGACAAACCCAAACCAAAACTGACTCGAACCTAAACCTAATTGGACTCGAAATGATACGAACCGTCCTATTAGAAGGCTCGACCAACACATGAGGCTCGCAGGCCTTAGACATTGTACGTCGTAATTTATTGTCCTAGCATACTAACCAGTAGATGCCCACATCACTTTAGATAGGCAAAGAGCATAAGTTTCTTATAAACTACAAAGCTTCTCCTTAAGAGAAAGTCTACGTGATCGTTCCTCCTCAAAGGCCTTAGCAAGATACTTGTCTTCTCTTGGAAGAGCACCACCATGACTTTCCACAGTCAAGATGATCTCTTCCTTTTCATCAAGAACAGGGTTGGCCGCATCAAGTTGCTCTAGAAGAGCATCTACGCTGATTATATTTTCGCCTTCCAGATTAGCCAACCATAAGTCCAAGTCTTTAGTCTCATCATCCACATCATTAGAATTTTCTACACAATTCAAGGAGGGGGGAGTAGAAATGATGGGCTTTGGAGATGTAGTTTCCGATGAGGCTTTTGCCATGAGACATGTAGGTCGGATTGGAGGATTTTCACTGGGAGATTCAAATAAGGAGGATAGTGAAGAGGATGATGTAGCTATAGCCATGTGTGCCACATCTACACCTTTACGTTCATTTCCGGACATGTATGTCTCCAAGATGGGACCTTCTTCAACATATAGGGCCCTTGGTGCTCTTCTTGCACAGTTCTCGTTTTGAGGAGGATTAGTCTGGTCTTTACGGATGAGCTTCCCATCATTCTCTTCTCTTGGCTCAAACTGGCAGTATATGATAAAGTGTTTTGGACTTCCACAATTATAGCATGGTCTTGGGCACTCGCCCTTGGGCCTAAAGACTTTATTTCTTGGAGGCCTATGACCACCCGCATTCCTTGCTTTTCTTCTCTTCCAATAGCCAGACAACAGCAATGAATTTATGAAGTCCTTTGTAAACATCATCATCATCACTATCATCATCATAATCTTCAACAACCTCAACCCAAGACACCGCTTTGGACTTTAGAGAAAGGTTAGGAGTTTTTCTCATTCCTCTTGATCGAGCAACGACATCATCTTCACTCTTGTGGGCTACAGAGATAGCAATGAAATCACTAAGCACACCAATGGAGTTGAGAGACTCATAGTATGATATTTTAAAATGTTGGTGGCGAGATTCTTCTAAAAGGGAGTGATGGCTTTGACAAACTTCCTTTTGACCCATTCATCACTAATCTATTTCCAAAGTCCCTCAATTCATTGTCAAGAGTGGTGAGTCTTCTATATAGATCTTTGGGAGACTCATCTTCCTCATAGGTTGACGGAGGTTGCTAAACGCCTAAGCTTACTAGAAACATAGTATCCCTGAACGAAAGTCCAGGAAAGTGAGTCCCGTTACTCGAGACTCCCAATTACTATATCCGCCGCTTGAACATCTCTTTCTCTACTTGTACTATGTTATCAAGTTCTGTGTGGATGAATTCAAATAAAGATAAAAACGAGTCGGGAGAGGCAGTATCCCCTTCAACGGTTGATGCTTCATGAGCCATGGTCAGTTATTTTTACTTTTATTTGTGAAGAGCGGTCTTGTTGAGTTGGGGCTAGACGTCCTCTCTTGGAGTCAAATTGCTTGAGTCATGAGGATGGAATCCATGAGTAATACCTCTCCATAGAGAGGTGCAATACCCTGAAATATGAGACTCCATATCGAACTTCCACATACAGAATTCGTTAGTGTTAAGCATGGGAGGTGGTCCAACATTAAGAATGTGTGGCATAGAAACAATAGGATTGATCGAGTCAAAGCTAGAGGGTGGTGGAAATTTTGTATATGACCCCATATCATTAGCCTTAGAAAACTTGGAGACCTTGGCCTCATCCATTTTGATTTTTCTTTGGCTGGCGCCTTGGCTTGGCGAATATCTCTCCCAACTTCGTCAAGGTCTTCAGGGTTTTCCACGTAATCCTCTTCCTTGTTCGAGAGTTCAAGAGATTTACCCATCAATATTTGCATGATCTTCTTCATTTCGGAAATGCCCGAACTAAGACTGTAGCTAACCTTGGATAGGTCAGTTTCGAGGGTTCCAACAGTAGACTCTAGCTTAGCGATAGGCGTGGTTACTTTGGACATTTCCTCCAAAGAAGGATCACTCGTGTCAACAATGCTTCTCTTAGGTGGTTAAGCCTCGTATAAGAGACAAGGCTCTGATACCAATTGAAAGTACAAGTATGCTCACTAGAGGGCGGCTAAGTAGGTGGCTGCCAAATTTTAATTTGTTTCTTTTATATTTGCTAAACAAGTCACAAGGTTAACTAGATGAACAACCTATGTGATACGATACAAAGTACGCAACTAAAGAAATATGTAAAACACAAGATAAATCACAAGTGTAAACAAGGAGACAAGGATATGTTTGCCGTAGTTCCATGCCAAGGTAAGTACGTCTATGTTAGAGAGATGAGGAGTCACCTAGGCACTCCAATAGCACAGAGGTGCCACCTTGTTATCCTTGAGCTTATCCTCTGAGGTAGATGCTCGTTTCCACTATGAGATCGACTTGAAGACGTTGACCAAACCTTTACACAAGGTTGAGGTGACTCCACAACTTAATTGCAGTCTCTCAACAAACCGAAACTTCTTGAATCGAGATGGAAGCTACAAGTACTATGGTTTTCTCTTTGTTTACAAGGCACCCACGAGATCTCAAGATCCACTAGGATTTGATGGATGGATTTGCAATTCCTTTGATGGAACTACGGATCTAGGTCTCCTCTATCGCTCCACAAAGTTTCGGCATGATAGGGTGGTTGGAGTGGGAGATATAAGAGGTTGAAGCTTGCATTAATGTAGGATAGAGATTTTGAGGAAGCTTGACATTCAATGGGGAAAAAGACCCCTTTATATACTCTCTCTAGATTCTGGACGTTGGAGAGCCAGGCCCACATGGTTGGTAGTACTGGGCATGGGACTGGTATTACTGCATCTACCTTCAGAAATGGCGACAAATGCCTTCTTCGTGTCTTCCGCACGCCCGGTACTACCAGCCTAGCACGGTAGGTACTACCGCTTAAGTGGTACTACAGGGCCGGTACTGTGACTAGTACTGCTTGGTTCGAGCCAGGGTCCAGTGCCTAAAATACTAAGTGGTAGCAGCATCGGCACCTGTCCCGGAACTACCAGGACCCCGGTACTATCGAACCTGCTCCCGGTAATACCGCTCCAACGGTACTACCAGGCCGGTACCGGGCCAGCTCCCGCTTAAGAAAAAGGGCTACTACCTCTTGGCGACTCCTGGCGGTACCAACCCGATAGTACCTCTTAAGCGGTATTACCGTGGTTGATCCCAGTACTACCGCCCGAAACAGCCTCAAGCCCAAATCAAATTCTTCTATGATGCAATTGGGCATGGAAACATATCACCGGAGAAGTTCCTATAGATAGACTCAAAATCAGCCAAGGTTAGACAAGCTAATTGTATTGTCATCAATAACCAAAACAGATTAGGGACAAGATTCACTTTCAAACACGTACACAGACTGCACCACCAGCTCGCCGTGCTCTCTACACCAGTTCGACGTCCCACCGTCCCCGCCAGCGTCGTGGTCGCACCACACCTGCTTGTCCGGCCCATCCTTCACCTCGGCCTTGACATCAACCTTGTTCTTATCATTGTCACCGACGTAGATGATGTTGTTCGCCTAGGGGTGCTCGCAGAAGAACCACTCCTCTGCCACGACGTCTGGCGTCGCGTCATCGTGTTGAACGAGATGGAAAAGGCCATCACCATGTCCAACTCTTACTAGGCGTCGAGCTCCGCCTAGGTGAGCCGATGCAGCGGTCCGTCCCACTCCTCCTTCACCTCCATCTTGACGGTGGCGGCGGCACGTCCTTTTGCGTGGGGGTGGCGCACGCTGTGAGGACGAGGGCTCGCAGATAACGATGTCGCGTGACGGCGCCGCCTCTCTTTGACAAGAATTGGTGGCGGTGCTGGCGCCGACCCAGCCTCCCTCTTGATGCCGTCGGAGTCAAAGTAGCAACACCATGAAGAAGACAACCGCGAGGCCGTGATCCGTGAGGGCGGGCTGAGTGATGGCTAGGTTGAGACTCCAAGTGCAGAGTGTGTAGCTAGTGGCAAGTCTTCTTCCCCACGAGGGTGACTCGAGGGTTTATATCGAACTCTTGGGGAGCCAGTATTTCAGCAGTTGTCTTCCAAGCTTCCTCCAGGATCCTGCAAACAAGTAGAGAATTTTGTGCCCTCAACCTCACCAAGTGGTTGTCAAGCACAAGGTGTGAGACTTCTAAATTGCAATGCAAAACTAAAAGTAAATGTGCAATAATTAAATCTACTACTAAATGCAAATGAGAAAATAAATATGCAATGGATTGTTTTTGTATTTTTGTGATGCAAGTGGTGATGGAGATAATGTAAATTCTAATTGGAGATGCAAGTAAAGTAAAGTGCAAGTAAAGTAACTAGAGTGTTTTCTTATATTTAAAATAGGACCGGGGTTCATGGTTTCACACTTGCATTCTCTCAAATAAAGTAGTAGACCGTGGACATAAAGAATTACATGTGAGATTACAATAACATGTTTAACATTGAGTACTTTCATATGGGCATCACGTCCTAGCATAGAGATCTCTACGGTCATATTGATCCCTCTTATACTCCACCAAGATGCGAAATAAATCATAACACCTCGATAATTAAGGAAAAACCAGAGTATAGCTTTAAGAAATGTGACATGAAGTTGAATTAAGAACTTTCTAGATCTAGTCATGGAGATTGATTAGTGTCACTTCAAATCCCCGGTAACAAGGTACTCCTTTTTATCCCTAGTGAGTTAACTAAGAAAGGTTTAACAAAACCTAAGTGGATCGCTGAACTTCTGTCACTTTAACAGCACTAGCCACCCCCCGTTACTCCAACTAATGCACCCATCACCCCACACACGCTCTCAAGAACTAGATTGATCAAAGCTAGCAAATAAGAACGGGGTACATAAGATACATCTACTCAAATAACTCAAGAGAAACAATTGCAATCTCAGATTCAATAACTCATAGAAAAGATCCACCACGTAGGAATTACAACGATGCCCGTAATCATGTGAGGCAGCTCATACGGATCTAATTAGTGAAGCACATAGAGAGAGAGATACAAGTGCTACTTCCACAAACCCATAGCCCTGGGGTGGACTACTCCCTCTTCATGGAGATGTCGATGGAGATGACGTTGGAGGGGTAGGAGATCACACCGGCGGCGCCGCGCCGGAGTTTTCCCCCTCCAATCTGGAACTTCTGGTCTCTGTTTCGGTGTTTCGACAGCGCTCTCCTCCATAAGGGTACTGGTGACCCTTTTTATAGTCGGTTTTAGGTCAAGACGGAGTCGGTAAGTCGAAGATGGAAGGAATTGGGGCCACAGGGGCCAAAAGGGGGCCTCTCACGCGGCCAAGGAATCTGGCCGTGTGGAGGGTCCTCTTTTGGGCCTCCTTGCCCAATTCTCGTGGATCCTTCGCCCGCAAGTCTTCTCCTTCCAAGAAAATGACCCCCCGTAGATTTTCAGGTGATTTCGCGGAAGTTTGCCCCCTGAAACGTCAAAAATATAGAAAACGGGGTTTCTGACAGGCAGGGTTAATTCCATAAAAGTCGGGGGACTTTGTAATTTAACCCCAAAATACTATAAAACATTTAATTATACCCTTATATGATGCAATATGTAATAGAAAACCATGTGAAAATATGCAAAATTCATCTATGCATTTTACATGCATCAACATCCCCAAGCTTAACCCATGCTCGTCCTCGAGTATGAAGGTGATAAAACTAAGATGGGTTTTGCATATTGAAACAATCATGGGATATCAAGGAGGATTATTCATGCTACATATAATCAAATGATTAATACTAGAAATGAGTAGCAATATACAATTCATGTTGTAAGAAATATCAAATATGCAAGCAAAGATGCTTCATGAAAGTTCACAAAGTGTATAATGAAATAAAAGCACTATGGAACAAATGCATACACAAAATGAAAAATAAAATCCTATATTGGTCAAAGAATAGCATAATGGAGAATAGAAAATATGGTGGACACTTTGGAGAAAATTGTGTAGAGGTAAAACATGATCAAGTCTTATTTAGCCTCTAAATTATTCAACTAAAATTACTAATTGAAATGTGGTATCCATTGATCTAGGACTCTCGTTGCCCCTTTATCACTAGCATCTTAAAATTGTGAGTATTGAAGTAATGAGAATGACAAGGTGGTTGAAAGCCTCATGCCCCGTGAGTGTGAAAACCTACTCCATGATTACTCAAGTTAAGATTCCTAATAAGCTTTGTACAATCATAATAAGTATTAATGACATCATAGAGAACCACAAAGAGGTACCTCTTGCCCCATGACATGGAAACAAGCCCATGTTACAATGACAAGATGAACAAACGGAGTAGACTCATCATCCTTTTTATTTTCATTCACTATTATGCCTAGCTTCTTATTTTATTATAGGATGTGTTGTAGAGTCACTCAAGCTGTAAGTAAATTTCCACCATGATAAAGCATGGCTTGGGTTAGCGTCCCAATGCGTTTCTCTAGTCATATAGATTCTTACTCATCAAAACTTAGTATTCCTCTATTTCATTTTGGCATGGCAGGAGTCCAAAAACAAAAGTACATGATATCAACCAAATGTAAATTTTTTGTGCAATGTTGAAAGCTTTCCGGTGATACACATTTATAGCTAGCTCGCAACCACACACTTGTCAAACGCAAAACTTGTGGCTCCCATTATTGGGTCATGTTTATTAGATGCATAAAAAGTAAAGTGTGCCTTCAAAAGTTCGTGAGAGTCCTATCCCAAGTTCAACCCATGACAATTAATAAAGTGAATATCTTAATTTAGAACATAAATAACACAATAACATGGTGAACATACTCGGAATAGCAATGAAGCTAATGGGAAGATATGGTGGACTCACTGGAAATACTTGGCTAAGGAGTGATGGAAAGAAGTTTTTACTTGTTGGAATTTTTAAATTTTTGGGCTAGCAAGAGGGAGATAGTTTACCAGCTACTATGCATGCATATGTCCATAGAATTACTCATTTCATGACAAACTAAATAAACCAGCAATTAACATCAAGGACATGAATAAGAGATAGCCCAAGACATCATTATTGCAAATTTCTACACATAAAAGCCTATAAATCATGCAAACATATGTAGCTCTTCAAATCAACCATGGCATCCCTATTCCAAGTCATAATACTAGCATCCAATACATTCCAACCCCAAAATCCAGTAGCTCAATCTCATATAAAATGGTGGTGGTGGTCTTATCAAAACAAAAATAAAAACAAAAACTAGACGCTTCAAGTCTCTACGATAAATGCTTTGCTTAGAAAAACAGAAAGTAGACGTGTGCTAACCAAAAGAGTGTAGCTCCAGTGGGGTGTTCATCACATCCCCAAGCTTATGGCTTTCACCATTCTTGGATGTCTTGAGGCGCAGCTCCTCTATTCCCTGGGAAAAAACTTCACAAAACATGTTACTCCCATTCTTTTTCTATGGTGTGAGATTAGCAAGGACAAACAAATCACATGCTTTCTGTGCAAAATTACAAATCAAATGCTCCAGTAGATAGACAATAAGGTTCATTATGTTGTATTTTCACTCTATTGCTTGAAATAATCATGGAAATTCGATTCCCAAGCCCAAAGAGTGCATAAAACAAAAGAAGACATAATCTGTCCAGAAAAGCAGCAGCAGCAAAACGAACGTTTTTCCCTAAGCTAGACTCGTCAAAAAATTAAGCCAATTTTTTTGCTTACAGAGGACGAAAAGTTGCATAACATACTAAAAAATTAGATCAATCCGACATACCAATAAAAACGTAAAATCATACGGTGAGCAGACTCGTGCTGAAACAGAAATTTCATGCACTAGGATAGCAACTTATAAGTCCGAATGGGTTTGACTTGACTCTTTATTGAAAACTCCAGAATAAAAAAAAATCTCTTGAGACAGCAAGAGGACACTAGGAAAATCCAAACAAAAACAACCTGGTTGCCTCCCGTAAAGCGCTTTCTTTATAGCCATATAGCTAGGCTTTACTTACTTGATAATCAAGAGGGATAAAGCTCATGAGGGAGCTTGTTCTTCAGCGTGCCCCTCTTCCTTGGGAAGTGCTCCATGCTTTTCTTGTGAGGTAACTGAAACTTGACATTCCCTTCCTTGGAGTCTATGATTGCACCTGTAGTACGAAGAAAAGGTCTACCCAAAATAATAGGACTAGGGGATTTATCCCCCATATCCATAATAATGAAATCAACGGGTACGAAAGTCATGTGCAATTCAATCATAACATCTTTTACTTGTCCTACAACATTTTTAGTAGAGTTATCAGTAAGGACAAATTCACTTGAGCACTTTTCTAAATTTTCTAGTTCTAGCAATTCATATAATTCTTTAGAGAGTACCGATACACTAGAACCTAGATCTAACATAGCATGGTGAATTTCTTTTCCAATTGAAACTAGCACCTTGGGGATCCATGCATCCCCAAGCTTAGGAGGTATCATGGCCTCATTATTGTACCTAGCAATTTTTTATTGCAAGACATGATTAGCAATATAAGATCCAAAGCCAGGTTGATTAACATTTATAGTGGGATCACTAGCAAATTTTTATAGAGTAGCAATAAGTTCTTGCAAACTACTTTTTTATAAATCAAGCAATGGATCCTTAATTTCAGTAAGCATCATAATTTCATGTACTTTACTATCTAATTTAGCTAGCATGCTTGATTCATGAGGACTAATTTCATCTTTGCTAGCAAGATAAGACATATATGGAAGTAAATATTCAGGGTACTTCACTATTTCATTCAAAGTTTCTTCTAAGCTAGTAGGGACATGCTCACTTGTATTCTCAGCAATATGATCAATATTTTCAATAATATAAGCAGCAATAGTAATAGAATTCATTCCTACACTAGGTTGTGCTTGTGGCTTTCCTGCTGACATGCTTAATAGAGTTGCTTGATTATCAGCTAATTTTGACTATGCTTTATCTAAATTCGAAGATTGAAGTTGCAATCCTTTAATATCACTACTAATGGATGCAATAGACTTATTTAACTCATGTATCATAGAATTGTGACTAGCAACTTGTTCCATAAACAATTTATTAGATTCAGAAATTTCACTAGACGGCTTCCACTTATTTTTATTAGCATTAGGATATGGAACAAAAGGTTTATTTGGCACATAAGGAGGTTTACTATAAGAATTGTAAGCATTACCAAAACCATTTCTACCATAATTCCTAACAAAATTAACATCCACACTTTCAGAATTACTACCAACTAGCTCCTGCAAAGGCACATTCTCCATATTTTGTTTATTAATAAAGGCAAGAATAGTGTCCATTTTAGAAGACAAATCATTGGTTTCTTCAATTGAGTTTATTTTCTTAGTGGGATTGGGTGCTCTTTCAGTATTCCATTGACTATAATTTTGCAATATGCTTTCTAATATGCTCTTAGCCTCTCCTACAGTTTTACTCATAAAGGCACGCCCAGCAGCAGAATCAAGTATATTTCTAGACATGTAGTTTAGACCATTATAAAAAGAGTGTAGTATGGTCCATTCACTTACTCCATGTGATGGGCATGTTCTAAGCATTAATTTAATTCTATCTCATGCCATGGCTACATGTTCATTATCATTTTGCCTAAATGAGAGGATATTATTCCTATTTTGCAAAATTTTAACGGGAGGATAATATTTCTTAATGAAAGCTTCTTTTAAATCATCTCAAGACTTTATACCAGCTGTAGGTAGTGAAAGTACCATTCTTTAGCCTTTCCTCTAAGTGAAAAAGAAAAATAATTTCAGTTTTAAAACACTACTTTCCACATTTTTAAATTTTTGCATATCACATATTTCCATGAAATCATGAAGATGCATAGAGGCATCCTCCATAGCACTACCACCAAATTGCTCTCTAGTAATTAAATTCAATAAACTAGGACTTACTTCATAGCTTTCAGCTTGTATTTCAGGTGTAGTAATTGGCCTAGCAATGAACTGGTCATTGGGTGTATTTGTGTAGTCACTTAATTTAGTTCTATCACCCATTTTAACAGTTTTTATGTAGTTTTTAATTTTTTATGCAAAACTGAAAAGTAAAGTAACTAGGCAAATTCGAAATACTAAAATAAACTAGATAACTAAATGCAAAGCTAAAATGCAAACTAAAATAAAATATGCAAGACAAAACAAAAACAAGAACAAAAACAAAACAAAAACAAAAACAAGACAAGAAACAAAACAATCTACTTGAAAGAAGGTGGAGATAGAAAGGACGGTACTCACGTAGGTGCAACCTCCCCAAGCTGAGGTGTTTGCACACCTTGTTGGTGATGAAGACTTCTTGTGAGCTCCCTTGGACAACTCCTTCACCTATGGCTCCCCGGCAACGGCGCCAGAAAAACGCTTGATGGCTAGGTTGAGACTCCAAGTGCAGAGTGTGTAGCTAGTGGCAAGCCTTCTTCCCCACGAGGGTGACTCGAGGGTTTATATCGAACTCTTGGGGAGCCAGTATTTCAGCAGTTGTCTTCCAAGCTTCCTCCAGGATCCTGCAAACAAGTAGAGAAATTTCTGCCCTCAACCTCACCAAGTGGTTGTCAAGCACAATGTGTGAGACTTCTAAATTGCAATGCAAAACTGAAAGTAAATGTGCAATAATTAAATCTACTACTAAATGCAAATGAGAAAATAAATATGCAATTGATTGTTTTTGTATTTTTGTGATGCAAGTGGTGATGGAGATAATGTAAATTCGAATTGGAGATGCAAGTAAAGTAAAGTGCAAGTAAAGTAACTAGAGTGTTTGCTTATATTTAAAATAGGACCAGGGTTCATGGTTTCACACTTGCATTCTCTCAAATAAAGTAGTAGACGGTGGACATAAAGAATTACATGTGAGATTACAATAACATGTTTAACATTGAGTACTTTCATATGGGCATCACGTTCTAGCATAGAGATCTCTACGGTCATATTGATCCCTCTTATACTCAACCAAGATGCGAAATAAATCATAACACCTCGATAATTAAGGAAAAACCAGAGTATAGTTTTAAGCAACGTGACATGAAGCTGAAGTAAGAACTTGCTAGATCTAGTCATGGAGATTGATTAGTGTCACTTCAAATCCCCGGTAACAAGGTACTCCTTTTTATCCCTAGTGAGGTAACTAAGAAAGGTTTAACAAAACCTAAGTGGATCGCTGAACTTCTGTCACTTTCACAACACTAGCCACCCCCCGTTACTCCAACTAATGCACCCATCACCCCACACATGCTCTCAAGAACTAGATTGATCAAAGCTAGCAAATAAGAACGGGGTACATAAGATACATCTACTCAAATAACTCAAGAGAAACAATTGCAATCTCAGATTCAATAACTCATAGAAAAGATCCACCACATAGGACTTACAACGGTGCCCGTAATCATGTGAGGCAGCTCATACGGGTCTAATTAGTGAAGCACATAGAGAGAGAGATACAAGTGCTACTTCCACAAACCCATAGCCCTGGGGTGGACTACTCCCTCTTCATGGAGATGTCGATGGAGATGCCGTTGGAGGGGTAGGAGATCACACCGGCGGCGCCCCGCCGGAGTTTCCCCCTCCAATCTGGAACTTCTGGTCTCTGTTTCGGTGTTTCGGTGTTTCGGCGGCGCTCTCCTCCGTAAGGGTACGGGGGACCCTTTTTATAGTCGGTTTTAGGTCAAGACGGAGTCGGTAAGTCGAAAATGGAAGGAATTGGGGCCACAGGGGCCAAAAGGGGGCCTCTCACGCGGCCAAGGAATCTGGCCGCGTAGAGGGTCCTCTTTTGGGCCTCCTTGCCCAATTCTCGTGGATCCTTCGCCCGCAAGTCTCTCCTTCCAAGAAAATGACCCCCGCAGATTTTCAGGTGATTTCGCGGAAGTTTGCCCCCTGAAACGTCAAAAATATAGAAAACGGGGTTTCTGACAGGCAGGGTTAATTCCATAAAAGTTGGGGGACTTTGTAATTTAACCCCAAAATACTATAAAACATTTAATTATACCCTTATATGATGCAATATGTAATAGAAAACCATGTGAAAATATGCAAAATTCATCTATGCATTTTACATGCATCACTGAGCCAGGACACTGTCTGTGTCGTCGGCGACTAAGCGTACTCGTACTCGCTCAGGACACCGTCAATGGTGGGGCCGACCCACCAGCTCCGCCATCCCTCAGTGTCCCTGTTGGTGGGGGCGAACCGGTACCGCACGCCGTTTAGCGCCGCCTCCCGCTCCTGCGTGAAGATGGCGGTCTAGTTCTCGATGTCCTTGCCGTAGTTGGGGTACGCCCGCTCCTCCGGCGTCAGGTTGTGGCGTTGCTCCTGGACGAGTGCGTGGAAGCGCTCCGACGTCTTGGGGAATGGCGGGACGATGTATCCAATCGCGCTCATCACCCAGGCTGGAGAGGAGGCGCACCCAGGGTGGCACGTGGATGTGGTGCCGCCCGAAGAAGGTAGCCTCGGGCCCGGTTAGGCAGCTCTTGAACCCGCCGCCGCCTCTAGCCTCGTGGTTGTTCGCCATTGCGCCGGTGAGCAAGCGAGGGAGGGGAGAGAGGGAGGGAGAAGATGCGAGGGAGGGAGAAGATCGATGCAGCGGCAACGGGGTGGACAAAGAGGCGACTTTATATAGCGGCTGGAGGGTGGCGAGGTGCACGTTCATTTACTCTAGAGCCGGTTCCCAAGGCTGCCTTTTCTGTGGCGACGCGCGTTGGGAAGACGAGGCGCGGCGGGACACGAGGCGATACCGGCAGCGGAACTGGTGCGCCATTAAAACACGCAATTCGCCGCAATAACTCGCGTTGAACGCGTCCGCATCGCTGACGGGCGGCCCCGCATGTCAGGATTTGACGTGGAGCATCTTGCCGCGATTCCTGGCATGCCCGATAGCGACCCAACAAACAGAGGCCAAAGCGGGGTTGCCAGACGCGAGGTTGGGCCCGTCGGGTAACTTTGTCGCTATTCGGTCACCATGTCGGCGCGTACTATAGCCCTATGGAGGAAGCCAGTGGAGATGCCCTTAGTTGTGTATTTTTTATTGAGATGCACTTGTCCAGAGCGAGGAATAAGAAACTTTTGCTGCTTTTTTAGATGACAACCGAATCTGAGGATGAGCCCAAGCCATACGTTCATGAGGATGAGCTGAATGCACCTGAACTTGTGTGCCTGTGCAGGTGTTCCACTCGTTTGTACACTTGCTGCCGGTTCAGTTTTTGTATATACTTGTGCTATTTGAATCTTGGAAACTAATTGAACTGCTGCCACATTTGCTCTATTTGGTCTGTATGGTCATGACGGAAGATCGATCTGAAAAGACCGAAGACCGAACATAAAAAGACCGTAAACACCGAAGGTATTTTGGTTCGTATATCTAGATGAACGAAATTATTAAATACTGAATAGAACGGATCGAGCAAACCGAACGGACCAAACGTCTGTGCTGAGCCCCTAGGTGGTCCAGTGACTTATTTGTAAATTTGTTACTTTTGGTGTTTTTTACCGCTATATTGATGTGAATTAGTAATTCGGTGGATTTTTTTACAAACAAAATGAAAGGTTGCTAAATGCCTAAATTGCAAAGGCGACAGGTCGGAGTTGACCATTGTGTGGTCACCTCGTAGCTGTTGTTTGCCGAGGGGCGGTGCTGAAGCACGATAAACTCGTTCACGGTGTGTTGCGGCGACTGCTCGAGAGCATCTCCACTCGCGCTCCTAGTAGGCGTCCGGATCGGCCCTTTGGGGGCTCGTCCGGACGGCGCGGCGCCGACGGGGGTCGCGGCTGCCCACTCGCAGCCCCAACTAGAGGCCCCCCCAAAAGGAATCCGAATATTTGAAACGACGATTTCATTCAAATTTTTAGGATACATTTTACAAAATTTAAATGAAATTTAAACAAAGATTAAACTAAAAATATAAAATTAAACTAAAACCGGCGTGTTCACTAGTTGAACACGTCGTAGTCGGCGTCGCTGCCGTCGTCGGCGGCGGCGCTGCCCCAGTGGCTCGGCCTCGCCTCGTCGTCGTTGGCCGCCGGCGCGGGCGGATCCAGGTCGATCGACGGCGCGTCAGTCATCGCCGCCATGTCGACGACGGACCACGCGCGTGCTGCCGCGTCGGACATTGGCGGCGGCGTGTTGTAGGACGCGAGGAGCGTCGCCCCGATGCCCTCTGGGTCGTCCTCCGTCGCCGACGCTGTCTGGAGCGCCTGGAGCTGCTCGAAGAGGGCGAAAGGGCGCCCCAGCTCCGACTCCTGCTTGGGCACGCGTAGCCTTGGCTCCCGCTTGGGCACGAGGAGCGGCGGCGTCGGGCGACGGTGGGCGGACTGGGCGCTGCTCCCGCCCCCGATGTGCAGGCCGCCAGAGCGCCGTGCCGACACGCCGGAGCGTGGCTCCTGCTTGACGCGCATGTGCGGCGGCGTGGACACCTGCGGCTCCGTCTTGGGGAAGCGCATTGTCGGGGTGGAGCGGCGCGAGGAACCTCCGGCGGAGGAGGAGGAGGAACGTGAGTGGGAGGAGGAGGGAGTCGCTATCGGGCGTCTGGAGTCCCAGACAGTGGGCGCCGACCAAGGGAGGCGCGGATTGTCGCCGGCAGCGAGGGCGAGGACGTCGTCGATGGAGAAGTCGGGCTGCGCCCAGAAGGCGTTGCGCTGGTGGGCGGGCGGCGCCGGCCCGGGGCCGTCCCACCAGTTCCAGTGCTCGTCGTGGATGCACTATAACTCCCGCTCGTACCGTGCCGTGCTCGTCGGGGTTCGCCGGGTCCATGGGTGCGGTGAGGAGAGGGGCGAGTGCAGCGAGGAGAGTGACGTGCGCGGCGAGGAGAGTGGCGAGTGCGGCGCGCAGAGCGGCGGGGGCGCCATTTTATACTCGACACGGCAGGCCAAAACGACGGCTCGCTGCGGCCCGATTATCTCCGGCGGCCGCGTGGGCGACGCGAGTGGCCGAAACGACGGCTCGCTGCGGCCCTGCGCTTCTGCGCCACCTCGGGAGAAGACGAAGACCGGGCGCCGCTTTGAGTGCGCGCCCGTCTCACTGACGGGGCGGGCCCGCAGGCGCCACACGGCCGTTTCTTCCCGTGCGGAGCCCCACGAGAGCCCCTACGCGGCCGGGTTGGTCTGGGCTTCCGACATGAACCGGAGGCCCATCCGGGCGGGAAAGGCCTTGGGGGCGGTCTTTGGAGGACGCGAGTGGAGATGCTCTGAGGAGGCCAAACCCGCAAAGCAAGAGTAGACACAAATAAAGGCTGATGTTGAAATACAGAATCGAGTTCACTATGAAGATCAAGCGGCATGGCTATGTTTTTTTACTTTGAAAAATATTTTCTCTCTCTCATATTATAAGACATTTTGGTAGAAATAATTAGCCTATCAAAGCTCGTATAGTTAGGACGGAAATTATATTTTTTAGTTATTAAGCATAAAAGTTGGTATATGTTGGATGAATCGAGACAAAAGATTATCTTGAGGATCCCCTCTAAATCCAAAAAAAACAGAGCCTTAGAGCAACTCCAACGCGCCGACCCATTTGGTCCGTTCGTGTCCGATTCCATCCGCGCGGGGCAAAAAACGGCCCAGCGCGTGCGACCCGTTTGGATATTCCGGACAGACGCCCGGTTTTCTGTTCGTTTTGACCCATCCCCGGCCCAAATATGGGGCGGAAATGCGTCGGCGCGGATGCGTGCTGACGTGTTCGGAGCGCTCACTTTGTACGCGCATGGCCCGCACGCTAGGGACACAATCGCCTCCTATTGCCCCAGCCATGCCGCCCTGCTCCCACCCCCACCACTCCCGGTCGCTACGATTCTCCGTCCGTCGCCTCCGTCCCCCTCGCGCCCGCTCCCCGTCCAGTCGCCCCTCCCCAAGTCCGACGTCCTCGCCTACTACACCGTCGCCGACCTATCCCTCGCGTTGAAGCCTTGTCAACTAAGCACCGACCAGAACGCTCACAAACTGTTCGGCATATTGCACAAGGTACGGTTCCATCACCTACCATGGATAGCTCGAACGAGTACTACTACAGTAGCCTGCAGTATTCATCCTCGTCCTCGGAATCATCAGAGGATGAGTGCGAGGCTTTGGTTGCTACGCTCCTCGTCAATAAGCACATTTCGAGGCTGCAATCGATGTACAGGAGCTCGGTCCCCAGCCGTTCCCCGGAGTTGGACCGTGACAGAGAAGGAGGCCATGCCCAACCCTACAAAGATTACTTCCACCCTACGAAGCCTATATACCGAGATCATAAGTTCTGGCGGAGGTTCCGGATGGCGAGGCATGTGTTTACCCGCATTCGGCTGGGCGTGATGGTCCATGAAGATTATTTCGTTTGCAATCCCGATGCCCTGGGTAAACTTGGTTTCACCTCGTACCGAAAGTGCACGACAACCATTCGAATGCTTGCATATGGGGTTGCTAGAGATCTTGTTGACGAGTACATGCGCATGAGCGAGTCCACGTGCCTTGACTCAATGTACAAGTTATGTAGGGTTGTCATTGCGGGCTCAGCCTGCAGATCGGCGCCGACAGTCTCCTTCTCCACGGGTAAGCTCCTCCTCTTCCTCTCCATGCATCTCCCCTCTCTCCCATGTCTCTCTCAGTTTTGCTCACTATCCACAGATTGGGCCACCGAGACCCTCATTGTTAGGCCCTCGCCATTGTCAGCTCCCTCTCGCGGCCCCTCCTCGCGCTGCTCACCACCTCTGTCTTCGTCCTCGTCGGTTGCGGGCCCAGATCCGTAGATGAAGGTGGTTCCGCGAGCCCTCGGGAGGAGTAGAGGCGGTGGCCGGCCGAGGGCGCATCTGGGGGATAATAGAGGCCAGTCACGGCTGGTGGACGACGGCTGCTACCTGACAGCGGCAGCGGGTGGTCGACGGTGACCTCCGCTGATGGACGATGATGGCTGCGGACTGACCAACAGCAGGTACCTGCTCCTATTTTTGTGGTAGCGTATCACTGCCACTCTAAGCGAGCTGGTTTTGGCTGCGAGCTGGTTTTGGCTATTGGATTGTGAGGCGATTTGTCACTTCAAAAGGTGGAATTGCTCATGCTGGGGTAGCATAGTTTGTGAAGTGTAGACGGGTTCGTCTAAGGACTCTGTATCTTAGTTACCGGCTAAATGTGGTCTAAATTTTTTTGAGATGCATATCTGACTTTACCTTGTAGAGCACACTTGATCCAATTTTGGCATTAGCTACTCTGGCTGCTAGCTGGTGGGTTTGCTCTGTCATGATAGAAAACAGAGGTCACAAGCCAATGACATCTTAAGTCCAGGTCAATGGCATCTTAAGTCCTATGAGCTAACTGTTGTTGATGATTTGTGTGAAGTGTCGTTGATGTTCAATGTTTGTTTGGCATGTAAACTAAACCAAGAGAAATAACAATAGAAAGACAACTCAAAAAATTTATTCTGTTTCATATCTGTATATTTGTAATATGTTAGTTCGACCGATCTGAAGTTGATCTCTGTTTAGAGACATGGAGATTATATACCTTTGAATAACTTCTTTTTTGTTTATTTCTGGATTTGCTAACAAACTATTTTTGTTTTGCCGATTGCTTTGCAGACTTATTGTTTTTGGCAGATAGAAGAGTTCTAGGCTTAGGGACATTTTGAGAAAATTGAGTTGTTGATATGAAGGTATATAATCAGTTTTTACTTTCCCCGCTCCTGTTTCTATGCATTTTGAGTAAATAATTTGCTCACCATGTGCACAATCTATATTTTACCCCAATACAGACTATATATCTGACTACTGTGTTTAGAGCTAGAACTGTGAGGCCTTTGAAGAGCAATCGTGTAAACACCTTTGTCACATTTACTTTTTTTTTGTTCGTTGTTCCATTGTACGTCTTTCTGTTCCGACTAATCAATCAAAATGAATTTATGACAATTTTAGAAGTTTCTCTCATACTTTTTGTCTGGGACTAGAAGGAGTGGGCTGGATATTTTTACATTGACAATTTTAGAAGTTTCTCTTATGCAAGCTTAATTTCAAAAAGTTACAGTCGCTAAATGAGCCGTGATTTTCATTTCTTTTTGACACAATGCTTCCTTTTGAATTCAGGAACTAGAAGTATCCTACTAGCAGGAACGAACAATGGTATCATACCAACTGTTGATACGATTTGGAGAGCCAATCCGAACGAGCGGACGGTATCCCATATTTGAAGGTGCAAAACTACATATGCATTACGTAAAAAGTTGGATCGCCTTTTGTGCTGCTCATTGATAAGTTTTTAGTTTAGCATTTTTTGTGTGGCCTCTTGATCCATGAAAGTGCAGTAATAAAACTGACAGATTGAGATGATTAAGGGTTCAGATTTTGAGATGCTAGGTTGCATGACAACTAATGATTCATAAAGTTGTCCTGAAAATAATATAAAAAGGAGAGTAAATTTTGAACAAGTTAGAGCATGAGTATGAAACGGAATGGCCTGGGAACATCATGGACACAGAACGGGATGTATTCAAGATAGGGATAGACCCCGGGAACGGGATGGACCCGGGAGTGGAATGGACCTAGGAACTGGATAGACCTAAGACCTGGGAACATATCAAATTATATCTTATTAGAAGATATTATACCAAATTTTTTGGTTTGGATATTTAGTTGTTTGCTTCTAACATGGGTGCTCCCAAAGCTTTCTTGTTGACTAATTGAATGGTAATATTTGGATAGAAAGGTTGTTCTTTTCATCTTCTTATATATTTTCTCCTTGTTAAATGCAGAAATGTGCTCCCTTGGGATGTAATCTCTGAAGGATGGGTATTTATTTGGATAATTCTTTTATCAATAGAAATTTTTGTGCAAGTTGCAAATTTATGAAGGAGATGACCAGCAACAATTGTTATCCCAGCCATGTATACGACAAGCAAGGTATGTCTCAGACTCTTCCCATCCTTCATTTCTTCCGTCTTCATTCCTTCAGAGAGATTTATTACGTGTTGTGCTTGATTATTTGGGCATCAAATAGTGATTTTATACAAAACATACGTTTTATTGTGGTATGGAGTAGGTAACAGTGCACATGGTTTTCCTTGGTTACACCTCATATCGTGTGCCCATCGTGCAAAACATGATTAGCAGTAGAAAGTGAGGTGTGCCAAGCGGCGTAAGGATGGGGGCCATTGCTGCGAAAAATTCCAGGGATAATAAACTTGATGAAGAACTGTAAGTTCTTGAGGACTATTTTTTTATCTACCAATGACCGAGATTCCAGGGCAATGTCCTTCAGGAAATGGTATTTAGCTGAAACATGAACTGTGTGCCCTGTTTTTGATAATTAGGATGAAGTGCCATGTTTGTTTCAATATAGATTTGCTTCCACTTTGATAAAGTGCCCTGTGTTTGTTTCATCTGGCACCCGGTTCAGTTTCATGGCAGTATTAGCTTGCCTTTTTTTTTGGATAATTGTAATATGTGATTATCTAGGGGAGGATCGATTCTGTAAACCATGTGATTTTTCAGAAATTAGTTCCAGTCAATCATAAGAGCATGAGTAGCCGATTAGCCATTTGCAATTTTGAGATAAATAAGTATCCATGATGTAAATAAAGAAGCAACAAATATCATAACAAGAATCCATGAGGTACTTACTATGTATTCAGTTTTTCCTTGCCATTAGTTGAATTGGAGATTTCCTTCTGCTTGTGGGGGTCTGGACAGTACATCATTCTTCATGATGATTTTACCCAACTGCTGGTTAAGTCTGTACGAGACATGATATTGTATATATTTTGTTTCATCGTGATTTAGGTTTGCTTATGCTCTGTCGATAATGTGTCCACACCGCCTTGGGCTTGAGATCTCCTTCTCCGGCAACGGCGGAGAAGGGACGGGCTGCAACTGTGTCTGCACTTGGGGTTACACCGTATCCGAAAAAATACTTGGACTATTTCAATGCACCCTTAACATTCTTATTTCTTTTACAGCTGCATTTTGATTCAAATACTGTTTCACAACCATTAGTAGTGTCTCGTTTACCTAAAGGGAACTAGATCCAGATTTCTTACACCATGTGCTAGAAACAGTGATTCTCGTGTGAATTGATGAAAACTCCATTCTCATGTTGTCCTGTACTGAATCAAGTGGTACAAGCAACTGAAATTATTTGTTTGTGGTTCTATCGCTAGCTGTTTTCTATATCAGTAGTTGACAGTGAATTTGATTAATTAATTGTCTGCTGGGCTCTGACAATTTGTGTTATAAATGCTTAAGAAATATATTCTTTATCCTGTTGGGTTATTAGTTGTCTTGTGTGTATTAGCTAGGTAACTTTTGTTTGGCAAATCACACGTGAAAATTTGAAATTACCTGTAAAGTTCATGCATAACTCAGTGGTAACCGCTTGAGCACTTGGTACTCATTTACAGATGTTCCTAAATCACGGGTAACAATTTTAAATTACCTGCATATTTCATGTATAACTAAGGTGTAACTGTTTGATTATCTGGTACTGCTTTACATATGTTCCTAGAATGCGCAAGCCAAGAGATAACTGCTACATTGAAGTTTCGCAAGCAGGTATATCATCTGCTATACTTTGGTGCTTTCAATAATTTCTTCTGCAGGTATGAATGTTAGTATCATGCAGGAAGAACAAGAACAATTGTTTGTAACTAGAAGGCAGGGATTATTTTTTCATAAAACTGTACGTGCAATATTATTTTTCATAATTATTTCTAATTTGTTTTGCAGGTCTGAATCTTTAAAAAATTGTACATGCAATTTTTTTTTCATGATATAATGAGCATTAACAAATTTGGTTTCAAACTCATGGGTTTTGTTGCAAAAAGACTGAAGTCTTTTTTTCCAGTTTCATGTGCTTCAGTTTATTTTTGTATCTGTGTTATTTTCACTTACTAACGTACCGTCAACTTCTCATTTGGTTGCTTCAAGACCTTACATTACATGTTGGTGTTGTATTTCCTGACTACTTCAACTACTGCTTGGTATCAGTTCCTCCTAAATACTCCTATTAACTTAGATCTAGGTTTTCTACAAAGGGAATTAACTATAAAAGGTTGCCCTCTCATAAGGTATACCCTCTAGACACTTCACTGCAGAAATAGATGGGTTCTGATTGCTAAAGCGCAAAAATATCATGTCTTTTAAAATGCTACAGTTTGCTTTGTGAGTAGGTGCCAGAGAAGTTATGCATCACTACATGTTTCATGGCCTAAAAACACTCGCATATTTTCATGGAACTTTCATGTGCATCTGTCAGGTGTCAACGCCAAGACGAGGGCGACAATGCATCGGTGAATATGGACTCCTAGGTTTCTTCAGCCTTCAAAGAAGGCCGGCTATTCTGGTGGATGTTTGTTCCGATGCTTGGAAGTGCCTTTGCTGGGTTGTATTCATCAGGTATGTGTGTTGTTCTCGTGGCTTCCTTTGTTAGTGCTCCGGTTTGTTAATATGCTACTGTGTTACTTCATTAGAATATTTGGACGTGTTAAATATTGGAGAAAAGAAATAGTACATAACTAAAACATTTAATATATTTAGACTGGTTGAAAAATAGATCTCGACCATTTAACATTGGGGTATTACTCCTTTAGAAGCTGCTGGACTACCCGTAAACTAGATTCGAAAAAAGGGAAAGACTGGATTGGAAGAAAACTTTTAACTAAAAAAGGATAGATTTCACATATATTTGTCCTTGTATTGTGTCAGTATGAGAATATCCTTCCTAAATTCTTTATCCAAACCTATTGATCATTAACTTAGATTTTCCAAGATTTATTTTGGCCGCTATTCCAAATTATTCTACTATTCCGAAGCCACTGAAATTAAGTAGGACCTCCAAAAATGGCGGGTTTTCTATTGATGCCGGTAATAACATATAGGTTACCTATAGACAAAGAACAAAAACGAGAAAAAAAGAATTTTGTTTCGGAACCAAGCAAAACCGGATTGCTGTGCCATAGGAAGGATAGCTATACTAATTCGGTATAATCAAAATACACCTTTGGTACAAAATTGACAATCTCACAAGGATGAAATATCAGTAATTTTCTATTTGCTGGTTGATCCCATCCTTTACGGAATCAATTCCTTTTTTGAATGTACAAACATTTGGGGAGCTCAGCACCTCCTCATGTTCGATTCTTCGCTCAGCTGTTTGATGCGGTAACACTGTATTTTTTACCTCGGCTTCACTGCCCATGGATTTGGATTTATCTATTGCCTCTTTACTTCTGTGATGAGTACAACAATCCATGACATCTGGCCCCGTGTTCGTATGGAGCCATGAGTTTGAAACTGAAACTGTATTTTTGTTTGTCCATTGGTGAAATTTTCTTGGCTAATATAGTATACTTTTCCAAAAAATTCCCACCCTGGCAGAGTACATTGGGTGAGCTTCTGAGATTATTTGGCCATTTTTTTCATTGGCTTATATAAACCGTTATTATTATGGATGATTTATGATTTATAGTTTATTTTGATAAGGGTGGTGTCTCTATTGTACATGTTTTTTTGTAATGTCTAAAATGGACTGATTGGGCGGTGTTCGTAAGTTGAGTTTTAATGTTTGACCGATGTTTGGCGGTGCAGCAGCCTGGAGGCACCAGGAGCGGTGTTCATACCATAGGCCTGGATTTGGAAGCAATATTCAGATTATATGCATGAATTGGGAAGCGGCGAGTGCATCGAGTGTACATGTTATGTAGATGTTTCTAGGAATGGTAGGCATGCTGTGTGAATTTTTCTAGCTGCCAACAAGCGATTCTTCTAGATTCTGTAGAGATCGCCTGTGTTGTCGCACATAGGTATAGGCTTGTGATTTTCATTTCTACCAAAATCTTTACAACGAAAGCCAGGACTTATTCTTGCAAATCAACATGATTGATTACATTTAGAAGGCTCGGTCCAACTCCTCAGCCTTTATTGCTGATTTGAAACTGCTTGAGCGCCATCTTCTATCAAGAGTTCTAATCCGGCTTTACGTGCCTTCACATCATCCCATGGCCTGTACAATGTATGCCTTCAGCACAAGATATACAGGGTGCAGAAAACTTTAACGTCTCATAACAGTACCAATAAGTAAGGTATGTAGATTACGCCCTTCGGGAGGACAATTGAACAGATTGTCCAGTCTAAAGTTTATGTCACTGCCCCAGTACAGATTTCAGCTGGATTATCTGCCTTTTTCACTAAAAAGAAACTGTAAACTGAAATCAGTGACCGAAATTTTTCATGACCAGTCTTGCATTAGGGTTTTCTATACATAGAAGTATCTCATTCCTAAGGTATGAACTGTTGAATACTCCCTCCGTTCAACAATAGATGACTTGCATTTGTCTATATATGGATGTATCTAGACACTAAAACATGTCTAGATACATCCATATATAGATAAGTGGAAGTCATCTATTGTTGAACGGAGGGAGTAGATTGCTAGCACACAAACCTACGTGGAGGTACTTCTGATTAGGGTTCATCCATTCAGGGTTATAGTCCATCCGTTTCATACCAATGGTAGATGTCATATAGTAGAAGCAATATATTCATCTTTTTGCCACCTTCTCTATACATGTCCAAATCTCAATTACCATGTTCTTAATCCGAATAAATGTTTGGTGATATACATACAAATTGTTTTGTTCTACTGCAGCTCACATATGGATGAGTGTTTCATGTGAAGATTATACAAAATTCGTGTTGCATCTGGCAGCAAGATAACCGTACGAGATTGCGAGCTTCAGAGGAACCGAATTGCCTCTCAAGTTTGAACTCTTAATCCAGGAAGCCTGCTGCTACCTGTTCAAGGCGTATGCATTCGGGAGCACGGACGTGGCGGATCACCCGAAACTAGCGTCCATAGCCATGGACATGTAAGATAATGTGGACGATGCATCCTGGTTGCAACATCTTCCCTCGACTACTGAGATCTCTTTAAATAAAAGTAGCTACGTGTAATATTATTGTGATTTCACCGTGAAATACCTTTGAGGAAGTGGTATCTTATATAAGATTCCGTAATTTAATTATTAAATGTACTCCCTCGGTCCTGATTTATAGGACACGATCCCCAAAACAGACAGTCCCACCTCTTACACATTTGCATTAATTTTTTCTAATTAGTGGGTGATTGCCTTTCACACTTCTCCGTCAATGCATGCAATATTTGAACCCCAATGAATGAATACAGAGCTTGTGACCTATATACGGAGTACGAGTTTTTGGTTGTTAAGTATAATTTATTATAACATTTATTTCCAAAATATAGATAAACCTTCGTAGTTCAAGACAAGCAACAAATGGGACACTAGATTTACGTAGAGCTAACAATTCTTCTCTTATGAAAATAAATTCCATTCTTCTCTTATGAAAATAAATTCTGTCATAAATCTGATATTTGCGCCAGTGGCGCAACGGGTCATCTAGTATGGCACAAACGCAAGAAAGGGGGGCCGCAGTTCAGCCGCCGACGTCGTGGACCCTCCCTCCATCTGTGCCCTTACAGCAGCTATCCGCTAAATCTTGTTCGACCGTACGTATGAGATTATGAGAGGAGCTGACAGCGAATAGGGACATTTGATTTTTTATTTATTTTAAATGGGAACATCCCAGCCTCTGCATCGTAATAGGGACATTTGATAGATTGGCTTCGATTGCCGTACATGATGAGGATTATATTACGCCCCTATATTTAAACTTTAAGTGACGACGTCAACACCACAATAGTTTCCGACGATATGATGACCTCTTCTGAATGAAAATAGTAAGATCAACTCCGCCGATGACCCAATACAGCGTCTGAAACTCGTCGCCGGCGCATATGATATTGGGCGCGCCGGCGAGTGTTGCCGTCTTACTGGAATCGTCGCGCCCGACCGGCGTGTCTCAATAGCTAGGTATATAAAAAAAAACTCAACTGAATTTCATAAAAAACATCCGAATATATTCATAGTTTCGAATTTATACAAATGTTGGTCGAAATTTAAACTAAAGAAAATAAAGGAACACGTACGGGAGCTGCGCCACCAGCTCATTGTGTTGTCGGCGTGGTCGTGCCGCTCCTGCTCGTCCGGCTCATCCTTCACCTCGGCCTTGATGGCCACCTTGTTTTTGTCCTCATCGCCGCCGAATGTCTTTCGCCAGGCGGACCACTCCTCCGCCATGACGACTGGCGTCACGATCACCATGTTGAACGAGATGGTCAAGGCCGTAGCCATGTCCAGCACGTACTAGGCGTCGAGCTCCGCCTGGCTGAGATGACGCGGTGGCGCGTCTCGTTTCTCTTTCACCTCCATCTTGACGGTGGCGGCGGCGCGTCCTTCTGCGTGGGGGTGGCGCATGCTGCAAGGACGAGGGCTCACAGATGACGATGCCACGCGACGGCGCCGCCTCCCTTTTGACGCGAATTGGCGATGGTGTTGGCACTGCCCCGCCCTCCCTCTTGACGCTGCCGGAGCCGGAAGAAGAGCCCCGTGAAGAAGACAACTGCGAGGCCGTGATCTGTGAGGATGGGCCGAGCCAGGGGATCGGGTGTGTCCTAGGTTTCTGGACGTACACGTAGTCACGCTGAACACCGTCGTTGGTGCGATGACGCGTCCATTTTTTGCGTTATTTTACTTAATGTTTTATTAATAAATAGACAGTGAATTTGGTATTTTACCGTGCCCAAGTGCACCGTATATGTCTGTGTATGCAGATTATTGAAATCCCAAAGAGATATTTTGTGCAAGGCATAAAGGAGCAGAATTACAGATAATATGAGGAGATCACAACTTTCAAGGCCATTCTAAGAAAACACAAATTCGCAGAAGTCAAAAGAGAAGCGAAAGAAGATTTATCAAGCAATGGTGCGGTCAAGTTCAACCGTTCCAGGCACCGTACTAATGATATTCCGCGACATGAATAGACAGGACCATTTTAACGAGTCACGGTAACCGCACCATCGATCGTACCAAATAGAAGAAGCTCGGCACGGAGGGCGAAACAAAAACACCGACCGTACGATGTTAAGGCGGTAACTCAAACGACCCTGGTATGATGAGTGCCAACCGCACCACTCACCATACCAATGTGCGCTTGGCTCGTTTTGGCCAGCATATTAACCCTTTTACCTCATATTGGAGAGGAGGGGCAGACTAGAAACACACCAGAAGCAAAACCACGAAATCCACCAAACCCTAGCATCCGAAAGGTGTCCGGAGGGGGAATTCGTAGAAGGGAATCCATCTCCATCAACTCCATCATCGTGTATGTCACCGCATCAATCTCCATCGCCATCACCACCATCTACATCTACGTGATAGCATGTCCTACCATCTACTCAAGTTTGATTTTTTCATGTTGAAGTGGACCAACCCTTGAGAAAAATGTAAAACCCAAAACCTTATCACAATAATTCCTTAGAATTATGTGGTGAGACCAACCTTAACCAAAATGGAAGCCTAACCCAAACACTTTGAGTTCCATTTGCAAATGGAATTGAGTGATCAACCCCAAGCTTTGTTATTCCATCCACTCCTTTTGCAAACTTAGTGATGTGATAATACTTGTTCAATACAAGTGAACTCTTGGAACTTCCTAGACAAGTATGACCAATTAAGTTTGGATACTTCAAACCCTAGCCTTGTCTAACCTATAGCCCAGGTTATACTCTAAACACAATCACAATAATTCCTTTGGTAAAGTAAATTATTGTGATAAGCCTTGACCTTACCTAAACCCGACTAGCCTGGAAAACCTTTTGAATCTGCTTGTTGATTGTTATGTTTTGTTCTTTCTTTGTCTATGAAAGTTGTTTATTGTTATTTGTTTGACTTTTTTAGATTGTACGAAGAGAAACGTTCTACTGGTAAAGAGAGTGTACTTATACACCAATTTCAATAAGGCAAGTGACACCCATATTTTCCCCATCTATTTTCATATGCATTAGTGGTTTTGAGTAGTATGCATGATAGGAAATTTTTACAAAGTTATATGCCATGCTATTTTGTAACATCCCTGGTTTTCGGAAAGTTAAAAAATACTAAAACTTGAAACTTTTGTTTTACTATTAATGCAAGTCATCAAAACAAATAAAATGCAAACACAAAAAAAATAAAGTGTTTATTCTAATGTTATTGGAATAAAAAATCCAAATATGCCTCTATTTCCTAAACCCTAAACCCTATTTATAAATATTCCTTATCCAAAGCAATTATTTTCTCTCTAGCAAACCTTATTATTTAAAAATGTTTTAAATTCAACAATTACTTTGAAAATGTTTTATAGATTTAAAAACTAGAGAATTATTACCCTTAATAATTTTGTAGGTCCCAAAATATTTTATTAGAATAAAAAGTAATTTTTTTTAAATGACACTCCAAATTTTAAACATAAAGTGGGGTTCATAAAATGTTTTGTCTTAAAAATAATTTAAAAAGAACCTTAGAAACAATATTTTGACTTGTGGAATAATTTCTTGTCGTGGTGTGGAGAAGAGAGATACCATAGGGTGGCTAAAGTTTGGGGCCGATGGACGCTGTAGGCATTTGGGGAGCGATCACACGTCACGTAGACGCGCTCAGAAACACTGCAAACACCAAGATCTACCCAGGTTCGGGGCCCTCGTATGGAGGTAACACCCCTACTCCAGCCTATCTCTCTGTATATAGCTCAACCGGGTAGCCATAGTACAATCTCTACTCTCAGCCGGGTAGCCAACTGCTAGCTCTCTCTCTGTATAGCACTAAGACTCGTAATAAATGCTCTCTGGTCCAACCTCCCTCGTGCGGGAGGGGGCTGGGCACCTCATATACTGGTGGCCAGCGAGTAAACAACACTAAAAAGTACACGAATTGACAACTCCACTGTCCACACGTCGCACGCCTCCGTGTTCCCGCTGACGCCGTGCCGAAAGTCACCGCGCCGTCCGCCTGACAGGTCTTGTCCACCCTGTCAGGCCCTTAGGGTAGGTCAGTGACATGTCTTGTCCCCCTTGTCAGTGACAGGACTTGACAGTCGCCTACCCTCACTGTACCCACACCTCAGTACAGATAATCTTGCTCCTAGTAAGTTGAACCGCACACTTGTACGGCTGCGGGATACGCGGGATCTCTCACAACGGCTCCATTGACTTTGTGCCCGAGTAGAATTGCTTCACATCTAATCGGACCACTTGAGTTCTATCCGGTCGATCCCGAACTTCACTCGTATCTTCCCTTGGCCTTCAGTACAGGTCACCGAGTAGAGTCTACCGGATACCGGATACCCGGGTAGCCGCCTACACGGCAAACCGTACGCTTGAACACTGTTTTACCACCAGTCTTTCCCCTACTCGGGGGTAACCCCCCGACATTAGTCCGAAGCTGGTAGAGTCCGGTGAATTTGTTCGTTGGGCCCTGCCAGTTTAAACCAAATTGCCTCTGTAAAGAAGTGTTACCGAGTTGCTCCTCAACTCGGACATCCATAATCTTTACTCGAACTTCTCTTATTATGGCCTTTAGAGCTTTCTTCTCGGCACCGAGTAGACCGCAGGATGCTGAGTTCCACCGAAAACCCAACACTTAGCAAAATTTCTCGCAGTTTGCCGCTCAAACCAGCGCGGCTCTATCTTCTCGTGTCCATGACGCACACGTGTCACACAGGCGTACCCCGACGCCTCGGTTCTGGCGTTGCTGCATGGCACGCGCCCATCACTGCGCCTGGAGCCCACGACCCGTTGTTTCACCTCGCGCGTGTACTCGAGAGCCCACGACACACGTCGTGGGATTAACTACGCCCGTTACGCGCGCATTTCACGCTGTGTGCGTTTCTAACGGGCAGTTAATCCCCACTTCGCACGATTTTGGCCACGATTGATCCCACTTTGTAACTGCAGCCGCAGCGAGATAAATTCCCCCGCCGCCCTCTGTGTCTCTTTCCTCGCACTTTCCTCAATCCACGCTCCATTTTCGCCTTCGCCTCCACTGCAGCAACCAGCACCGCCGCGAGCTCGCAGCGCGCCACCATTCTGAGAGCAGAGGGAGAGAAAGAACCTTTTCGCGCGCCTCCATCTTTGCCATCGCCCTCATCCTCAACGCGTCCACCTCTCCGCCAAAAGCACTGCAATGGAGATCGAGAACCTCGCCGGAGACCAGCACGAGGAGGAGGCGGCGCCAGCGCGCGCCGGCTGGGAAGGCTCTGACGTCACGGCGGCGGATTGCCAGTGGCTGGTCAATACACGTGGAGTCCCTCCCGGCGTCATCTGCCGCCCACCCGGAAGGGAGCTTGTGCCCGCTCCCGAATCTGGTGAGTATGTTGTGTTTCTCAGCCACTTCAAACGGGGCTTCGGGTTTCCCACTTCCAAATTTCTCCAGGATTTCTTGCGCCATTTTGGCCTTCAACCTCACCACCTGCCCCCCAATGCCGTTGCTATGCTTTCCACCCACGCCGCAGTCTGCGAGGCCTTCTTGGGTGCTTATCCCACTATCCATACTTGGGCCAAGTACTTTTTCCTCCGCCAGCAGAGTGTCCCCAATCCCTCCAATCCTCTAGCCCCAAGGGTGATGACCCAGACGGGTAGCGCCATGATGCTACAGCGCTCCACCGGGTACGATCCACGGGCACTTGGACTAGAAACCTGCCACAAATGGCAAAGGGGTTTTCTCTATGTGAAGAATTCCCCTGCCGCAGAAGGAGAAGAAGTTGTGGACAAGATCAAGCTCCCCGAGTTCCAGAATGTTCCCCCCACAGGGAAGAATTAGGGGTACAACCCCAGGAAGACGGTGAACGACGTCATCCAGGTTGACAAACGCCTACAGCAGCTGGTGGAGGAAGGACTCCTCCAAGACGACCCGGTGGCCTGCTGGGTGGAGCGCCGAGTACTCCCGCTCCAGCACCGCGTACACAAGATGTGTTACATGGGCGGTCCCCGTGACTGCACCCGGACGACTACCTTCGAGCTCTCCAGACCAGAGGTGGCGATCTGGGCCAAGTCCATTCTGCGGACTACCCTCACCGACAACTGGTTCTACGGCTTCGTCCTGTATAGCCGCACTAAGCGCATCCCTTAGGTAAGTTCTTCCCTCTGTAGCCTCGCTGATTTCAATTCCCTACCTCTTAGCCGTAACCAGAGTAGAAACTACCTTGGCCATCTTTCCTTGGGCTTATCCCAACATGCTTAATGTTTGCACTTGATACCGGATAGGTCTCCTCTATAAGAACTTAGCTTATTATTCTTTATGGGTGCATGCTGTTCAGAGTAGAGCTTTAATTTATGCTCCTGCATAGGACTTAGCCTAAAATGCTTTCTGCTTGATTGTCGTACCGACTAGGACCTCTCTGCTAGCACTTAGCTTAATGTGCTTTATGTTTGCACGCTATTCAGAGTAGATCTTCCCTGTTTACTTTGCTCTTCCAGGACTCTAGCATATTGGTGCTTTATGTTTGCACGCTAGACCAAGTAGAATATTTACCCTGTTGGGACTCAACTTAGTGTGCTTTATGTTTGCACTTTCAGCACATCAATCGCCAGAAACTGGAGGACAACGCCGTCTTCGAGAGGAACTGGAAGCCAGACCGGACTGAGGATGACGCGACAGCGTACGACATCCAGGATACACTCTGTATCCCCCGTGCCGGTCAGGATGGTAAGTCCCGAGACTACGCCTCTATTCGGGACTGGTCACACGATGAAGAAGGTGACCGAGTTCACCTGCTTGCTTTCCTGCAGTGCACCCTGACTTTCTTTTTTCTCAATTTGATCTTTGCTTCTTTCAATTACAGAAGAACCGGAATTGGAAGAAGGGGAGGAACCGCTGGACGTGGTGCCTGTCTCCGTGGCCGCCCCAACCGAGACCAGGAAGAGGACGGGTAGCGGGGCACCAGAGCCCCCTCCCAAGAGGATAAGGAAGAAGGCAGACAACAAGGTGACTGCAACACGCAAGAAGCGCCCCACTATTGATGGGTAAGAGCTTCTGAGTTGCAACGAATACCTGCTTTCCGCAATCTTCTCTGTTTTCTTCCTGGAATTCTTCTTCTCTACAACATTTTGAATCTATTTCTTCTCTTTTTGTCTTTTCTCGGCGATCCACTTGATGCTGATGCCGCCACCGCCCTAGCCCCTAAGAGAAGCGCACCACGAGACGTCGTGGAGCTCTCTGTCGATGAGGGGAATCGACAACTAGACGGCAGGACGCAGATGTCCTCCCCTCCCCGAGAAGTGCATGATCTTGACGCCGAGAACATATGCGCCGAGATGGAGACCGAACACGCTCCTGAGGAGCCGCAGCCTAGCACCCAACAGGCTTCCCAGGATCCCACTATCCAGAGAGAACGAACACCACCGTCTGCCTCCGCTGAGGAGCCTATAGAAGATAGTGCCGAGCAGCGGCAAGATGATGCCTCCATGGAGCGGCCAGAAGAATCCTCCGTGGAGCGGTCAGACCCTGCAGCCGAACAGCGCGAAGAAACCCCCGTCGAGGAGCGGCCAAGGACCCCGCCCGCGGAGGACCGAGTTGTGGAGAAGCAACCAGCCCAAGAGCAAGTACAACCGGACGCTGCGCCGGTTAGCCAACCGCAGGCGCCGCCAGCAAAGAAAGTGCAAGCACCGCCAGCGAAGAAAATGCCTCCGCCTCCGCAGCAAGCTCCTGCGCCTGCGTCCAAGAAGCAGCCAACGCCCTCCACTGCAAAGACGGCTCCACAGCCGACAAGAATACAACCCAAACGAGGCGCTGCACAGAGCGGATCGCAACCAGCCGAGAAGCGGCAGGCCAGACATCAGCAGCTGATCCTTCAACCTTCAGCGCCCTAGCAGCCAGGCGCTCAGCCAGGTGGGCAACTTGCACAGCAGCTACCGCCACCCGAGAAGGCCGACTGGCCACTTAACAAGCCCAAGAAAGCCCCCAGTCCAAACACCAAGTTGGTACAGACCAAGGTCAAATGTGGTCCTGCTGACAAGCAAGCTCCCGGATCGGGTGCCAGTGTCACCAAGGAAACTCCTACCTTCCCAGCTTATTGGGTCGAGCTGCAGGAGCGACATAAGATCAAGATGTCGGAAGAGGCCGAGCGGTTGGCCGCTTTGAAGGAGAGGAAATCCATGAAGCGCACCGAATCCAAGGGAAAGGACACCTCCCTGACCCTCCGAGAACCTGCTCCCCGCGCAGAGGGCGAAGACGAAGACAAGCTCTCAGAAATCGCAGAGGCCATCCTTGACCGGGTAGGCTTTATTGAGAAGGCCTGGGACAACACAAAATATGGCAACGCCGCATGGGACGGTGTTGAGCTGAGGAATCTTGATAACTACCGGGTGGCGTGGAACAAGGCCGATATCGGTCCTGTTAGCATGGTAGTGGCCTCCTCCAGCAGCACCTTGGCTGGCAAGCTGTTTTTCCTGCGCAAAACTGCTGAAGTTCTCGAACAGACCTACGTGGTAAGTGCCTTTCCTCTTTTGATTTTTCCGAGTTGCCAGCTTTCTTCTTTACCTCTTTACTTCTTTTTTCTATCCACTACCCAGTCCTCGAGATTCGGGCCGAGTAGGTAAAGCTCAACCGAGTTGCAATCTACTCGGGCCAAATCTTCCAAACTTATAAATTTTCCTTCTTCTCTGCAGGATAGCACCGAGGCCTGGACCAAGGTTTTCCGCCTGCTCCTCTGGTCGCACCGATCCATCAGGGATAGGAACCGGGAGCTGGAGTTTAAGCAGAGCGAGAGGGATGCACTGGAGAAGAACGCCACAAACACTACTATCAAGCTGTCCGTTGATGAAAGTAAGCTTCTAGCATTTCGGTTTGTGCGTTTTTTGCTTACGCCCGTTTTCTGCTTTTTGCTCAATCACTATCTTCTCTGCAGGTGAGCTCAAGGCGCTCGTTGATAGGCACCAATACTGCAAGGTCATGGCTGCATCAGCGCAGAGCAAGATTTCCTCCTTGGAAGGTGAACAAATCCTTCTCTCTTCTACACTTGTTTTTTGTTGCTTTCTCCCTTTGCTAACTTGTTGTTCTCCTCGCAGAAGAGTACAAAACCTTCCGAGAGCAACACCAGGAGTGCCTCACTCCGGGTAAAGCACACCACCAAGTTCGGGTCCGAGAGGCCAAACTGCAGAAGGAGTTGGACGCCGAGAAGGCGGAATTTGAGAAACTCCAACTTGAGCTTACTGAAGCGCTCAAGACTGCAATCACTGCCGTGGACGAGAAGAATGCAGTGGTGAACCGGGTTGTCAAGGAGAAGCAGGAACTTGAGAGGGAGATCAACTCTCTGAAAGAGAGAAATCAAACTCTCGAGGGCATGGTCAACAATTCCCGCCGTCTCCAAGACAGGCACATCCGACTTGCGGATGACTGGAAGTCCCGACTAGGGGCCGTTGTCTTGGAACTGAGCTGTAAGTTCTTGCTATACTTCATTTTACTCGATCTTTGACTCTTTGACTTCCTCTTGCTTGGTTTTTCTTCTTCCCGGTTCTTCTCTCTGACTCAAACTAGCATGCCCTGACCCAGATACCTTCCCGGACCTCAACAATGCAGCTGAGATAGCCGTGGAGAAAACAAGAAGGGCCAGGGCAGCATCCGGCCTTGATACTGATCAGTCCGCCAGCATTGACTATCACATACTAAATATCAAGACCCGGACGGCAGGTCTCAAAGGTCTGGGCACATCCATGGTGACCACTGCGATGAACCTTCACAAGTTGTTCTGGTCAGAGCGCCAGGTTCTGGATACGATTAATGAGATGGCAGCCAACTTGAACCACGTCAAGGAAGAACTAAAGAAGTGGCGTGCCTCCGCAGCCCGGGCTGGAGCGGATGAAGCCATGCACTTCATCTTGTCTTGGTATGAAAACCTTGACCTTGACCGGATTGGCTCCCTCAGGAACGGCTCCAAGTGGACGGAACGGGATGCGTGTGTTCTGCGCCGAAAGGAGGTGGCCTACGAGCTTGCCTCATATGCTGAGACCAATCAGTACATTGACGGCCCCACCGAGCCGGATACTAATATTGAAGAAGAGGACGAGGAGGAGGAGGAGGAGGAAACCGAGTTCGACAAAGACGCAGGCGAGGATCGCAACTTGGACGATGAAGAGGCCGAGCATGAGGAGGCAGAGCACGAAGAGGCTGAAGACGAAGGGACCGAGCAGCGCAACACCGCGGAGGATTCCGGGATGCAGACTGACCCCGGAAATCGTCAAGCCAGCAGCTGACTCGGACGAGGCCCAAGTTGTGTCGCAGCCCGCCGCTCAGGAGCAAGTTGTTACCACCGAGATGGTGATTGACGACCTAGCTCCCGAGTTGGGCATGCCCGGGGCTACGCCTGAGAATGTCACCGCCGAGCTCTACCCTCTTCCCAGCGCCTCCACTACTTAGGCCTCCAACTCTGCATCTGAGCCGGCTCCGCTACTCTAACTTCATCTGTACCAGAGCCTGCTTCCACAACTCCTGCAACCGATCCCGTGGCGCCTACCAGCACCGAGACGGGCACTACCTCATCCACCGTAGTTTAACTTCCTGCAACTTTTCTCCTCGAACACTTATCAGATCCCCGGGATGCCGGGTGCAGATGTAATAAATACATTTATGGTTCCTCATGTTACTCAATTTTTAATTGTTTCTTTAGCAAGACTGGCTCAATGCGGGATTGCATTAAAATGCAAGTCACCGAGTTGCTTTTTTCATTCACTCAGTTCTTTTGTCTTTGCTCTTACCTGCCACTTGTGGCTTTTTTGGTAGTCGAGTCACAAGATTTCAAAAACCAAGTTTCAGATACTTAACCACTTAGAAATTTGCATATTAACACTGTCCAACACTTAGCCAAAAAGGAAACAGAGAAGTAAAAACACCCTACTCGGTTATTGCACTCTTCTTTCCTTAGTATTTTTTTTCATGTGTTCATTGACCTTTGGCTTGTTCTCTTGCTTGCCATGAAGCTGGGTTGTGGACAGCAGCAGAGTCGAAGAGTTGGCCCTTGGGTTTAAACACACTACTTAACGTACGCGTGAAAGTTTGAGTAGAAGAACCGAGTAGGCAAAGGAAATAAGGTAAATGACACAAAGCAAGTTTGGTACGGGCAGTCCCCGAGTTCGACTTCGGAGTGCCAACCTGAATTTAACTCGGTTAAGGATATACATACAATGTTTGCTCATGAATGAAAACGGCGAAGTAGAGCTACATTCCAGGGGCGTTTGGATTCTTCTCCGGATTTATCCGCACTATTCTTCTGTGGTGCCTGTGCATCGATGAGATAATAGGCCTCATTGTGCAGAGCCTTGCTCACAATGAAAGGCCCTTCCTGGAGGGGATATCTTGTGCATCCCGGCTGTGCGCTGCACGAGCCTAAGGACCATGTCTCCTTCTCGGAAAACCCTTGGGATCACTTTCCGGCTATGATACCTCCTCAGATTCTGTTGATATACAGCCGAGCGGGACAGAGTTAACTCTCTTGCTTCCTCAAGCAGGTCCACATCATCTTCTCGGGCCTCTCTTGCCTCCGCCTCAGTATAGAGGGTTACTCTGGGTGATTCATGCTCAAGGTCAGTGGGCAACACGGCCTCAGCTCCATATACCAGGAAGAATGGTGTGTTTTCGGTTGATCGGTTAGGGGTAGTCCTTAGACTCCACAACACCGCCGGCAACTTGTCCAGCCAACAACCAGGGGTTCGCTGTAATGGCTCAATCAGCCTTGGCTTTATCCCGGCAAGGACCATTTTATTTGCTCTTTCAACTTGCCCATTGGAAGCCGGATGAGCGACTGACGCAATGTCTAGTCGGATCCGCTTTTCTTTGCAGAATCTAGCAAATGCTCCCTCAGCAAATTTTGTTCCATTGTCCGTGATGATCCCATGCGGGTAGCCGTATCTCAGGATGATATCTTTCAGAAAACTCACAGCCGTGTTCCCATCACACTTCCAGATAGGCTTTACCTCAATCTATTTGGTAAACTTGTCCACCATGACCAAGGTGTGAGTCATGTTGCCTCTAGCTGGCTTGAAAGGGCCCACCATATCCAAGCACCATACTGCAAAGGGACAAGTGATACGGATGGTCTTTAACTCGGAAGCTGGCATGTGAATCTTGCTTGCATATCTCTGGCACCCATTGCACTTTCTTACGAGATCTTTTGCTTGCTGCAAGGCAGTGAGCCAAAAGAAACCATGCCGGAACGCCTTCTTGACCAGGGTCCGAGATGAGGCAAGATGCCCGCATTCTCCTTGATGTATCTCCCTCAGGATCTCTTCTCCTTCTTCTGGTTCAACACAACATTGCAGCACGCCAGTAGGGCTTCTCTTGTGCAGCTCTTTGTTGATGATGGTGTAGCCTTTAGATCATCTCTGTATTTTCCTGGCAGTGACCTCGTCACTCCGGAATGTGCCATCCGCTAGAAAGGATAATATGGGCAAAGCCCAACTCGATGTCTCCCGGATGGGAAACACTGGTTCGTCCACTTCCATTGGATCAACTGGCATAACTTGCTCCGAGTTGGACACGAGTCCCCGAGTACTGAGAAATAATCCTCTCGATGAATGTGACAGTCCCCGGGTTTGCAGAGGCAGTCCCCGGGTTGGATGGAGCAGTCCCCGGGTTCTCTTTTGCGCCCTCCCAGTCAATCTCCATATGAACAGCCTCTGAGTCCAGCAGACCTGGAATGTATATTGATTCTGAGTTGGGAGATGGCTTGATGGATGGCTTGCTCAAATGCTCCAAGGCAATCCCAGGCGAGATGAACTGCCGAGAAGATCCCAACTTGGACAGAGTATCTGCTGCATCATTTTCAGCTCGGTGGATGTGATGGAACTCACACCCATCAAATAATCCAGTCATGCTCTGCACCAGAAACCCATAGGACGCCATGTTGGCATCCAAGGCATCCAAGTCCCCGAGACTTGTTGAACTTCTAGGTCTGAGTCACCATAGCAGACAATACGCCGAACTCCGATCTCCTTGGATACTCTTAGGCCGTGTACCAGTGCTTCATACTCGGCTACATTATTGGACACCGAGAAGTGGATCGGCAACACATATCTGAGTTGATCTCGCTTGGGTGAGGTGAGCACCACGGCAACACCAAGACCTTCTTTTACTTTGGAGCCATCAAAATGCATCTTCCAGAAATTGGTTTCCGGCAAGGGAGGCTCATACTTCATCTCGGCCCAATCCACCAAGAAATCCGCCAGGGTCTGTGACTTGATTGCTTCTCTTCTTGCGTACAAAAGGGTGTACGCGGCCAGCTCAATTGCCCATTTGGCAACTCGTCCACTTGCATCCTTGTTGCCCATGATCTCCGAGATGGGAGCGGTGCTCACCACCGTGATGGGATGCTCCTGGAAATAGTACTTGAGCTTCTTGGCACCCAGGTAAACGCCATATGTCATGTTCTGGTAGTGTGGGTAATTCTGCTTGGAGATGGATAGCGCCTCACTGAGATAATACACCGTCCTCTGCACGGTCTTCCCTTCCTCTTCTCGTTCCACTACCACCACCACACTGACTACTCAGTTGGTGGCTGCAATATAAAGCATCATTGGCTCCTTAGGCAAGGGGTTTGCCAAGATGGGAGCACTACCCAGCATGGTCTTGAGTTCTTTGAAGGCCACATCAGCTTATGGTGTCCATACAAACTTGTCGCTTTTCTTCATGGGCTGATAAAGAGGCAGCGCCTTTTCGCCCATTCTCCCCGGGAAGCGGCTAAGAGAAGCCAGGCATCCGGTAAATTTCTGCACATCCTTCAGTGATCTCGGCAAAGACATGCTCTCTATAGCTTATCTTTGAAGGATTGGCCTCAATGCCCCGACTGGATACCAAGAAGCCGAGTAGCTTGCTAGACGGGACACCAAATGTGCACTTGGTTGAATTTAATTTCATCCGGTATTTGCGCAAACTGGCAAATGTTTCCTCAAGATATCTTAGCAGAGTGTGTTTTTCCTTCGTTTTGATGACAATGTCATCTACGTACACCTGCACATTCTTGCCTATCTGGTCATGCAAACACTTTTGCATGCACCTCTGATAAGTAGCCCTAGCATTTCTCAACCCAAAACACATGACAACATAGCAATAAGCCCCGTACGGGGTAATAAAGGCAGTTTTTATTTGATCAGTCGGGTTCAGAGGAATCTGGTGAAAACCAGAGTAGGAATCAATGAAAGACAAAAATTCGCACCCGGCAGTGGAATCGATCACCTGATCTATGCGGGGTAGCGGGAACGGGTCCTTGGGGCAGGCCTTGTTCAAGTCGGTGTAGTCCACACACATGCGCCATGCTATAGCGGCCTTGGGATCCTCCTTCTTCTTCTCCACCATGACCGGATTGGCCAACCAATCCGGATGCAGTACCTCCATGATAAATCCACTTGTCAGCAGCTTTGTGATCTCGCCACCAATAGCTTTCCTTCTCTCAGCCGCAAAGCGGCGCATTGCCTGCTTAACCGGCCTGGCGTCAGGGCGCACATGCAACAAGTGCTCAACCTACTCCCTCGGGACACCCAGCAGGTCCTGATTGGACCATGCAAAGACATCCCGATTCTCACGGAGGAAGTGGATGAGCTCGGTTTCCTATTTCTCCTCCAACCCGGCACTAACGATGGCCACACGCTCCGGGAATTCCGGGTCAATCTGCACCTTCTTCGTCTCCTGGGAGGCCTAGAATGTAGCCCCATACCGAGAACTCGGCATGCCAGGCATACCAACTTGAGCTGCTTGGGCCATAGACACCACCTCGTGTATCTTCTTCTTCTCGGCAGCAATGACCATGGACTCGGCAAGCTGAGATCCCCCAGATGCACACTCCAAAGAGCGCTTGTAGTCACCCGAGATGGTGATGATGCCACTGGGGCCAGGGATCTTAATCTTCAGATAGGCCGCATGAGTAGAGGCCATGAACTTGGTCAGAGCAGGCCTGCCGAGTAGAGCATGATAAGGGATCTGAAGATCAACCACCTCAAATTGCAGGCACTCGGTTCGGCAGTTCTCCCTGGTGCCGAAAAGCACATCCATCCAGATGCGGCCGATAGGAGCACAAGATACTCCCGGCACAATGCCATGGAATGTAGTCCGGCTGGGTAGTAGCATGTTCTCGGCAAGGCCGAGCTTCTCCATGGTATCTCGGTACATGATGTTGATGCTGCTCCCGTTGTCGATCAGCACCTTGCTGAACTTCACGTTCTTCTTGGTGCCCAAGAAAGTGGGGTCCACTACTAGAGCATATGTACCCGGGTTGGGCATGATCTTGGGATGATCTGCTCTGGACCAGACTATCTCCTGGTCGCACCACTCCATGTAGTGAGGCACAGATGGCATCACGACATTCAATTCCATCGCGCGCCTACGCTGAGACTGCTTGTCATCCGGCTCAGTAGTAAACACCATGTAGCTCTCGTGGTGCTCCAGGTACTGGTTCCGGTCCCCAGCACCACCATCATTGTTGTTGTTCTGGTTGGCATTGTTGTTGTTGCGGTTGTTGTTGCGGGTGTAGTAGTTGTTGTGGCGGTTGTTGTTGTTGAAGTTGCAGTTATAGTTGTTGTTGTTGTTGTTGTTGTTGTTCCGGTTGGCTCCCTGAGCTACTTGGTTCACGTTCTCCCTCCTCTGGTTCTCGGCTGGCCTGGAAGCAGCTGCCCGGATAGGCTGCACATTAGAGCCTGAGAGCGGAATAGGAGGTGGAGGAGGCAGCTGACCAAAAGCCTCGCTCGTGATCCTGTCCCACCAGCTGCACTGCCGGGTAGTGTGATTGGCTGGCCTACTCGGATGCCGAGTATGGAAGCTACACGGTCCATCCTTCATATTCTCAAAAATGAACCTGGCAGGATCTGCGGATCCCTGGGAGGCACTGGGCTGCTGAGGAGCATTGTACTTCTTTTTGAAGTTCTGGCCCAAATTCTGGTTTTGCCCGTATTGGGCTCTAGCAGTTTTTTGCCTTTGGCTGCTCCCGGCAACACCCTGATCCTGAGTAACAGCAGCTACATGGTCAGACCCGTAGCAGATATCCGGACGGTCTTACCTTCTCTTGTTGCGGAAATCCTGGCGGTCATGGCGCCGAGATCCATCGTGGTGCTTCCTCTTGGGATCGAAGGAATCAAGCAGAGGCTGAGTAGGATCACCGAGAGCATACATATCAGCAATCTTGATTGTCTCAGCAAGGGTACTCGTCATCTCCCTCTGCAGTTTCTGCCACAGCATGCTGTCATGTCGGCAACCTTGCGCGAACCAGGCAATGGCCTGTGACTCATTCACACCCTCACAGGTGTTCCTCAGAGTACTCCACCGAGTAAGGTACTCCCGGTCAGTTTCCTCTTCTCTTTGCTTGCATGCCGAGAGCTGCTGCGGCCTGTTTGGCCTCCTGTAGGTGCTGGTGAAGTTGTTGATGAAGGCTTCCAAGAAGTCAAGCCATCAGTTGATACTGTCCTTGGGCAGGTTGTTGAGCCAGATCCGGGCAGGGCCCTCCAGCATCTGGGGCACATACCGAACAACCCATCTCCTGTTGCCACCCGCAACGTACACGATAGTCACATAGTCATTCAGCCAATCCTCCGGCTTGGTGCTTCCATCATAGGTCTTGGTCCCTCTAGCCAGGTGAAACTTGGATACGGGTGTCTCCCCCATGATTCTGGGACCAAAACAACCTGGCCATGGCGGACCCCTTGCTTTTATCTCCTCAGACCGGTAGAGCCGGTCCAGCTTGTATCTTGCGTCACTTGGTTCCAACATTCTTCCGCCCAACTGGGTTGCGAGATCTCTTGGGTCGGCGTACCTGGCGCGCTTGTCGCACCCGGACTTCTAGGGGATACTCACAGTCCGTTAAACAGTAGATAAATGGCTTATGGGGCATACCGGTACCCGCATCTCAATATGAGCAGGCCAACACGTAAACGTGTGACAACCATTCTCTTACTATTCATCGTCTGCGCAAACCATCCCGTAGAAGTCCAGATACTTCCATTGACGTACTTCAAAACATACACACATGGTACGTCAACGGCATTGGAACAAGTGATATCACAACAGATCTCTATGACACAAAAGATGGAAATAAGTTGCAAATAGCTCTCATTAGAGCAGAGATAGAAAATACAATCATCTAGAGGGCACATGCCCCAACAATTCATCATTACATCACAGCGGAAGCATTCAAAGTGTCTCAGTACAGACAAGATCCAAATAGGCCTAAGAGGCCGGAAACGAAAAGACGGAGCCCATCCACGAAGTCTCGGATCCTGCCCGGGTCCGCTATCTACTCGTCAGCAGTCTCGTCATACTCCACGTAGTAGCCACCATGGGGACCCTCGGAAACGTAGTCTGCGGAAACCACAGCCCCAAAGGGGTCAGTACATAAACGTACTGGCAAGCAAGACTCACAGTTCACCAAAGTGTAACCCGTCAACACCAAGCACAGATGCTTTGAGTCCAACGGAAGAAAGGGGGTGATACAAAAGATGCGGCAGCTGGCTGCTCTAACCAACTACAGAAACATGCTACAACTTCCGGCTATCAGAAGAGGGATAAGATAGCGTATCGTAACCAACTATAATTAACCACCAAACAAACCCATCCTGGATCTCGCCCCTTATCCAAAGAAGCAATCCGAGGATAAACTCACACAGTTGGATTAGTGATGGTTCAGATTGTTGTGTCAATAAGCCTATTACTAGTCAGGTTATCATTAGTTAGGTGTAAGTTGTTCTGAGTACTTGTTAGCCAGTACTTTCACCAAGTAATCCATAACCGCGGAAAACACGGCTTCTCGAGAAGATTTATCCCTGCAGGGGTGCACCAATTTGGCCGTACACGTAAGAATACCCCGCCAGGAAGGAAATGCACTTCCACCAAGCGAGGCACTCAACACAACTCAACTCTTCTTCGCATCAAGCCCAAAGAACCCCGTGCAATTGAGCGCACGGCTAATCAAGCCCCACGAAGAAAAGGGGACCCTCATAGCACTCTAAGAACGTGTCTCCCTAAATGCCGACTACAAAAGTTCCACCCTGGCGCCAAGGGTTCGCACCTGCAATATGCATGCGGCAAGTGGAAAACCCGAACTAAATGAGGCGATTTGGACGAGATGCGAATCGAATCAAATTGAGGGGGGCGCCCATACACGCTTCCCACATGCGGTTAGTGCGCTGATCATGGATCAGTAGACAAGACCCTTTTCCTATTAGGGTCGACACTAGCAGGCCTCAAAACCACGCCGGGCCTCCTGCCGGTGCCTTATCAGCAAATTATTATTACCTCAAAGTTAACAGGTTGTTGTTTAACATCGAGCCCCAGAACATAATGAAATAATAACAGAAAATAACGGGTAACAGACTCGAGCAAAACAACCCTAAGCATGCTAGTAAGACACGGGCTCAAACAACGGGGTTATGGGAGTGGAGGTGAGGCAATATCAGGGCTAAAGGATACATGTGATAGGTTCGTAACAGAAGCAACGATTCAAAAGGCTAGCAGAATAGACAACGGAAAGTATCGGTATCCAATGTTGAAAGGAACACAGTGGTTCATGTGAGTGAATACTTGCCTGCAAACCCAGTAGCCTGGTACTGAGCTAGATACTTAGAAGGGGTGTTGTAAGTATCGTCGGTCTCAACGTCGTCGTTTATCCGAGAAGAAGCAAACAAACAACGCAGAGAACAAACTATCAATAACATGGCAAAGTTCACAAACATGGGATGATGCATGACCATTTAATTGATGCATCAAAATAACTAGTCGACATGGTAACATAACATAATTAAGTGGACCCACATGCAATTGGATTGCATATGGAAAGCCCATGAATTATGGTTGAATTAATTGTTCTACCACTAATCATCAGGTGTAAGTGAATTAGCATGATGCATGGATGAGGAAAACAACAAAATAACAACAATAGAGGCAATTAGAAATAAGGTTTACCAAGTTTGGAAATTCATTTATTAAGTTATGGAATTTTGGTTCCTTAAAGGTGGTATACAAGCATTTGTTGTTTTCATCAAGTTTCATTGTTCAAAACAGATTACAAGGTTCATATTTGAAAATAACACACAATTTTAGGTGGATTACATGTTTCACTTGTTGAAAATGGCTTTCAAATAAATTATTCATGAATTAAACAAGTTTAAGCAAGAATTAAATAAATTTGATTCAAACATGAACTTATTTGAATTTTTATTCTTTCAAAACAGTAAGTGAGGTTCATATTTGAAAGGCTTATACTTTTATGGTTTGAAAACATATTTTATAAGTTCAAAAAGAATTCAATTTGATCAAGTTATGAATTTAACAATATTAAATGATTTAAACAAGGTTTAAATCATTTAACCAATTTTAATTATTCAAAACATGAAAAAAAAATTATATTTGGAAAGGTGGTTTAATTTTGCATGGAAAACATATTTCATTTGTTGAAATTGGATTTAAAATGAGCAAGTTATTATTTTGGCAATTTTAAATGCAATAATTAAGAAACAGTTGTTTTCAGCAATTTAAATTATTCAAAACAGTAAACAAGGTTGATATTTGGAAAGTACATGAAAAAATGATTGGAAAACATATTTAGTTTGTGGAATTTGGAATTTTTATGACCAAGTTATGATTTTTGCAAAATGAAATGAATTAAACAAGATTTCAAATATTTCACCAATTTAAAATATTCAAAACAGTAAACAAATTTTATATTTGGATAGAGCATTTAATTTGGTATTGAAAACATATTAAAAATGTTGAATTTGGAGTTAAAATGATTTATTTATGCAATTTACAAGTTTAAGGTGTAATCTGCCATTTTTTTATTAACTAGGGACTTAGGAAAGGTAATACAGGGACTTAGAAATAAATTACAGGGGTCTAGAAAGAATCTGCAGGGACTTGGTTGTGATTAACAGATTGTTTGGGTTGTGAAAAAAATAAAAAGAAAAATGGGGTTAAACCCGTGGGGGGTGGGATTCGAACCCACCCCCTCTGCTGCGCTCGCAAGGCACAGAACCAGTGGGGTGTGCTGCGTGTTTGTAACAGAAGGGGGCAGTCGGGGGGGGTAATTCTTCAGTCTAACAGTTAACTTAATTTTTGTGGCTGCAGGTTCAGAGATTGCCCAGCGACAGAGGAGGCTGCCGGCGGCAGCTCCAGCGCTGCTGCGGTGGGCTCGCCGTGGTAGGCTGCTGTGTGCTCGCCGTGCACTGTGGTGCGTGCGGACAGAAGGGAGAGGGGAGGAAGGGGTCGAGGGGGAGCTCACCCGGGGGCCCTGGATGGGGACAGCGGCAGGGCGGAGCAGGTGGCCGGCGGCGATGGACATGGACGGCGGCGGCGCCTCGAGGCTTCCCGGCCCGCGCCGATGGGTGGAGGAGGAAGAGGGTGGTGCGGGAATTCCATTCCCGCACTCGCCCTGGCCGATGGGTGGCCACACCGGCGGCGATCACCGGCGGAAGAGGGATGAATTTCGGGTGTGGGAGGTTCAGTTAAAGGGAGTTGCAGAGAGAGGAAGAGGGTGGGAGGAGAGGAAGAAGATTGGAGCTGGGGAGAGGGAGAGAGGGAGGTAGGAGGCTAGGGCAGAGGGAACCCTAGGGCTAGGGTCGAGTTATAGGGGGAGAGGAGGTGGTCGCAGCCGTTGCTGCTCCTCTGCCATCGACGTGGCCACCTTCAGATGGCGCCGTACAGAGGTTGAGGATGACCTCGAAGGGGTACCAGGCCAAGGGGGAGTTGGGCTGGGCCTGGCTGCCCCTCTCTCTCTCTTGTTAGCTTTTTATTATTTTTCTTTCTCTTTATTTTTTGCAGATTTGTAATAGGAAGAAAAAGGAGATAGTTTTGGGGTAGAATATTTTACGGAAAATTTGTTATAGCTATTTAGGATAACATCAACCACTTGCCAAGTTTTGTTTTACAAAAAGTTCAAAAAAAATGTTGTTTGTAATTTGATTGAGATTGGAATTAATTTGAGATTAAGTGAATATTCAAAACAAAATTCAAATAGGGTGAACCTTATAGTTTAAGTGGAAACAAATGATTAGAATTGCTTTGTAATTTTCATAAACCCAACATGGTTGCTGTTTGTAAAATGTGATTTGAATTTTGAATGGAATTTGAGTTAAGTGAGTTATTAAAAACAAACAGTTCAAATAGATTGAACCCTCAATTTTATTTGCAACAATTGCTTAGGGTTGTTGTGTGAATTTCATTAATTCCAAAGGGATTGCTGTTTGGAAGAAATTGTAATTGAATTTGAAAAGGGTTTGATATTAAGTGAATTTTTGATAGAAACAAAACAACAGTTTTGGAATCACAACTTTAATGGAAACAATTGATTGTTTTAATTTGAAATATCATTTTGGAAATTGTAACATCACAAGTATGAAACAAAAGGTTTGAAATTTGATTTGAAATTCAAATAGAAAACAAAGGAAAACAAATGAAAACAGAGGAAAACAAATGGAAAACAAAGCAAAACAAATGCAATGAACATGATGTCATGATGCAAAACATAAAATAACAGATAGCAAACATTCTAATGGCTATTTTTCATACTTGGGATGTTACAAAACGCCCCCCCTTGAAGGAATCGTGCCCCGAGATTCCTACTGAGAAAGAAAAGGTCCGGATACTTCTTGCGAAGATCCTCTTGAGCTGTGACACGTGAAACACATCGTGCACCTTGGATAGTTTTTCTGGAAGTTCAAAACGATGGGCATCCCTGGCAACTCTTCTGGAAAGACGTGAGGGAATTCGCAAACCACCGGAACATTTTTGAGTAAAGGTAGAGGTTTTGTATCGAGGGTGTATAGCTGAATAGAACTTGATTCATTTGGAGAATAGACTATCTGGCCAGAAGGGTGGAACAGAGTTATTGATTAGACGCCGATGGAAGAACTGAAGTGGAAAGCAACAACAAGGTTTCAACGGACGAAAAGGATGTTGAGAAGAACATGATATCGAAGCAACATCGGGAAAACAAGATCAAAACACTCCTGAGGTACTACGGAAAACCCATCCGGGCTTCTAAAGGATCAATATCTACTGCTTAAGGAATAGAGGATCTGCTTCCGGGGCTTACACGCCTCCGTTCTCAATCATGAGTAGGCAACATGATAAATCATGTCACAACCACCTCCATTCCTATGGACTAGTAGATATAGCTATCCTAGAGAAACCAGGATACGTGAAATCCTAACTTGAAAGTTTAGATGAGAAGGGAAAACAACGTTGCACTTCCTTACCAGAAAAGGGAGGGTGGGTGGGGAAAGAAGAAAAAGAACAGAATTCCTACTCTCACGTTTCATTTTTCCTATATAGGTACAAAATAGTTTCTAGACTCAACTGCGACCAGTAAAAAGGGATACTACAGGCAGACAGGCTCTGATACCATTTGTCGCACTCGGACTTCTAGGGGATACTCACAGTCCGTTAAACAGTAGATAAATGGCTTACGGGGCATACCGGCACCCGCATCTCAATATGAGCAGGCCAACATGTAAACGTGTGACAACCATTCTCTTACTATTCATCGTCTGCGCAAACCATCCCGTAGAAATCCAGATACTTCCGTTGACGTACTTCAAAACATACACACATGGTACGTCAACGGCATTGGAACAAGTGATATCACAACAGATCTCTACGACACAAAAGATGGAAATAAGTTGCAAATAGCTCTCATTAGAGCAGAGATAGCAAATACAATCATCCAGAGGGCACATGCCCCAACAATTCATCATTACATCACAGCGGAAGCATTCAAAGTGTCTGAGTACAGACAAGATCCAAATAGGCCTAAGAGGCCGGAAACGAAAAGACGGAGCCCATCCACGAAGTCTCGGATCCTGCCCGGGTCCGCTATCTACTCGTTAGCAGTCTCGTCATACTCCACGTAGTAGCCACCATGGGGATCCTCGGAAACGTAGTCTGCGGAAACCACAGCCCCAAAGGGGTCAGTACATAAACGTACTGGCAAGCAAGACTCACAGTTCACCAAAGTGTAACCCGTCAACACCAAGCACAGATGCTTTGGGTCCAACGGAAGAAAGGGGGTGATACAAAAGATGCGGCAGCTGGCTGGTCTAACCAACTATAGAAACATGCTACAACTTCCGGCTATCAGAAGAGGGATAAGATAGCGTATCGTAACCAACTATAATTAACCACCAAACAAACCCATACTGGATCTCGCCCCTTATCCAAAGAAGCAATCCGAGGATAAACTCACACAGTTGGATTAGTGATGGTTCAGATTGTTGTGTCAATAAGCCTATTACTAGTCAGGTTATCATTAGTTAGGTGTAAGTTGTTCTGAGTACTTGTTAGCCAGTACTTTCACCAAGTAATCCATAACCGCGGAAAACACGGCTTCTCGAGAAGATTTATCCCTGCAGGGGTGCACCAATTTGGCCGTACACGTAAGAATACCCCGCTAGGAAGGAAATGCACTTCCACCAAGCGAGGCACTCAACACAACTCAACTCTTCTTCGCATCAAGCCCAAAGAACCCTGTGCAATTGAGCGCACGGCTAATCAAGCCCCACAAAGAAAAGGGGACCCTCATAGCACTCTAAGAACGTGTCTCCCTAAATGCTGACTACAAAAGTTCCACCCTGGCGCCAAGGGTTCGCACCTGCAATATGCATGCGGCAAATGGAAAACCCGAACTAAATGAGGCGATTTGGAAGAGATGCGAATCGAATCAAATTGAGGGGGGCGCCCATACACGCTTCCCACATGCGGTTAGTGCGCTCATCATGGATCAGTAGACAAGACCCTTTTCCTATTAGGGTCGACACTAGCAGGCCTCAAAACCACGCCGGGCCTCCTGCCGGTGCCTTATCAGCAAATTATTATTACCTCAAAGTTAACAGGTTGTTGTTTAACATCGAGCCCAGAACATAATGAAATAATAACAGAAAATAACGGGTAACAGACTCGAGCAAAACAACCCTAAGCATGCTAGTAAGACACGGGCTCAAACAACGGGGTTATGGGAGTGGAGGTGAGGCAATATCAGGGCTAAAGGATACATGTGATAGGTTCGTAACAGAAGCAACGATTCAAAAGGCTAGCAGCATAGACAACAGAAAGTATCGGTATCCAATGTTGAAAGGAACACAGTGGTTCATGTGAGTGAATACTTGCCTGCAAACCCAGTAGCCTGGTACTGAGCTAGATACTTAGAAGGGGTGTTGTAAGTATCGTCGGTCTCAACATCGTCGTTTATCCGAGAAGAAGCAAACAAACAACGCAGAGAACAAACAATCAATAACATGGCATAGTGCACAAACATGGGATGATGCATGACCATTTAATTGATGCATCAAAATAACTAGTCGACATGGTAACATAACATAATTAAATGGACCCACATGCAATTGGATTGCATATGGAAAGCCCATGAATTATGGTTGAATTAATTGTTCTACCACTAATCATCATGTGTAAGTGAATTAGCATGATGCATGGATGAGGAAAACAACAAAATAACAACAATAGAGGCAATTAGAAATAAGGTTTACCAAGTTTGGAAATTCATTTATTAAGTTATGGAATTTTGGTTCCTTAAAGGTGGTATACAAGCATTTGTTGTTTTCATCAAGTTTCATTGTTCAAAACAGATTATAAGGTTCATATTTGAAAATAACACACAATTTTAGGTGGATTACATGTTTCACTTGTTGAAAATGGATTTCAAATAAATTATTCATGAATTAAACAAGTTTAAGCAAGAATTAAATGAATTTAATTCAAACATGAACTTATTTGAATTTTTATTTGTTCAAAACAGTAAGTGAGGTTCATATTTGAAAGGCTTATACTTTTATGGTTTGAAAACATATTTTATAAGTTAAAAAAGAATTCAATTTGATCAAGTTATGAATTTAACAATATTAAATGGTTTAAACAAGGTTTAAATCATTTAACCAATTTTAATTATTCAAAACATGAAACAAATTTTATATTTGAAAAGGTGGTTTAATTTGCATGGAAAACATATTTCATTTGTTGAAATTGGATTTAAAATGAGCAAGTTATTATTTTGGCAATTTTAAATGCAATAATTAAGAAACAGTTGTTTTCAGCAATTTAAATTATTCAAAACAGTAAACAAGGTTGATATTTGGAAACTACATGAAAAATTGATTGGAAAACATATTTAGTTTGTGGAATTTGGAATTTTTATGACCAAGTTATGATTTTTGCAAAATGAAATGAATTAAACAAGATTTCAAATATTTCACCAATTTAAAATATTCAAAACAGTAAACAAATTTTATATTTGGATAGAGCATTTAATTTGGTATTGAAAACAGATTAAAAATGTTGAATTTTGAGTTAAAATGATTTATTTATGCAATTTACAAGTTTAAGGTGTAATCTGCCATTTTTTTTATTAACTAGGGACTTAGGAAAGGTAATACAGGGACTTAGAAATAAATTACAGGGGTCTAGAAAGAATCTGCAGGGACTTGGTTGTGATTAACAGATTGTTTGGGTTGTGAAAAAAATAAAAAGAAAAATGGGGTTAAACCCGTGGGGGGTGGGATTCGAACCCACCCCCTCTGCTGCGCTCGCAAGGCACAGAACCAGTGGGGTGTGCTGCGTGTTTGTAACAGAAGGGGGCAGTCGGGGGGGAGGGGGGTAATTCTTCAGTCTAACAGTTAACTGAATTTTTGTGGCTGCAGGTTCAGAGATTGCCCAGCGACAGAGGAGGCTGCCGGCGGCAGCTGCAACGCTGCTGCGGTGGGCTCGCCATGGTAGGCTGCTGTGTAATCGCCGTGCACTGTGGTGCGTGCGGACAGAAGGGAGAGGGGAGGAAGGGGTCGAGGGGGAGCTCACCCGGGGGCCCTCGATGGGGACAGCGGCAGGGCGGAGCAGGTGGCCGGCGGCGATGGACATGGACGGCGGCGGCGCCTCGAGGCTTCCCGGCCCGCGCCGATGGGTGGAGGAGGAAGAGGGTGGTGCGGGAATTCCATTCCCGCACTCGCCCTGGCCGATGGGTGGCCACACCGGCGGCGATCACCGGCGGAAGAGGGATGAATTTCGGGTGTGGGAGGTTCAGTTACAGGGAGTTGCAGAGAGAGGAAGAGGGTGGGAGGAGAGGAAGAAGATTGGAGGTGGGGAGAGGGAGAGAGGGAGGTAGGAGGCTAGGGCAGAGGGAACCCTAGGGCTAGGGTCGAGTTATAGGGGGAGAGCAGGTGGTCGCAGCCGTTGCTGCTCCTCTGCCATCGACGTGGCCACCTTCAGATGGTGACGTACAGAGGTTGAGGATGACCTCGAAGGGGTACCAGGCCAAGGGGGAGTTGGGCTGGGCCTGGCTGCCCCTCTCTCTCTCTTGTTAGCTTTTTATTATTTTTCTTTCTCTTTTTTTTTTGCAGATTTGTAATAGGAAGAAAAAGGAGATAGTTTTGGGGTAGAATATTTTAGGGAAAATTTGTTATAGCTATTTAGGATAACATCAACCACTTGCCAAGTTTTGTTTTACAAAAAGTTCAAAAAAAATGTTGTTTGTAATTTGATTGAGATTGGAATTAATTTGAGATTAAGTGAATATTGAAAACAAAATTCAAATAGGGTGAACCTTATAGTTTAAGTGGAAACAAATGATTAGAATTGCTTTGTAATTTTCATAAACCCAACATGGTTGTTGTTTGTAAAATGTGATTTGAATTTTGAATGGAATTTGAGTTAAGTGAGTTATTAAAAACAAACAGTTCAAATAGATTGAACCCTCAATTTTATATGCAACAATTGCTTAGGGTTGTTGTGTGAATTTCATTAATTCCAAAGGGATTGCTGTTTGGAAGAAATTGTAATTGAATTTGAAAAGGGTTTGATATTAAGTGAATTTTTGATAGAAACAAAACAACAGTTTTGGAATCACAACTTTAATGGAAACAATTGATTGTTTTAATTTGAAATATCATTTTGGAAATTGTAACATCACAAGTATGAAACAAAAGGTTTGAAATTTGATTTGAAATTCAAATAGAAAACAAAGGAAAACAAATGAAAACAGAGGAAAACAAATGGAAAACAAAGCAAAACAAATGCAATGAACATGATGTCATGATGCAAAACATAAAATAACAGATAGCAAAAATTCTAATGGCTATTTTTCATACTTGGGATGTTACAAAACGCCCCCCCTTGAAGGAATCGCGCCCCGAGATTCCTACTGAGAAAGAAAAGGTCCGGATACTTCTTGCGAAGATCCTCTTGAGCTGTGACACATGAAACACATCGTGCACCTTGGATAGTTTTTCTGGAAGTTCAAAACGATGGGCATCCCTGGCAACTCTTCTGGAAAGACGTGAGGGAATTCGCAAACCACCGGAACATTTTTGAGTAAAGGTAGAGGTTTTGTATCGAGGGTGTATAGCTGAATAGAACTTGATTCATTTGGAGAATAGACTATCTGGCCAGAAGGGTGGAACAGAGTTATTGATTAGACGCCGATGGAAGAACTGAAGTGGAAAGCAACAACAAGGTTTCAACGGACGAAAAGGATGTTGAGAAGAACATGATATCGAAGCAACATCGGGAAAACGAGATCAAAACACTCCTGAGGTACTACGGAAAACCCATCCGGGCTTCTAAAGGATCAATATCTACTGCTTAAGGAATAGAGGATCTGCTTTCGGGGCTTACACGCCTCCGTTCTCAATCATGAGTAGGCAACATGATAAATCATGTCACAACCACCTCCATTCCTATGGACTAGTAGATATAACTATCCTAGAGAAACCAGGATACGTGAAATCCTAACTTGAAAGTTTAGATGAGAAGGGAAAACAACGGTGCACTTCCTTACCAGAAAAGGGAGGGTGGGTGGGGAAAGAAGAAAAAGAACAGAATTCCTACTCTCACGTTTCATTTTTCCTATATAGCTACAAAATAGTTTCTAGACTCAACTGTGACCAGTAAAAAGGGATACTACAGGCAGACAGGCTCTGATACCATTTGTCGCACCCGGACTTCTAGGGGATACTCACAGTCCGTTAAACAGTAGATAAATGGCTTACGGGGCATACCGGCACCCGCATCTCAATATGAGCAGGCCAACACGTAAACGTGTGACAATCATTCTCTTACTATTCATCGTCTGCGCAAACCATCCCGTAGAAATCCAGATACTTCCGTTGACGTACTTCAAAACATACACACATGGTACGTCAACGGCATTGGAACAAGTGATATCACAACAGATCTCTACGACACAAAAGATGGAAATAAGTTGCAAATAGCTCTCATTAGAGCAGAGATAGCAAATACAATCATCCAGAGGGCACATGCCCCAACAATTCATCATTACATCACAGCGGAAGCATTCAAAGTGTCTGAGTACAGACAAGATCCAAATAGGCCTAAGAGGCCGGAAACGAAAAGACGGAGCCCATCCACGAAGTCTCGGATCCTGCCCGGGTCCGCTATCTACTCGTTAGCAGTCTCGTCATACTCCACGTAGTAGCCACCATGGGGATCCTCGGAAACGTAGTCTGCGGAAACCACAGCCCCAAAGGGGTCAGTACATAAACGTACTGGCAAGCAAGACTCACAGTTCACCAAAGTGTAACCCGTCAACACCAAGCACAGATGCTTTGGGTCCAACGGAAGAAAGGGGGTGATACAAAAGATGCGGCAGCTGGCTGGTCTAACCAACTATAGAAACATGCTACAACTTCCGGCTATCAGAAGAGGGATAAGATAGCGTATCGTAACCAACTATAATTAACCACCAAACAAACCCATCCTGGATCTCGCCCCTTATCCAAAGAAGCAATCCGAGGATAAACTCACACAGTTGGATTAGTGATGGTTCAGATTGTTGTGTCAATAAGCCTATTACTAGTCAGGTTATCATTAGTTAGGTGTAAGTTGTTCTGAGTACTTGTTAGCCAGTACTTTCACCAAGTAATCCATAACCGCGGAAAACACGGCTTCTCGAGAAGATTTATCCCTGCAGGGGTGCACCAATTTGGCCGTACACGTAAGAATACCCCGCCAGGAAGGAAATGCACTTCCACCAAGCGAGGCACTCAACACAACTCAACTCTTCTTCGCATCAAGCCCAAAGAACCCCGTGCAATTGAGCGCACGGCTAATCAAGCCCCACAAAGAAAAGGGGACCCTCATAGCACTCTAAGAACGTGTCTCCCTAAATGCCAACTACAAAAGTTCCACCCTGGCGCCAAGGGTTCGCACCTGCAATATGCATGCGGCAAATGGAAAACCCGAACTAAATGAGGCGATTTGGACGAGATGCGAATCGAATCAAATTGAGGGGGGCTCCCATACACGCTTCCCACATGCGGTTAGTGCGCTCATCATGGATCAGTAGACAAGACCCTTTTCCTATTAGGGTCGACACTAGCAGGCCTCAAAACCACGCCGGGCCTCCTGCCGGTGCCTTATCAGCAAATTATTATTACCTCAAAGTTAACAGGTTGTTGTTTAACATCGAGCCCAGAACATAATGAAATAATAACAGAAAATAACGGGTAACAGACTCGAGCAAAACAACCCTAAGCATGCTAGTAAGACACGGGCTCAAACAACGGGGTTATGGGAGTGGAGGTGAGGCAATATCAGGGCTAAAGGATACATGTGATAGGTTCGTAACAGAAGCAACGATTCAAAAGGCTAGCAGAATAGACAACGGAAAGTATCGGTATCCAATGTTGAAAGGAACACAGTGGTTCATGTGAGTGAATACTTGCCTGCAAACCCAGTAGCCTGGTACTGAGCTAGATACTTAGAAGGGGTGTTGTAAGTATCGTCGGTCTCAACGTCGTCGTTTATCCGAGAAGAAGCAAACAAACAACACAGAGAACAAACAATCAATAACATGGCATAGTGCACAAACATGGGATGATGCATGACCATTTAATTGATGCATCAAAATAACTAGTCGACATGGTAACATAACATAATTAAATGGACCCACATGCAATTGGATTGCATATGGAAAGCCCATGAATTATGGTTGAATTAATTTTTCTACCACTAATCATCATGTGTAAGTGAATTAGCATGATGCATGGATGAGGAAAACAACAAAATAACAACAATAGAGGCAATTAGAAATAAGGTTTACCAAGTTTGGAAATTCATTTATTAAGTTATGGAATTTTGGTTCCTTAAAGGTGGTATACAAGCATTTGTTGTTTTCATCAAGTTTCATTGTTCAAAACAGATTATAAGGTTCATATTTGAAAATAACACACAATTTTAGGTGGATTACATGTTTCACTTGTTGAAAATGGATTTCAAATAAATTATTCATGAATTAAACAAGTTTAAGCAAGAATTAAATGAATTTAATTCAAACATGAACTTATTTGAATTTTTATTTGTTCAAAACAGTAAGTGAGGTTCATATTTGAAAGGCTTATACTTTTATGGTTTGAAAACATATTTTATAAGTTCAAAAAGAATTCAATTTGATCAAGTTATGAATTTAACAATATTAAATGGTTTAAACAAGGTTTAAATCATTTAACCAATTTTAATTATTCAAAACATGAAACAAATTTTATATTTGAAAAGGTGGTTTAATTTTGCATGGAAAACATATTTCATTTGTTGAAATTGGATTTAAAATGAGCAAGTTATTATTTTGGCAATTTTAAATGCAATAATTAAGAAACAGTTGTTTTCAGCAATTTAAATTATTCAAAACAGTAAACAAGGTTGATATTTGGAAAGTACATGAAAAATTGATTGGAAAACATATTTAGTTTGTGGAATTTGGAATTTTTATGATAAAGTTATGATTTTTGTAAAATGAAATGAATTAAACAAGATTTCAAATATTTCACCAATTTAAAATATTCAAAACAGTAATCAAATTTTATATTTGGATAGAGCATTTAATTTGGTATTGAAAACATATTAAAAATGTTGAATTTGGAGTTAAAATGATTTATTTATGCAATTTACAAGTTTAAGGTGTAATCTGCCATTTTTTTATTAACTAGGGACTTAGGAAAGGTAATACAGGGACTTAGAAATAAATTACAGGGGTCTAGAAAGAATCTGCAGGGACTTGGTTGTGATTAACAGATTGTTTGGGTTGTGAAAAAAATAAAAAGAAAAATGGGGTTAAACCCATGGGGGGTGGGATTCGAACCCACCCCCTCTGCTGCGCTCGCAAGGCACAGAACCAGTGGGGTGTGCTACGTGTTTGTAACAGAAGGGGGCAGTCGGGGGGGGGGGGTAATTCTTCAGTCTAACAGTTAACTGAATTTTTGTGGCTGCAGGTTCAGAGATTGCCCAGCGACAGAGGAGGCTGCCGGCGGCAGCTGCAGCGCTGCTGCGGTGGGCTCGCCGTGGTAGGCTGCTGTGTGCTCGCCGTGCACTGTGGTGCGTGCGGACAGAAGGGAGAGGGGAGGAAGGGGTCGAGGGGGAGCTCACCCGGGGGCCCTCGATGGGGACAGCGGCAGGGCGGAGCAGGTGGCCGGCGGCGAAGGACATGGACGGCGGCGGCGCCTCGAGGCTTCCCGGCCCGCGCCGATGGGTGGAGGAGGAAGAGGGTGGTGCGGGAATTCCATTCCCGCACTCGCCCTCGCCGATGGGTGGCCACACCGGCGGCGATCACCGGCGGAAGAGGGATGAATTTCGCGTGTGAGAGGTTCAGTTACAGGGAGTTGCAGAGAGAGGAAGAGGGTGGGAGGAGAGGAAGAAGATTGGAGGTGGGGAGAGGGAGAGAGGGAGGTAGGAGGCTAGGGCAGAGGGAACCCTAGGGCTAGGGTCGAGTTATAGGGGGAGAGGAGGTGGTCGCAGCCGTTGCTGCTCCTCTGCCATCGACGTGGCCACCTTCAGATGGTGCCGTACAGAGGTTGAGGATGACCTCTAAGGGGTACGAGGACAAGGGGGAGTTGGGCTGGGCCTGGCTGCCCCTCTCTCTCTCTTGTTAGCTTTTTATTATTTTTCTTTCTCTTTATTTTTTGCAGATTTGTAATAGGAAGAAAAAGGAGATAGTTTTGGGGTAGAATATTTTAGGGAAAATTTGTTATAGCTATTTAGGATAACATCAACCACTTGCCAAGTTTTGTTTTACAAAAAGTTCAAAAAAAATGTTGTTTGTAATTTGATTGAGATTGGAATTAATTTGAGATTAAGTGAATATTGAAAACAAAATTCAAATAGGGTGAACCTTATAGTTTAAGTGGAAACAAATGATTAGAATTGCTTTGTAATTTTCATAAACCCAACATGGTTGCTGTTTGTAAAATGTGATTTGAATTTTGAATGGAATTTGAGTTAAGTGAGTTATTAAAAACAAACAGTTCAAATAGATTGAACCCTCAATTTTATATGCAACAATTGCTTAGGGTTGTTGTGTGAATTTCATTAATTCCAAAGGGATTGCTGTTTGGAAGAAATTGTAATTGAATTTGAAAAGGGTTTGATATTAAGTGAATTTTTGATAGAAACAAAACAACAGTTTTGGAATCACAACTTTAATGGAAACAATTGATTGTTTTAATTTGAAATATCATTTTGGAAATTGTAACATCACAAGTATGAAACAAAAGGTTTGAAATTTTATTTGAAATTCAAATAGAAAACAAAGGAAAACAAATGAAAACAGAGGAAAACAAATGTAAAACAAAGCAAAACAAATGCAATGAAGATGATGTCATGATGCAAAACATAAAATAACAGATAGCAAACATTCTAACCTGCAGCGTTGTGTTTTTGGCCGGGCTGTCGCGCTACAGCGTGCTGTTTTTCGGCGACAGCCGGGTCGTACACCTGCATCTGTTTGTTTCTCCCAGAGTTCACACTCTGGGCCCTCTCTCCCCCGGGAAGCGGCGATGAGGCCTGGTCCACGGATCTTGCCCCATGCGAGTGAACAACATGAGACGCACCGCCCCCCGGGTTGGCCTGCCGAAAAGCCTCATTCTACCTGCCAGCTTCCAGAACGAGCTCATTGAGATGCTCTTCCTGCCGAACACGTGCCTCGCCAGTGAGATGCGGCAACTCAGCAGCAACTGCCTCTGCAGCCCTAAGTGTTTTTGCAGGGGAACTATATTTCGGCCTACCAGCTGTGTTTTGACTGGCAGACTTGCTAGCAGTTCTACCATCTCTACCTAGCTCAGCGCCTAAGTTGCGACGAATAGTTCCTATCTTGCTAGGATTTCTAGAATATGGGTAAAGCCATACGCCCTATTGTACTCATTTTGTTCCAAGTTAAGCTCAAGCATAAACTTCTCCAGCTCCTGGGCCTCCTGTAGCAAAGCGAGTCGCTGCTGCTCGAGCTGCGCCCTCACCACAGCCGGATCCACGTCCGTGGCGATAGGCATGCCGAGCTGCACGACACCGGCGCGAGCAGCCGGGATCACGGTCGATGTAGAAGGATCCACGTAGCCCGATATGTTCCGGGGCATCTCGTAGGGCTTGTGGCCCCTGTTAGCAGCCGGCTCCTCGATGACCTCAGCCGCAGTGGCCGCGCCTTTCCCAGAGTCGATAGTCGGGCCCGTCATTATCACCTCCACGATGCCCACAGAGCAGCCAGCCGGCTTCCCGCGGACAGCGAGAACAACGGGGGGATCGTCAGCGACGAGCACTACCTCAGGGTACTCGTGGATGACGGTGGTGGCGACGTACACCAGATGCGTGCCGAAGGACAGCGCGGAACCGCCTGCAGGCAAGGGCCTGCCACCGAAATCGTCGGCGTTGCCGCTGAAAAGTCGAAGGAGCCGAATCTATGGACAAGGCCAAAAACCACGCGCTCCCCCGACGGACTAACCGGTCCCGTCCGAATATGCACCCCAGCCAGCGCCGCTGCTGGCCCCATGGTGGGCGCCAACTGTCATGGTGATGAGAAGACAGATGCCATAGGGTGGCTAAAGATTGGGGCCGATGGAGGGTGTAGGTATTCGGGGAGGGATCGCACGTCACGTAGACACGCTCAGAAACACTGCAAACACCCCTACTCCTGCCTACCTCTCTGTATATAGCTCAACCGGGTAGCCACAGTACAATCTCTACTCTCAGCCGGGTAGCCAACTGCTAGCTCTCTCTCTGTATAACACTAAGACTCGTAATAAATGCTCTCTGGTCTAACATCCCTCGCGCAGGAGGGGGCTGGCCACCTTATATACTGGTGGCCAGCGAGTAAACAACACTAAAAAGTACACGAAGTGACAAATCCATTGTTCACACGTCGCACGCCTCCGTGTTCCCGCTGACGCCGTGCCGAAAGTCACCGCGCCGTCCGCCTGACAGGTCTTGTCCACCCTGTCAGGCCCTTAGGGTAGGTCACTGACAAGTCCTGTCCCCCTTGTCAGTGACAGGACTTGACAGGCGCCTACCCTCACTGTACCGACGCCTCAGCACAGATAATCTTTCTCCTAGTAAGTTGAACCGCACGCCTGTACGGCTGCGGGATACGTAGGATCTGTCACAACGACTCCATTGACTTTGTGCCCGAGTAGGATTGCTTCACATCTACTCGGACCACCTGAGTTCTATCCGGTCGATCCCGAACTTCACTGGTATCTTCCTTTGGCCTTCAGTACAGGTCATCGAGTAGCGTCCACCAGATACCGGATACCCGGGTAGCCGCCTACCCGTCAAACCGTACACTTGAACACTGTTTTACCACCAGTCTTTCCCCTACTCGGGGGTAGCCCCCCGACATTTCTAATATTATTAAACCCCAATATGTTTTATTTGAGTTTTCTATTTCAAAATGGCATTATGTGCTATTAACAGTTCTTTCATATTTTTAAAATATAAAAATTGAAATGTGATGCAAACATGTCAATTATGTTTCTAAATGAAAGAATATATTTTTACAAATTGTTAGAAATTGGTTTGAGGCCATTTGGAGTTATAAAACAAAATTTATGAATTTATGAAGAGAACACAAAAGAAAAGTAAAAAATGACGTCACGCTCACATCATCGTCGTCTTCAATGGAGAAGAAACTGCCGACCGTTTCTGCACTTGATTTCTCGCGTTGATTGCCGATGTTTTAAGCGCCGATTTATCGTCCCATTTCCCTCCCCTTAAAGCCCCGGAGATCCTCTCTATTTCTCCTCCATCTCCTCTCGGTTTCGTTCCACCAGGACGAAGAAATTGCACGACAGAGATCTGCAGCGACGACGACGTGTTCTGCCATTTTTGGCCAGGTGAGCGAGTGCCCGAGCCCGAGACCCCCTCTTTTCGAACCCATGTGTTCGTGCGTGCATTTTGACGCCCTTCCTCGATTTTTTTTGTTCAGCAGGTCGACGCCGCCAGAGCTCAGAGCCCCTTCATTTTCTCGTCGTCGCCGTCCCGGGAAGCAAGGGACTGCGCTGTGGCCACCTACTAGTTCGCCGTGCCGCGTAGGTCCTTTTCGTGCCCTTCCCCAGCCACGGGAACCCCTGCATCATCGGCGCCGTCCATCGTTTGCAAGCCCCGCCGCCGCCTCAGCCATTTCTAGTGAGCTTTCCACCGTGTTGGTAACCTTAACCCCTAGATCTAATCCTGCATGTTAGATTAGATCCAACGCTCATAATTAGACCACTTAACCCGAACTGGTATGGCCAATCAGGAGACGTCGCATGATAGCACAGTTAGGAGCTTAGTCAGCATCCAGTCAGCGCCATGTGGCTCACATGCTTTCTGTTTTTCCCCCGAATAGAATTAATTGGTTATTTTGCAGAAAAGACCCTAGAACTTAGAACCTTCATAACTTTTGAACCACAACTCCAAATTTTGCAAACTTGTACTTTTGAAAAGCCCTTGCTTGTAGAATCTTCTGTACTATTTAAATTCAAATTTGTCCAAATTCAAATAAGCCATTTGAATAAAATTGGCATAGTTTAAATTCTACAAATCCAAAAATAGCAAATAAAATATTTTTGGGAATCTTAGGATGTGTACCAATCGACCCTTCTGTCCAAACTATTTTTTTTGGACAAGTTTAGAATTGTTTTAGATTTTTGATGCCCATTTGAGTATTATTCAGTTAGAATAAATCCTATAAATATTTGGAATATGTTTTCTTATGCAAAATTGTTCCAAATATTAACCTTGGACCAGAGAGACCAGTACCTAAACCATTTGGACACCCTTGAATCTTTTTCCATGTAAGTTGGCCTAAAACCACCATAGTGATCCACACCATTGTCCATGTCTTAGAATGAGTTTTCAAACGAGTTGAGAGCATTTTGGACCAAGACTTCTCGCTAGAAGTCTTTCATCAAGAAGAACAACTTCAACAAGAAGCCAACTTCAAAGATTGTGTTGATGACTTAATAATAATACTCACCCAGATATGATGGAGAAGAAGATGAAATCAAGTGGAGTGGCCACTATAGCTGTTCCATCTTCATCTCCCTCATCTCTCTTTGTTTTACCCAATGAGGACCTCCTCAACAACTCCACAAGACCAAACCCTAGTATGTGACCATCACATGCTAAACAGGTTAGTGAGCTTAGACTTATGTCCCAAAACCATGAAGTTCTGCAAGGGGCAATGGAGTCACCACACTGAGGAGGAAGCTACATGGGAGCCTAAATATGATCTTCAAGAATACCAACCATGTGAAGCCTTGGAGCAACCATACCACCTGTGCAAGTTGATTGGTATCAAGTTTTGTCCAGCCATAAATCCAAATGGGTGAAACCCTATTAGTAGAGATTGTGGTGTGATCATTTTGATCAAGAGCAACACCCCATAGATGTTAGCCAAATAATTCGGTAACATGAGGAGGTCAAAACTAAGTCAATACAGAAGAGACCAAAATCAAGATGATATCAAGATCAAGTTGCCTCCATGGAGAAGGACCTCTACATGATCAAGCAGGAGTTGTGGACAACATCATTAAGAGCTGAAGAATCACTTGGAAGATGTAAAGAAGATGGAAGTCCTTAACTCAAGACCATTCCAAAAATTGATAAGTCATAGTGTGAACTTGTTAAGAGCCCCTAGTAGCCAAAACCTCTTAGTGGATTTATGCAAACCTAGTTTTCTTCTAAACACTTAGCCCAAACCATAGATGTTATTTGAGACCATAGATCAACCATCAGAATCATTAGATCACCCCCTTTCAAGTTAGAGTTGTTCATGTTGAAGTGGACCAATCCTTGAGACAAATGGCAAACACAAAACCTTGTCACGGTAATTCCTTAGAATTGTGTGATAAGCCTAGACTATCCCTAACCAACACTTTGATTCTTTTGTGAATGAATTGAGTGTTCAACCCCAAACCATCATTATTATATTCATTTCTTTTGTATATGGAGTGATGTGATAATACTTAATAATCCTTAGTGAACTCTTGGAACTTCCTCGACAAATATGACCAATTGAGTTTGAATCTTTCAAACCCAAGTTTTTACCAACGAATGTCCATTTTGGTAGACCTATAACCCAATCAGAATAGTTTCCTTAGTAAACTAAATTATTGTGATAGACCTTAGCCTTGCCTTGACCCAACTAACATAAAACCTTTTGACTATGTGTGTTGATTGTTATACTTTATTTCCTTGTTTGTTTGTGAAAGTTGTTTATTGTTATCCGTTTGATTTGTTTAGATTGTATGAAGATAAAAGTTTTATTTCCGAAGAGAGTGTACTTATGCACCAACTTCAACAAGGAAAGTGACACACATAAACCAACTATCTATTTTCCTATGCATTAGATGTTTTGAGTAGTGTGCATGATAGGAAATTTTACTAAGTTATATGATATATGCTATCATCCTAGTAGTGTGTAGCCATCCTTCATCCAATTATTGAAGACACCTTGATACTTAGTATATGCTTAGCTACGTTATTAAATTGTTTTTACTATATGATGAGAAAAAAAAATCATAAGTACTAAACTTAATAAACTACCTGGGTGGATTCGATGTTGAAAGGTGGTAAAACTTGAGTGTCTACCTGGTGCCATTACTGTGGTTATCACCCATGATGTACACTTGTGGAATGCCACCCAGGAAAAAAGAGATTAATATGTCCTTCCAAATTTTGATTGCTTCTAGTGCAACCATTAGTAATATGGGCTCTATCTTGATCAACTAAGTCGAATGAACTCATCGGCACTTGACAGGCAGATGTAGGGGTTATAGGTTTGGAACGGGTCAAGCCATACAGTGGTGGAATTTCTTCTAAAAGATCCCGTCTCAATTCTCTCCTTTCCTTGACACATTATGAGTGTATAGGATGTTTGGGCTGATTGAGTCCAAAGGTGAAAGTGCACACACTCTACAGAGTCAACAAACTAAGATCTTAGCCGTGTCCCCGGTTATGGACAACTATGAGCAGCTGGACAAGGAAATAATGGAAGAATCTCATCATGCCAATTTCATAATTAAATTTTGATGGGTGAACTTGGGTAGGAGTTTTCCCTGGTTTCTATCAGTGGTCCTCCTTAATTTAGCTCTGGTTCACTTGTTTCTATCAGTGGTACCTATTAAAGTTGAAAGTGTATCATGAAAAGAGATAGGATAAAACTTGGTTTATGCAAACTTAGCCAAAGCTCCAGACAAATATTCATGTAGTTATAGTCTGGACAATTATATCCACCATAGTGTTACTTGTCATTACAATAAATTGTACTGACCCCTTGTGGTTGCATATTCCATATTGCAGATGGGTTTGATAATGAGTGAGGATTTCGTTTAGGATGTCGAGTCTACCGCCAACATGTTTTTTTCCCGTGGCACATGAAGAAGAAGAGGATCAATGTTATATTATGCTTTCCGCTGTAATTCTATGTATCCTCCTAGTCTTCTAAGACTATGCAAGTTGTAATAATGTTATTCTGTAAAGAGTGGATCATATGATATAATAGATTTTGACGCATTTGCATGATATTTCACTTTGTACTATGGTGCTAGCAATTGATCCAGGGACTAGCATAGTAACACAAGTGTTCTTGCATTATTTAAAATGTGTGAACGCGACACTGTTATTATCCTAGTAGTGTGTAGCCACCACCTTGATGCTTAGTGTTGACAACTGATTTTGGCTTAAATCTTTATGTTCAAAAATAGCTGCAACATAGGACATGTCCTAGTTCGGCTCGGACTTTCAAAAGACAAAACATTTGCAACCAAGGACATGTCCTAGACCGGCTCAGACATTCAAAGGCCAAAACAGACACATGATAGGATATGTCCTAGGCCAGCTCAGAATTATCAGGCCAAAACATGCACGACCTAGGAAATTTCCTAGGTAGTCTCAACGATGCGTTCGTAGCATTAAAAATTTACGATCTTAACGAGGCCAAAAGTGATATCAGAAGGCATCGGATAAAAAATGCATCAAATCAAAGTTCTTTGTCTTTTCGAGATGAACAACTTTGTCTTCTACGGGCTTTTCATCTGAGGTCATTTAGGGCCTCGAAAATGATCCGCAAGATGTTAGGCTCGTAGTTTTCAGTTTAAAACAGACACGACCTAGGACATGTCCTAAATGTTCTTAGAAATCGCGGCTTGGGAAAGATTCTGATGTTGACAAGACCATAAGACGTGTCAGGAAGTCTCGGATGAAAAAACACATTAAATGAAAGTTCTTCGTTTTTTTGAAACGAACAACTTTGCCTTCTACGGGATTTTCAAGTGTGGTGGTTTAGTGCCTCGAAAACGACCCGTAAGGTACAGGCAGACCGAACTGTTTTGGAAAGTTCCGGTCAATCATCCGAATTGGACCCAAATTAGGGTTTTGGACATAAATCTAAGTCTTTTCCTTGTACGGGAAGTCCAGATGCCTCTTATATACCCAAGGGGTGATGTTCGATTGAACACAACACACAATCACAAAAACCCATCTACAAACTTCACTCCTAACCCTAGTTATCTTCTTCTTCGTTCGTCGGCGTTCTTCGTGCAGGAGAGCTTCGATCTATGAAAGCCTTGGAAAGGGAGAATCGACATAGGGCTCCCCATCACCGCCGTGCGTCCAGACGGGGTCCCTCCCGGCCGCGTGGGGTGTCGGGTCCTCAAAAGCTCCCGCCGGATTGTCTTGCGTATCGCGCTTCCGGCGAGCCTCCTTCGGCAACGTGTCTTGCGTATCGCGCTCGACGCCGTGGGTACACGTGACGTGTTTGTGTATCAACACACTTTTTGGTGACTATGTTGGGGAAGATCATCATGTTGGACGACAAGATTCCCCGTCCCTCTGAGATTAACGTCGAAAACATCATTAAGCCTAGCTTTGATGATCTTTCGGAAGACCAATGCCAAGCTTTTGAGACACAAAAAAGCATGTCAAGATCAACTCTATGCGCTAGAGCAGAATAGTAAGTAGGATTTCAAGGTTTTGAAGAAGAAGCAAGAGGAGAAAGACGCTGAAGATTTCCTTGCAAGCTTCAAGAAGGATCACCAAGGTGTTGTCACCTCACTGGGGAAGGCCAAGCTTCCACCAATGATCGGCGACCTAGCCGAGCCCTCTATAAGTAATGGAGTGTTTTATAAAGATCAATTAGCAGCCATTAATCATTACACTACTGTGTCTAGTCGCCAAGGTTATGATGCTAGTAGTATTGGTGCAAAGGCAACTACAGAAAATCCTAGTTCATCGGTAGTCCCACATAATTCGCCGATGAATCTTTACTATACCCAAGATGGTCAACTTGTAAATGCGCTAGAATGGCCTACTCCTATTAGAAGTGTGCCTTATTCGGCAGTACCATCGAATCAAGTCACGCAACCTTTGGTTACAGTCACGGCGCCGAATTACAATTCGGCATCAATGGCGCAGATGAATCCAATTACTACTAGTACTAATATTCATGCATCATTACCGCAAACAACTTCGCCCATGGTAGATGAAAACATGGCCACTTTAAGAGCGGAGTTGCAAAAAATGTTTTATGATAACTTTGGAATTGAGCTGAAACCAATAAGCTGGATGTATCAAAAGCCTTATCCAAAATATTTTGATTCTTTACCATACCCCCAAGGTTATAAGGTACCAGATTTTGCTAAACTAACGGAGTAGATAGTAAGACAACTTGGGAACACGTTAGTTAATATCTAGCACAATTAGGGGAAGCTGGTAATAGTGATTCTTTGAAAGTGCATTTATTTCCTTTATCTTTAATGGGTACCGCTTTTTCATGGTTTTCTGCTTTACCTCATGGTTCTATTAATACTTGGTATCATTTAGAAAAGAAATTTCATGAGCATTTTTATAGTGGGGATAACGAGTTAAAATTGTCACATCTTACATCGGTTAGGCAAAAGCATGATGAATCGGTCACCGATTATGTCAAAAGATTTAGATATACTAAGAACCAATGTTATAGCTTAGTGATTTCTGAAAGAGACATGGCAAACTTGGTGCTTCATGGTTTGAGAACTCACATCAAAGAGAAAATTGAAGGATATGAGTTTTTAAATGTCAATCAAGTTTTGCAAAGAGATTTGGCTCAATAAAGCCGAAGCAAAGAAACAAAAATAGAGCATAAGTCTAAATCTGATCGTCCTCGCTCTAATATGGTTGAGTATAGTAGCGAGAATTCGGACGATGAGGCTGATATTTATGCTGCTGAATTTGTTTGGCCTTCAAAGGCCAAACCTTATACTTGTGTTGCTCTTAAGCCGATTCGCAAGAATCGTGAAGATGAGATAATTTAGTTTTGATGTATCCAAATGTGATAGAATATTTGATGCTATGTTGAAGGACAAATTGATTAGAATGTTTCATACTTTACCGCCGTTTGAGAAGTGAAAACGACGTGCTTAGTGCAAGTATCATAATTGTTTTACTAATGCTACTAATGATTGCAATGTTTTTCGGCGAGAGATACAAACGGCTATTAATGATGGACGATTAAGCTTTGCAGACATGAAATTGACAAGCGCCATTCCCGATGAACACTTTGGAGCTGCATGGGAAGAAAGTGCTAATTCGGCCTGAAGTGGCCGAATCAGCTAACAAAAATAATGTTGTTGTTGGTGACCCCAGGAATAGCAAGGAGAAGGAGAAGGCCTCGGGGAGGGGTATTGTTCTTGACAAACAACCCGATGGCAAGGAGACATTGAAGATCACTTTACAAAATCCTATAAAAAATCCCACACCCGGGGGGAACAACAATTTCAAGGAGAAGCTCGTGCCAAGTTCATCAAACCGAAGAATCCGGAGGTTGGCAAGTGGAAGAAGAACAAGGAGAATGCTCAATATAAGAAGATCAAACCAACCTTTGACATGTTATTGAAAAAAATATGCACACCAAGCGGCTGGTTCAGCTTATGACCGGCCATCATGTATAAAGCATCCAAGGTCACCTCCAAGGGAGGAATATTCACATTATGGAAGTTTGTGCGGACAGTGGGCGCTGGGACAATGGATGGTGCCGTCACCTTATGCACCATATTACTTCAATGCAGGATGGGTGCATCCCCCAATGGCGCCACATGCTTTTCATCCGGGATGGGCTGCACCGAGGAAACGTACCCGTGATAGAATTACCCGTCTTGTTCGAGACAGTTTGAGCTATGGTGTAAATCGGCCGTTTCAAAGTAAGAGTGCACAGAAAGTATGATGCCCTAAGTCACCATATATTGATGTTCCAGAGTCTGGCAAGCTGCAAGGTCATGATATTAAGGCATGTTCTGTTGTGATAGGTTCGCATGAGGTGAAGCTCAAGATGCCGGTTGATAGAGAAAAATCGGCTAATTCTAGTGAACTTATTTTGTCTATTAAACCAAGGTCATCGGATAATGATCATGAAGCTAGTGTAACATCCGTGGTTTTTGGAGACATTCAAAAATCACAAAAATTTAAAACTTCTGCTTCCTACTAATACAAGCCACCAAAATGTAACATCCCAAGTATGAAAATCTCCCCCTAGAATGTTCTATTTTCTTGTTAAGTAATTGCTTTGCATCATGTCATCATATTCATTGCTTTTTGTTTGCTTTTGTTTGCAGTTGTTTTGCATTTGATTTAATTTGTTTCCATTTGTTTTCTATATGAATTCCAAACAAAAATTCAAACCTTTATTCATACTTGTTATGTTACATGTTTCAAATAAAAACTACAAAACAAACAAATAATTTGTTCCACTAAAATTGGAATCAAAACTTTAAATTGGCTTAAGTTTCATTTATTTCTTTTGATACCAAAAATGGCTCAATTCATTTAATTTTTCAAACAAGCAACATATTTAAAATATTTTTGGTAAACCAAAGTGTGGTCTTGTTGCTATCACAATATTTCAACAATACAAAATTTCCCTAAAATTTGCTAACCCCTGAAACCATCTCTTCTCTCTCTTTTCCAAATCTGCAAAAAAAAAGAGAAGAAAAAAGAATAAAGAAGAGGGGGGGAAAGGCAGCAAGCCCATTTTGGGCCAGCCCAACTTTCCCCAAGGCCCGTACCCCCTCACCTATCTTCTACCTCGTGTACGGCAGGCATATGCGCCTGTACACGTCGACTACAGAGAGAAGCAACGACCATCCGCACTCCCCCTCCTCCCTTTTAGCTCGAGGCCGAGCTCCCCTCCTGCCCTAATCTCCACCTCTTCTTTTTCCCTCGAGCGCCGCCACTCTCCTTTCTTCTCTCCCTCCGGCCTCTCCTCTCTGTATCACCACCGAACCCACCACCGCAGCCACCCCTCTCCGGCGATCGCCGCGCCACCGGTGCCCGCCCGGCCGTGTTAGGGCCGGGAACGGAAACGCCGCGCTGCCCTCTCCCGCGCCGTCCCCTCGGTTTCTCCCGAGGGCCCCCGGAGCTTCGCCGCCATCCACGAGTTTGCCACCGTCGCCACCGACCCCTCGTTCCGCTCTCCCTCGGTGAGCCGCCCCTCACCCCCTCGTTTCCCTCCTCCTCTCTGCTCTCGCACGGCCACCACACGGCAGCACGGCCACCGCACACGGCAGCCCAGCCGCACCCCCGCGCGCACGGACCGCGCCCGCGAGCCACGGCCGCCGGCGGGCAGCTGTCCGCTGTCGCTCGTTTCAGAAACCACGACCTGCACGTTGAGTTTCAGTTAAACAACCGCGACACTGCATGTTAACCTCCCTCTTTTCCTATACCTGTCACGAATCGATCAGAAGCCGCACTGGCAGTGCACCTGTGCGCGCAAGCGTGAGCACTAGGGTTCGAATCCCCAGCCCCCACTTTTTCTGTCTATTTTTCCGAATTGTTCAGATGCAGGTTCTGAACCTTAACCACCCTGCTAGCTGTCCCCTTTCAACACCACAGCAGCAGCCCAGTTGGTTGCTGTTCCTTGCGCGCAAGCCTCAGGTCCCGAGTTTGATCCCCCAAAGCCCCACCTTTTATTTCTGTTTTTTTTCTTTTTCTGCCCGAATTTCAGAAACAGAGATCTGAGGCATTAACTCTAAAATCAATATCAAATTGAATATTACTCCAATTTGAATGATTCAAAATCCTGTGGATTCATAATCTTGAGCCCTTTCTGTTAATGTCAAGTTTGCAACATGTTGCTGTAACAATTTTTGCACTAAATAATTAATTACTGAAAATGCAATAAAAAGTGGAAACTTTGGAATTTCATAACTTTAGTTCTGCTCATCCAATTTAAGCAAACTTGGGCTCTAAAAATTTGTCTTAACAAACTCTACACATTGGTATTTTATTTGGTCACAATTGAATTAATTTTGAGCATGTTTCTCTCTGTTTACTAAAATGGGCAGAATAAGAATGATTATAAAAACTTGCTTAATAAATTCAATAATAACCCAAAAATTATGTTTAATAGTTCAAAATGTTCATTGAAACATTTGCTACATGTTTTCAACCTTTTCAATGCAATTTGTTCACTATTTTTCCTAATTAAAATTGGTGGAATAATTCAATGCTTTAATTAAACCTTTTAAATTGCAAAAATTCATAACTTGGGCAATTCAAATCCAATTCCAACATGTAAAATATGTTTTCCATCCCATTTTTCATGAACTTTGCAAATATAAACTTGGTTTTATATTTTGAATAATTTAAATTGCTGAAAACAACTGTTTCTTATTTAATGCAATTAAAATTGCCAAATTAATAACTTGCTCCTTTTAAATCCAAATTCAACAAGTGAAACATGTATTCCACCTAAAATTTTGTGTATTTTCCAAATATGAATTCTGTTATCTATTTTGAACAATTAAAATTGGTGAAAACAACAAATGCTTGTGTAACACCTTTAAGGAACCAAAATTCCATAACTTACTAAATAAATTTCCAAAATTGGTAAAACCTTATTTCCAATTGATTCTATTGTTGTTATTTTTTCTGTTTTCCTCATCCATGCATCATGCTAATCCACTTTCACCTGTTGATTAGTTGTAAAACAATTATTTCAACCTAAATTCATGGGCTTTCCATATGCAATCCAAATTGCATATGGGTCCATTTAAATTGTGTTACCATGTCAACTAGTTTATTTTGATGCATCAATTAAATTGTCATGCATCATCCCATGATTGTGCACTATGCCATGTTATTGATTGTTTGTCTCCTTGCATTGTTTGTTTGCTTCTTCTCGAATAGACGACGACATTGAGACAGACGAGGTTTACGATACTACTTCTGAGGATCTAGCTCAGTACCAGGCTGCTGAGCTTGCAGGCAAGTATTCACTCACATGAACCATCGTGTTCCTTTTCAACATTGGATACCGATACTTTCCGTTGTCTATTCTGCTAGACCTATGAATCGTTGCTTCTGTTCGATCCTATCACATGTTATCCTTTAAACCTGATATTGCCTCACCTCCACTCCTATAACCCCGTTGCTTGCGCCCGTGTCTCACTAGCATGCTTAGGGTTGTTGTTGCTCGAGTCTGTTGTCAGTTACCTTCTGTTATCATACTCTATTATGTTCTGGGGCTCGATGTTAAACAATCAACCTGTTAATGCTATGGGTAATAATAATTTGATGATAAGGCACCGGCAGGAGGCCCGGCGTGGTTTTGAGGCCTGCTAGTGTCGACCCTAATTAGGTAAAGGGTCTTGTCTACTGATCCATGATGAGCGTGCTCACCGCATCCGGGTGGTAGTATGGAACCCCCCTCGACTTTGATCTGATCCGCAGTTTGTCCAAAGAGCCACACTTAGTTCGGGTGTTCCATTTGGCTCATGCGCATAAATGGGTCGCTCCCATGGTTACTGATGATGATGATGATGCATATAGGGCGAGGCCTGTGGTGCCGGGGGGTGTGGTTTTCACCCTTGCGCTTAGGTTAGGTCGGACTGGCCGTGACCTTATAGCTCTGTGGATCCTAGGACAGGTTGTAGAGATGGTTCGAGTCGTGTCAAGCCAACCTGAGTTTTAGTTGGTGGCTTGAGTGTGTACGGGTACTGGAGCACACCCTGCAGGGATGAATCTTCTCGAGAAGCCGTGTTGTCCGCGGTTATGTGACGACTTGGTGAAAGTACTGGCTAACAAGTACTCAGACAACTTACACCTAACTATAATAACTTGACTAGTAATAGGTTTATCGACACAATAACCTGAACCATCATTAATCCAACTGTGTGAGTTATCCTCGGATCGCTTCTTTGGAGAAGGGTCGAGATCCAGGATGGGTTTGTTTGGTGGTTAGTTGTAGTTGGTTGCGATATGCTATCTTATCTCCTTTTCTATTAGCCGGAAGTTATAGTATGTTTCTGTAGTTGGTTAGTGCAGCCCGCTGCCGCATCTTTTATATCGCCCTTTCTTCCGTTGAACCCAAAGCATCTGTGCTTGGTGTTGACGGGTTACACTTTGGTGAACTGTGAGTCTTGCTTGCCAGTACGTTTATGTACTGACCCCTTTGGGGCTGTGGTTTCCGCAGACTACGATTCCGAGGATCCCCATGGTGGCTACTACGTGGAGTACGACGAGGCTGTTGACGAGTAGATAGCGGACCCGGGCAGGATCCGAGACTTCGTGGATGGGCTCCGTCTTTTCGTTTCCGGCTTCTTAAGCCTATTTGGATTTGTCTGTACTCAGACCTGTTGAATGCTTCCGCTGTGATGTAATGATGATATGTTGGGACATGTGTCCTCTGGATGATTGTATTTGCTATCTCTGCTCTAGTGAGAGCTATTTGCAACTTATTTCCATCTTTTGTTTCTTAGAGATATGTTGTGCTATCATTTTTTTCAACGCCGTTGACGTACCATGTGTGTATGGTATGAAGTACGTCAATGGTAGTATCCTGATTTCTATGGGATGGTTTACGTAGACGATGAACAGATAGGGGTTGGTTGTCACGCATACGTGTGTTGGCCTACTCGTAAGAGATGCGGGTGCCGGTAAGCCCCGTAATCCAATCCACTACTGTTCAACGGAACTGCGAGTATCCTCTAGAAGTCCGGGTGCGACAAATGGTATCAGAGCCTGTCTGCCTGTAGGATCCCTTTTACTGGTCGCAGTTGAGTCTAGAAACTATTTTGTAGCTATATAGGAAAAATGAAACGTGAGGGTAGGAATTCTGCCATTTTATTTCTTTCCCCACCCACCCTCCCTTTTTCTGGTAAGGAAGTGCAACGTTTTTTCCCTTCTCATCTAAACTTTCAAGTTAGGATTTCACGAATTCTGGTTTCTCTGGGATAGTTATATCTACTAGACGATAGGAATGGAGGTGGTTGTGACATGATTTATTCTGTAAGCCCCGGAAGCAGATCCTCTATTCCTTAAGCAGTAGATATTGATCCTTTAGAAGCCTGGATGGGTTTTTCCGTAATACCTCAGAAGTGTTTTGTTCTCGTGTTTTCCCGATGTTGATATCCTGTTCTTTTCAACATCCTTTTCGTCCGTTGAAACCTTGTTGTTGCTTCCCATTTCAGTTCTGCTACCGGCGTCTAATCAATAACGCTGTTCCACCCTTCTGACCAGATAATCTATTCTACAAATGAATCAAATTCTATCCAGCTATACACCCTCGATAGAAAACCTCTACCTCTACTTGAAAATGTTCCGGTGGTTTGCGAATTCCCTAACGTCTTTCCAGAAGAGTTGCCAGGAATGCCTATCATCTTGAACTTCCAGAAAAACTATCCAAGGTGCACGATGTGTTTCACGTGTCACAGCTCAAGAGGATCTTCCCAAGAAGTATCCGAACATTTTCTTTTCTCAGTAGGAATCTCGGGGCGCGATTCCTTCAAGGGGGGGCGTTTTGTAACATCCCAAATATGAAAAATAGCCTTTAGAATGTTTGCTATCTGTTATTTTATGTTTTGCATCATGACATCATGTTCATTGCATTTGTTTTGCTTGTTTTCCATTTGTTTTCCTCTGTTTTACTTTGTTTTCCAACTGTTTTCCTTTGTTTTCCTTTGTTTTCTATTTGAATTTCAAACCAAATCTTAAACCTCTTGTTTCATACTTGTGATGTTACAATTTCCAAAATGATATTTCAAATCAAAACAATCAATTGTTTCCATTAAAGTTGTGATTTAAAAACTGTTGTTTTGTTTCTATCAAAAATTCATTTAATACCAAACCCCTTTCAAATTCAATTAATTTCCAAAACAACAACCCTTCTGAAAGTTATGAACATTGCAAAACAAATCAATCATTTGTTTCCATCAAACCATAAGGTCCAAAACTATTTAAAATGATGGCTTTTAATAATTCACTTAATCCAAACTTAATTCAAATGCCTTTCAAATACAATTACATTTTCCAAACAACAACTATGTGGAAATTATAAAAATTACAACACAAAATATAATCTTTTGCTTCCAATTACAACTAGATGATCACCCTATTTAAATCTTGTTTTCAATAATCAATTTAATCTCAAAAAATCCATCCAAATTCAATCAATTACAAAACAACACTTTTATTTTGAATCTTTTTGAAAACAAAACTTGACAAGTTGTTAATATTACATAATTAATCAATACCAAATTTATTCTAAAATTTTCCAACATCTACAACCTTTCTATTTCTCTTCCTATTCATGTTTCAGCAAAAAAAGTAATAGAACAAAAAGAATAAATAAAAGGAAGCAAATCAGCAGGGAGAGAGAGAGGCCCAGCCCAAAATCCTTTTCCCTTGGCCCATACCCCTTCCACCTTCTTCTTCCTCGGTACGGACTTCATCCAGCACCTCCACGTATTCAGAGAAGGGAAGCAACGGTGCAGGCACTCCCCCTCCCTATAACTCCATGCCCTAGTCCTAGGGTTTCCCTTCCACCTCTCCTTCTCCCTCCTTCTCTCTTCCCCCGCCTCCAATATCTCCCATCTCTCCTCTCTCTGCATCTTCTGTAACCGAAACTGAACCCACCCGAAAATCCACTCCTTCCTCCGGTGATCACCGACGTTGGAGGCCTCCTCCTCGAGGGTTGGGTGCGGGAATGGAATCCCCGCACCGCCCTCTCCCTCCTCGACCTCTCGGCGGCCACGGGGACCAAGCACAGCGCCGTCGCCATCCTCCCGTCGCCGGCGACCACCCTCCCTGCCACGACCTGCGCCTCCCTCTGTACCAACTCGTGGTGAGCTCCCCTCCTCAATCTCCTTCCTCTCGCTCCCCTCCCCTCCTCCCTCTTGCGCACCCACAGCTCATGCGCACCACGGCGCCCTCCGGCGAGCCGCGAGCACGGCGCAGCAGCCGCTGGCAGCCGGTTTTTCTTCCCCAGTCGAGTGCAGCGAACTGCACTTTGAGATTCAGATAAAATCCCGTCGAGTAACAGCTTAACCCCCCACAGCTCCCCTTCCTATCACCAAAGCAGCTCCACCCCACTGGTCAGCACCCCTTGCGCACAGACCCAGGTGCTGGGTTCGATCCCCCTAACCCCCACCTTTTTATCTCTGTTTTTCTTTTTCTGCCCGAAGTTCAGAAAGTCAGATCTGAGCAATTACTTCTAAAATCCATATAAAATTGAATATCACTCCAATTTGAATGATTCAAAATCCTGTGGATTCATAATTTTGTGCTCCTTCTATTAATGTCAAGTTTGCAACATGTTTCTGTAACAATTTTGGCACTAAATAATTAATTACTGAAAATGCAATAAAAATTGGAAACTTTGGAATTTCATAACTTGAGTTTGGTTCATCCAATTTAATCAAACTTGGGCTCTAAAAATTTGTCTTAACAAACTCTACACATTGGTATTTTATTTGGTCACAATTGAATTAATTTTGAGCATGTTTCCCTCTGTTTACTAAAAATGGCACAATAAGAATGATTAGGGAAAATTGCATAATAAATTCAATAATCACCCAAAAATTATGTTTAATAGCTCAAAATGTTCAGTGAAACATTTGCTACAAGTTTTGAACCTTTTCAATGAAATTTGTTACTGTTTTGAATATTTTAAATTGGTGCAATATTTGAAATCTTGTTTAATTCATTTAATTTTGCAAAAATCATAACTTGGGCATAAAAATTCCAATTTCAACAAACTAAATATGTTTTCCATGCTAAATTAAACCACCTTTTCAAATATAAAATTTGTCTCATGTTTTGAATAAATAAAATTGGTTAAATAATTTAAACCTTGTTTAAATCATTTAAAATTGTTAAATTCATAACTTTGTCAAATTAAATTCTTTTTGAACATATAAAATATGTTTTCCAACAATAAAAGTATTAACTTTTCAAATATGAATCTCACTTAATGTTTGGAACAAATAAAAATTCAAATAAGTTCATGTTTGAATTAAATTCATTTAATTCCTTTTTAAACTTGTCTAAGTCCTAATTAATTCATCCTAATTCCTTTTTCAATATCTGAAACATGTAATCCACCTAAATTTTTGTGTTCTAATCAAATATGAACTTTGTTATTAGTTTTGAACAATTAAAATTGGTGAAAACAACAAATGCTTGTGTGACACCTTTAAGGAACCAAAATTCCATAACTTAATAAATGAATTTCCAAACTTGGTAAACCTTATTTCCAGTTGATTCTATTGTTGTTATTTTTCTGTTTTCCTCATCCATGCATCATGCTAATCCACTTTCACCTGTTGATTAGTTGTAGATCAATTAAGTCAACCTTAATTCATGGGCTTTCCATATGCAATCCCAAATTGCATGTGGGTCCATTTAATCATGTTATGTTATCTTGTCAACTAGTTTATTTCTGATGCATCAATTAAATGGTCATGCATCATCCCATGTTTGTGCACTATGCCATGTTATTGATTGTTTGTTCTCTGCGTTGTTTGTTTGCTTCTTCTCGGATACACGACGACGTTGAGACCGACGATACTTACGACACCCCTTCTAAGGATCTAGCTCAGTACCAGGCTGCTGAGTTTGCAGGCAAGTATTCACTCACATGAACCATTGTGTTCCTTTCAACATTGGTTACCGATACTTTCCGTTGTCTATCCTGCTAGCCCTATGAATCGTTGCTTCTGTTACGAACCTATCACATGATATCCTGAACCCTGATATAGCCTCACCTCCACACCTATCACCCCATTGCTTGTTGCCCGTGTCTTACTAGCATGCTTAGGGTTGTTTCTGCTCGAGTCTGTTACCCGTTACTTTCTGTTACTATATCATCATGTTCTGGGGCTCGATGTTAAACAACAACCTGTTAATTTTGAGGTAATAATAATTTGCTGATAAGGCACCGGCAGGAGGCCCGGCGTGGTTTTGAGGCCTGCTAGTGTCGACCCTAATTAGGAAAAGGGTCTTGTCTACTGATCCATGATGAGCGCACTAACCGCATGTGGGAAGCAAGTATGGGCGCCCCCCTCAATTTGATTCGATTCGCATCTCGTCCAAATCGCCACACTTAGTTCGGGCTTTCCATTTGATGCATGCATGTGCAGGTGCGAACCCTTGCCGCCAGGGTGGAACTTTTGTAGTCGGCATTTAGGGCGGCGTGGTCTTAGAGTGCTATGAGGGTCCCCTTTTCTTCGTGGGGCTCGATTAGCCGCGCACGCACGGCATGTGGTTCTTTGGGCTTGATGCGAAGAAGAGTTGAGTTGTGTTGAGTGCCTCGCTTGGTGGGTTAGCTCCCCGCCTGGCGGGTCATTCTTACGTGTACGGCCAAATTGGTGCATCCCTGCAGGGTTAAATCTTCTCGAGAAGCCGTGTTTTCCGCGGTTATGGGTTACTTGGTGAAAGTACGGGCTAACAAGTACTCAGAACAACTTACACCTAACTAATGATAACTTGACTAGTAATAGTCTTATTGACACAATAACTTGAACCATCATTAATCCAACTGTGTGAGTTATCCTCGGATTGCTTCTTTGGATAAGGGGCGAGATCCAGGATGGGTTTGTTTGGAGTTAACTATAGTTGGTTACGATACGCTATCTTATCCCTTTTCTGATAGTCGGAAGTTGTAGCATGTTTCTGTAGTTGGTTAGAGCAGCTAGTTGCAGCATCTTTTATATCACCCCTTCTTCCGTTGAACCCAAAGCATATGTGCTTGGTGTTGACGGGTTACACTTTGGTGAACTGTGAGTTTTGCTTGCCAGTACGTTTATGTACTGACCCCTTTGGGGCTGTGGTTTCCGCAGACTACGTTTCCGAGGATCCCCATGGTGGCTACTACGTGGAGTTTGACGAGACTGCTGACGAGTAGATAGCGGACCCGGGCAGGATCCGAGACTTCGTGGATGGGCTCCGTTTTTTCGTTTCCGGCCTCTTAGGCCTATTTGGTTCTTGTCTGTACTCAGACATGTTGAATGCTTCCGCTGTGATGTAATGATGATATGTTGGGACATGTGTCCTCTTGATGATTGTATTTGCTATCTCTGCTCTAATGAGAGCTATTTGCAACTTATTTCAATCTTTTGTGTCGTAGAGATCTGTTGTGATATCACTTGTTCCAATGCCGTTGACGTACCATGTGTGTATTTTTGAAGTACGTCAATGGAAGTATCTGGATTTCTATGGGATGGTTTGCGCAGACGATGAATAGTAAGAGAATGGTTGTCACACGTTTACGTGTTGGCCTGCTCATATTGAGATGCGGGTGCCGGTATGCCCCGTAAGCCATTTATGTACTGTTTAACGGACTGTGAGTATCCCCTAGAAGTCCGGGTGCGACAAATGGTATCAGAGCTTCTGCGGAGCCTGGAGAAGCTTGGGCATACGGAGCCCGAGTGACAGCACCATTTGGAACCCAGATTTGGCGCTTCTGCGGAGGGGTGGTTATGTTGGAGGAGGAACCACCCTCACGCGAGTGCTTCCGAGACTCCTCGAACGCCTTGCGCCCATTTTTTTCATTGAGCGTGGTGTTCACGAGCTCCTCGAAGTCTTTGGCCTTGATGTTGGTGAGGGCGTACTTGAGTTCCGGGTTAAAACCTCGGCGGAACCTTGCCATCTTCTTAGCCTCAGTGGACACCTCATCACCAGCGTAACGAGCGAGGCGATTGAACTCATTCTGATAGCCAATGACATCCAGCTTTCCCTGCTTGAGAGAGCAAAACTCCTCACGCATCCTTTCCATGAGACCATCTGGGATGTGGTGCTTCAGGAAGGCATCCTTGAAACAGCCCCAGGTGATTGGGTAGCCAGCTCTCATGGTCTGGTAGTTCTCCCACCAAGTAGCTGTCTGACCCTTCAGTAGGTAGGAGGCATACTTGACTTTGTCTTCCTCAGCAACGTGAGCAATGTCCAGAGCCCTGGCCATCTCCCGGATCCAGTCATCAGCATCCAGAGGCTCGCGTGTTGCCACGAAAGCTCTTTTCCCCAGACTCAGAAACTCCTTGATGCTGACTCGTGGAGCATTCTGGTTGTTGTGCTGATTAGCCTGGAACTGGGCCATCTGCGTCACGACCTGAGTCATCTGAGTCAACAGCTCTGTGATTGGCGGTGGCTCAGGCGGGTTGTTCCTTATTGGCGGCATCCTGAATAGACATGCATTTTAGCACAACAACAGAAACAGATAGACTTGGAAACCGAAAGAGAGATTATTCCGACGCATGAATAGATAACCAACAGGTACATCATCACATGTTCAAATACATCAAAATATCCAACACACCAATACATGGTTCGAAAGCCAAAGGATAACTAAATATAGCTAAGAATGGATACATCGGTACTCTCATGCTCATCACGCAGGACGACGGTGAGTAGTACGACGAGGGGTACGGTGAGGAGCACGCCCACGAAAGTAGGTAGAACGACGATCCATATAGATCTGACGTGGTCTGAGAGCGACTCTAGGTGTGGTGAAGTACATAGCGTCAGCTCCCTGTGCTCCAAAGCGGGGAATCCCAGTGTAACCAACACCGAGGTTGAGGAGTGGACCTCTGATCGGCTCGTAACCTCCAGCATCTGGCAGACGACGACCAACTGGCTGATCGAAACGTGCAAAGCGCTCATCTCCAACAAAGTCTGTGGTGTACGTCGCCAGACGAGTCAAAGCAAGGTAGAGCTGCTCTCTGACTGAAGCCAACTCCTGAGAGAGTGTGGTGGCAACTGCGTCACTGTGCCTCACAAACTGAGCGGTGGTGTGCACCCTGGTGTTATCATGCTCGTAGACATCCAGGTTGTCGTAGAGAGTGAAGTGAGCTCCCTCCGAAGTGATGTAACCACGGGGGATGTGGCGATAGATAGAATCGTCAAATCCCCAGTAGTCAGCACGAAGGACGGTGAGACTCACATAAGCTGTGTGCTGCACAGCCATATCCACTGTGGAACCTACTGCCTCGTAGCGGTGGACAACGCTCATGCCATCATCTGACAGAATGTAGACGATAGCCTGGTAGTAGGTCTGGTCAAACTCTCGCTGCTGCTCGTAGACCTGGTACTCTGGTGCCCAACGGAACCCCAGATAAGTGACCATGTCTCTCAGCATCTCCGGATAACCGGCAGTGCTCTCGCAACGAGTCATCCGAACCACCTGCGGGAAGAACCTGAGATCCATCTGTAGATGACCGGGGAAGTTTTGATTAGACGTCGGTAGAAGAACTGAAGTGGAAAGCAACAACAAGGTTTCAACGGACGAAAAGGATGTTGAGAAGAACAGGATATCGAAGCAACATCGTGAAACACGAGACCAAAAACTCCTGAGGTACTACGGAAAACCCATCCGGGCTTCTAAAGGATCAATATCTACTGCTTAAGGGATAGAGGATTTGCTTCCGGGGCTTACACGCCTCCGTTCTCAATCATGAGTAGGCAACATGATAAATCATGTCACAACCACCTCCATTCCTATGGTCTAGTAGATATAACTATCCTAGAGAAACCAGGATTCGTGAAATCCTAACTTGAAAGTTTAGGTGAGAAAAGAAAACAATGTTGCACTTCCTTACCAGAAAAGGGAGGGTGGGTGGGGAAAGAAATAAAATGGCAGAATTCCTACTCTCACGTTTCATTTTTCCTATATAGCTACAAAATAGTTTCTAGACTCAACTGCGACCAGTAAAAGGGATCCTACAGGCAGACAGGCTCTGATACCATTTGTCGCACCCAGACTTCTAGAGGATACTCGCAGTTCCGTTGAACAGTAGTGGATTGGATTACGGGGCTTACCGGCACCCGCATCTCTTACGAGTAGGCCAACACACGTATGTGTGACAACCAACCCCTATCTGTTCATCGTCTACGTAAACCATCCCCTAGAAATCAGGATACTACCATTGACGTACTTCATACCATACACACATGGTACGTCAACGGCGTTGAACAAAATGATAACACAACAAATCTCTAAGACACAAAAGATGGAAATAAGTTGCAAATGGCTCTCACTAGAGCAGAGATAGCAAATACAATCATCCAGAGGACACATGTCCCAACATAACATCATTACATCTCAGCGGAAGCATTCAAAGGGTCTGAGTACAGACAAATCCAAATAGGCTTAAGAAGCCGGGAAGGAAAAGAAGACGGAGCCCATCCACGATGTCTCGGATCCTGCCCGGGTCCGCTACCTACTCGTCAGCAGCCTCGTCAAACTCCACGTAGTAGCCGTCACGGGGATCCTCGTAAGCGTAGTCTGCGGAAACCACAGCCCCAAAGGGGTCAGTACATAAACGTACTGGCAAGCAAGACTCACAGTTCACCAAAGTGTAGCCCGTCAACACCAAGCACAGATGCCTTGGGTTCAACGGAAGAAAGGGATATAAAAGATGCTGCAACTGGCTGCACTAACCAACTACAGAACATACTACAACTTCCGGCTATCAGAAAGGGGATAAGATAGCGTATCGTAACCAACTATAACTAATCACCACACAAACCCATCCTGGATCTCGCCCCTTATCCAAAGAAGCAATCCGAGGATAACTCACACAGTTGGATTAATGATGGATCAAATTGTTGTGTCAATAAGCCTATTACTAGTCAAGTTATCATTAGTTAGGTGTAAGTTGTTCTGAGTACTTGTTAGCCAGTACTTTCACCAAGTCAACCATAACCGCGGAAAACACGGCTTCTCGAGAAGATTTATCCCTGCAGGGGTGCACCAATTTGGCCGTACACGTAAGAATAACCCGCCAGATGGGAAGGCCTTTCCCACCAAGCGGGGCACTCAACACAACTCAACTCTTCTTCGCATCAAGCCCAAAGCACCACGTGTTGTGCGTGCGCGGCTAATCGAGCTCCACGAAGAAAAGGGGACCCTCATAGCACTGGAAGACCACGCCGCCCTAAATGCCGACTACAAAAGTTCCACCCTGGCCTCGGGTTCGTACCTGCATATGCGTGCAGCAAATGGAAAACCCGAACTAAGTGTGGCGATTTGGACGAGATGCGAATCAAATCAAATTGAGGGGGGCGCCCATACACGCTTCCCACATGCGGATAGTGCGCTCATCATGGATCAGTAGACAAGACCCTTTTCCTAATTAGGGTCGACACTAGCAGGCCTCAAAACCACGCCGGGCCTCCTGCCGGTGCCTTATCAGCAATTTATTATTACCTCTAATTAACAGGTTGTTGTTTAACATCGAGCCCCAGAATATAATCAAATATGATAACAGAGAGTAACTGATAACAGACTCGAGCAAAAACAACCCTAAGCATGCTAGTAAGACACGGGCCCAAGCAACGGGGTTATAGGACTAGAGGTGAGGCAATATCAGGGTTTAGGGTATCATGTGATAGGTTCGTAACAGAAGCAACGATACATATGGCTAGCAGAAATAGACAACGGAAAGTATCGGTAACCAATGTTGAAAGGAACACAATGGTTCATGTGAGTGATAACTTGCCTGCAAACTCAGCAGCCTGGTACTGAGCTAGATCCTCAGAAGGGGTGTCGTAAGTATCGTCTGTCTCAACGTCGTCGTCTATCCGAGAAGAAGCAAACAAACAATGCAGAAAGATAAAAAATCAATAACATGGCATAATGCACAATCATGGGATGATGCATGACAAGTTAAGAGATGCGGGTGATAAGCTGTGCTGAAAAGAAGTTTGGTGCCCAATGCTTCTTGAAAGCTTTTCCAGAAATGAGAAGTGAATATGCTTCCACGGTCTGAGCTTATTTCCAATGGAACACCATGAAGAGGAACAATCTTTGCTGTGTAGAGTTCTGCTAACTGGCTAGCTGAGATTGTTTCTTTGGCAGGAAAGAAGTGTGCTACTTTATTGAGACGATCAATGACAACAAAGATTGCATCGTTGCCCTTCTTGGACTTTGGAAAACCAGTGACGAAGTCCATTTCAATCATGTCCCACTTCCACTCAGGAATTTTCAGAGGTTGGAGTAGACCGGCTGTTTTCTGATGGACTGCCTTAACACGTTGACAAACGTCGCATTCAGAAACGTATTGAGCAATTTCACGTTTCATCCCAGGCCACCAATACAGTGTCTTAAGATCCTGGTACATATTTGTACTTCCAGGGTGAATGGAAAGAGGAGTTTCATGAGCCTCCTTGAGAATGACATCTTTGAGACTTTGAACTTGAGGAACTGCAATGCGTCCTTCGAAGAACACAGTTCCTTTGTCATCAATTGAGAAGGACTTGAATTTCTCCTTGCCTTCTTTGATGTGTTCTACCATCTTCTTGATTTCAGCATCACGAAGTTGTTCAGAACGAATCTTGTCCTCGAGAGTTGGACTGGCTGTCAAGTTAGCAAGATAGCCTTGAGGAACAAGACCAAGGTTCAGCTTCTGGAATTCTTCATGAAGTGGAGGTTGGCTTTCCATGATCATGAGGTTATTGCAATATGACTTGCGACTGAGAGCATCGGCCATAACATTAGCCTTGCCTGGAGTGTAAGAAATGGTGAGATCAAAGTCTTTAATCTTTTCAATCCATCTCCTTTGCCTGAGGTTTAGATCTGGCTGAGTGAAGATGTATTTCAGACTCTTGTGATCGGAAAAGATTTCAGTGCGATTACCCAACAAGTATTGCCTCCATTTCTTGAGGGCAAACACAACTGCTGCAAGTTCTAGGTCATGTGTGGGATAGTTTTGCTCATGTGCATTCAACTGACGTGAAGCATAAGCCACAACTTGACGTTCTTGCATAAGAACTGCACCTAGACCTTGGAGAGAAGCGTCACAGAATATCTGGAAAGGTTTGGTAGTATCTGGGCCAACCAGAACTGGGGTAGAAGTGAGTTTAGTCTTCAGGAGATTGAAACTTTCATCACATTGTGGAGACCAAACGAACTTCTTGTCCTTCTTTGTGAGATCAGTGAGAGGTTTGGCAATCTTGGAAAAGTTTTGGACGAAACGACGGCAATAGCTAGCCAAGCCAAGAAAACTTCTTACTTGCTTCACCGTCTTGGGAGGTTTCCAATCAACAATTGGTTTAACCTTTTCTGGATCAATGGCTATGCCCTTGGCAGAGATGACATGACCAAGGTAAGCAACTTCTGGAATCCAGAACTCACATTTGGAGAACTTGGCATATAGACGATGCTCACGAAGTTTCATGAGAGTGAGACGAAGGTGTTCTCCATGCTCTTCCTCGGATTTGGAGTAGACAAGAATGTCATCGAGATATGCCACAACGAACTTGTCGAGGTATTAATGGAAGACAGAATTCATGAGTCTAGAGAATGTCGCCGGTGCATTGGTGAGACCAAAGGACATGACGGTGTATTCATATAGACCGTACCGCGTGGTGAAAGCTGTTTTTGGAATATCTTCCTTTCTGATCTTTATTTGATGGTAACCCTGTCGCGCCCGGACTTCTAGAGGATACTCGCAGTTCCGTTGAACAGTAGTGGATTGGATTACGGGGCTTACCGGCACCCGCATCTCTTACGAGTAGGCCAACACACGTATGTGTGACAACCAACCCCTATCTGTTCATCGTCTACGTAAACCATCCCCTAGAAATCAGGATACTACCATTGACGTACTTCATACCATACACACATGGTACGTCAACGACGTTGAACAAAATGATAACACAACAGATCTATAAGACACAAAAGATGGAAATAAGTTGCAAATGGCTCTCACTAGAGCAGAGATAGCAAATACAATCATCCAGAGGACACATGTCCCAACATAACATCATTACATCTCAGCGGAAGCATTCAAAGGGTCTGAGTACAGACAAATCCAAATAGGCTTAAGAAGCCGGGAAGGAAAAGAAGACGGAGCCCATCCACGATGTCTCGGATCCTGCCCGGGTCCGCTACCTACTCGTCAGCAGCCTCGTCAAACTCCACGTAGTAGCTGTCACGGGGATCCTCGTAAGCGTAGTCTGCGGAAACCACAGCCCCAAAGGGGTCAGTACATAAACGTACTGGCAAGCAAGACTCACATTTCACCAAAGTGTAGCCCGTCAACACCAAGCACAGATGCCTTGGGTTCAACGGAAGAAAGGGATATAAAAGATGCTGCAACTGGCTGCACTAACCAACTACAGAACATACTACAACTTCCGGCTATCAGAAAGGGGATAAGATAGCGTATCGTAACCAACTACAACTAACCACCACACAAACCCATCCTGGATCTCGCCCCTTATCCAAAGAAGCAATCCGAGGATAACTCACACAGTTGGATTAATGATGGATCAAATTGTTGTGTCAATAAGCCTATTACTAGTCAAGTTATCATTAGTTAGGTGTAAGTTGTTCTGAGTACTTGTTAGCCAGTACTTTCACCAAGTCAACCATAACCGCGGAAAACACGGCTTCTCGAGAAGATTTATCCCTGCAGGGGTGCACCAATTTGGCCGTACACGTAAGAATAACCCGCCAGATGGGAAGGCCTTTCCCACCAAGCGGGGCACTCAACACAACTCAAATCTTCTTCGCATCAAGCCCAAAGCACCACGTGTTGTGCGTGCGTGGCTAATCGAGCCCCACGAACAAAAGGGGACCCTCATAGCACTGGAAGACCACGCCGCCCTAAATGCCGACTACAAAAGTTCCACCCTAGCCTCGGGTTCATACCTGCATATGCGTGCAGCAAATGGAAAACCCGAACTAAGTGTGGCGATTTGGACGAGATGCGAATCGAATCAAATTGAGGGGGGCGCCCATACACGCTTCCCACATGCGGATAGTGCGCTCATCATGGATCAGTAGACAAGACCCTTTTCCTAATTAGGGTCGACACTAGCAGGCCTCAAAACCACGCCGGGCCTCCTGCCGGTGCCTTATCAGCAATTTATTATTACCTCAAATTAACAGGTTGTTGTTTAACATCGAGCCCCAGAATATAATCAAATATGATAACAGAGAGTAACTGATAACAGACTCGAGCAAAAACAACCCTAAGCATGCTAGTAAGACACGGGCCCAAGCAACGGGGTTATAGGACTGGAGGTGAGGCAATATCAGGGTTCAGGGTATCATGTGATAGGTTCGTAACAGAAGCAACGATACATATGGCTAGCAGAAATAGACAACGGAAAGTATCGGTAACCAATGTTGAAAGGAACACAATGGTTCATGTGAGTGATAACTTGCCTGCAAACTCAGCAGCCTGGTACTGAGCTAGATCCTCAGAAGGGGTGTCGTAAGTATCGTCTGTCTCAACGTCGTCGTCTATCCGAGAAGAAGCAAACAAACAATGCAGAAAGATAAACAATCAATAACATGGCATAATGCAGAATCATGGGATGATGCATGACAAGTTAAGGGATGCGTCAAAATAAACTAGTTGCCATGGTAGCACAATTTAAATGGACACATATGCAATTTTGAGTTGCATAAGAAATGCCCATGGATTATGGTTGGAATATTTGTTTTACAACTAACCAACAGGTGAAAGTGGTTTAGTATGATGCATGGATGAGGAAAACAACAAAATAACAACAATAGAACCAATTGGAAATAAGGGTTACCAATTTAGCAATTTATTTATTAAGTTAGGGAATTTTTGGTTCCTTAAAGGGATTACACAAATAGTTGTTGTTTTCACCAATTTAAATTGTGCCAAATAAATAACAAAATTCATATTTGAAGAGAACACAAAATTTTAGTTGGATTACATGTTTCAATTATTGAAAAAGGAATTACAATAATTTAAATATGAATTAAACAAGATTAAACAAGTTTTAAATGAATTTAAACAAGTTTGAATATTATTTGAATTTTATTTGTTCCAAACATAAATTCAAATTCATATTTGAAAATTTTATACTTTTCTAGTTTGAAAACATATTTTACATGTTCAAGAATAATTTATTTTGAGCAAGTTATGAATTTAGCAAATTTAAATGATTTAAACAAGGTTTAAATTATTTAAGCAATTTTAATTATTCAAACCATGAAACAAAATTTATATTTGAATAGTTTGAAATAGCATGGAAAACATATTTTATTTGCATTATTTGGATTAAGTATGAATTAGTTATGGAATTATTCAAATTACACACGAATTGTTTGAATTCAAATTTGGAATGCATTTAAAACGTTCAAAACAGAAAACAAAAGTTATAAACAGGTAGAGAATGAAATTTGGTGCAGTGTACATATTTTATTTTTGTTATTTGGAATTATAAAATAAAAGTTATTAGCTTTTTAGTTTCAGGGGCCATTCTGCAATTAAAAGGACTTGTTTGTGAAACAGAAAAGGTTGAAATTCATTTTATACAGCGCAGATATCTACCCTAGGCACTGCCAGTGGGCCTAGGGCCAAGTGTGCTTGCGTGGCAACAGCAGTGGCTGACAGGGGGGCCACCCTGTCAGCGCTGCGCGGAAAAAGGTTGGAAATTCCCGTGCGGGAGGGGGACTCGAACCCTGGCCTACCCGCACACGCGCACTGCCTGCTACCACTGCGGTGGTGATCGTTTGTTTGTCAGTATACCACGCGCGAACAGGTTAAGGTTCAGAATCGCGGTTAACTGAATTTTGCGCACGCGCGTGACTGAACTTTGACAGAGAAAACGACCGACGGCGATCACCGTGGACGTCGTGCTCGTGCTGCTGCTGGTGGGTGTGCTGCGTGTGGACGTGCACGGATGCGTGCGTGTGCTTGTGCTCGTCCAAGGCAGAGAGGAGGAGGTGGAAGCACGGTGGCTCACCGGCGATGTAGAAGTGGCAGAGGGTCGAGGCAGACGGTGGCCGGAGAGGTTCAAGACGGCGGCGCGAGGGAATAGAGTAGATGGCTAGGTTAGGGCGGCGCCAGGGGAGTCTAGGGCTAGCTTTATAGGCCTAGGGGCAGGCTCCTGGCCGTCGGCGCGCCACCGTGCCGCCGTGGCACCGCTAGGATGCCTGCCGTACAGAAAAAGAAAGGGGGGAGCGAGGCGAAGCGGTATCGGGCCGAGCGGGCTGCTCCTCTGCTGCGCGCGTTTTTTTTTTTTTGAAATTTTATTCTTCTGTTTTTTTTTGGCAGAAAATGGAATAGAAATAATTAGAGGGTTTTTGAGTTAGTAAAAATTTAGGGAAAATTCTTGTGAGTTAATTATTTCAATAGCAATCACTTGCCAGCTTGATTTTCAAAAAGTTCCAATTTAAAAATGCTGTTTGCAAATTGGTTTAAAATTTAAGTGGATTTGATTATTAATTGGTTATTATTGAAAACAACACTTTTAATAGGGTGAACCCTATTGTTTAACTAGAACAAAAGCTTATGATTGTTTGGTAATTTTCATATTTTCAACTTGGGTGCTGTTTGTAAAATGTATTTGAATTTTTGAATGCAATTTGGAATTAATGGATGGATTAAAGCCACCATTTTAATAGTTGAACATTATGGAATAAAATGGAAACAAATGGTTGTTTTTATTTGAACTTTTTATTTAAAAGGTTGTAACAGAGCAAGTATGAAATAAATGTTTGGATAAAGTTTGAATTTCAATTGTGAAAACAGAAAAAACAGATGCAAACCAAATGAAAACAAAGTAAAACAAATGCAAACAATTCAATGAGTATGATGACATGATGCAAAACTTAATAAAACAAGGAACAAACATTCTAGGGATGGTTTTTCATACTTGGGATGTTACAAAACGCCCCCCTTGAAGGAATCGCGCCCCGAGATTCCTACTGAGAAAGGAAAAGGTCCGGATACTTCTTGCGAAGATCCTCTTCGGTCTCCCACGTTGCCTCTTTATCGGAATGATGCGACCATTGCACTTTCAAGAACTTGGTGCTCTTGTTGCGAGTCTTACGCTCGGTCTCATCGAGAATACGAACAGGGTGCTCCTCATAAGATAGATCATCTTGCAGTTCAATGGAATCATGATCAACTGCACGATCTGGATCTTTGAAACACCTCTTGAGCTGTGATACATGAAACACATCGTGCACCTTGGATAGTTTTTCTGGAAGTTCAAGACGATAGGCATTTTCCGCACGCCTTGAGAGAATGTTGAAAGGACCAATGTATCTTGGTGCAAGCTTTCCTTTCACACCAAAACGATGAGTGCCTCTGAGGGGAGTTACACGGAGATATGCCTTGTCACCAGGTGCATAGATCATATCCCTGTGCTTGCTGTCATAGTAGCTTTTCTGACGAGACTGAGCAATCTTGAGATTGTCACGAATGATGCGAACTTTCTCCTCGGCTTCCTTAACAATGTCAGGGCCTAAGAGTGAACGTTCACCAGCTCCAGACCAATTGATTGGACTCCTGCATCTGCGGCCATAGAGTGCTTCAAATGGTGCCATGCCTAGGCTTGCCTGGTAGCTGTTGTTGTAGGAGAATTCAGCATATGGAAGGCAATCCTCCCATTTCATGCCAAAGGAGATACCACATGCTCTGAGCATATCCTCGAGAATCTGATTGACTCTTTCGACTTGCCCTTGATAGCAAGCACAGGGACATGATCTATGCACCTGGTGACAAAGCATATCTCCGTGTAACTCCCCTCAGAGGCACTCATCGTTTTGGTGTAAAAGGAAAGCTTGCACCAAGATACATTGGTCCTTTCAACATTCTCTCAAGGCGTGCGGAAAATGCCTATCGTCTTGAACTTCCAGAAAAACTATCCAAGGTGCACGATGTGTTTCACGTGTCACATCTCAAGAGGTGTTTCAAAGATCCAGATCGTGCAGTTGATCATGATTCAATTGAACTGCAAGATGATCTATCTTATGAGGAGCACCCTATTCGCATTCTCGATGAGACCGAGCGTAAGACTCGCAACAAGAGCACCAAGTTCTTGAAAGTGCAATGGTCGCAGCATTCCGATAAAGAGGCAACGTGGGAGACCGAAGAGGATCTTCGCAAGAAGTATCCGGACCTTTTCCTTTCTCAGTAGGAATCTCGGGGCGCGATTCCTTCAAGGGGGGGGGGGCGTTTTGTAACATCCCAAGTATGAAAATCCCCCCCTAGAATGTTCTATTTTCTTGTTAAGTAATTGCTTTGCATCATGTCATCATATTCATTGCTTTTTGTTTGCTTTTGTTTGCAGTTGTTTTGCATTTGATTTAATTTGTTTCCATTTGTTTTCTATATGAATTCCAAACAAAAATTCAAACCTTTATTCATACTTGTTATGTTACATGTTTCAAATAAAAACTACAAAACAAACAAATAATTTGTTCCACTAAAATTGGAATCAAAACTTTAAATTGGCTTAAGTTTCATTTATTTCTTTTGATACCAAAAATGGCTCAATTCATTTAATTTTTCAAACAAGCAACATATTTAAAATATTTTTGGTAAACCAAAGTGTGGACTTGTTGCTATCACAATATTTCAACAATACAAAATTTCCCTAAAATTTGCTAACCCCTGAAACCATCTCTTCTCTCTCTTTTCCAAATCCGCAAAAAAAAAATAAAGAGAAGAAAAAAGAATAAAGAAGAGGGGGGGGGGGGGGAAGGCAGCCAGCCCATTTTGAGCCAGCCCAACTTTCCCCAAGGCCCGTACCCCCTCACCTATCTTCTACCTCGTGTACGGCAGGCAGATGCGCCTGTACACGTCGACTACAGAGAGAAGCAACGGCCATCCACACTCCCCCTCCTCCCTTTTAGCTCGAGGCCGAGCCCCCCTCCTGCCCTAATCTCCACCTCTTCTTTTTCCCTCGAGCGCCGCCACTCTCCTTTCTTCTCTCCCTCCGGCCTCTCCTCTCTGTATCACCACCGAACCCACCACCGCAGCCACCCCTCTCCGGCGATCGCCGCGCCACCGGTGCCCGCCCGGCCGTGTTAGGGCCAGGAACGGAAACGCCGCGCTGCCCTCTCCCGCGCCGTCCCCTCGGTTTCTCCCGAGGGCCCCCGGAGCTCCGCTGCCGTCCACGAGTTCGCCACCGTCGCCACCGTCCCCTCCTTCCGCTCTCCCTCGGTGAGCCGCCCCTCACCCCCTCGTTTCCCTCCTCCTCTCTGCTCTCGCACGGCCACCACACGGCAACACGGCCACCGCACACGGCAGCCCAGCCGCACCCTCGCGCGCACGGACCGCGCCCGCGAGCCACGGCCGCCGGCGGGCAGCTGTCCGCTGTCGCTCGTTTCAGAAACCACGACCTGCACGTTGACTTTCAGTTAAACAACCGCGACACTGCATGTTAACCTCCCTCGCTTCCTATACCTGTCACAAATCGATCAGAAGCCGCACTGGCAGTGCACCTGTGCGCGCAAGCGTGAGCACTAGGGTTCGAATCCCCAGCCCCCACTTTTTCTGTCTATTTTTCCGAATTGTTCAGATGCAGGTTCTGAACCTTAACCACCCTGCTAGCTGTCCCCTTTCAACACTACAGCAGCAGCCCAGTTGGTTGCTGTTCCTTGCGCGCAAGCCTCAGGTCCCGAGTTCCATCCCCCAAAGCCCCACCTTTTATTTCTGTTTTTTTTTCTTTTTCTGCCCGAATTTCAGAAACAGAGATCTGAGGCATTAACTCTAAAATCAATATCAAATTGAATATTACTCCAATTTGAATGATTCAAAATCCTGTGGATTCATAATCTTGAGCCCTTTCTGTTAATGTCAAGTTTGCAACATGTTGCTGTAACAATTTTTGCACTAAATAATTAATTACTGAAAATGCAATAAAAAGTGGAAACTTTGGAATTTCATAACTTTAGTTCTGCTCATCCAATTTAAGCAAACTTGGGCTCTAAAAATTTGTCTTAACAAACTCTACACATTGGTATTTTATCTGGTCACAATTTAATTAATTTTGAGCATGTTTCCCTCTGTTTACTAAAATGGGCAGAATAAGAATGATTATAAAAACTTGCTTAATAAATTCAATAATAACCCAAAAATTATGTTTAATAGTTCAAAATGTTCATTGAAACATTTGCTACATGTTGTCAACCTTTTCAATGCAATTTGTTCACTATTTTTCCTAATTAAAATTGGTGGAATAATTCAATGCTTTAATTAAACTTTTTAAATTGCAAAAATTCAAATCCAATTCCAACATGTAAAATATGTTTTCCATCCCATTTTTCATGAACTTTGCAAATATCAACTTGGTTTTCTATTTTGAATAATTTAAATTGCTGAAAACAACTGTTTCTTATTTAATGCAATTAAAATTGCCAAATTAATAACTTGCTCCTTTTAAATCCAAATTCAACAAGTGAAACATGTATTCCACCTAAAATTTTGTGTATTTTCAAAATATGAATTCTGTTATCTATTTTGAACAATTAAAATTGGTGAAAACAACAAATGCTTGTGTAACACCTTTAAGGAACCAAAATTCCATAACTTACTAAATAAATTTCCAAAATTGGTAAAACCTTATTTCCAATTGATTCTATTGTTGTTATTTTTTCTGTTTTCCTCATCCATGCATCATGCTAATCCACTTTCACCTGTTGATTAGTTGTAAAACAATTATTTCAACCTAAATTCATGGGCTTTCCATATGCAATCCAAATTGCATATGGGTCCATTTAAATTGTGTTACCATGACAACTAGTTTATTTTGATGCATCAATTAAATTGTCATGCATCATCCCATGATTGTGCACTATGCCATGTTATTAATTGTTTGTCTCCTTGCGTTGTTTGTTTGCTTCTTCTCGAATAGACGACGACGTTGAGACAGACGAGGTTTACGATACTACTTCTGAGGATCTAGCTCAGTACCAGGCTGCTGAGCTTGCAGGCAAGTATTCACTCACATGAACCATCGTGTTCCTTTTCAACATTGGATACCGATACTTTCCGTTGTCTATTCTGCTAGCCCCCTATGAATGGTTTCTTCTGTTCGATCCTATCACATGTTATCGTTTAAACCTGATATTGCCTCACCTCCACTCCTATAACCCCGTTGCTTGCGCCCGTGTCTCACTAGCATGCTTAGGGTTGTTGTTGCTCGAGTATGTTGTCAGTTACCTTCTGTTATCATACTCTATTATGTTCTGGGGCTCGATGTTAAACAATCAACCTGTTAATGCTATGGGTAATAATAATTTGATGATAAGGCACCGGCAGGAGGCCCGGCGTGGTTTTGAGGCCTGCTAGTGTCGACCCTAATTAGGTAAAGGGTCTTGTCTACTGATCCATGATGAGCGTGCTCACCACATCCGGGTGGTAGTATGGAACCCCCCTCGACTTTGATCTGATCCGCAGTTTGTCCAAAGAGCCACACTTAGTTCGGGTGTTCCATTTGGCTCATACGCATAAATGGGTCGCTCCCATGGTTACTAATGATGATGATGATGCATATAGGGCGAGGCCTGTGGTGCCGGGGGGTGTGGTTTTCACCCTTGCGCTTAGGTTAGGTCGGACTGGCCGGGACCTTATAGCTCCGTGGCTCCTAGGACAGGTTGTAGAGATGGTTCGAGTCGTGTCAAGCCAACCTGAGTTTTAGTTGGTGGCTTGAGTGTGTACGGGTACTGGAGCACACCCTGCAGGGATGAATCTTCTCGAGAAGCCGTGTTGTCCGCGGTTATATGACGACTTGGTGAAAGTACTGGCTAACAAGTACTCAGACAACTTACACCTAACTATAATAACTTGACTAGTAATAGGTTTATCGACACAATAACCTGAACCATCATTAATCGAACTGTGTGAGTTATCCTCGGATCGCTTCTTTGGATAAGGGGCGAGATCCAGGATGGGTTTGTTTGGTGGTTAGTTGTAGTTGGTTGCGATACGCTATCTTATCTCCTTTTCTGTTAGCCGGAAGTTATAGTATGTTTCTGTAGTTGGTTAGTGCAGCCCGCTGCCGCATCTTTTATATCGCCCTTTCTTCCGTTGAACCCAAAGCATCTGTGCTTGGTGTTGACGGGTTACACTTTGGTGAACTGTGAGTCTTGCTTGCCAGTACGTTTATGTACTAACCCCTTTGGGGCTGTGGTTTCCGCAGACTACGATTCCGAGGATCCCCATGGTGGCTACTACGTGGAGTACGACGAGGCTGTTGACGAGTAGATAGCGGACCCGGGCAGGATCCGAGACTTCGTGGATGGGCTCCGTCTTTTCGTTTCCGGCTTCTTAAGCCTATTTGGATTTGTCTGTACTCAGACCTGTTGAATGCTTCCGCTGTGATGTAATGATGATATGTTGGGACATGTGTCCTCTGGATGATTGTATTTGCTATCTCTTCTCTAGCGAGAGCTATTTGCAACTTATTTCCATCTTTTGTGTCTTAGAGATATGTTGTGCTATCATTTTGTTCAACGCCGTTGACGTACCATGTGTGTATGGTATGAAGTACGTCAATGGTAGTATCCTGATTTCTATGGGATGGTTTACGTAGACGATGAACAGATAGGGGTTGGTTGTCACGCATACGTGTGTTGGGCTACTCGTAAGAGATGCGGGTGCCGGTAAGCCCCGTAATCCAATCCACTATTGTTCAACGAACTGCGAGTATCCTCTAGAAGTCCGGGTGCGACACAAAACAAATAAAATCTAAACTGAAAACAAGTATAAAGTGTTTATATAAATTATTGTGTTTTTAAAACAAGTAAAATACTTAGAAAAACAAATTTTGCTTTTGGCGCCTCTATTTAAATTTTATTAAAACCCAATTCAATTTGTTTATTAATTTCTATTTAGAAGGTGGCATTAAGTGTTATTAAGCTTTTATGTAAATTTTCAAAGTTAAATATTTAAAACATGAACATAACCTAATAGTTTCCCTTACAAAGAGTGTGTTTTTACGAAACTAAGGGTTTTTGTTTGAGGTCATTTGGGCTTTTAAAACCAAAGATATTGATTTTTAAAGAAAACAAGAAAAAGAAAAAAAGAATAGAGAACAAAAAAGGGAAGGGACAGGCGCAGCCCGCCACTCTGCCCCTCTCTCCTCTATTTCCCGCATGCACGCAGCGCAGAGAGGCCCCCCGAAGCCCAGCAACGGCCCGTTAGAAACCCACCATCGCAGCCAGTAGAAGCCGCGCTCTTTCTGTCTCTTTCCCTCACTGGCAGGTGGATCCCGCCACTGACGCCAGCATGACTCACCGGGTGAAGTCACCCTTCTTCAACCTCTCGTGCACGTCGTGGACTCCGGGTACGGGAGGTTTCCCTCCTCCGATTTCTTTGCATGCAGAGCACAGATTGAATACCCGAAGCCTCCCTATACAAACCCACGGGTTCCTCTCCTTTTCCCCTCTATTCCCAGCTCCGACCATGCCTCGAGACCATGGAAATTGCTCTCTGGAGACAGCAAACCCTATCCGCCGCAATTGCCGATTCCGGCCACTTCAGCTCGCCCCTGCCTCTCCATCTTTTCCCCTCTGATTTTTGAAATTAGCACAACATGACTAATTTAAAATTTGTTCAAATTCAAATATGCTTGTTTGGTGATATTTGGCATAGTTTAAATTCTACAATTCCAAAATTTGTAAATAAAATATTTTTGTAAACCTTAGGATGTGTAGTTTCATATTCTCTGTCCCAAAACAATTTTTGAACCAATTGAATTTTAATTTAGAATTGTTTGGAATTTTGAGTGTTTTTTGACTTAGTTTAAATTCTATAAATATTTTCAATATGTTTTCTTTAGAAATTTTCTTCTAAGTACTAACTCTAGACTATGGAGACCAAAATCTAAGCCCTTGGATGTCTTGAAACCATGTCCATGTATCTTTGTGCTAATTGGCCCTCCTAGTTAAAATCCACTAATTCTGGTATTGTTGAAAACAATGAAGTGCAAGAAAGATATTCCCTTGTTATCCTTGGAGTCAATATGAATCTTGAAGACCATGAAGGACTTAGAAACTTCATAAGCATCCCAATGAGTAGAAGCACTCAGAAGAAAATCAAGAGGAGCTTCAAGAAGACCAACCCCATCTCTCTTTTTCTCTAAGTCTTTTCTTACCTTTTCTTTTATGTTCCCTTAGACTTTGTGGTGTGACTAAGTTAGATTTAGACAAGCCACTAGTTTGTATCAAAACCATCAAGTTTTAGAAAATTCAATGAAGTCCTCACACCAAGGAGGAAGCTACAAAGGATTCTGAAGATTTTCCAAGACCAATTCTGCGAAGACTTAGAATTTGTAAAAGACTTCAACAAGAAGACTTTCATCAAGAAGAGCAACTACAACTCAAGAAGAATACCCTCCCAAAAGATGGAAGAAGAGGAAGAATTTACAAGTTATTTTTAGGGAACTCTAGGAATCTCATCTATTTCTATTTCTATATGACTAAGTCCCCAAATCCTAGACTCAATAAGGAGGAATAAAAACAAGGCCATTGAAGGATATGCATAAAAGACTTAGACATCAAAATCAACTCAAGGAAGCAAAGAAAACTTGAAGAAAATCAAGACAACAATAGTTTAGACCAAGAAATTTGATCAAAGACCAACCTTTAGTCACAAATGGAAAACTCTAACTTAGTTTATTTTGTTCCTTGAAACTAAAAGGTTATTACATATTTTTCCTTTTACTTTGTTTATTGTTTTGTATGTTTTCTTCATTTGTTTGTTTATTTGATTTGCATGCTTGTTTATTCTGTTGTTGTGATTTCAATGTTTAGATTATACGGAGAGCAACGTTCTTTTGTGAAGAGAGGTGATTGTTCTTCATTAAATTCAAAGGCAAGTAACACACCATAAACTACCCATTATTTTCCATATGCATTAGCTGATTTTGAGTAGTATGCATGATAGGAAATTTTACGAAGTATATTATGCTATGCTATTATCCTAGTACTGTGTAGCCATCTCTTTTACCCTTGTTATTTTTATAGCCTTAGAACTTAGTAGATGCTATGAAGTGTTACAAATTTTTTTACTAGTTGTTGAGGGGAAATTTTAAGTATAACTAATAACTGAACCACCTGGGTGGAAGTGGAAAGACTGGTTTATGTTGAGTGTTGCCTCAGGGCCCTTATCTAAGGGTTATTTCACTTGAGGTTGTCACTTGTGGATGGTAACCAAGGAACAAAGAGATTACTAAGTCCCTCAAAGTTTAGCAGCTTCCCGTGCAGCCTTTTGACATATGGGATCTGTCTTGATCAACTAAGTTGTGAGAATTCAGCCCGTGCTTGACAAGCTGATGTAGCATAATTATAGGTGGAATGGGTCTTGCTGGTGGGTTGGATTCTTGGTTCTGAAAGATCTCGTCTCAATTCTCTCCTTTCCATGATGCACTCCATGTGTATAGGATGTTTGGACTAATTGAAGACAAAGGGTGAAAGTGCACAACCTCTGCAGGGTTAGAAACTATGATCATAGCCGTGTCTCCGGTAATGGATGACTTCAAGCAGCTGGACACGGATGGATAGAAGGATCTCCTCAACTTTTCTAAATGAAATAAAATATGGTATAAACTCTTTATAGGGCACATGGTGGTTTAGCCATGATGCCACAACCAAGCCTCATGATGGTTTAGCCAGGATGATTTGTCCAACTTCTTGGTGGTTTAGCCATGAATGATTGTACAAATCTCTTCATTTATTTTGAAATGATTTACAAACATAGGACAAAACTGGCTTTATGCAAATTTAGCCAAAACTCCACTCAGCCAAATATGCATGTAGTATTAGTATTGCCATTTATATCCACCATAGTGTTACTTTCCAATACATTAAATTGTATTGAATCCCTTGTGGCTGCATATTCCATACCGCAGATGAATCTGAAGACGAGTGAGTTTTCGTTAAGGATCTCGAGTCTACAACCAACATGTTTTGCCTGTGGCACATGAAGAAGATGAGGCTCAATGATGTACTATGTTTTCTGCTGTATTTCTGTTTCCTGCTAGTCTTGTGAGAATATGCAAGTTGTAAAGTTATTTTGTAAATTCTAGATCATGCGATGTAATAAATTTCGATGCATTTGCATGATATTTCATTTTGAACTGTGGTGCTAGCAATTGATCCAGGTACTAGGACAATAACACATGGTTCTTGCATTATTTAAATGTGAGAACGTTAAAAAATGGTACGAGAGGATTGTGTTGCCTGTAGAATTCGAGACCTAAGTTTGGAAAAGACCACGAGATTGAAAATCTACTTTCTTCAACTTATTGAAACAAAACATCTCATCTTAATCCTTCTCATATCCTCTCATCCATTATTTGCCTTCAAAATCTTCTTCTCTCATTATAGACGACCTAACCCTTTTCTCCATCAAGACATGATTGGTGATAATCATGATATGAAGTGATGAAAAGTCTTCACATGATCCTTTTGGTTTCAACATGAATATCTACACTCAAGACAATTGAAGAAGGAATAACCAGACTTCACAACAATCAGAAACACAGGAAGCGAGCCCAGCTCACTTGGTTAGGGAAGTGGATGTACAACCCAACCACCCAGGTTCAAGTCCTCACGGATGCAGACTTGGGTTCCTATTATTTCAAAAATAAAAACACGCCGTGGGAGCCTCCCCTGCTGCCTTCCTTTCAAAAAAAAAACAATCAGAAACACCTCAAGATACATGAAGAGACTCTAGAAGATATAGATGAGACCACCAATCTAGATACTTTACTAGAACAACGTTTGTCGTGGGATAATCACGGCAGATGTTACCGGGGGTAACTGATCTAGGGGCAAGTCGACACAGGTATTTGGGAGAGGGTTTAGCTCGAAGGAAGACATGGCGAAAAGCAATCTAAGAGCCGGAAAGCAACTCGCCGGATCTCAATATGATTATACTGGATACTCGATAACGGGTGTTACAGTTATGACTTGAATCTCCCTTAGGCGAAGCCCAGGGGTTGGTTTATATAGTACTCATATCCCCCTTGACTTGCCTTACAAAGCGCTTCTCGAGTCCTATTCGAACTCTTCATACGAACCCTAACTTTCTTTACCATAACCCACAATCCGGGTTACGATCCTTACAAGTCCTGGGCCTTCTAGAAGCTTCTTTGTCCTTAGCCGGATTTGATCCATCCGTCGTTTGGGCCGGATCTCACCTGGGAGTCGGCATACCGGGTTTACTATCCCCTCATCAGTAGTCCCCAGAATAGCCTGGGCTTCCAAGATTTACTCTTCGAAGCGCCGGCTATTCCCTACAGAAATATAAGACACAAACATATGAAAATCAGGACGCGGCGCGCTGATGAATAGCCGTGACTGGTACCAAGGAAGCCAAGCAAAAGCCCGGCTCTCCCTCAAGGGTTCTCCTTTAATCTTCCAGACTCGAGCTTTAGTAAGGAACTCCATGACTTCGCACCTTCTTCGATAATTATTGCTAATACCAGGAAAGAGATTCCCCCCTTCTCTTTTCTCGGGACCATATCTAAGTGCACATAAAGCACGTCTTCAAATTTCAAAATGTCCAACTATTACTCCGCAACCCCCGGGTTTCGCCCGTTAGGATAAGCTTTTCCACCCGGTTTATTATAAATAAGCCCCAGGAGGCAAACTCAACCCTTAACGGCTCACTTTCCCCATTTCTCTTCTCCCCAAGCTCAAGCTCGCAGAGCGCCACCACGGGAACCCCACGCATCTCGCCGGAGCCCATCCGCCTTCGTTTGCGCTCCGCCGCCGCGCGAGCCGCACCAGCTCCCGAATCCACCGTCAAGCCTCCGATTCGCCGGCCAACGACCACGAAAGGACACGAATCTTGCGCCATCTGTCTCCGCAAGGCCTTACTCCAATCTCCTTCAGTAAGTCCCTTACATCCTCCAACTTACCCCCGCAATTTCTTAGTTCTTCCTCTAATTAGATCTGAATCGAGCGGTCCGCAATTTCTCGGGCTGCGCCGGATTAACTCACTGATACTTACCATAAACATTCCTATGGATAGGATTCATAGCTCATATTACTCCCCTAACTCCAGTAATCGTTAATCTGGTCACAATTTTAGAAATAGGATTCCCAATCTAAGCTCGGGCCATCTGAAATTTCCGCCCTTGTTCTCCTTCCTCAGAAAATCTTACTTCTCCGACTCATTCGCAGATGGTAAGCATATAAGCATCCCCCTAACTCCTCCAAACACTTGCTTTTACGGAAAGCTCCATGTATTTTGTAAGGTCACTTGATACCCGGATAAATCATTCTTGACCCAGCGAGGCAATAGCCGGGTTATGTTCAAATTGCGGGTAATTGCTTGCCTGCTAACTTCCAAGTTTTTATTCCTTACGTCTTTTCCTTCGATGTTTTACCAGGTCAATCCCATGGCACCCAAGAGGCAGGGGAAGCAGCCGAATAAGGCTAAATCCACAAGCTCCATATCGGCCAATTGGGGGAAGTCCTCCGTCACCAAGGCCAAGCTGGAGGAGTTGGTCGAGCTTGGAACCCTACCTCCACAGGAGTCTATCCACTGGCGAGTGCCAGGCAATGAAACCCGGCCTTCTCCAGCGATGAATGAGGTAATATGCTTCGTTGAACATGTGACCCGGGGCTTTAGGCCTCCGGGTCACCCCTTCTTCCGTGACGTCCTAGACCATTACAACCTCCGTATCTTCGATATAGGTCCAAACTCCATTTTGAACATCTCCCATTTTATTGTTCTTTCCGAATCTTACTTGTGCACACCGCCAAGTCTAGCCCTCTTCGTCGAACTTTTTCAGTGCAAGCCGTGTCGCGAAAGCGGCGACGGCGCACTTCTCACTTGCGGCGGGGTCTCTATCCAGCGCCGCAAGAACTCCCTGATGCCTCCTATTTCTCTCAATTCCCACGTAAAGCACTGGCAGCTTTCGTACTTCTACTGCCAGGATACCTCTCCACCCGGCGAAAAGAAGTTGCCGGGTTACTCGGAGGGTCAACTTGATATCTCCGAGAAATTCAACGCCTTCGCGTCTGAACCGGACAGGGAGGCGATCTTGCCTTTATTAGCTAGGATCTCCATCTTGTCCGCCCGAGGCCTCATCGGGCTAAACCTGGTGAAGACCTGGGTTAGCTTCCGCATTCAGCCAAACTCCATTCGTGAGAAGCTGATGTGCGAATACTCGGGTCAAACCACGGACCCAATCCGATTCTCTACCCGCACCCTTGCTCCGGGTGACATTAACAAAACAATTAAGGGTTTCCTGACAGAGAAGCTCGAAGTAATCCGGAGCATAGCCGGATTAGAACCTTTTACCCTCGAGAATCCAACCCCTGGAGTAAGTTTTCTGCCTTTTGATTTTAACTTCTAACACTTACTTTTATTCGCTTCTCTTGACTCGATATTAATCACTATCCTGGCATCTTCTCCTCAGGCCGATGATGACTTTTGGACGGTCGACTCCACTCCTAATTCCGAAGACGGGGAGGAGGAAGACGATGTCGTTGACTCGAATGAAGGTACCTACTTGATTCCTTTGCACACGTTATATCCTGCCTTTTCTTCTTCTTTATGCTGTAACTCGGACATTTCTCAGAGCGAGAGGACCAAAGCGAAGAAGAAGAAACGGACAGCAGGGGCGGGTCCACCAGCGAGGAGGAAGAGCCGGAGCCAGCCACCAGAACCGGAACAAAGAGGAAATCCCAGAGGATAGCCCTCCAGGTTTTTACTTCATCCCCTTACACTTTGGTTTTTTGCTCCCATAACGTCACTCCGGGGCTAACCCCATCTTCACCCCTTTTGATCATAACTGAAGGAGCCACCCATGACTAGGCGCCGAGTAACCCGGAATCATCCGGGCAACGAGACCCCTAACCCGGTTGCTTCGCCGCCCCCGGTTCAACACCCTGGTATTTGTTGTAAACAAAACTTCTTTCCAGTCATTCCTTTGTAACGTAATCCCAGACCTCTCTTGCCATTTCTCAGTCTCTTCCGGGTCTAGTGACGGCTTCCCCTCGGACTTCCCAGTAAACACCGGGTAAACGCCTTTTCCGGATATTATACCGAACTTTCATCCCCTTTCTTTCCATAACCAAAGATTAATTACGCCTTTGCACCTTCTTCAGAGCCACGGTTATTAGTAGCGACCAGGAGGACACCGAAGCTAAAGTCCGGGTCGAGGGCGAGTCGGCTGATGATGCCTTCACTACGGCTGGCGACGAACAAATGTCGCCACCGGAGCCAGCTAGGCATGACGCCGAGTATCCAATCGCTTCGCACGCGAGCGAGAAGGAGAAGGGGGCAGCTTCAAGCGCGGGAGGGGGACCAGACTCCGACATTCGGATGACCCGGGTGCCACCTCCTGTTACAAGAAATGCTCCTTTTCCCACTTTCCAGGTACCCGAGCCATCTAACTCGGATAACGCTGACTTTAACCAGCTGATGAGCGCTCTTCTTGCCATGAAAGCTTCAGAAGGGACTGTCTTAGAACGTATGGCTGCAGCACATCAGGTAATTTTTACTTGATACTCCTTATTATACACCCAGTCCCCAAGTCCCGAGTATAATTTTTTTTTTTAATTATCCTCGGTACTTCGCATAGTACTTGCCGGCAATCATTTCCTCAGATAAAATACTCTCGCGATATCCGGCTTACAGCTTCACCCGGCCTTTGCAGGCAGAGATTACTCAGTCAGATGAAGCGTTACTTAAGGCTGAGCAGCTCTTGCTGGCTGAAGTTAAGCGTAGGGAGGCCCTTGAAGCGGAGATAAAGACTTTGAAAAAAGATGTCTCCTCATACAAGAAGAAGTACCATGCTGCCCAGTCCTCGCTGAATAACCTGTCGGCTCAGCTTACGGACACTTACCGTATCTTGCTAAGTAAGTTTGCTATTTGCGATTAATTTGCGTACCTCTATCTTGCCGCTGTAATAACCAACATGACTGATATGCTTTCATATGTTTGGATTGCAGGTGCTAACCTTGCTGCTCCGGAGGAGAATGCCATTACTCAAGTAAAAACTCTGAAAACTGTGCTCCGGACGTTTTTTGCCGGCACGAAACTTTTGCTGGATGCTATCAAGTGGCCTTCTGAGGTATACCCGGGCGAGGAGACCCTTATACAGGCCTTTTCCACAGCACCTGGATGGATTGAAATACTGAAGCGTTCGTCCTGCCGAATTGGGTTGACCCGGGCTTTAACGCTGGCGAAGGCTTATTTTCCAAAGCTTGACCCGGCAAAGATAGTATCCGGGTTCCCAGAATTTAAAGCTGACGGGTCCAAATTCAAGCCCCAGGATTTCAAAGCTATACAATCTGCGGTACGTCCTTCAGCCACAGCTTTGGCCGACAAGATGGATCTAAACACAATTATGAGCTCGTATGATTCTGAGGGCAAGGTTATCCTGGTGGAGGCGCCTCCCCCTATTGATATGTTGGACAAATGGTCGACTGATCTGGCTAGGAGGAAGGAAGAGGCTGCAAAGAGGGAAGCAGAACTGGGCGTAAAGCCGTCTACCTCTACCCCAGCCGTGCCTCCGCCTGTTCGTCCAGAAGTGAAGAGCCCGGGTAAAGCTGCTGGTAAGGCCAAGGAGCAAGTCCGAGATTCAGACCCGGAGGACCACTCTTAGGACGCCGAGTAGGACGCTACCCAACGCTTTGTGTTTCTCGAGACTGATATGATTTTTGGTGGTGCGCTTGTGCACCATTGACGCTGATACTATGACTGTATGCTTATTAATCTTATGATAACTCTTTGCCTCCCCTGGCTTTTGATAATCTCGATCCTTGTGTTACTTATAAGCTTATTCTCGATACTTCGAACTCTTGTTTTCAGTTTCCTTTTGAGACTCGGCTAACCGAGTATCGTAGGTTTTGATAGAGGAACCTTTCTTTAAGTCCCCAATACTCGGAAATTAAGGTTTTCAGGCTTGGGTAGTTAAAACAGTTTGTTTCTGTTTCGAAGTCCCCAGTCCCCATGACCCAAAGTACGAGCTATAGGGGCGTGGCCTTTCTCAGATGACATACTGCTGTTTACCAAGCTGAATACCAATATCTGTTTACATAAATACTGAAGTCATGCTTAATATTTGTTGAGTTTCCGGCTTTTTTAGCCTTATACTCTGCATGGACTTGTGGTTTAGATGACCCTTTTGATTATCTTGTACTATAAGCCGGCTTTCGCGTGGATACCATGTCGTTGCGTCTATACGAAAAACAAGATCAAGCAAGCCACACTGGGCTGCATAATTTGATTGTGATCGTACGCGAACAGATCATGCCACTTTAGTGCGAGTCACATCGAGCTTAAGTAAGAATAACCAAGAAATTTGGCTCCTTTGTCCAGTTATAGGATTGCAGCTGTACCCGTTTTTTCGAGTAATCAGCCCCCATAACTCATAGGCATCATGGCCGGGTCTCCGGGTCTTGTGATTACTTATTGAAGCAGATCACCCCCCGGAGACCTATATTCATGTAATGTATTTCGATGATACTGATGTATTGATAGTAACAATGTTACTTACTTGTAACTGAAGCAAAGACCATGATAAGACTCGAAAACCATCTTCTTTTATTGATAAAAATTTCTTTTTTGATTCAGCAGGCCGCCTCATTAAAAACCTTCCAGTCCCCTTAGGTACCCTGGATAGGAAAAGAGTGCGTATGAAACCTGCCGCCCATTACACTGCTTTAGTTATTCTCGAGAATCGGCCTCGCGTTGATACGGCCGATGCACATTCTCCACTTGCTATGCCCTTTCGTAATGAGTACCGGATTTGCTAGCCAGTCCGGGTATATCTTCCTTGGAACGTGATCAGCTGCGGACGGTGGTACGCCTTCTTCTTCCCTGCTGAGAGTTTTGAAAGTATTGCTCCTGATGAAGCCTACCATCTTAGGGTTTTGTTCTGCCCTAACTTTTGCTTTGTCCCCCTCAGGGGTTGGCTTTTTTGACGTTGTCCTCTCTTCTAGGTTTACCTGAGAACGGTAATGTTTGAGCTCTTCCTTCCTGCAGGCTTGCTCGGCCATTGCCGCGTCTCCCTCATCGCACTCAGCTGCTATATCCCGGTTTCCGTGTATTGTAATGGTCTTCTTGGGACCCGGGATTTTCAGTTGTAGGTACACATAACACGGTCTTGCCATGAACTTGGCATAAGCCGGCCTTCTCTTTCCCTCACTGGCAGGTGGATCCCGCCACTGACGCCAGCATGACTCACCGGGTGAAGTCACCCTTCTTCAACCTCTCGTGCACGTCGTGGACTCCGGGTACGGGAGGTTTCCCTCCTCCGATTTCTTTGCATGCAGAGCACAGATTGAATACCCGAAGCCTCCCTATACAAACCCACGGGTTCCTCTCCTTTTCCCCTCTATTCCCAGCTCCGACCATGCCTCGAGACCATGGAAATTGCTCTCTGGAGACAACAAACCCTATCCGCCGCAATTGCCGATTCCGGCCACTTCAGCTCGCCCCTGCCTCTCCATCTTTTCCCCTCTGATTTTTGAAATTAGCACAACATGACTAATTTAAAATTTGTTCAAATTCAAATATGCTTGTTTGGTGATATTTGGCATAGTTTAAATTCTACAATTCCAAAATTTGTAAATAAAATATTTTTGTAAACCTTAGGATGTGTAGTTTCATATTCTCTGTCCCAAAACAATTTTTGAACCAATTGAATTTTAATTTAGAATTGTTTGGAATTTTGAGTGTTTTTTGACTTAGTTTAAATTCTATAAATATTTTCAATATGTTTTCTTTAGAAATTTTCTTCTAAGTACTAACTCTAGACTATGGAGACCAAAATCTAAGCCCTTGGATGTCTTGAAACCATGTCCATGTATCTTTGTGCTAATTGGCCCTCCTAGTTAAAATCCACTAATTCTGGTATTGTTGAAAACAATGAAGTGCAAGAAAGATATTCCCTTGTTATCCTTGGAGTCAATATGAATCTTGAAGACCATGAAGGACTTAGAAACTTCATAAGCATCCCAATGAGTAGAAGCACTCAGAAGAAAATCAAGAGGAGCTTCAAGAAGACCAACCCCATCTCTCTTTTTCTCTAAGTCTTTTCTTACCTTTTCTTTTATGTTCCCTTAGACTTTGTGGTGTGACTAAGTTAGATTTAGACAAGCCACTAGTTTGTATCAAAACCATCAAGTTTTAGAAAATTCAATGAAGTCCTCACACCAAGGAGGAAGCTACAAAGGATTCTGAAGATTTTCCAAGACCAATTCTGCGAAGACTTAGAATTTGTAAAAGACTTCAACAAGAAGACTTTCATCAAGAAGAGCAACTACAACTCAAGAAGAATACCCTCCCAAAAGATGGAAGAAGAGGAAGAATTTACAAGTTATTTTTAGGGAACTCTAGGAATCTCATCTATTTCTATTTCTATATGACTAAGTCCCCAAATCCTAGACTCAATAAGGAGGAATAAAAACAAGGCCATTGAAGGATATGCATAAAAGACTTAGACATCAAAATCAACTCAAGGAAGCAAAGAAAACTTGAAGAAAATCAAGACAACAATAGTTTAGACCAAGAAATTTGATCAAAGACCAACCTTTAGTCACAAATGGAAAACTCTAACTTAGTTTATTTTGTTCCTTGAAACTAAAAGGTTATTACATATTTTTCCTTTTACTTTGTTTATTGTTTTGTATGTTTTCTTCATTTGTTTGTTTATTTGATTTGCATGCTTGTTTATTCTGTTGTTGTGATTTCAATGTTTAGATTATACGGAGAGCAACGTTCTTTTGTGAAGAGAGGTGATTGTTCTTCATTAAATTCAAAGGCAAGTAACACACCATAAACTACCCATTATTTTCCATATGCATTAGCTGATTTTGAGTAGTATGCATGATAGGAAATTTTACGAAGTATATTATGCTATGCTATTATCCTAGTACTGTGTAGCCATCTCTTTTACCCTTGTTATTTTTATAGCCTTAGAACTTAGTAGATGCTATGAAGTGTTACAAATTTTTTTACTAGTTGTTGAGGGGAAATTTTAAGTATAACTAATAACTGAACCACCTGGGTGGAAGTGGAAAGACTGGTTTATGTTGAGTGTTGCCTCAGGGCCCTTATCTAAGGGTTATTTCACTTGAGGTTGTCACTTGTGGATGGTAACCAAGGAACAAAGAGATTACTAAGTCCCTCAAAGTTTAGCAGCTTCCCGTGCAGCCTTTTGACATATGGGATCTGTCTTGATCAACTAAGTTGTGAGAATTCAGCCCGTGCTTGACAAGCTGATGTAGCATAATTATAGGTGGAATGGGTCTTGCTGGTGGGTTGGATTCTTGGTTCTGAAAGATCTCGTCTCAATTCTCTCCTTTCCATGATGCACTCCATGTGTATAGGATGTTTGGACTAATTGAAGACAAAGGGTGAAAGTGCACAACCTCTGCAGGGTTAGAAACTATGATCATAGCCGTGTCTCCGGTAATGGATGACTTCAAGCAGCTGGACACGGATGGATAGAAGGATCTCCTCAACTTTTCTAAATGAAATAAAATATGGTATAAACTCTTTATAGGGCACATGGTGGTTTAGCCATGATGCCACAACCAAGCCTCATGATGGTTTAGCCAGGATGATTTGTCCAACTTCTTGGTGGTTTAGCCATGAATGATTGTACAAATCTCTTCATTTATTTTGAAATGATTTACAAACATAGGACAAAACTGGCTTTATGCAAATTTAGCCAAAACTCCACTCAGCCAAATATGCATGTAGTATTAGTATTGCCATTTATATCCACCATAGTGTTACTTTCCAATACATTAAATTGTATTGAATCCCTTGTGGCTGCATATTCCATACCGCAGATGAATCTGAAGACGAGTGAGTTTTCGTTAAGGATCTCGAGTCTACAACCAACATGTTTTGCCTGTGGCACATGAAGAAGATGAGGCTCAATGATGTACTATGTTTTCTGCTGTATTTCTGTTTCCTGCTAGTCTTGTGAGAATATGCAAGTTGTAAAGTTATTTTGTAAATTCTAGATCATGCGATGTAATAAATTTCGATGCATTTGCATGATATTTCATTTTGAACTGTGGTGCTAGCAATTGATCCAGGTACTAGGACAATAACACATGGTTCTTGCATTATTTAAATGTGAGAACGTTAAAAAATGGTACGAGAGGATTGTGTTGCCTGTAGAATTCGAGACCTAAGTTTGGAAAAGACCACGAGATTGAAAATCTACTTTCTTCAACTTATTGAAACAAAACATCTCATCTTAATCCTTCTCATATCCTCTCATCCATTATTTGCCTTCAAAATCTTCTTCTCTCATTATAGACGACCTAACCCTTTTCTCCATCAAGACATGATTGGTGATAATCATGATATGAAGTGATGAAAAGTCTTCACATGATCCTTTTGGTTTCAACATGAATATCTACACTCAAGACAATTGAAGAAGGAATAACCAGACTTCACAACAATCAGAAACACAGGAAGCGAGCCCAGCTCACTTGGTTAGGGAAGTGGATGTACAACCCAACCACCCAGGTTCAAGTCCTCACGGATGCAGACTTGGGTTCCTATTATTTCAAAAATAAAAACACGCCGTGGGAGCCTCCCCTGCTGCCTTCCTTTCAAAAAAAAAACAATCAGAAACACCTCAAGATACATGAAGAGACTCTAGAAGATATAGATGAGACCACCAATCTAGATACTTTACTAGAACAACGTTATCGTGTTAGTGTATTGATCAGGCAAGTAAGTGTGGTATGAAAATATTAGTCTGTTTTCCTAAAACCTTGTTGGTTGGTGTGAAAATGTTTGATTAGATGTTGATTGTAAGATGTATTTTCTTCTCTATTGTGTTGGGTAGGAATCTCCTTTAGATCCTTCTAAATCTCTACTCATCTATGTTAAACCCATCCAGATACCTAGCCAGAATGCCAACAACCATGAGAAGGTCAACAACAATATGGAAGATAGAAAAATACATCAAAAGACAAAGTTGAAAATGACTCGAGGACTTTTGATTGACCCAAATAGTGACACCTACGTGTCAAATGAAGTTCAAGAAGCACCGGTTACTTTGTAGTCCCACTACAAAGGAAAGTTCTACTCAAGCCGTATCAAGTAAAACCCCACTCAAGGACATGAAGACAATGAGTCCAACAACATTATGGACAAGAGTTTTGGACTGCCCACAAAAAAATTCTTTTAAGGGTGGTAGACACCCAGTTGCAATGAAATCCAAGTAACCCAAACCTATCTTTCTTTCTATCCTTCCCAAATCTCGGGACGAGATTTCTTTTAAGGGTGGTAGTCTGTAACATCCCTGGTTTTTGGAGACATTCAAAAATCACAAAAATTAAATAACTTTTGCTTTCTACTAATGCAAGCCACCAGAACAAATAAATTCAAACTCAAAACAAGTATAAAGTGTTTATATAAATTATTCTGTTTTTAAAACAAGTAAAAGACTTACAATTTTTTTTTCTTTTGGGACATCTCTTTAAATTTTATTAAAACCCAATTCAATTTGTTTATTAATTTCTATTTAGAAGGTGGCATTAAGTGCTATTGAGGTTCTTTTTATTTTTCAAAGTTAAATATTTAAAACATCTAGAAAACATCACCTAATAGATTCCCTTACAAAGAGTTTGTTTTTACGAAACTAAGGGTTTTTGTTTGAGGTCATTTGGGATTTTAAAACCAAAGATATTGATTTTTAAAGAAAACAGGAAAAAGCAAAAAAAAAAAGAATAGAGAACAAAAAAAAAGGGGAAGGGACAGGCCCAGCCCGCCACTCTGCCCTCTCTCTTCTATTTCCTGCATGCACGCAGCGCAGAGAGGCCCCCCGAAGTCCATCAACGACCCGTTAGAAACCCACCATCGCAACCAGTAGAAGCCGCGCGCCTTCTGTCTCTTTCCCTCACTAGCAGGTGGGTCCCGCCACTGACGCCAGCAAGAAGCACCGGGTGACGTCACCCTTCTTCAACCTCTCGTGCACGTCGTGGACTCCGGATACGAGAGGATTCCCTCCTGCGATTTCTTTGCGTGCAGAGCACGGATTGAACACCCGAGGCCTCCCTATAAAACCCGACGAGTTCCTCTCCTTTTCCCCTCTTTTCCCTTCTCCGACTACGCCTCCAGGCCGTGGAAATTGCTCGCCGGAGACAACAAACCCTAGCCGACGCAATTGCCGATTCCGGCCACTTCAGATCGCCCGTGTCGGTCCATCTTTTCCCCTCTGCCTCTCCTCCCCCTTGCGGACCTGCTGACCACTTGGTTCGATTTGTTACGCAGACAATCGGCCACCCGAGGAAGCTGAAGATCGCACCATCGCTAATCTCCTCTTGTTGCCGCATGGAAGCTTCCGAGGTATCACCGTCGCCACCATCATGTTTCCCTTGTCGCGGCGCACCTCGTCGACGTAACCGCTGAGATCGAAGACCAATGGAAGTCCATCGTCGATGAAATCCCAGCGCCGCGCGCCACCGTGACGCCATCTCCGGCGGGAGCCACCACGGGGAGCGTCTCCTTCCTCCTCGTTCGTCAGATCCTCACCAACGGCCACGATTAAATTGTGAAACGGTACACTCCTGGATCCGTTGGATCTAAATCCAACGATCACCATCGTTCCACTTAAACACGTCAGCGCCTAGTCAACACCACGTGGCAGACCAGTCAGCGTCCAGTCAGCAGCCACGTCAGCCAGTTTTTTGTTGTTGTTTTGTCTTGCGGAATTAGTTTAATCTGGCAGTTTTGCAGAAAACCCCCTATAACTTAGATCTATCATAACTTTTTAACCGTAGATCCAAATTAAGCAAACTTGGACTTTTTGAAATCAGCACAACATGTAAAATCTTTTAGCACTGTTCAAATTCAAATATGCTTGTTTGGTGATTTTTGGCATAGTTTAAATTCTACTATTCCAAAATTTGTAAATGTAATATTTTTGGAAACCTTAGGATGTGTAGTTTCATATTATTTGTCTCAAAACATTTTTTGAACCAATTAAATTTGAATTTAGAATTGTTTGGTCTTTTGAGTGTTTTTGACTTAGTTTAAATTCAATAAATATTTTCAATATGTTTTCTTTAGAAATTTTCTTCTAATTACTAACTCTAGACTATGGAGACCAAAACCTAAGCCCTTAGATGCCTTGAAACCATGTCTATGTATTTTTGTGCTAATTGGCCCTCCTAGTTAAAATCCACTAAGTCTGGTATTGTGAAAAACAATGAAGTGCAAGAAAGATATTCGCTTGTTATCCTTGGAGTCAATATGAATCTTGAAGACCATGAAGGACTTACAAACTTCAGAAGCATCCCAAGGAGTAGAAGCACTTAAAATAAAATCAAGAGGAGCTTCAAGAAGACCAACCCCATCTCTCTTTTTCTCTAAGTCTCCCTTTTCTTTTCTGTTCACTTAGACTTTGTGGTGTGACTAAGTTAGATTTAGACCAGCCACCAGTTTGTATCAAAACCATCAAGTTTTAGAAGATTCAATGAAGTCCTCACACCAAGGAGGAAGCTACAAAGGATTCTGAAGATTTTCCAAGACCAATGTTGTGAAGACTTAGAATTTGTTTTCAGGGTGATTAGTGTAAAGTTTCTTTTGTCCAAGACTTAGAATTTGTTTTCCAAGTGAGATGAGAGTCTTTGACAAAGACTTCAACAAGAAGACTTTCATCAAGAAGAGCAACTACAACTCAAGAAGAATACCTTCCCAAAAGATGGAAGAAGAGGAAGAATTTACAAGTTATTTTTAGGGAACTCTAGAAATCTCATCTATTTGTATTTCTATATGACTAAGTCCCCAAATCCTAGAATCAATAAGGAGGAGTACAAACAAGTCCATTGAAGGATATTCATAAAAGACTTGGACATCAAAAGCAACTCAAGGAAGCAAAGAAAACTTGAAGAAACTCAAGACAGAAATAGTTTAGACCAAGATATTTGATCAAAGACCAAAATTTAGTCACAAATGGCAAACTCTAACTTAGTTTATTTTGTGCCTTGAAATAAAAGGTTATTACCTATTTTCATTTTACTTTGTTTGTTGTTTTGTATGTTTTTTTCATTTGTTTGTTTGTTTGGTTTGCATGCTTGTTTATTCTGTTGTTGTGATTTCAATGTTTAGATTGTACGGAGAGCAACGTTCTTTTGTGAAGAGAGGTGATTGTTCTTCACCAAATTGAATGGAAAGTAACACACCATCAAATACCCATTATTCTCCATATGCATTAGCTGATTTTGAGTAGTATGCATGATAGGAAATTTTACTAAGTATATTATGCTATGCTATTATCCTGGTAGTGTATAGCCATCTCTTTTACCCTTGTTATTTTTATAGCCTTAGAACTTAGTAGATGCTATGCAGTGTTACAAATTGTTTTACTAGTTGTTGAGGGAAAATTTTAAGTATAATTAATAAGTGAACCACCTGGGTGGAAGTGGAAAGACTGGTTTATGTTGAGTGTTGCCTCAGGGCCCTTATCTAAGGGTTACTTAAGTTGAGGTTGTCACTTGTGGATGACCACCCAGGAGCAAAGAGGTTCCTAAGTCCCTCTAAGTTTAGCAGCTTCCCGTGCAGCCTTTTGATATATGGGATCTGTCTTGATCAACTAAGTTGTGAGAATTTAGCTCGTGCTTGACAAGCTAATGTAGCATAATTATAGGTGGAACGGGTCTTGCTGGTGGGTTGAATCCTTGCTTCTTAAAGATCTCGTCTCAATTCTCTCCTTTCCATGATGCACTCTATGTGTATAGGATGTTTGGGCTAATTGAAGACAAAGGGTGAAAGTGCACAACCTCTGCACAATTAGAATCTATGATCATAGCCGTATCCCCGGTACTGGACGACTTCGAGCAGCTGGAGAAGGATGGATAGAAGGATCTCAACTTTTTTGAATGAAGTAAAATATGGTAGAAACCCTTTATAGGGCACATGGTGGTTTAGCCATGATGCCACAACCAAGCCTCATGGTGGTTTAGCCATGATGATTTGTCCAACTTCTTGGTGGTTTAGCCATGAATGATTGTACAAATGTCTTCATTTATTTTGAAATGATTTACAAACATAGGAGAAAACTGGCTTTATGCAAACTTAGCTAAAACTCCACTCAGCCAAATATGCATGTAGTATTAGTCTTGCCATTTATATCCACCATAGTGTTACTTGCCAATACATTGAATTGTATTGACTCCCTTGTGGCTGCATATTCCATCCTGCAGATGAATCTGAAGACGAGTGAGGTTTCGTTAAGGATCTCGAGTCTACAACCAACATGCTTTGCATGTGGCACATGAAGAAGATGAGGCTCAATGATGTACTATGTTTTCTGCTGTATTTCTGCTTCCTGCTATTCTTGTGAGACTATGCAAGTTGTAATGTTATTTCGTAAAGTCTGGATCATGCGATGTAATAAATTTTGATGCATTTGCATGATATTTCATTTTGAATTGTGGTGCTAGCAATTGATCCATGGACTAGCACAATAACATAGGGTTCTTGCAATATTTAATTGTGACAACGTTACAACTAGTACAAGCAAAGATAAGCCGAGGGATCTTAAATATACTCAGCCCAAGTGGTGTCCTCCTGGATTGACAAAAACTAAGAAGAGGAGTCTGGAACGTATGAGGAATCAACAAAAGGTTGAGGATGAAGCAGAAAAGTGGAGGGATGATTATTTTGATGAAATTCAACCTACACCGGCTAATATGTGGATGCGCAAAGATGTTGAGACGGTAATCCCCGTGGAAATCACACCAACTTGTACACCATCTAAGAAAGAAGACATGAGCATTGATGCGTCATCTACAACACCTCCCGCACTTCCCTGAAATGATGAAATTCCAGATTTGGCGTCCACATTAGAAGATCATGAAGAGCAAGTGGATTTCGAAAATACGCCGATCAGTGTAAGTATGGATATTAACATGGTTTATTACTTTCCTACATAATTTCGTGCCATGGACGAGGAAGGGGACGTATTGCAGCTGGACTTTAGTCCCAAGAACATCATCTTTCAGAAGCCAAAAGAACCAGTGAAACACTTGAAGCCACTATATGTCAAAGGACACATTAATGGATCGCCAGATGCTAGAATGCTTGTTGATGGTGGCGTTGTGGTTAATCTCATGCCATATTCGGTCTTCAAGAAATTGGGTTTAGATGAGGATGACTTGATGAAGATCAACATGGTGCTTAATGGTTTTGAAGGCAAAGAGAAAACAGAGGCCAAATGTGTTATGGGTGTGGAGCTTACCGTGGGAAGTAAGACTTTGGCAACCGCCTTCTTTGTTGCTGAGGTGCAAGGTAATTATAATGTTATATTAGGCCGCGATTGGCTCCATGCAAATAAATGTGTGCCATCTACTTTGCACCAGTTTTGATACAATGGATTGATGTTGAAGTGGAAGTTGTCCATGCGGATAATTCAGCTTGCCATGCTTTGGCCGATTCGTTGGTGGATTGGCAACATCCCAATGCTACTTTCTTGACAGGGCGAGACCTTTTAGATTTTGATTTCCTTAGTGCTACAAGGAATGGATTCATGCCCGTTTCTCTAAAGCCGATTGGTGGTAATCGTCTCTCAAACAAGTTAAATTAGAAGCCTATAGAGGAGTTGGATGACATGGATAATTTGGGACAAGGTTTTACGTCGGCCGATTCATTGGAGGAAGTGGACATAGGTGATGGTTCTGTTCCTAGGACGACTTTTGTAAATAAAATTTGAAAGGCGATTATAAAGTTGTATTAATCGAGCTACTAAAAGAGTACGTTGATTGCTTTGCATGGGAGTATAATGAGATGCCCGGTTTGTGCCGAGAGCTAGTTGTGTCGTGGGATAACCACGGCAGACGATGCCGGGGGTAACTGATCTTGGGGCAAGACGACACAGGCGTTTGGGAGAGGGTTTAGCTCAGAGGAAAACATGATGGAACTCGATCTGGTAGCCGGCAATCAAGTCGCCGAGTCTCCGATCTTAATATATTAACTCGATCTCTCGTATACACTGGATGCTCGATATCAAGCGGTACTGCTAGGGTTCTTAGATCTCTCTCAACTAGACCTAGGGGTCGGTTTATAAAGCACCCGTGCCCCCTGGCTTACTCTCCAAGGCGCACCCTGAATCCTACCCGGACACCGCATACAAACTCTAACCTTCCTCTACCGTAACCCTCAATCCGGGTTACGAGGCCTACAAACTTGGGCCTTCCAGAAGTTTCTTTATGCTTAGCCGGATCTTGCGCAGCGTCCTTTGGGCCGGGTTATGCCTTGGAGTTGGCCTACCGGGTTAGTATCCCTCCATCAGTAGTCCCCAGAATAGCTTGGGCTTCACGGATCTTTCCTTGAAGCGCTTGCTATTCCCTGCAAAGATATCAAACACACAAGTGTATGGAGGCCGGGTTAAGGTGCTTTGATAGATAGCTAGGCCTAACTCCATGGTGGCCATATAGTAACCCGGCTTTCCTCCAAGCACACTGCTCAGATTCCCGAGTCAAAACCCTGGTAAAAACGTCAAGATTCTATACTTTTACTCGATAATTGACCCTGGTTTCACGGAGTGGATCTCTTTCTCCTTTTTGCCCGGATACCTCGCTCAATACCTGAAGCATATCTCGCAAAATCCGCACGGATAACCATTACCCCATAATTTCTGGCTTCTGGCCGTTAGAATAGGTTCACCCTCACCTTATAAATAGTGCTCAGAGGGTACCCTAGAATCCGACGCCTCACTCGAACTTATCCCTTCCTTTCTCACACCTTGCTCTCTCGCGACGCCACCGCAAGAATCTAGGGCTCGCCACCGGAACAAAGCCACCGTCGGCCGTGTTCGTTCTCAAGCCATCCGCGCCGCCACCAAGCTCCATCCCCGCGCCCTCGTCCTGCTCTTCCAAGAACCGCAAAGGGGCATTCAGACCACGTCGCCCGCAGCCATCGTATTAGGCTTCCAGTATCTCCCTGTAAGTTCCTTGTACTTGCTAATTTAGCCCCGCAATTTTATGATTCATCCTGGATTGGATCTTGGTCAACCCGCGGGCCTTTTCTCCCGCCACACCGGATTAGATGGCTTAGAGGCTTTCCATCTCCTTTAATAACCTATTTGATGATCACACACCACCCTCCTACCATTATTAATCACCAATTTCTTCGTAGAATCGTTCGCAAGTTTTCCAATCTAGATCCATTTTACCCCAACTTTCCGCACATAACATTGACACCCGGAAAATCCCCCTTTTCCGGTTCTTTTGCTTGCAGTAGATACATGGGCAACCATCCGTCTTCCTCAGACACTTTTCAATACGTAAGTGAACAATAATTTCTAGAGTTATACTTAATACCCGGATAACCCACAACCTCCACTCCGTGATGTGATACCCGGATAATTCTTAGTTTTCATTCTTTCTTGATACTCCAGGTGCATGCTCGGATAACTTAATATTCCCAAGTCTTATTTCCTGTATCTTTCCTCCTTGTGTTTGCAGGTTGATCCCATGGCTCCCAAAAGGCAAGGGAAACAGCCGGCCCAGGCGAAGGCAACCCAATCCATATCTGCCAATTGGGGGCGATCCACAGTCACAAAGGCCAAGCTGGAAGAGCTGGCCGAGTTGGGGGTCCTCCCCCCTCAGAAGGGCATTCGCTGGAGGGCGCCGGGTGACGAGACCCGGCCCACACCCACCGACGGCGAGGTAATCTGTTTCGTGGAGCACGTGACCCGGCGATTCCGTCCTCCGGGTCACCCTTTCTTCCGTGAGGTCCTGAGCCATTATGGCCTCAGGATATTTGACATAGGGCCTAACTCTATATTGAATATTACTCACTTCATTGTCCTATCCGAGTCATACTTGTGCACTCCGCCAAGTTTGACTCTCTTTATTGAACTCTTCCAGTGCAAGCCATGCCGCGAAAGCGGTGACGGAGCACTTCTCACTTGCGGCGGGGTATCCATCCAACGCCGCAAAAACTCCCCAATGCCAACCCTTAATCTGAATTCCCATGTCAAACACTGGCAACTATCCTTCTTCTACTGCCACGACACCTCTCCACCCGGCGAGAAGAGACTGTCGGGTTACTCGGAGGGCCTCCTCAATACCTCCCAGAATTTCAATGCTTTCGCCCCTGACTCAGACAGGGAGGCAATCATACCTTTGCTAGCTAAGTTAGCCGTTCTCTCAGCCCAAGGCCTTCTTGGGCTCAACTTAGTGAAAACTTGGGTTGACTTCCGTATCCAACCTAATTCTATCCGCACCAAATTGATGTGCGAATACTCGGGGCACACCACAGATGCACTCCGATACTCCACCAAGAGCTTTGCAGCCGGGGATACCAACAAAACCATCAAGGGTTTCCTGACGGAGAAGCTGGAAGTGATAAAAAAACATCGCTGGGTTACCTCCGTTTACTCGGGAGAACCCGGCCCAAGCTGTAAGACCCGATGCTCATAAGCTTATTTCTTCATCTTGACTCGATACTGCTCCTAACTCTTATTTTCATCTTTCCGTCTTAGGCCGGTGACCCTTTCTATTCTATATCCTCTGAGCCTTACTCCTTTGATACCATGCGACGACTTAATCATCAATTATCGAACTCGTCATACTTGAAGGATTCTCTTCCAGCCAAGCGCAGAGTGACTCGGAGTTCCCCGGGTGAGGATCCTCTTAACCCGGGCATCTCCACCTCCCCCGTCCATCGTGCCAGTGCTCCTCCGCCTCGTCCTTCCAATTATCCTCAGCGCCACCCCTCTCCTAACCATCCACGCGCCGGGCAATTCCGGGTTCCGCTAACGGTTCCTTTGACAACTTCGTCTGCTTCCAGCGGCGAACTCCCGCCGGATTACGCCGTAAATACTGGGTAAGCTTTTGCTATATGACATCCTTTGATACCTGACAATTTTCAATCACCATTGCTAACTGCCTCTTCCCATCTTTCTTTAGTGCTCAAGCCACCGTTAGTGACCCGGAGAATGTGGAGATGGATAACCGGGAGGCGGATAACCGTCAGACAGAGGAGCCGACTGAGAACGTAGACGCCGCGACCGGCGGTGATACTGAGAACAACCAGGAACAAGCCGCCGAGTCTCCTGAGTCATCCGAACCAGTGGACGAGGAGATCGAGGTTCTGGACACAAGGATGGGTTCTCCCAACCCGGATACTCAGACTATCCGGGTCTCAACTCCCAGGGCGGGGAGAGCTCCCCCATCAGGTGACCAGGCTGCCGGCTCTTCCGGTGCCCGACCCGAGGACCTGACGTTTGCCCAGATGCTCGAAACCCTGCGCGCTTTGAGGGCTAATGAAGAAAACATCTTGGAGGCTTTAATAGCCAAACACGAGGTAAACCCGACTAATATAGCTTGTGTCCTTATCCAATCCCCAAGTTCCGAGTGAATTAATTCACAATTTGCTTGGAACTTTACGATATAAGCGACTGATAACTTACCCCTTTACCCGTCTAATCCTTCCTTGCATCCATGCAGTCCTTCGTGACTCAATCTGAGGAGAAACTGACCAAGGCCGCCAAGCTCCTTGAAAAGGAGGTGGCTCTAAGTGAGGCGGCCGAGGCTGAAGCCAGGAGGAGCAGGACGATAATGAAGAAGTATAGGAGGAGGGCTCACACAGCAGAAGATGATCTGACGAGCCTTTCTGTTCAAATTGCTGATACGTACCGTGCTTTGCTTGTTACGCTTCTTCATCCGGGTTATTCTTTTGATAAATAGCCGGAATTTCCTCACTCATGTTTCCATTTCTGCAGGCCCGGATGAAGTGATGCCGAACGAGGGTGACATTGCCAGGCTGAAAACTATCAAGAGCGTAATCCGGCAGCTATGCGCCGGAACCAAATGGATCCTTCAAGAAATACGGTGGCCGGGTAAAGGGCACGGCGACCTGAAGAGAATGCTAGACGCTTGCTCCACTATCCCCGAGTGGATTTGGCACTGGAAACGCTCGTCCTGCCGGGTTGGAGTAACCCGGGGTCTTGCGCTTGCCAAGGCTTACTTCCCTAAGCTCGAGCTAGCCAAGCTTATGGGCGGTTTCCCGGAATACAAGCTTGATGGGTCCAAGTTCTCCGTGAAGGATTTCCAGGCCGTCCAGAAGGAGGTCCGTTACCCGGCCAGCGTGATTGCTGACGGCTTAGATGTCGATTCCCTCGTTCCTGCTTATGATGCTGCTGGTGAAGCTATTAAGTCGGATCTACCCGAGCCGTATGACATGCTTGCCCGATGGAAGGAGGAAGCTGCTAAGTTGAGGGAGGAGGCTGCTAAAAAGAAGGCTGAAGCCGACTCTGCGCTCGCTACCTCCACACCAGTCGTTCCTCCTCCTGCGCGAGCCGGCACCACTGATCCGGGTGCTGCTGCTACCCCAAGTGACGGCAAGGGTAAGGAGAAGATGGATGCCGGGGCTTAGGATGCCGAGCGATACCTGTTCCTTCGTGCCACTTCTCATGCGTTAGTCGGCCGATGTGCCGTTTAAACAATTATATTTTGGATGGTGCGCCTGTGCACCTTTGATATCATTTACCTGGATTTTGTAATGCACGCTAAAATCTTGATACACTCTATTACTCTTCGGAGCTTTTAAATTTATTCACTTTTGAACTCATTTGCACTAGATATCCGACTTTTTTTATTGTTCCTTTTGTGAGACTCGGTTTCCGGGTTTCATGGGTGTTGACAAGCGGACTTGCTTCGAAGTCCCCAAGCCCCCAAGAATCGGATGTTTGGACTTTTTGAGCTTTAACAACTAAGCAATTTTTCTCTTTCTCAAAATCCCGAGTCCCCAAGGCCCGGATTTCTGAGTTGGGGATACGTGATTTTTTAAGGAGAACACATTGTTTGCTGCTAAATCCAAAAAGCCCAGAGCCGTTTCACATAGGTTCTGAAGTTATGCTTAATAATCGTTGAGTTTCCGGCTATTAGCCCTGTACTCTGCATAACTTGTGGTTTAGATGACCCTTTTGACTATCTTGTACTATAAGCCGGCTTTCGCATGGATATCATGTTGTTACATCTGTACGAAGACAGGGTCAACCAAGTCCCATTGGGCTTCATGGCTGATTGTAATCGTAAGCGAGCAAATCATGCCATTTTAGTGCGAGTCACATCGAGCTTAAGTAAGAAAAGTCAAGAAAATTTGGCTCCTTTGTCCGGTTATAAGATTGCAGCCGTACTCGTTTGCGAGTAATCGGCCCTCATAACTCATATGCATCAAGGCCGGGTCTTTGAGTTTGCAACTGTGCTATTCAAGCAATCAGCCCCGAAGACCTGAATATATGCAACGTACTGAGACTGAAGAACATAAGAATAACCACCTCTTTACTTGATATGAAAAAGTTAGGTCAGCAAGCCGCCTCATTAAAAACCCATCCAGTCCCCAAGGGTACCCTGGATAGGAAAAGAGTACGTCTGAAACCTGCTGCCTGTTACATCGTGCAATTCCTCTTGCCAATATAGTCTTTACTAAGTATAATATGGACGTAGCTGAGCCACGTTCCATGGCATGTCTCTTTCTTGCATAGATGAAGTGGTGTGAGCGGTGTCATTAACTGTAGCCGACTCCTCCCTTGCATCTACCAAGTAATACGATCCATTGTGCAGATTCCGGCTTATGATAAACGGTCCTTCCCATGGCGGTGATAATTTGTGTTTTCCTTCGTTTGACTGTACCAGGCGCAGAACCAGGTCTCCTTCCTGGAAGACCCGGGTTTTCACGCGCCGGCTATGATACCTCCGTAAACCTTGCTGATAAATGGCTGATCTCTCCAGGGCTTGTTCCCTTTGTTCTTCTCATACCGGTTTTCCAGCAGATCCTGGATGGATTCGGTATCATCCTCTCTTTCGACCCGGTCGCGCGGGGTCCATGCCGGTTCCTCAGGCTGTTCCCACTTCGCGATGGGTTCTTCTGTCGGATATGTCGTTCCAACTGATTCTTCTTCATCTGATTGGATATAAGTGGCCTCCCCTGACACAGAATCAGATCCAAAATTGTCAGGGATCGAACCGGAAGTACATACCATACCGATGAAGACGCGGATCCGGCCGATTGTCACGACGGATCCGGATTCGAGGTGATCCGACTCTGGCCCCCAGCCGGAATCGTCCACCGTCTTTTCTCCTTTGTGGTCGATGTAGATCTCGCCGACGACAAGATTCTCCATGTTCTTCCGAGCTTCTCCCGTGATGTAAACACCTTTGGACGCAGGCCCCACGGTGGGCGCCAACTGTCGTGGGATAACCACGGCAGACGTTACCGGGGGTAACTGATCTTGGGGCAAGACGACATAGGCGTTTGGGAGAGGGTTTAGCTCAGAGGAAAACATGATGGAACTCGATCTGGTAGCCGGCAATCAAGTCGCCGAGTCTCCGATCTTAATATATTAACTCGATCTCTCGTATACACTGGATGCTCGATATCAAGCTGTACTGCTAGGGTTCTTAGATCTCTCTCAACTAGACCTAGGGGTCGGTTTATAAAGCACCCGTGCCCCCTGGCTTACTCTCCAAGGCGCACCCTGAATCCTACCCGGACACCGCATACAAACTCTAACCTTCCTCTACCGTAACCCTCAATCCGGGTTACAAGGCCTACAAACTTGGGCCTTCCAGAAGTTTCTTTATCCTTAGCCGGATCTTGCGCAGCGTCCTTTGGGCCGGGTTATGCCTTGGAGTTGGCCTACCGGGTTAGTATCCCTCCATCAAGTTGAGCCTCATTTACCTATCAAGACTGGTTTTAGACCTTATAAACAACCGGTCCGAAAATTCAATCCCAATATGTATGACCGAATCACGGAAGAGATCAGTCGATTGCTTAAATCTAATTTTATTAAACCTAGCAGTTATGCGGATTGGATTTCTAATATTGTGCCCGTGGAGAAGAAAGATTCTGGCAAGGTGAGAGTGTGCATTCATTTTAGAGATTTGAATAGAGCTACACCCAAAGATGAGTATCCTAGGCCAATAGCCGATATGCTTATTAATGATGCTTCTAGGTATAAAGTTATCAGTTTTCTTAATGGTAGTGCAAGGTACAATCAAATTTTCATGGCCGAAGAGGATGCGTTCAAAACGGCCTTTCGGTGTTTCGGTTTTGTTGGATTATTTGAGTGGACAGTGATGACTCTTGGGTTAAAAAATGCTGGTGCCACATATCAAAGAACAATGAATTTAATATCTTACGATTTGCTTGAAGTAATACTTGAAGTCTATAATGATGATATTTTTGTAAAATCGGATGCTAATGAACCACATTTAGCCAATTTGCGTTTGGCTTTTGAGAGGATGAGGAAGTATTGGCTCAAGATGAATCCTTTAAAGTGTGCTTTTGGAGTATCGGTTGGGAAGTTTTTGGGATTTATTATACATCAACATGGCATAGAGATTGATCTCAAGAAGATAGAAGCAATCCAAAAAGTGCAGGCTTCGAGATGCAAGAAAGATATGCAAAAATTCTTTGGCAAGTTCAATTATTTAAGGAGATTCATAGTGAATTTTTCCGAAAAAGTTTGTGCATTCACTCCTATTCTTAGGTTAAAAAGCGATGATAATTTTACTTGGGGGCAAGATAGCAAGAGGCATTCGATAATATCAAGACTTGTTTGTCTACTCCTCCGGTGTTGAGAGCACCCAAACATGGAGAGCCTTTTAGGCTTGCCGCGGAGGAAGGCGTTATTGGTGTTGTCTTGACACAAGATACCAAAGGAAAGGAGCATGTTATTACTTATTTGAGCTGAGGCTTATTGGATGCGGAGACAAGGCACATTCATTGAAAAATTATGCTTGTGCTTATACTATGCTTGCACTAAAATAAGACATTATATATTGTCTAGTATTTGCACCATAGCTTGTCAAACCGATGTCATTAAATACATGTTGCATAGACCGAATCTTAGTGGTAGAATTGGTAAATGGGTTTATGCTTTGATTGAATATGATTTGACTTATGAGTTTCTAAAATCTATGAAAGGCCAAATCATTGCTAAGTTTATTGTTGAACATCGGATTGACAATGAGCATGTTTTCAATATTGACCTTGTTTCTTTGGTACCATGGAGGTTATATTTTGATGGTTTTGTTTGTGACAACGTTCAAGGTGTTGGTGTTGTTTATATATCTCCTCATGGTGCTGTTTTTGAAGATTCGTGCCATTTAGAATATTTTTGCACAAATAATCAAGCCGAATACGAAGCTTTATTATTCGGGCTAGAGCTTTTAGTTGCTATAGGTGCTACACATATTGAGGCTTTTGGTGATTCGTTGCTAATAGTGCAATAGGTTAACAAGGTTTTTCAATGCAACGACGAATCACTTAATATTTATCTTGATAAATGTCTAGATATAATTTCTACCTTTGTTTGTTTTAGCATTGCTCATATTTATAGACAAGACAATTGGGACGCAAATGAAATTAGCACAACAAGCACCTGGCTATCATGTTGATCGTGGCATGTTTCATATATCTAATGGTCTCATGCTTGCTTTTGCTACTATAAATAAAGCCGAATTGGGTCCCACTGATTCGGCTGCTAATGAAGGATCTAGTGCAGGTACCCATGGAGATTGGAGGAAACCTATTACAGACTATTTGCAGGATCCTAGTAAGAGGACGAACATGGCCATTATGCGCATGGCTTACAAATATACATTGGTTGATAAAGATCTTTATTGCCAAACAATGGACAATATTCTTCTGAAGTGCTTGGATGAGGACCAAGCGAGAGTTGCTATGGGAGAGGTACATGAAGGCATATGTCGCACGCATCAGTCGACACACAAGATGAAGTGGTTATTGCGACGTGGAGGATTTTATTGGCGGACGATGATTAATGATTGATTTAGATATTATAAGGGTTGTGAGGCTTGTCAGCAGTTCGGTGATATACAGATGGCTCCCGCTGCTATGTTAAATCTGATTGTCAAGTCGTGGCCATTCAGAGGTTGGGGGTTGGATTTCATTGGTACGATTCATCATGCTTCTTCAAAAGGGCATCGGTTCGTGTTGGTGGCCACTGATTATTTCACCAAGTGGTCTGAAGCAGTACCTCTCAGAAATACGACCCACAAGGAGGTGATCAAATTTATAACTTAGCATATTATACATAGATTCGATATTCCACAGACTTTGACTACGGATCAGGGTACATCATTTACGGTGAAGGAAGTGAAAGAGTTTGCAAAATCCTATAAAATAAAGATGCTTAATTCATCTTCATACTATGTCCAAGCCAATGGACAAGCTGAGTCTAGCAATAAAATATTGATCAAACTTATCAAGAAGAAGATTGAATATCATCCGAGGAGATGGCATGAAGTGTTATCGGAGGCTTTGTGGGCACATAGGATCTCAAGGCACGATGCAACTAAGGTGACTCCATACAAGAGGCTTTGTGGGCACATAGGAGATATGTATATGGACAAGAGGTCGTTTTACCCGGAGATGTAAAACTGGATGTTTTGAGATTGGCTAAGAAAAAAAATGATCTATCGGTGGTTGATTTTTATAATTTGATGATGGATAACACTGATGAAGTCGTCGATAAACGATTGATGGATCTGAAGGACATAGAAAGAGATAAGTTGCGGGTAGCAAGTGCCTACAATAAGAAGGTGAGATTGAAGAGGTTTGAGGTGCGTGATCTCGTGTGGAAGGTAATCTTGCCAATTGGATCAAAAGATAGAAAATTTTGCAAATGTTTCCAAGTTGGGAAGGTCCTTTCAAGATTTTAAGAGTGGTTCCCAGAAATTCATATTTAGTGGAATCTATGGAGGGACATTTATTTCCTCGAGCTCTCAATGGAAGATATTTAAAGAAATTCTATCCGAGTGTGTGGCAAGAAGCTTAAAACACACATGGCCGATAGACATACATATCTCCCTTAGCACATATGGCCAATATACTATTATCGTCCTAAGAACATATGGCCGATGGAGTGTTGACATCGTCCTAAGAACATATGGCCGATGGAGTGTTGACATCGTCCTTAGAAAAAAAAGTAATGCAAATTATTTTTTGGCACGCGAGCTTTGCCAAACAACAGGGGGTATCTATTGACAACTGATTTTTGCTTAAATCTTTTTATTCAAAAATAACTGCAACATAGGACATGTCCTAGTTCGGCTCAGACTTTCCAAACACAAAACAGTTGCAACCAAGGACATGTCCTAGATCAGCTCAGACATTCAAAGATCAAAACAGACACATGATAGGACATGTCCTATGCCAGCTCAGAATTATCAGGCCAAAACACGCACGACCTAGGACATGTCCTAGGTAGTCTCAGCGTTGCGTTCGCAGCATTGGAAAGTTACGATCTTAACGAGGCCAAAAGTCATATCAGGAGGCATCGGATGAAAAAACGCATTAAATGAAAGTTCTTCGCCTTTTCAAGGCGAATAACCTTGTATTCTATGGGATTTTTATCAGAGGTCGTTTAGCGCGTCGAAAATGATCCACAAGATGTTAGGCTGGTAGTTTTCAGTTCAAAACAGACACGACCTAGGACATGTCCTATGTGGTCTCAGAAATCGCGGCTTGCGAAAAGTTGTGATGTTGACGAGACCATAAGACGTATCAGGAGGTCTCAGATAAAAATATGCATCAAATAAAAGTTCTTTGCTTTTTCGAGACGAAGAATTTGTCTTCTACGGGATTTTCATTTGACGTTGTTTAGTGCCTAGCAAACGACCGACAAGGTATAGCTAGACCGAACTATTTTGGAAAGTTCGGGTCAACCATCCGAGTTGGACCCAAATTAGGGTTTTGGACGTAAATCTAAGTCTTTTCCTTGTACGGGAAGTCTAGCCGCCTGTTATATACCTAAGGGGTGATGGCCGATTGAACACAACACACATTCGCAAAAACCCATCTACAAACTTCATCCCTAACCCTAGTTATCTTCTTCTTCATTCGTCGACGTTCTTCATGTAGGAGAGCTTCGATCTACTAAAGCCTTGGAAAGGGTGAACCAACCTACGGTAGCCCATTACCGCCGTGCGTCCATACGGGGTCCCTCCCGTCCGCGTGCGGTTTTGGATGCTCAAAAGCGCCCGCCGGATTGTCTTGTGTATTGCGCTTCCGGCGAGGCTCCTTCGACGACGTGTCTTGCGTATCGCGCCCGACACTGAGGGTACACGTCACGTGTTCGTGTGTAAACACTTAGCAATGCTATTAAATTGTTGGGATATTTAATTATGTGCCCCTGATTCCTTAGTCTTGCTCGTTCTTTCCCACTCTCTAAACATTTGCTCACTTATCCCCATTCTCTTAGCTGAAACTCTCGCAAAAGTTGAGAACTGCCGTTTGCCGTACAGTCAGTGCATTGACCGTCAACGGATGAGTTCATGCTGACGAGTGGGGCCGGGTTATCCTTTGACCGTTGCGTGCCTAGTGGGACTGCAAGGAGACACGTACGCGAGCTTGTTTGAAGCTGAAACAGATCGACACTGCCGCATCGTGCAGCCTCGCCCCTCTGCCGCCGTTGTGTCGCGTTCGCCGTCACCCTATCCCTTCCGCCGCATTCTCCGGCACATCTACCCCAACTCACCATCTCTAAAGCCAAGTTGATCCAGGACCCCCAGAATACCCTCAACCGTGGAGAGGATTGGGTCGAATCAACGACAGATACTTCATGGATTAGACCCGGGTAAGCAACGTTTCCCCTTGAATTGGTGTTCTAGCTTGTAAGTAAGGCCTTATTTGACAATTTTTTAGATTGAATCGTTCCAATTTCTCTCCTCTGTCCGTTCCTAACTGAAGCCGTATGTTTGGACTAAATAGGATTGATCCTACGTTGGCTTTCTGGCTGGCGGTTAGAATGGAAACTAGTGTGCTGCGTGGTACTAAACCACATTTTCTTCATTAGTTTTTCTATCCGGTTATGATAGAAACAAGCATTTGCTTCAGAGATTTTCTCACTACCCTCCGTCCAGCCTATCCGTGGAGCGATGCCGTTGATGTTGAATTGAGTTACGTCAGCAATACCGAGCAAAGATTTCTCCCACTAACTTGCGACGAACATCTCGAGTTGTTTTTACTCTGAATGCTGGCAGCCGTTTATGTTGGGGGGATGATAACCCGATAGGCCCGCAACTGGGACGAGACCCAGCCAAAGGGAAGCTGCGCAAGACCCCGCATGGTGATGCCAGGCCAGATCTTGCTAATGGGCCAGTGGATGCGCAGGAGACCCAGCCCAAGGGTCCAGAAGGTCTAAAAGGCGGCGTAACCATGTGATTCATGACTTGGGTGTTACGGTAGGAAATTAAGGGTTGTGTATGGATCCCGAGTAGGATCCCGCATGTATCTTGTAAGGAAATCCAGGAAGCCGGGTCTTATATAAACCGGCTTCTAGGGCATAGAAACGGGGATCGAGAGAGATAGAAGGATTCGCGTATTCTAGGTATTCGAGAGCTAGTCCTTGTAACCCTAGATTGGAGTTTCGGCGACATTGTAGCCCGAGACCTTAAATCACCAGTTAATATGAGTGCATCTGAGATAAACCCTCTCCCAAACAACAGAGTCGATTCGCCCCAATCTAAGTTATCCCCGGTAACGTCTGCCGTGATTATCCCGCGACACTTGGCGCCCACCATGGGGCCTACGTCCAAAGGTGTTTACGTCATGGGAGAAGCTCGCGAAAGCATGAAGAATCTCGTCATCAGCGAGATCGCCACCAACCCCGAAGGATAGAAGATCGTAGACGACTTTGGCTGGGGGCCAGAGTCGGATCAGATGGAAACCGGATCTGTTATCACGATCGGCCGGGTCAACGTCTTCATCGGTATGGCACGTGCGTCTGGTTTTGCTTCTGACAATAATGAGTATGATTCTGTGTCAGGGGACGCTACCTGTGTTCAATCGGACGGGAAAGAGTCGGTTGGGACAGCAGAGCCGGAGAAGGAACCCACCACGAAGAGGGAACAACCGGAGGAGCTGGTATGGACCCCGCGTGGCCGGGTTATTGGAGAAAACGACACCGAATCTATCTTGCATCTGCTCGAAGATCGGTATGAAGAAGATAGCGGCGAAGAGGAAGAGTACGATTCTTCACCAGGCATTGCGCGCCGAGTCGCGGTCTACACAGCCCCTGCAATAAATCTTAATCAGGGTGATGTGTCGGCAGCCGCGACTGGTGCGGCGCAAGCGCTGGCCCAGCAACAAGCACCAGCTAACGGAAACCCGGTTATAGCACGGGTTGATGGTGAGCCGACATCGGTTACCAGCGAGACAGGGGAAAATGCTCATCTCAGAAACACGTTCGGATTCATGGCGAACAGAACAACAGGGGCAGGAACTTCACACCCACAAAACCCGGCTTTGTTCAGCAATAACCTGATCTTGGATCCCAAAGTGTTGGCAACGGTGATAACGCCAGAAAACGCGGCGGCACGTGCCAGAGACCTAGATGTGGCCCGCCGGGCGTTGGAACAACAAAGGAGGGAAGTAGAAGCTGAAAGGCAAGAGATGGCCGAGCGCCAGCGCCAGTTGGAAGAGTTGGAAAATCTTATTCAAGCTCAAACAACTAGGATATATAATCAGAGGCATCAGACGAGGCTACCGGCGCCAGGTGGGAATCTACAGCCGGCTACGTTGTTTATTACACCCCAAGATCAGCCAATCCCGGCTATGAATCAGGGAACCGGGTATCAAGGAGCGACGCTCGGGGGACAGCCGGCTAACGTACCAGCCGGGTTACCCGCGTTACCCGCCGGGACCCCTGGAGGCAATGCTGCGCCACCACTGTCGCGATTTCATACCCCACCGGGTCACTTCAATAATCCCATGGATAACGTATACGCTGCGACTCTGGCGCTCGACCATATTCCATTAGGAGAATCGCCCCAAGCGATAGAGACCCGGCGGGCCATAGACCTGCTACGTACTGCGGTTGCTCAGCAGGCCAATTACCCGGATAACAGGAGTGGCATGCACGGGACGCCGTACATCAGTCGGCAGCACGAGAATATAGGCAACATCCAGTCTAACTCGGCACGGAGGAGGGCAGAGCAGCAGCAAATGCCGACTCCTCCCCGTAGACCAGCAACTCCTGCAGCCTCGGCGGCACAGGCCATCGTGGATAGTTCTCGGGCAAGGCGCGCAGCAGCCGGGTCCGCGGTAAGAGGGCCGCTAGCAGTTGCACCCCCTGCCGCGCCCGCTGAGGACTTACATGTTTCCCGAGTAAGGCCAGTACCGGCAAACTTAGTCGGGCCTAAGTGTTTGTCGGATGCCATCAGGGTTGAACCTTACCCGAAAAAATTCAAGGAGCCGGGTAAAGTGGTTAATTATGAGCCAACCATGGATCCAGAGACCTGGTTGAGCAGTTATGAGATTGCCATGTCAATTCGTAATGCATCAGAAAAGCTTCAAGCCAAGTTTATGTATCTTATGATGTCTGAAGGAGCAGCAAAATTGTGGTTCAATAACCTGCCTGAGAGATCCATCAATTCATGGAGCGAGTTGAAGACAACTTTCGTCAAGCACTTTCAGGGACATGCCGGAAATTATTCACGATCGATGACTTAGATCGATGTGTTCAAAGAAAGGGAGAGTCGGCATGCAGCTGGTTGCGCCGGGTCATGGAGATACTCCACTCTTCCACTGATATTCAGCCAAAGGACGCGATACAGGCTATGGCAAAAACATGCAGATACACGCCGTTGGTGCAAAAACTAACACGCATGAAATCAAGTTGGCACGTTTCAGAGATTACAATGGGGGAGTTGATGGATGAATGCAACAAACATGCCTCCACTAACACCATAGAGGAGGATGTCGAGGACAAGAAAGGGAAGGCTAACATGAGCAGTAATGGAAAATCCGGCAACGGTGCCACGCCGGGTTACAATGGAGGTGGTAACGGAAACAACCAGCATAAACGTCCATATGAGGGAAACTCCGAGCTAGTCACCAATACCGAGCCGGGTTCCCAAGGCCTAGAATAGATGGAAACTTCAACGGAGGAAACTTCAACGGAGGAGGCAATTATCAAGGACCACCACAGCAGGCTAACCACATAGAAGCCTTCAGGATGCCTTGCCCGCGTCATAGTAGGAATGGCAAGCCGGCTAATCATTCATTGGAGCAATGTGTGGACTTACAGAGATGGAAAAACGAGGAGATACAGAAGGCCCTGCGAGGCACAGGCTGGGGAGGAGGGTCGGGTCTGGGTGGAAACCCGGGCAACGGACCACCCCCCGCAGGCAACGCAGGAGGCGAAAATCCGGGTAATAACCAGGGTGGTGCGGGTGGCTTTCAAGCTAATCCAAAACAGTTAGGACAATATCACGTCCAAACTACTGGGACCTCCAAAATATAAAGAAAGGTACTCAAGAGAGCGGTAAATTCGGTTTCCTCGGGCGTCCCAAGATTCCTGAGATGGTCAGAGCAAGAGGTAACATGGAGTAGGAGAGATCACCCGGAAGCAATAGAACATCCGGGTGTGTTAGCTTTGGTGGTAGCACCGTAGGTCAACGGTTACGAACTGAAGAAAGTTTTGATGGATGGTGGAAGTAGTATCAACATCCTATATTGGGAGACATTTTTGCGTATGGGACTCAAGGAGTCTCAGCTGCAGAAAAGTTCCACAATTTTCCATGGAATTGTGCCAGGACACTCGGCCTGCCCTGAGGGAAAGATAACACTGGAGGTTGCTTTTGGAGAATCGAAGGACAATTACCGAGTAGAGTGGCTCACATTCGAGGTGGTGAAGTTGCGTAGTCCTTATCATGCGCTGTTCGGAAGGCCGGCTTACGCCAAATTCATGGCAAGGCCGTGTTATGTATACCTACAGCTAAAGATCCCGGGTCCTAAACAAACCATTACTATACATGGGAACAGGGCTGTGGCAGCAGAGTGTGATGAGGGAGATGCGGCACTTGCAGAACAAGCTTGTGCGAAAGAAGAACTCAGGTATTACCGGTCTCAGGTAGACCCGGAAGATCGAACAGCTTTGAAGAAACTGAATACGGATGACGAGAGGGCTAAGTTTAAAGCAGCCCAAGATACGAAGATGGTGGTTTTTGTTGAAGGCGACTCTTCCAAACAGTTTGCTATAGGTTCTAACCTGGATAACAAGGAGGAAGATGCACTTATAAAGTTTATTCGCGAGAATCAGGATGTGTTCACCTGGACACCTAGCAACATGCCGGGTATCCCGACTGAGCTCGCAGAGCATAGTTTGCATGTAGATCCTAAGTCCCGGCCAGTGAAGCAAGGTTTGAGAAAAATGAACGAAGAAAGGAGAAAGGCTATAGGAGCATAGGTAGCCCGGCTCCTAGCGGCCGGGTTTATCATGGAGGTCTTTCACCCAGACTGGTTGGCAAACCCGGTTTTAGTGTTGAAAAAGAACAATGAGTGGAGAATGTGCATAGATTACACGAGTCTCAACAAGCATTGCCCTAAAAATCCATTTGCCCTTCCGAGGATAGACCAGATCATAGACGCAGTTGCGGGAAGTGACCTGTTATGCTTCCTGGATGCCTATTCCGGATAAAACTCAAAAAGGAGGATTGGGAGAAAACGTCATTCATAACCCCTTTTGGGGCCTTTTGCTACAAAACTATGACCTTTGGATTGAAAAATGCAGGTGCAACATACCAACGTTGTATTCAGACGTGCTTCGAAGATCAGATTGGACGAAACGTCCATGCTTACGTTGATGATGTAGTGATCAAAACAAGGAAGGCAGAAACATTCTGACGGGGGGATGATAACCCGGTAGGCCAAACTCCAAGGAGTAACCCGGCCCAAAGGACGGTGCGCAGGATCCGGCTAAGGATAAGGAAGCTTGTGGAAGGCCCAAGTTTGCAGGCCCAGCAATCCGGATTGTGGGTTACTGTAAAGGAAAGCTAGGGTTTGTGCGCCGTGTCCGGGTAGGATCCAGGATGCGCCTTGGGGAATAAGCCAGGGGGTATGGGTGCTTTATAAACCGACCCCCAGGTCTAGTTTTAGACAGAGATTTAAGAACCCTAGCAATATCGCTTGATATCGAGCATCCAGTGTAATCCCATAGTTGAGTTGTTATATCAAGATCGGAGACTCGGCGACTTTGATTGCCGGCTGCCAGATCGAATTGCACCATGTTTTCCTCTGAGCTAAACCCTCTCCCAAACACCCGTGTCGTCTTGCCCCAAGATCAGTTACCCCCGGTAACATCTGCCGTGATTATCCCACGACAGTTGGCGCCCACCGTGGGGCCTGCGTCCAAAGGTGTTTACATCACGGGAGAAGCTCGGAAGGGCATGGAGAATCTTGTCATCGGCGAAATCTACATCGACCACGAAGGAGAAAAAATGGTGGACGATTCCGGCTGGGGGCCGGAGTCGGATCACCTCGAATCCGGATCCGTCGTGACGATCGGCCGGATCAGCGTCTTCATTGGTATGGTATGTGCTTCCAATTCGATCCCTGACAACGTTGGATCTGATTCTATGCCAGGAAAAGCCACGTCTATCCGATCAGATGATGAAGAATCGATTGGAACGACACATCCGGCAGAAGAACCCATCGCGGAGTGGGAACAGCCGAAGGAGCCGGCATGGACCCCACGCGACCGGGCCGAAAGAGAAGATGATACCGGGTCTATCCTGGATCTACTGGAAAACCGGTATGAGGAGAACGGTGAGGAAGAACAGCATGAATTTACACCGGATATCGTACGCCGAGTTGCAGTCTATGCGCCCCCCGCGTCCAACCAAGGAAACGCAACCGCGGCATCAGTCGGGGCGGCTCAGGCAGTGGCCCAGCAACAGGGCGCGGCTAACGGAGACCCGGTCTTGGCCCGGGTTGATGGAGAGTCGGCGTCAGTAACCAGCAGAGCAGCGGATGAGGAGTTGCATGCAAATACGTTCGGATTCTTAGAAAACCGGACACCAGGGGCGGGTCCTTCGAACCCGTGCCACCCGGCCTTATTCGATAATAATCTGATTCTAGACCCCACGGTCCTCGCAACAGTTATCACTCCGGAAAACGCAGCGGAACGCGTCAGGGATCTGGATGTGGCTCGTCGTGCGCTGGAACAGCAAAGAAGGCAGGTAGAGGCAGAAAAGCAAGGGATGGCCACGCGGCAGCGTGAGCTAGATGCGTTGGAAACCCGGCTCCGAGAGGAAACGTCTAGAATACATCAAAGGCACCACACCAGGTTACCGGCAATGGGCGGGGTTATTCATCCGGCTAATTTATTTGTTACACCTCACGACCAGCCGATACCAGTGGTGAACCAGGGAACCGCACCCCAACAGGTGACAGCAGCGACACATCCGGCGAATGAGCGGACCGGGTTACCCCCACCGCAAACTAGAGTCACAACCGGCAACGATCTACCGCCACCGCCACCATCACGATTCCGCACACCAGCCGGCCACTACAATAACCCCATGGACAATGTATATGCAGCGACACTCGCGTTGAATCAAATCCCTGTGGGAGAGTCGCCCCATGCAGAAAAGACTCGGCAAGCCATCGATCTATTGCACACTGCGGTGGCACAGCAAGCCAATTATCCGGATCACAGAAGTGGTATGCACGGGACCCCATACGTCAGTCAACAGCAAGGGAATATCCAAACAAGTTCAGCGCGACGGAGGGAAGAGCAGCAGCAAATGCCGCCTCCTTCCCGCGCTCAGGCAGCATCAGCAGCACAAGCCGTCGTGGACAGTTCTAGGGCTCGGAGGGCCGCGGCCGGGTCTGCAGCGCATGGACTTCCCGCAGCATCGCGCCCAGCCGCGCCCCCCGCGGTATCACACGTTTCTAGAGCAAGGCCGGCCTCAACCGTTCTTGCGGGACCTAAGTGTCTCTCGGACAGTATCAGAGCTGAACCTTACCCGGAAAAATTCAAAGAGCCAGGGAAAGTAGTGAATTATGAGCCAACTATGGATCCCGAAACATGGCTAAGCAGTTACGAGATGGCAATGTCAATTCGCAACGCGTCCGAGAACCTCCAAGCCAAGTTCATGTACCTGATGATGTCGGAAGGAGCAGCAAAATTGTGGTTCACCAATTTGCCGGAAGGATCGATCAAGTCTTGGGAGGAATTGAAGACCGCGTTTGTCAAGCACTTTCACGGGACCTGCAGGAAATTATTCACTATTGATGATCTAGAGCGATGCGTCCAGAAGAAGGGAGAATCGGCGCGTAGTTGGGTGCGCCGGGTTATGGAGATACTTCACTCATCCACGGATATCCAGCCCAAGGATGCACTACAGGCCATGGCAAAAACATGCAAGTATATACCTTTAGTGCAAAAGTTAACTCGCATGAAGTCCAGTCGAAATGCGTCGGAAGTTACAATGGGAGAATTGATGGATGCGTGCAACAAACACGCTGCGACAGATACTACAGAAGAAGAAGCTGATGACAAGAAGGTAAAAGCAAACACAAGCAATAACGGAAGAACCGGCAATGGATCAGCATCAGGTAATAACGGAAATAGCCAGAACAAGCGCCCATTCGAAGGAGGCTCCGAGTTTGTCGCCAACACAGAAGCCGGGTCTTCGAGGCCCAGAGCAGAAGGAAATTTCAACGGAGGTAACCACAATGGAGGAAACTATCAAGGTCCACCAAGGCCGGGTAACAATTGGGACATATTCAGGATGGCATGCCCGAAGCACAGCAGGAATGGCAGGCCAGCTAACCACTCCCTAGAACAGTGCGCCGATTTACAGAGATGGAAAAATGAGGAAGTGCACAGAGCTATGCGAGGTGCAGGACGGGGAGGAGGACCGGGTCCAGGGGCAAACCCGGGCAACGGCCCACCCCCAGCCGGTAATCCGGCGGCTGGAAATCAAGGTAATAACCAAGGGGGGGCAGGAGGTTTCCAGGCTAACCCCAAACAATTGGGTCAATATCAGGTGCATACCACAGGAGGCTCTAACAAGGACAAAAAGATACTGAAGCAAGCGGTCAACTCAGTTTCGTTAGCTGTCCCGAGGTACTTGAGATGGTCAGAACAGGAGGTAACATGGAGCAGAAGGGATCACCCAGAAAGAGTGGAGCACCCAGGAGTCTTGGCACTAGTAGTCGCACCGCAAGTCAACGGGTACGAACTGAAAAAGGTTTTAATGGATGGTGGAAGCAGCATCAATATACAGTATTGGGAAACCTTCCTACGTATGGGTCTCAAGGAATCTCAGCTGCAAAAAAGCTCAACAGTTTTTCATGGGATAGTGCCGGGTCATTCAGCATGCCCCGAGGGAAAAATCGCATTGGAGGTAGCCTTTGGAGAGTCAAAGGATAACTATCGAATTGAGTGGCTTACCTTTGAGGTAGTCAAATTGCACAGCCCTTATCACGCGTTATTTGGAAGGCCGGCTTACGCCAAATTCATGGCTAGGCCGTGTTACATATATCTACAGCTAAAAATCCCGGGTCCCAAGAAGACCATTACCATACATGGAAATCGAGACATAGCAGCTGAATGCGACGAAGGAGATGCAGCAATGGCCGAGCAGGCCTGTAGAAAAGAAGAACCCAAGCAGTACCGGTCTCAAGCAGACCCGGAGGGTAGAGCCACATCAAAAAGGCCGAGTACTGAAGGCGAACGAGCAAAATCCAAGGTAACACAAGATGCTAAAATGGTGGCTTTTGTCAAGGATGACCCCTCCAAACAATCCGCCACAGAAGAAGAAGCTGCACGATCACTCGCAACCGGCCATGTCATGGAAACACCTTACCCGGGTTGGCTAGCAAACCCGGTACTCGTCATGAAAAAGTCTAACGTGTGGAGAATGTGCACCGGTCACGCCAGTTCGGGACCGGTGTCCACGAAGAACTAAACAATGTAATGGGCAGCAGGTTTCAGACGCGCTCTTTTCCTACCCAGGGTACCTAAGGGGACTGGAAGGTTTTTAATGAGGCGGCCTGCTGATCCAAACTTTCTCGCAGCAATAAAGAGATGGTTATCAAGTCCTATTTCGTTACAGCCTGATTACAAGTAAGTAGTATCCACGTGGCATCAGTATTTCCGTATCATTAAGAATGTTGAGTATATATAGGTCTCGGGGGCTGGCGGCTCAAGTAGCCCAGCTAGCAACCCAAAAGACCCGGCCTTGATGCCTATAAGTTATAAGGGCCGATTATTCGCAAACGAGTACGGCTGCAATCTTATAACTGGACAAAGGAGCCAAATTTTCTTGACTTTTCTTACTTAAGCTCGATGTGACTCGCACTAAAGTGGCATGATTCGTTCGCTTACGATTACAATCAGCCATGAAGCCCAATGGGACTTGCCTGACACTGTTCTCGTATGGATGTAACAACATGGTATCCACGCGAAAGCCGGCTTACAGTACAAGATAGTCAAAAGGGTCATCTAAACCACAAGTTTATGCAGAGTACAAGGCTAAAAGCCGGAAACTCAACAACTATCAAGCATAACTTCAGTATTCACACGGAATGGCTTTAGGCTTGCGACTCGGTAAAAAATAATTTGTTCTCTGAGAAAGGCCACACCCCCATGACTCGGACTTTGGGTCCTGGGGACTTCGAAACAGAAACAAACTACTTGGCTATCGCAGTTCGAAAAACCTCACCATCCGAGTCTTGGGGACTTAAAGAAAAAGTCCACGTATCAAAGCCCCTGGTACTCGGAAAACCGAGTCTTACGAAGGGAGCCAAAATAGAGAATCGGGTATCGAGAAAAAGTTCAAAGAATAGGCAAGCAATACGGTTATCAAAAGGCCAGGAAAGCCGCAAAGTATATCACGGACTAAAAATACGTTACAAGGTACGGCGTCAGTATCAGGGGTGCACAGGCGCACCATCAAAAGCATAACAGTGTGAATACAAAGCATTACAAGGTATTATGATAGTACGGCCCTATTCGGCCTCCTAAGTACGGCCTTCCGGGTCTGAGTCCTGGGTTTGCTGCTTAGCCTTCCCGGCACCCTTACCCGGACTCATTGCATCAGGGCGGACTGGTGGAGGGACGGCTGGTGTAGAGGCAGACGGGCCCGATCCTAACTAGGCCTCTCTCTTTGCAGTCGCCTCCCTCTTCCTGGCCGAGCTAGAAACCCACTTGTCCAAGATATCAAAAGGCGGGGGCGCTTCCTCCGTAATAACTTTGCCATCAGCGTCGTATGCACTCATAATCGTATTTAGATCCAAGCTATCGGCCAAAGTGGTAGCTGAGGGGCGCACTGCGGCTTGTATGGCTTTGAAATCCTTGGGTGTAAATTTGGAACCGTCAGCCTTGAATTCGGGAAACCCGGATGTTACCTTTGCCGGGTCAAGCTTTGGAAAGAAAGCCTTGGCCAGAGTAAAAGCCCGGGTCATTCCAATCCGGCATGATGAGCGCTTCCAGATTTCAATCCAGCCAGGCACAGTGGAGCAGGCTTGAACGAGATTCTCTTCACCCGGATATACTTCCGTAGGCCACTTCACAGCATCCAATATAAATTTTGTTCCGGCAAAGAAAGTCCGGAGCACAGTCTTGAGGGTTCTAGCCTTGACAATGGCATTTTCCTCTGGGGCCGCAAGGTTGGCACCTGCAGTCGTAACAAAAGAAAGAGCGTATCAGTAATCCCGAGTCTGTTATAATAAAGCAAAGACATGAAGCCAATCGACAGCAGAAAACTTACTGAGCAAGATCTGATAAGTATCGGAGACCTGGTCCGATAGTTTCTTCAGTTCGGTCTGAGCGGCATTGCACTTCTTCTTGTATTTGGAAACATCTTTCTTCAAGGTTTTCATGTCATCCTCAAGGATTTCCCTTCGTTTCATCTCGGCAAGAAGAAGTTGTTCGGTCTTTAGTAAAGTTTCATCAGACCGGGTTATCTGTGCCTGTAAGTAGCAAGGAATGCAAGTATTAGTTGGATTGTATGGAAAGCTGAATGTGGCGTAAAGTACCAAGCATCACTTTTGCAAGTCATACTTGGAACTTGGGGACTAGGTATGCAATATGAGATACAAAGTGTCCTTACCTGGTGCTCTGCAGCCATGCGCTCCAAGATCTGGCTCTCCGAAGTCTTCATAGTGAGGAGAGTGTTCATCAACTGGTCGAAAGTGTCTTTACTCGTATCAGAAGACCCGGGGCCTTGGAAATTCCGGGAAGGAGCTTTCTTCTTAGTAGGAGGCGGAACCTGGGTCATTTGTATGTCGGAATCCGACGCTCCTTCTTCTGCACCCAAGACGGTGGTTTTGTTCTTCTTGCTTGCATGGGAAGCAATTGGATACTCGGCTCCTTGCGTGTCCGGGTTTGGCGGCGACGCTTGATTTTCACCGCTGGACGCGGCTGTAGTCTTATCAGTCGGGCTCCCCTTACCCGGGCCCTCGGTCCCCGTTTCCTCTTGATCGCTGATAACGACCGTGGCCCTATAAGATGTTGTCAGTGAGCAGTCAAATACACAGTCAAGAAAGGGTGATGAAATATGGTGGAACATCAGGAAGGGGATCTTACCCGGTATTCACCGCAAAGTCACAAGGAAATCCATCGCTGGACTCGGGAGAAGCTGGAAATTATCAAGTTAGATGTCATATGGGAATGGTTTAAAGAGAATGTTTTGACCCAAAAAAGATAGGGTAATTACCAGCCCGCCGCGGGGGGGTCGATGAAATACCCGGGTTAAGGGCATCATCACCCGGGTGATTTCGAGTTGAGCTACGCTTGGCTACGGGCGACTCCTTCAAGAACGGCCAGTGGGATAACGTCAAGGTAGCTCAAGTATATCATTAAAGTAATGCGAGTTGAATGCGAGGAGGAGATATGAAACCTTGGAGGTGGCCTCTTGAGTCTTTCTTTTGGATCCGACCTTGACTGTCGGCTCCAGTTCTTCCTCGTCGCTGGCGGATTCTACTTTGCCGTCGGAGTTTTCTTCCTCGTCATCTTCTTGTTCTGGATATCATCAAAGTTATGGTTGGAAATGAAGGGGTTATGGTGAGTTCAAGGGAACCAAATAAAATCCGGAGAGTACCTTCGTCCGAGTTAACAGTTTCTTGCTCCACTGGACTTTCGGAGCTAGGGGAGGCATTGGTTTTCCAAAAATCATCATCAGCCTGAAAAGTGTTAGCATAAGGGTTATTAACTGCATTGAGTGGAAAGAGCAAAGGTAAAGGCATCAAAGTCGGGTTTTCACCTTGGGGGCTGGGTTCTCAAGCGTGAAGGGATCTAACCCGGATATGTTCTGGATTACCTCGAGCTTTTCGGTCAGAAAGCCCTTGATGATTTTATGAGTATCGCCAGCTGCGAAGATGTTGTCGGAGTACCGGAGCGGGTCTGTAGATTGCCCTGAATACTCGCACATTAACTTTGTGCGGATGGAGTTGGGTTGAATCCACAAATCTACCCAAGTCTTCACCAGGTTGAGCCCGATGAGGCCTTGGGCTGTGAGAGTGGTGATTTTGGCTAAAAGAGGTTGAATTGCCTCCCTGTCCGAGTCAGGGGCAAAGGCACTAAATTTATCAGAGATGTCAAGAAGACCCTCTGAGTAACCCGGCAGCTTCCTTTGGCCGGGTGGGGAGGTGTCTTGGCAGTAGAAGTAGGAGAGCTGCCAGTGCTTGACATGGGAATTAAGGGTGAGGGGTGGCATCAGAGAATTCTTGCGGCGCTGGATGGAAACCCCGCCGCAAGCGAGAAGCGCCCCGTCACCGCTCTCGCGGCACGGTTTGCATTGAAAAAGCTCGATGAAAAGAGCTAGACTTGGCGAAGTGCACAAGTATGATTCGGAAAGGACTATGAAGTGGGAGATGTTGAGAACAGAATTAGGCCCGATATCAAAGACGCGAAGACCGTAATGATTCAAAACGTCACGGAAAAAGGGGTGACCCGGTGGGCGGAAGCCCCGGGTCACATGTTCCACAAAGCAAATTACCTCGCCTTTTGTCGGGGTGGGCCTGGTCTCCTTACCCGGCACTCTCCATTGGATATCCTCTTGAGGAGGAAGGACTCCCAGCTCCACTAGCTCCTCCAACTTGGATTTGGTGACTGTAGACCGCGCCCAGTTGGCGGATATGGAGTTGGCGGCTTTAACTTTGGTTGGAGTTTTCCCCTGCTTTTTGGGAGCCATGTGGTTGACCTGCAAAATACAAAGTAAAAGGATAAGAGGACTAAGACCCGGAAGTTGTGAGCCGGCCGAGTATCGGTTGGGTAATATTGAGACATGAAAAATTGCGTGTAACCCGGGTGTTAGCTCACCGAGTAAGGTTCGAAATTGTCCGGGTATCAAGTATTATGACGAAAATTATGGAGATCTAAGTGTTGAAGGGGTTCTTTGGGGGCGATGGATGGCCGCATAGGCACTTAACGCGAATAAAAGGAACTGAAAAGGGGAAGTCCGGCCGGGTGATTGAGGCCAAGGCGGAAATTTTGAGTGGATCGGGCCCAGATTGGGAATCTTATCTTCGGATTTGTGGCGAAATTAGTACTTGCAGGTAGTAGGAGGATGGATTGGAATCCATAACTTATCTATTATGCGAGCTGGAAAGAATGTTAGCAACTTAATTCGGCATGGCCGAGGAATCGTTGGCGGGTCGATTTGGATCTAATCTAAGGTGAAATCAAAAAGTGCAAGGGAGAATTAATGGACGCAAGTGGCTTACCGGAGGAGATCTGAGCGAGGCTTTGCGGAGGCAGATGGCGCAAGCCTGGTGTCCCTTCGCGGTCCTTGACGGGCCGGATGGGGATTCGCCGGCGGATCTTGGCGGCTGCGCGGGGCGAGTCGTGGCGGAGCGCAGCCTCCGGCCGATGGGCTCCGGTGATGCGCGCGGGATTTCCGTGGTGGTGCTCAGTGAGAATGAGCTTAGAAGGAGAAAGGAAGCGGAATGGGGGGAAATGAGCCGTTAGGGTTCGGGTTACCCCCAAGGAGCTTATTTATAGTATAAGTGGGTAAGCCCGGTTCGGTGAGTGGGGGCCGGGAGTTGCGGAGGTAAACGACTATTTATTTAAGTTTCTGCGAGATATGCGCCAAATATTGAGCAAGGCATCTGGATAAAAGAGAGAAGGGAATCCATCCCGTGATATCAAGATCGATTATCGAGTATGGAATTAGGGTTTAGACCTGGAAAATTAAAGGTGTTTGGGGGGAAAAACCCGGGTTACTACATGGCCGCCGTGGAGTAAGGCCTAGTTGAATATCAGAGCATCTTAACCCGGCCTCTATATGCCTGTATGTTTGATATCTTTGCAGGGAATAGCGAGCGCTTCAAGGAGGATCCATGAAGCCCAGGCTATTCTGGGGACTACTGACGGGGGGATGATAACCCGGTAGGCCAAACTCCAAGGAGTAACCCGGCCCAAAGGACGGTGCGCAGGATCCGGCTAAGGATAAGGAAGCTTGTGGAAGGCCCAAGTTTGCAGGCCCAGCAATCCGGATTGTGGGTTACTGTAAAGGAAAGCTAGGGTTTGTGCGCCGTGTCCGGGTAGGATCCAGGATGCGCCTTGGGGAATAAGCCAGGGGGTACGGGTGCTTTATAAACCGACCCCCAGGTCTAGTTTTAGACAGAGATTTAAGAACCCTAGCAATATCGCTTGATATCGAGCATCCAGTGTAATCCCATAGTTGAGTTGTTATATCAAGATCGGAGACTCGGCGACTTTGATTGCCGGCTGCCAGATCGAATTGCACCATGTTTTCCTCTGAGCTAAACCCTCTCCCAAACACCCGTGTCGTCTTGCCCCAAGATCAGTTACCCCCGGTAACATCTGCCGTGATTATCCCACGACACATTCATTGATGACCTGAAAGAAACATTCAAGAAACTGAGGAGATACCAGATGAAGGTCAACCCAACAAAGTGCGTGTTTGGGGTTCCTGCGGGGAAGTTACTCGGTTTCATCGTTTCTGAGCGGGGGATCGAGGCTAACCCGAAAAAGATCAAAGCCATCCAGAGCTTGAAAAAGCCGTAAGAGCTGAAACACGTTCAGAAACTTACAGGATGCGTGGCAGCATTAAGCCGGTTCATATCTAGGCTCGGAGAAAAAGAAATACCCTTATACCGACTCTTGAAGAAAACAGACAAGTTCGTATGGGACTAAGAGGCGGATGAGGCATTTGAGGCTCTGAAGAAGCAGTTATCCGAGGCGCCGGTTCTGGCTGTGCCGGGTCCCAAGGAGCCTATGTTATTGTATGTTGCGGCTGGGCCCCGGGCAGTTAGCGCAGTGGTTGTGGTTGAGCGCAAGGAAGATGGGAAGGATCACCCGGTGCAAAGGCCACTTTACTATGTGAGCGAGGTCTTATCAGAAGCAAAGCAGCGATACCCTCACTGGCAAAAGCTAGTTTTTGGGGTATTCATGGCCAGCCGGAAGTTGAAGCCATACTTTCAGGAACACCCTATTACGGTGGTAAGTTCAATTCCAATGGCAGATATCATAAGAAATTCAGACGCAACAGGCAGGGTGGCCAAGTGGGCCATCGAGATGGGAGACTATCACATCAACTATGAGCCCCGTTCTGTGATCAAGTCTCAAGCTCTGGTCGACTTCGTTAATGATTGGACCCAAACAAGCATGCCCTTAGTGGTGCCAAGTTCAGAATCATGGGTGATGCATTTTGATGGCTCCAAGCAATATGAAGGATCAGGAGCTGGTGTTGTGCTCACGTCTCCAAAAGGACATAAGTTGAGTTACGTATTGCAGATTCACTTCGATTGCTCCAACAACGTAGCCGAGTATGAGGCCCTGTTGCACGGACTAAGAATAGCAAAGGACATGAACATCAAACGTATAAGGTGCTACGGAGACTCGGATCTCGTGGTACAGCAGGTCTCAGGAACATGGGACAGAAAGGATGCGACAATGGCAGCATACCGCAAAGAGGTGGACAAGGTAGCCGGGTCTTTTTCCGGGTATCAGGTGGAGCACATTGATCGGTGAAAGAACGAGGCCGCAGACGCACTCTCAAGACCCGGTTCTCGCCGTGAGCCGGTTCCGCCCAATGTCTTTTTGGACGAGTTATGGAGACCTTCCGTCAAAACACAATTAGAGGAGGAACTTGCTCACCAAGACCCGGATTCGGAGTTTGTGGCCGCAGTGCGCGCTATGCCGGAGTGGACCGAGCCGTTCTTGGCATTCTTATTGCGAGGTGAGTTACCACAGCAGGAAGTTTTAGCTCGACAAATCCAGAGACGCGCAAAGGGATATTCTATCATCAATGGTGAGCTCTATAAAAGAAGCGATGCAGGTGTCTTTCTACGTTGCGTAGCCCCAGAAGAAGGCCGTCAAATACTAAAGGAAATTCATGAAGGTGATTGTGGACACCACGCCTCCACAAGATCCCTTGTGGCTAAGGCATACCGGCACGGTTTCTTTTGGCTTACGGCGTTAGCCGACGCGGAGCGCTTGGTAGCAAGGTGTGATGGATGTCAAAGGTACGCCCGACAAATACATGTGCCGGCTATGGAGTTACGGACAATCCCATTGACCTGGCCGTTTGCTGTCTGGGGTATGGACATGGTAGGCCCCTTCCACATGTCCCCATGCAAAAAGACTCACCTACTGGTGGCTATCGACAAGTTCATAAAGTGGGTCGAGGTTATGCCTATTACAAACTATGAATCGGCAACAGCTGTGAAATTCTTAAAGAGGATCATATATCGATTTGGATACCCCCACAGCATAATCACGGACAATGGAACCAATATGTCCTTAGGAGAGATGGAAAAGTTCTGTGGAAATAATGGCATCCGCCTTGATGTAGCCTCAGTGGCCCATCCGCAAGCTAATGGACAGGTGGAGAGGGCAAACCAGGAGTTACTTCGTGGATTGAAACCCCGATTACGAGTCCCCTGTCTCCGAGCTGCTGGAGCATGGGTCGAGGAATTACCGTCTGTGGTTTGGGGAATTAATACCACACCTAACAGGTCTACTCAAATGACCCCATTTTTTATGGTTTATGGTGCAGAGGCAGTCCTTCCGAGTGATATCATCCACGACTCGCCACGAGTGGCGGTTTACGTTGAGGTGGAAAACGAGAAGACCTGGCAAGACGCTATGGATATGTTAGAAGAACACAGGGATCAAGCATTGGAGCGATCCGCCATATATCAGCAGGACTTACGGCGATACCATAGTCGCCGGGTCAAAACCCGCGTTTTTCAGGAAGGAGATCTGGTGCTACGACTGGTACAATCCAAGGAGGGAAAACACAAGCTATCTCCCCCATGGGAGGGTCCGTTCATTATAAGCCGGAATCTGCATAATGGATCATATTACCTGGTGGACGCAAGGGAAGAGTCGGATTACGCGAACGACACTGCTCATTCTACCGCATCTACGAAAGAGCGTGAACGACCATGGAACGTGGCCCAGCTGCGCCCCTACTACACTTAGTATAGACCCGGTTTGAAGGTTATATTGCACGATGTAACGGGCAGCAGGTTTCAGACGCACTCTTTTTCTATCCAGGGTACCTAAGGGGACTGTAGGGTTTTTAATGAGGCGGCCTGCTGACCCAACCTTTTCATATTAATAAAGAGATGGTTAAATCATGACAGTCCTTGTGTTTCCTACATTTTTTGTCAGCTCTTTGCATGTCTTTCTATGTTTGAACATGTTCTATGTCAGGTAGGTATATTATGTTTAGTTATCTATAATTACTCAGTTATAAGAAACATAGTTTATCGAGCTCCAAATTTGCATAACTTTTACTTATATTTCAAGTTCTCTGTAAGCCGGTAAAGTTGAAAGCTGACTGTTGCATAGCGTGTATATCTAGGTCTTGGGTGCTGATTGTTTGAATAGCATAGCTACAATCTAAAGACTCGGCCATGATGCCATTGAGTTGTGAGGACTGATTACTTGCAATAAGTACAGTTGCAATCTCATAACTTGGACAATAGAGCCAAACTTTTCTTGGCCTTTCTCGTTTAAGCTTGATGTGACTCGCAACAAAGTGGCATGTTTTTGCTAACCTATGAATTCAATCAGTCATAATGCCCAGTGGGACTTGCCTGACCCTGTTTCTATAGAGTTATAGCAGCATTGAGTATCCACGCGAAAGCCGGCTTACAACAAAGAGGGTCAAAAGGGTCATCCAAACCACAAGTTATGCAGAGTAATGGCATCAGCCGGAAACTCATAATGCATGAAGCATAACTTCAAAACGCACATACGCAATAACCCGGTTGGGGACTTAAAGAAAGCAAAAAAGTTTTCTTAAGCCAAGTAACTCAAGACCTAAAATACGGGTCTTGGGGACTTGGGAAACTTAAGAAAACAAAAAAAAAAATTTAAGACGCAGGTCCGGGTCTTGGGGACTTGAGAAAGCAAAAAAAATTCTGAAAGACCGAAATCCGGGTCTTGGGGACTTGGAAGAAATTTTCCACCATTCGAAAACCAAGAATCAATATTTATCGCAAAAAACGTATAAAAGCAAAAGTTATGCCAACACAAGGTCGAAAAAGTGCATATCAAATTGATAACCAGAAGGGTCATCAAAACCACATGAGTTTAAGCGTATTACAAACTAGAGGAATAGTATCAAAAGTGCACAGGCGCACTATCAAATTAACAAGTTTGAAAGGCATATTACAATGCCTATTGGCCGAATAATTGTTTGCAGGTAACAGGATAATAACTTTACTCGGCTTCTTCAGCCGAGTCAGCGGGAGTGGTCTTGGCAGCCGGGTCTTCGTCGTGTTCCTCCGTCTCTTTCTCCTTCTCAGCGTCCGGGTCACCCCCGGAAAAAGCGCGTGATGGAGGAGGGACAACCAGAGTCGTGGAAGATGGCATAGAACTGGGGTCTGCTGCAGCCTTTTTCTTTGCAAGTTCCGCCTTGAAACGGGTCAGGATGTCAAAAGGCTTCGGGTCTTCAATGGGCACAGGTTGGTCCTCATCATCATAGGCGGGAGTGAGCTTGCTCACGTCAAGAGTATCGGCAATTAGGCTTGCCGAGTGACGGATCTGGACATTGACAGCCTTGAGGTCTTTCCCCGAGAACTTGGAGCCATCAGCTTTCAGCTCGGGAAACCCGCTCACAAGCATTGATGGGTCGATCTTGGGGTAATAGGCCTTGGCCAGTGCAAGAGCACGTACCACTCCAACTCGGCAGGCTGAGTGTTTCCAGGTCTCAACCCAAGAAGAGACAGTCGAGTATGCCTCGAGCATTTTGTTAACTCACGGGTAATCACCCGACAGCTTCAAAGATTATAGAGCCCACTTAGTTCCCGCCGAGAATTGCCGGATGATAGTTTTCAGTATTCTGAGCCTGTGTTGGTCATCTTTCACCTTTGCAACATCAGCCGGACCTGCGGAACAAAAAGGTACCCGGATACCGAGTCAAATACATTGCTGGGTAGGAAAATCCGGATAACATGAATCAGCAAACAGAACCTAGACTTACCAATGAGGGAATCGAAAATGTTTCCAATGAAGGCCGAGTGTTCTTTGATAAGCTCATCAGCAGCCCGGAGTTTCTTCTTCTGTGTTTTATGCCTCTTAGTGAGATCCTTGAAGCTAGCTTCTAGCTCTTCTCGGAGTTTTACCTCCACTTGCAGCAATTCATTGGTCTTGGCCAATAGTTCATCAGTGCGAGCAACATAAGCCTGAAGTCGACAAATAAGTGTTAGTCGATATATTAGTGAGTACCGAGTGACTGCATGCAGAACACCCGGAACTTGGGGGCTAGGATAAGCGTATCGGTAATGTTGGTAAGGCTAACCTAGTGCTCAGCCGCCAGAGACTCGATTATCTCTTCCTCAGTGGTCTTCAAAGACCGGTACTCCTCTAGAAGCTTTTCTACCTTTTGGCTGCCGAGAGCCGACCTGGAAGAACTAGCGCCATAGCCAGTGGGCTGGGCTGCCGCCTTCGTCTCTTCCGGGTCATACATCGCGGTAGCAGTCTTTGGGGCGGCAGCACTCTTCTGGGTCCCAATATACTCGACCTCAGGATCATCCGGCTGGGCCATGTGAGGAGGAGACCCGTTTCTTGGGCTGGTGGGGTCAGTCGGCCCTTGCTCTTCAGGGGGTGGGGGGTTGGCAGCGCTCACCGGGTCTTCCATCATGGGTTCATCAGCGGGAGTGTCCACCGGATCGCTAAGGGTAACCCAGGCTCTGAGAAAGGAAAAACAAAGAGTTAGTGTGCCATAGAGGAAAAGCACGCAAAGTATAGGGATATGGATAAGTTATGAAAATTACCCGGTATTCACGATAAAATCGCTGGGCAGCTCATTGATAGACCCGGAAGACACTGACAGAGATTCGGAAAGTGAGATTCGGATTGTTCCGGCTAAAGAATGATTTGGAGATGGGAATTTTCAAGGAGTACTATCAGAATAAGTGGAATGAGTACCGGCTCTGCGAACGGGCGATTTAGGGATCCCGGGATTGAGGGGCTGGTCACTCGGAGAATTCCGGGTTACCCGTCGCTTGGGTAGAGGAGATACATCCTTCAGAGACGATACAGTGGTTAGATATTCGTTAAGCTTGCACATACCGGCGTACGAGTATGGTTCTGTGGTCATGGAGGAGTACGGCACCTTGAACGTGACCCCCCTAGGTTTCCTCTTTTGGCCTAACTCGGTCAGGGGCTCAGCCTCGCTCCCCTCCGATTGAGAGCCCTCCTTGTCAGCCGGCGCTGGTAAGTTATAGCATGTTATTGGTAAACGAAAACTTCCAGTCTAATGGATTAACAAAGCATTAGCCTGGTAACCCGGGATTACCTTCCTCGCTATCACTCGGTTCTTCTTCTTCTTCCGAGTTTTCAGAAGGTGGCGGGGTAACGATCTTCCAAAACTCGTCGTTTTCCTGGGTAAAAAGTAGCCAAGTTAAATGTTAACAGGAGTACGTTTCAAAAAATAGTCGGAATAGAAGGTGTTAGCCGGTTCTTACGGGAGGAGCAAGGTTTGAACGAGTGAAAGGGCCGAGTCCGGAGATGCTCTTGATGACGTCTACTTTCTCGGCCAAGAAGTTCTTCATGGTCCTATTGATATCCACGGTCGGGTATGATTTCTCCGAGTATCGGAGAGAGTCGGTTAAGTGGCCCGAATACTCGCAGATGAGTTTGGGGCGGATGCTGTTTGGCTGGATCCTACAGCTAATCCAGGTTTTAATTAAATTTAGCCCACAAAGACCATGGGCTGCGAGGACGGCTAGCTTGTGGAGGAGAGGTTGAATAGATTGTCTGTCGGCGTCTGGAGCAAAGGAGCTAAGGTTGTCGCTGAGCGAGAGGGTCTCAACGGAGAAACCCGGCAAAGGCTTTTCGCCGGGTGTGGACGTGTCTTGGCAGTAAAAGAATGTCTTCTGCCAGTGCTTCACGTGAGTGTGAAGGCTGAGAGTCGGCATCAGAGAGTTTTTACGTCTCTGAATGGACACCCCCCCCCCACAGACGAGGAGGGGTCCGTCCCTGCTCTCCCAGGAGGGCTTGCATTGAAAAAGCCCTAAAAACAGGGCGAGATTGGGGGCGATGCAAAGGTAGGCCTCACAGAGAATGATAAAGTGGCAGATATTCAAAATCGAGTTAGGGCCGATGTCCAAAACTCAGAGTTTATAGTGGTGGAGGATTTCGCGGAAAAAAGGGTGACCCGGGGGTGGAAACCCCGGATCACGTGTTCCAAAAAGACGACAACTTCACCTGAGCCGGGTGAAGGCCGGGTCTCTTCCCCTGGCGCTCTCCAGGAGATTTCTGACTCTGCCGGGAGAACCCCAGACTCGGCCAGTTCCTCCAACTTTGCCTTGGTGACAGTCGACCTAGCCCAGTAGGCTGAGATCGACTGACCCGGCTTCTGCTTCAGAGCCGGGTTTTTTCCCTTGGACTTAGGACCAACCTTGGGTGCCATGGAAATGGATCTGGAGAAAATCGAAAACCAAGAATGAAGCAAGGAAAAAGAAATGGAGGCTATACGCGCGATGAACACCAAGCTAAGATTTAGAAAAACGAATCTGTCATCTAGATCTAAAGGTACTAACCGGAAAGCGGCGGTGGAGCGAGGTCCGGCGTGCTCAGCAGCAACGACGGCCCGGTCCTTGAATGTGATGGCGGCGCGCGTGCGGGTGGGCGTTCCAAGCTTGGCCTCGAGCTCCAATGGCGCGGCGAGGTCCTCGAGGCGGAATCCGGCGAGCGTGGTGCTGCGAGCACGAAGGTGCGGGATGGTGGCGCAAGACAGCAATGCGGAACGGCGGCTGGCAGTCAAGGTCGACCGCGCGCGCGCGGCTCCGGTGGCTAGCATTTGACCTAGGGCTCTTGGGCGCAGATGGCGAGCAGGAGGAGGAAGAAGGAGAGTGGAGTGTTGGCGTTTGGGATTTTAGGGTTTTCCCCCTGGGCCTATTATAGGCGCAGAGAAACCCTAGAAACCAAACGGTAAGTAGAGTGATTTGCGGGAGGATATGATCCGGCCCGTAAATTATGGGATAAGGATCCTTGGAATTATGGCGAAATGGCCGAGTCAGTCAAGCCCGCCAGAAGATCCGGACTTGAAAACTGTCACTCGGACTGGCTGGAGGAGAAGGTGATAGCCGTGTTATAGAACATGCCTTTGGAAATTTGATCCGAGGAGAGATACCCGGCTCAAGTAGAAATCGGGTTATTATATGGACCGCCAAAAGAGCAGGCCTGGCTATAATAAAAGTAATCTAACCCGTCATGCCATGGATATAAATGTTTATTGTTTTGCAGGGAATAGCGTGCGCTTCATGGTTAGTCCCAAGACGCCCAAGCTATTCTGGGGACTACTGTTGGGGGGATGATAACCCGGTAGGCCCGCACCTGGGACGAGACCCGGCCAAAGGGAAGCTGCGCAAGACCCCGCGTGGTGATGCCAGGCCAGATCTTGCTAATGGGCCAGTGGATGCGCACGAGACCCGGCCCAAGGGTCCAGAAGGTCTAAAAGGCGACGTAACCATGTGATTCATGACTTGGGTGTTACGGTAGGAAATTAAGGGTTGTGTATGGATCCCGAGTAGGATCCCGCATGTATCTTGTAAGGAAAGCCAGGAAGCCGGGTCTTATATAAACCGGCTTCTAGGGCATAGAAATGGGGATCGAGAGAGATAGAAGGTTTCGCGTATTCTAGGTATTCGAGAGCTGGTCCTTGTAACCCTAGATTGGAGTTTCAGCGACATTGTAGCCCGAGACCTTAAATCACCAGTTAATATGAGTGCATCCGAGCTAAACCCTCTCCCAAACACCAGAGTCGATTCGCCCCAATCTAAGTTACCCCCGGTAACGTCTGCCGTGATTACCCCACGACAGTTTCGGTAGACTTCATATCGACGTGCTTCACCCACACGCAGAACCAGTCAAGGGGAAGGGTGCTTGGCAATCATCTATCTCTGCTAATAGCCAGCTCCTCGGGACTCCTTGTAGGTCGAGACCAACTAAAGTGAGTGGTTTGTGGAGTCACAACATGTCTGCTTCTGAATCTGCTGCCGGTAGTGCTGCTGCTTCTCCTTTACCTGCTATGGTCGTTGTAGAAGAAGATGCAGAACCTGACGAGGAAGTGCCACGAAATGATGATGAAGATGAGATGATGTACCATGAACTGGTAGATAGAGTCAGTCAGCAAGCAGTGGATGATGAATATCCGGAGGAGCCCATGAGCCGATCTAGGTTTGATGACACCAACGATGAAGAGGATGCGGAGAACAATGACAACTTAATTTTGGATGAATACGATGGTGTCGACGTGCTAACAATTGAGTGGAACAGGGAGAATCCTGAGCTTACTAAAGGCACCATATTCCAATCGATGGTGGACTGTCGGAATGCAGTAACTACATATGGCATTCTTACTGGAAATTCCTATAAGATTAAAAGGAGCGAGTCAAGAAGGTTCACAGTTTATTGTCCATATGATAGGTGTATGTGGAGGTTGCATGCATCCCGTAAGATAAAGAGCAAACTGATTCAGGTACTCCAAGTTGATTGATTATTTTATTTCAGATCATTGAGTAATGTTTCTTATCCCTTATTTTTTACCCTTTATTTTATTTCAGATAAAGAAAAATCCACACAAGAACACATGTACACCTGGAGGGGGAGGGGGAAGGCAAAATCCAAACTAGCCAAAACTCGATGGGTGGCAGATGCAATATTGGATTGGCTGAGGAAAAAACCTGGTCTTGGTCCAACAACACTCCAAGGGAAGCTTTTTGAGAAGTATAAGATTGTAATTCCTTACATGAGGATTTTCAATGCTAAAGAAATGGATCTTGACAGGATTAATGGTCAATGGAATGAAAGTTTTCAATTCCTTTACACCTTCAAAGCGTAAGTGGAGATGGGTAGTCCAGGTAGTGTTGTAGAAATTGACAAGCATACAGTTCCATTCAAAATAAAAGTGAAGTCATTTGAGAAGGGGTTCTTCAGAAGGGCTTTTGTTTGTTTCAGGACTTGTTGGCAGGGGGTTCTTGATGGATGCAGGACTTATTTGGTTGTAGATGCTACCCATTTGACTAGAAGATGGACAGGACAGCTAGTAGCAACTTCTGCAGTTGATGGACATAACTGGCTATTCCCAGTTGCATTTTGTGTTTTGGAGGCAGAGTCCGAGGAAAGTTGGGTCTCGTTTCTGCAGCAGTAGCGCAACATTATCAGCACACCCCCAGGTTTAGCTATACATACAGATGCTTGTAAAGGTCTAGAGAGTGCAGTAGAAATTGTATTCCCTAGAGTGAAGCATAGGGAATGTATGCGACACCTAGCGCAAAATTTTAAAAAGAAGTTCAAAGGGAAAGTTTTTTATGAGAACTTATGGCCAGCAGCATACACATGCAGCGAAAGGAAGCATTAGCACCATTTGAGAGTGTTGTATGCTCAGAAGCATCCAGAGGTGATGGCGTATATGGATGCACATCATGGAAAGGTGTGGTCAAGAAGCAAATTCAACACCATATGCCAAGTAGACTATGTGACCAATAATCTTGCAGAATGCTTCAATGCAAAGTTCAACTCGGTGAAGGATTATTTGGTTTGGAAAGAATTTGACAAGAAGAGGCATATGATCATGATAAAGATGGGTCTTCGCAATAGAATTGCTGAAACACAATATGTTGGCCATGTTATACTGCCATCACTGATTAAGGCATTGCATCACAAGGCAAGAGGACTGAAGATGAGATTCATTCGATCGTTGACATACGAGGCTGAGGTAGCATACACTGACAGTAAAAATAGGGAATGGAGGTATCAAGTGAACCTAGCCACTAGGTAATGCAGTTGTAGGCAATGACAGATTCGTGGGAAGCCATGCATTCATGCTCTACATCTGATAACTCTGATTAGGGGTGAAGATGGTGAAGTTGATCAGTATTCCTCCGAGTATTTCTCTGTTGCTAAATTTAAGCCTGCTTATGCTTGCAATGTGCCTGCACTCGTGGGAAAATACCGATGGAACATAGTAGATCCAGGGTTCAAACTCCACTCTCATTTACTGATTAGACCACCAGGAAGACCAAGAAAAAACAGGTATATAGCAGGTGAAGAGGGTCGTGTACAAAAAAAGAGGGCATGCAAAAAATGTGGAATTCTGGGGCACATTGCTAGTCTTTGTTCCAATCCAGTGGATGCATCATTTGGAGAAGAGGACCGATGGACAACAGAAAATGCAGAGAAGAATGCATCAGCAATGGAGATTGAAGATGGAGGGGACCATGCAACAGCAATTGAGTCTGAAGATGCACTCCTCGTTGAAGCAACACCTTGGTATGTGTGTGCATTCCCTTATTTTATGCATTTTGTTCTCTTTTCTCCATATGTCTTATAATTTTATGTCTCAGTACTAGGATAAATGGAGGCAGAGGGAACAAAAGATGTAGATAGGAAGCTATAAGAGAAGAAGAGGATAGAGCCCAAGAAAATGAAGTTCAGTCATCATCGGATGACTTAGAATTTGAATCCATGGCTTTTGATGGTTTTGAAGCTATAATAGAAGAAGAGGACATAGTAATTGTACCAGTTGTTCCTTTAAGAATTACTGAACACACAGATGACCGTCAACTTGTCGTCAAGTGCTCGCCGAGTGGAATTACTCCGTCACCACCTCAACGGCCACAACCCCAAGGGAATATCAGAAGGAACAAGATGATTCCAAAGAGTACTCCAGCTAGGGAAACCCTAAGCAAGAAGGTGAAGCCATCTTCTCACACAAGGAGCAGGTCAAAGGTTTGAATTTGAACTATGAATTTGAATTTGAACTATGAATTTGAATTTGATGCATTTGTAGTTAGGTGTTTGTGTTGTCAACTTGAGATCTTCATTTGCCACCTCTCGCACCCGCCCGCTAGCGCGCGTCCCTAGCCCCCTCCCCTTCGCCCACACACCGGCGACCACTCCGGCCCTGGCGTCCACCCAACGCTCGTGCCCATGTATGCCGCACGCCCGAGCCTGCAGCTGGCCGGAGGTGGCCAGCACGGCGACGACGTGTGCATCCCTGGGGCGGGTTCGTCCTCCTCGCGCGCCTCGCTAGGGAAACCGATCGTGTCGGGTCTCGGCCTGTCCTCCGATGCAGACTCACCGACGTCGGGCGGCTGGGACGAAGTGGTGACATCGAGGGCCCTGGAGACGGCAGCACCGGCGGCGGGTAGGAGTTTGAAGGACCGTCTCACCTGGGCGCCGACGGCTCCTTCGCGCAAAACACTTTGGAGAAAGAGGAAGGTCGTGCAGAGAGCCGCGGAGGGCGCGCTCTCCGCTCTGGCTGCGCTGCAGCCACCGAGATCTCTGGTCCCGTCAGAGCTCCATGGAATGTGCTTCAATTGTTACAGACAAGGACACGTCAAGACGAGTTGCACCATACCCACTGTCCGCAACCGAAGTTGGGAGGAAGGACACGGCGCCAAGATATGCGGCATGCCTCGAGGCCCGGCGTTTGACGAGGACGCGCTGCGGCGCGAGCTGTTCGCGAGGAGGGCCGACGTCTTGATGCTGTCTACGCTGGTGCGGCCAGGGGAGGGTGAGCAGTACAGAGGCGTCGAAGCAGCTGCGGCTGCACGACAGCCATTGTTCCCCCCTCCTCGAGCTTGGGCCATGCCAGCGGTAGACGCGCAGCGGACCTGCCAGCGGAGATTGCGCAGAACGCGCGGGCGGTGATGTCGCCGGTGATGGACGAGTTGGATGCCCCGCTCTGCATGGTGAGGCGCTCGCCGGGCATGAACGAGCTGGAGCATAGGCTCCGCCACGCGCTGGTTGCCTACGTTGGTGGAGCTCGCCCGATGGTAACTTGCGAGCAGGTCCATGCCGCGCTCGACGGGATTCTGGGTCTCTCGTCCAACCAGGTGTCTGTCCACGAATTTCATCCGGCGAACTTCTTGTTGTCGTTCGCCGCCGAGGAGGGTAAGAACCGGGTGATGTCGAAGCCGTGGTAACTTGCGAGCAGTGCGACGACTTCACATTATTCTTTCGTCCATGGAGTAGGTTCGATCAAGCCACCAAGGGCTGCCTTGGCAAGAAGGTGAGTCTTGTCTTGGAAGGGGTCTTGCCGCATGCCTGGGCGGTTGAGATAGTAGAGGACCTCATCGGCACCGCCTGCCTGGTCGGGGATTTCGCGCCGGAATCCGGCTCGAGGGAAGATCTGGCGCTGCTCAAGCTTACGGCGTGGACGGCGAAGCTCCCTTCGATCCCAACGGCTCGCACACTTGTCATCCCGGAGCCGGCCGGCCTTGGGGACTGCACGCCTTTGCCGCCCTCGTCCTCGGGCTCGCTCAGCCCCCGTAGTGCAACTCCGGTGGCGGACGGCAATGAGGTGGAGACCTTGAAGTACCGCGTCCTCATTCACCTTGACAGCGTGGAGGAGGTTCTGAGACCGGAGAGGCCGGCAGCCGCCGTCCCCCCTGCGAGTAGAGGCTGGCGGAGTGCGGACGACCTTGGAGCTTCCGACGGCCGGCAATGGCGTCAGCTTCCATGGACAAGGGGGTACGGGACTCTCGCGCCGATGTGAGTGGGCCCATAGAACGTGGGTGGGGTTCGCGAGCGGTTGCACTCGGTGGCCCTCCCAGTGCGGATTGGAGGCTCCGGCCAATGACGACGCGCCAAGTGGAAAGTGCGCCAGGGCCCTCTGACCGTGGTGGGGGCCGTTTGGAGCCTCGCCCAATCCCTGCGAGCCAGCTGGCGTTTCCAGGCGGTTCAGCACGGAACGCTAGCTCGTTTCCGCCGCTGCGGTCAAGGCAGAGAGATAGCAGGGGGCCACCACCTGCAAAAGAGGCATCTCAACCTGCTCAGCTTTGTCCGGACGCGTCGGTGACCACCTTCCGTTCTGATAAAGTCCCTGGAAAAAGAGTGGTGGGGCCAGGTGCAGATCCCAGTAGTAGACCAGTTCAAATTGCACCGTGTGTGGCTGGAATGGTTTGGACAATGCGTGCGGGAAGAACGTGGTGGGGGCATGCGCAGCTACGGCTGTGTCTTTGCCACGTGGAGTTGAGGAGTTGGCGTTCTCACCCCCTGGTGCAACTGCCGTGGAGGTGGGCCCGGATGGTGGAGACGCGCTCATGTTTGTTGCGCCGCAGAGGAGGGATCTCGAGGATGATTTTCCCGTTGGCCTTGCTGCGCGCGCCTGTGCTCCGTTTTCAGTGGGCGCTACCGCCATGTTGGCGGGCCCCACATGCGTTTTGACAGTGGCGCCACAGAGGAGGATGCCCGAGGAGGATATTCACGTGGGTCTCGCACCGGGCACTTGTGCTCCGTTTTTGGTGGATGCAACCGCTACGGTGGCGGGCCCCACTAGCATTTCGGCGGCGGTTTTTTATCTAGACACATACACGACAGAGAAGGCGAGACACACAACATATTCTTAGGCGAGTTCCTCTATTGTCTGCTCCACCCCAGTTTCTGTCGCATCGATCGCTAGTCAAGGTTGTTCGACTACGCAGGAGGAGGCAGAAGAGTACTTTGAGGTGTCACTTTCGACACATGCTGATTCTGAGAACAATGTGTTGGGTACGGTTGATCTGGGTGGAGATAACGAGGCAGTTTCCAGGGATCCTTTTTTCACCATCCGTGAGACGCCACCCCTAGAGCTACAACAATTCAGTAGATTGAAGTCGTTCTGTGCAAACGAACTAAAAAAATTGGCGCCCCCACTCCTACGAGAAGTTGAGACATCACGGTTGGATCTGGTCCCATGTACTCCGCGTAGGCACACCCGCAGCTCTAGCATGCCTTGCCCAGCAAGCAAACCTCTCAAAAAAGCGTCTGCGGCAGAGAATGTCCTCCTTAAGGCCCTTGGAGTAGTCCCAGATAACATGGTGGTGGATGAAGTTGTGCTGCAGTAGTTCAGGGACCTCTTTGATTCACCAATGAAGGATGAGCACCTACGTGTGGTGGCTTCGTCTTTGGCAAGGAGTTCCTGCCTCTTGGGATGTTGCAGGAGCTGAGCACCCCAGCAGTTTGTGTGCACTGATTGGGTTAGGCTTAGTTCAGGAGTGGAGTTTTTAGATGTCATTTTTTATGGATTTGAACATTGACATCTTGAGTTGGAATCCTCGTGGTATAAATGAGCCAGCTAAGAAAAATGTTGTGAGGGAATTTGTGGAGTCCTTGGAGGTCAATTTAGTCTGTCTTGAGGAAACTAAATTGCAAACTGTCGATCGCTTTGTAATCCTCCAATGCTTTGGACAGAAGTTTGATGGGTTTGAGTACCTCCCGGCAATCGAAACTAGGGGAGGTGTGTTGTTTCTTGGGACATGACAATTCTCAGTTTTACCCACGTCAGCAAAGATTCCTACATGCTTACTAGGGAGATTACTACTAAAGAAAATAAGAGTTGGTGGATGTCAGTAGTGTATGCTCCACAGTCAGATGCAGAGAAGATCATTTTCCTTCAGGAGCTCACGGAGAGACAGTCACTTTGCCCTCGCCCTTGGATCATTGTTGGTGACTTTAACATGATACTCTCGGCTGCTGAGAAAAACAATGCAAACCTGAACAGAAACATGATGAGTCGTTTCAGGAATTTCCTGAATTCGCACGAGCTACATGACATATACCTGCATGGCAGACTGTTCACCTGGACTAACGAGAGGGCTACTCCAACCATCACAAGAATTGATAAAGCCCTTGCCTCGGTTGATTGGGGGATCCTTTATCCCGACTGTACTCTGCGGCTCTTTCGAGTAACGTTTCGGACCATACCCCTTCACCTCTCATTGAGTGCTGCTGTCAAACCCAAACGGAGATTTAGATTCGAGATGTTCTGGCTGAAGCTTGAGGGTTTTGACGAGGCCGTGAAGGAAGGCTGGGTGTGCGACAATGCGATTGTGGATCCTTTCAAACGTCTAGACGCTCTCTTCCGGAATTTAGCTGCTCACCTCCAGTCGTGGGGGCAACGCAAGGTGGGGAACATCAAGATCCATCTGGTCATTGCAAATAGTATCATTTTTCATTTGGAGAAAGCACATGATAGGAGGTAACTATCTGTAGGAGAGATATGGCTTTGGCGTATGCTCAAACTGGCGATCCTTGGTCTCGCATCCCTTGAGCGCACTATGGATAGACAGAGATCCAGGATGAGATGGCTAAAAGAGGGAGATGCTAACACCAGATTATTCCATGCGGTGGCAAATGGTAGAAGAGCAAAGATCTTCATTCCGGCAGTCAGAGTTGAAGGGAGGCTAGTTACAGACCAAGCTGAGAAAGAGGAAGCATTCTTCCAAGATTTCCAAAACTTGTTGGGGGAAATTACAGACGAGGGGGCATTCTCTAGACCTTGACTTCATTGGTGTGCTTCCTAAAAAACTTGCAGGAGTTGGAGGTTTTGTTCACAGAGGAAGAGGTTTGGGCCACCATCAAAGAATTACCTCCGGACAGAGCACCAGGGCCGGATGGTTTTGTTGGAGCTTTTTATCACAAAGCTTGGCCCATAATAAAAGATGACATTATGGCTGGTATCCCAAAGTTAGTAGTTGGAGATGGTCGGGGTTTCTCCAAGCTTAATAGAGCCCTCGTCACACTGATCCCCAAAAAACAGGATGCTTTAGACACTGGGGACTTTAGACCCATCAGTCTAGTACACAACTTCTCTAAACTGTTCTCCAAGTTACTGGCCAACCGCTTGAGGACTAAGCTAGGAGAGCTAGTGAGTACAAATCAGCCAGCCTTTAGCAAAGGCAGGAGTCTACATGATAATTTCATGCTCGTAAGACAGTTGGCTCGTAAGATCAATACAAGGAGGGAGAAAGGAGTTTTACTGAAGATATATATCTCGAAGGCCTTCGATACACTGTCTTGGGCCTTCTTGTTGGAGGTTCTTAGACAGAAAGGCTTCAGTGACTGGTGGTGCAGAATGATTGCAATCCTGCTCCAAACTGCAAGCACAAAGGTGATTGTTAATGGGGTTCTGGTAGGCGGATCACCCATGTGAGGGGTTTGAGACAAGGGGGCCCTATTTCCCCTATGTTATTCGTTCTGGCCATGGAGGTTTTGTCTATCACCATAGCAAAGGCAGTGGAGGAAGGTCTTTTCTCCTCGTTGGATCGTTGTACCGTAACACAAAGGCTCTCTGTCTATGCGGATGACGTGGTTCTCTTTGCTAGATATACATCGGAGCTGACTGCGATCCAGAGTATCTTACAGTTGTTCGGAGAGGCCTCTGGGCTTAGAGTTAATTACACAAAAACTTCAGCAACTCTCATCCGAGGAGAGGAGGGAGGATCGCACAAGTTCTCGGCTGCAGTATCACCAAATTCCCTATAAAATATCTTGGGCTGCAATTGGCATTACGTCCACTAACCAAGGATGAATGACAACCCCTTTTGGATCAAGTGCTGAGATGTGTACCTTCATGGCAGAGCGGGATGATCCAGAGATCAGGCAGACTGACCATAGTTAAGTCAGTAATAGCAACTAGGCCAGTACACCAACTTTTGGTGGCCGAAGCACCCTATTGGTTGCTAGAGGAGATCAATAAATGGATGCGTGGACTCCTTTGGGCCGGTTCGGAGCACGCGAGAGGTGGACAGTGCCTCGTTGACTGGGAGACTGTCTGCAAGCCTTACTGTTTTGGGGGCTAGGAATGAAAAACCTGGAGATGCACGGGCTAGCCTTACGAGTTAGATGGGAGTGGCTGAGGAGGACTGACAATTCTAGGCCCTGGAGCGGGCTGCCCATGCTGAAGGACACACTTGCTGCAGACGTGTTCAACAGTCTTGTTCGTATCAAAGTGGGGGATGGCAAGATGACACTTTTTTGGAAGGACAGATGGATTGGAGGTATGGCAATCCAGGATTTAGCTCCCCTTCTGCGAGCTGCGGTGATTGCTAGAACCGCCAACAAGAGAACAGTGGACGAAGCTCTGAGGGATAACCGTTGGACTTTGGATGTTAGGGGAGTGTGGTCCGATGCAATGCGCTCCCAAGGCGTAAGGCTGTGGTTAGCCATCCAGGAAATGCCACGAGATGATACCAAAGAGGACGAGTTTGAGTGGCCGGCAGCGGCTTCTGGGAGATACTCTGCGAGATCCACCTACAAGGCTTTGTTGCAGGGGCAAATACGCTTCCCCTTAGCAAATGGAGTTTGGAAATGCTGGGCACCAGTGAAGTGCAAAATCTTCCTTCGGCTAGCACTCCAGTACAAGATTTGGACCTCAGATAGAAGAGCGAGGCATGGACTGCAGGACCATCCAGAGGTTTGCAAGCTGTGTCTGCAAGAGATTGATATGGCGGACCACATCCTTGTTCACTGTGTCTTCACCAAATAGGTGTGGTGGAGATGCGTGAGTCGTCTGAGTGTCCAGATTCTTATGCCATCTGCTTTAGACACGCTCGAAAACTGGTGGCTTACTGTCAGAGCGAGATTCAGAGACAAACAGAAGAAACAAGTAGACTCTTTCTGTAATATCCCTGATTTTTTGGAAACATTCAAAAATCACAAAAATGTAAAACTTTTGTTTTCTGGTTAAACCAAGCCACCAAAAACAAATAAAACTCTAACACAAGGGAAGTACCATATGTTATTCCAATGCTATTGGAAATAATAATACAAACATGTCATATAACCCTTAAAAGAAAACATACAAAATAAGTTTTATTATTCAAACTATATATTTGTTTATTTTGAAATAAAATTAAGTTGCTATTAGAGTTTACTCATATTTTAAAAAATGAATATGAAAAATAAGTTAAATGACTTTTGTAAAATAACATTTGACTTATAGAATGTTTTTGGATTTTATAAAACCCCCTTTCAAATGATTTGTCATATTTCCAATTAAAATGATTTTAAGTAGCCATAGTTATTTAATCATATTTTGAAAATATTATTATTTTAAGTGTGTTAAAACAACACCTAAATGTTTTCATGTGAAAGGTTTTATTTTTACAAAACTATAGAAATTGGTTTGAGATCATTTAGATCTATCAATCAAAAGTTATAAAGAAAACAGTAAAAAAAAAACTTTTGGTCGAACTGGGCCAACCCACGAAGCCAGCCAGCTAGCGAACCACGATCGAACCAAATTCCAGAAAACCAGCTTTTCTAAACTACCTTCGGTTAAACACGAATATCTCAACAAATATGACTCCAAATCCGGATCTGTTTGTTTCTACGCGTTCATAACTTCGAGCCCAAGCTATTCCATCGATCATTAGCCTATATAAACATCTGTAGCCGCCGGAATTTCTTTTCCTCTTTTCGTCCCACCGAAACCCTAATCAGCAAAATAGTATTTCGTTTATCTACCCATCAAAACGATCTCGAATCGCACCGGAGCTTGAATAAATATTGAAGCTGTCTCCATGATCTTTCCATCCCGAGAGGCCTCAACTCTTTTCATCAACCGTGGAGGAAGAATTTCGAATCGCCATCTTTCAGATCTGAATTCGTAATTCCTAGATCTCTTCGTGCTCATATCTTAAAATCGAAATTCCTTGGTGAGAAGTTAGATTTAACCCTGATCTCAATTTTGTTTCTGAACACTTTTTGTTTTGACGTATGGAATTTTCTGTACAATAATGTTGGCGGTTGACGTTTTTCGGAGAAGAAAACCATCTCAAATCTTCGGGGCTTCATAACCAAAGTTGTTCTTCTGATCAAGGCCTTTCTTTTTTCCCCAAACCTCACCTCTTTTGGTCGAGCGAGCTAGGAGTTATTCACAGTCAAAGTTTCGGACCAGAAAGGTAATTTGTGGTTTGTGACTAATATTTTCATCCACTGATGTTATATTTGTGATAGTTAGAAAGAGCACGTAATTCTCTACAACTTTCGTTTAGATTGTTTTCCCATCCGAGCAACTTTATTTTTGGTCAAAATCAGTAGTCAAAGCCCAGTCAGCAGCCCAGTCAGCGGCGAGTCAGCGTTGTGCCAGCACCGCACCAATCGTAGCACGCCACGTGGCCATCCAGTGAAACCCCCGGTAAAATTCGATATAAATTGTGTTAAAAATCCAGAAAATCACCAAATCTTGTAAAATCCATAACTTTAGTTCCGTAAGTCCAATTTCGGTGATTTTGTACTTTTTGAAATCAGCACAATGTGTAGAATTTATTAAAATTATGAAAACTGATTTTTGATACGTCCACACACTTGTTATTGCTGAATCTTTGTAAATCTTGTTTTGTTGATAACTTTTGATATATGACTTCAAATTTGACAAACTTTGACTTTTTGGAAAGCACTAAACATGTAGACTCTGCTAGAATTGGCGAATTTGAAAATTGACTATTTAAAATATGTTTATTTAATGATTTTTGACATGGTTTAAATTCTATAAATCTAAAAATTACAAATAAAATATTTTTGGAGACCTTAGGATGTGTACTAACAGTCTCTTGCGCCCAAAATAAGTTTTGGCTAAGTTAAAGTAGTTTTGGTTGTTTTATGCTCAAATGACTATTTCTGACTTAGTTATTTTCTGTAATTATTTTCAATATATTTTCTCTAGCGAAATTGTGCTAAGGACTAACTTTAGACCAGATAGACAAAAACCAAAGCCCTTAGAATATTTCTAAGTTACTTTTCATAGTTGGCCATCCTAGTTGAAAACCACTAAGTCTGGATTAGTGAAAAGCCATGGAGATGATACTACAATTACTCGAAGATTTTCAACATGAAGCAAGAAGACAAATGAAGGACTTAGCCAAGAAAATAGACTTCAGAAGCATCTCCAAAGAAGTAGAAGCACTTAGAAGAAAATCAAGAAGACAAGAAGACCAGCCACATCTCTCTTTTTCTCTAAGTCACTTCTCCCCTTATTTTCTGTTCTCTTAGACTTTGTGTTATGGCTAAGTTAGATTTGACCAGCCACTAGTTTGTATCAAAACCATCAAGTGTTAGAAGTGTTAGAATATTCAATGAAGTCCCCACACCAAGGAGGAAGCTACAAAGGATCCTGAAGATTTTCTAAGACCAAGGCTGTGAAGACTTAGGATTTGTTTTCCAATACTTAGAATTTGTTTTCAATATGATTAATGTTTTGTCCAAGACTTAGAATTTATTTTCCAATTAAGATGAGAGTTTTTGACCAAGACTTCAACAAGAAGACTTTCCTCGAGAAGAGCAACTGCAAATCAAGAAGAATACTCTCCCAGAAGATGAACAAGATGAAGATTTTTACAAGTCCTTTCAGGGGAACTCTAACAATCTCTACTACCTCTCTTATTCTAAATGAGTAAGTCCTATAATTAATAAGGAGGACTACACGCAAGGCCATTGAAGAAACATGCAAAAATACTTAGACATCAGAAGCAACTCAAGGAAGCAAAAGAAGACTTGGAGAAAACAAGACAGAAATTGATTTGATCTTTGTGTGATCTTTTGATCAAAAACTAACCCTTAGTCACAAAGGGAAAACCACTAACAAGAATTTCTTAGTTCTCTTTGTGTGTATTGAAATAACAAGTTTTCCTTTTGCATATTAGAGTAAAGTTGATAATCCTTAGTGAAAATTTTGTTCAATAAGTTGGGAATCCTCAAGACACAATCCTTAGCCATTTGCCATACACTAAACCCAAATAAATCAATTCCTTTGTAGAATAAATTGTTGTGTTAAGTTGTTGGTTGTTATACTTTGTTATTTTGCTTGTGATTGTTTGTTTATTGTTGGTTACTTGTGTTGTTTAGATTGTACGGAGAGAACGTTCCATTTTGTGAAGAGAAGGTGATTGTTCTTCACCAACTCCAAAGGCAAGTAACACACCATCAAATCTCCCATATTTTTACTATGCATTAATAGTGTTTTTGAGTAGTATGCATGATAGGGAATTTTTACTAAGTTATTATTATGCTATGCAAAATCCCAAGTAGTGTGTAGCAATCCCTTAGACTTGTTATTATGGAGACTTAGTACTTAGTACATGCTTAGCCTTGCTACAAATTTGTTGTACTTGATGTATGGAAAATTCTAAGTACTTAATTAATGAAACACCTGGGTGGACTGGTTGCATGGATGATGAGAGTTGAGTGTTGCCTCAGGGCCCTTTTCCAAGGGTTGAATTGAGGTATTCACTTGTGGATTGCCACCCAGGGGCAAAGAGATTTCTAAGTCCCTCCAAGTTTAGTAGCTTCCCGTGCATCCCTTTGACATATGGGCTCTGTCTTGATCAACTAAGTTGTGAGGGTTCAGCCCATGCTTGACATGAAGATGTAGCAGAATTATAGGTGGAACGGGTCTTGCAGGTTGGGTTGAATTCTTGCTTCTGAAAGATCTCGTCTCAATTCTCTCCTTTCCATGATACACTCCGGGTGTATAGGATGTTTGGTCTAATTGAAGACAAAGGGTGAAAGTGCACAACCTTTGCAGAGTTAGAAACTATGATCATAGCCGTGTTCCCGGTAATGGACGACTTCGAGCAGCTGGACAAGGATGGACAGAAGAATCTCAACACCGTTTTGAAGAAGTAAAATTTGGCTAAGTACATATTAGTTGGGGTGCTCATGGCTGTGTCCCATGGTGCCAATCTTTGAAGAGAAAACTCTTTTTTAAAAGTGTTAGGGAAAAACTTGCTTTCTGCAAATAGCCTAAACTCCACCAAGCCAGATATGCATGTAGTTTAGACTTGCCATTTATATCCACCATAGTGTTACTTGCCAATACATTAAATTGTATTGACTCCCTTGTGGCTGCATATTCCATATTGCATATGAATTTGAAGACGAGTGAGGTTTCATTCAGGATCTCGAGTCTATCACCAACATGTTTTGCCTATGGCACATGAAGAAGATGGGCTCAATGTTGTATTATGTTTTCCGCTGTAATTCTGTTTTCTGCTAGTCTTCTAAGACTATGCAAGTTGTAATCATATTTTGTAAAGACTGGATCTTGCGATGTAATAGATTTTGACGCATTTGCATGATATTTCATTTTGAACTATGGTGCTAGCAATTGATCCAGGGACTAGCACATTAACACAGAGGTCTTGTCTTGGTTTAAAAGATGGGATCGCTACAAAATGCTATCAGAGCATTGTGTTGCCTGTAGGATTCGATACCCTTAGGTTTGGAAGCCATTTTTGATCATGTTATTATCTCCTTAGAGTATTTTGGATCCTAGCGGCATAGTGAGATGAAGCGGCCCGGACAACTTTACGTTTCCACGGACACGAGACCGTTCCCTGATTGTCTTGCGGGTGCATTGTCCTTCTCACTATAGTGAATATCCAATTTGCAACAAGTTGTTAATAACCCATTGATCATCCTAGGATTGAAAATTTTCTATGTTCAAACTTTCTATAAACAAAACAATCATCTTAATTCTTCTCATATCCTCTCATCTATTATTCACCTTCAAAATTTTCTAGATGACCTACGTCTTGAATACCCTCAAGGCAAGATTGTTGATGACCATACCATGAAGTGCAAGAAGTTTTTTTTCACCACATGAATTCCTACACTCAAGATCATTGAAGAACTTGAACAAACATAGACTTCACAACAATCAAGAACACCTCAAGACATTGAGAGAAGAATCTGAAGAAAACTCAAGAAGATATAGATGAGACGACCAATCTAATTACTTTTCTAGAACAACGTTATCGTGTTAGTGTATTGATCATGCCAATAAGTGTGATATGACAATACTAGTTGTTTTCTAAAACCTTGTTGTTTGGTGTGAATGTTTGTTAGATGTTTGGAAGATGAGCTTCCTTGTTCTTCTATGTTGAGTAGGAACTTTCTTTAGCTATCTTTCTAACCTTTACTCATCTCTCTTAAAAAAAACCCAAACAGATGCCAAGCCAAAACAACAACCCTGAGAAGTCAACATCAATGCAAATGCTATTGGAGGATCAGGGCCAACTAATTCAACTGATGGGACAAAATCAAGCCAGCAACCCCAATATGGATGTAACCCCAGGAATGCAGCAAGTGCTAGATACCCAATCACAAATAGTGCAGATAATGTCCCACATTGTGACCAATGGTGAACACAATGGCAACAAGGAGTTAGAAGAGGAAATGTTTTCAACACTCAAAGCCTGCAAAGCTTGTGGAGAAATAGGACACTTACCCAAAGAATGTCCTGATGAGTGGCCCCATGGGGATGCAAACAATTCAACTAAAGAATACTTCACTCGAGTTACTTGCTTTCTGTGTGAAGGAACAACACATGTTCCAAACCAATGTCCACTTTACCCCATGGTACAAAAAGTTGGACAACAAGCCAAAGCGGGAATGCTTAGTGCAATCCAAGAGAACTTAGGAAAACAAGAAGTGAAGGGAAAACGCAAGCTGGATACTATCCAGATGGATCATATCAAGATGGACAATGGAGCCAAGACTGCCCAACATGCCCATTCATCCAAACACACCACCAAGAATGGTTATTCTTGTGAAGAAGATGGACATTTATCTAGAAATTTTCCAAACAAGAAATCCAGACTATCTGCCAATATAGTGGAGTATAGTGGGAAACAGTATGAAGACATGATGGCCAATTTAATACCATCAAAGAAGAAGAAGAAATTTGAGAAGAACCTCAATCCTGTCTATAGAGACATTAGACAAGTGACATGCTTCAAATGCAGGGATAAAGGACACTATGCAAATAGTTGCCCTCAAAAGGAGAAGGAAGGCATAATAAGGCATGAAGAAATATCTGTTCAAGAATGAGTCTTATGAAGTATTATTTTGGAAATAAATGTTCCTTAGAGGATGCTTCCATGTGTAACAAAACTTAAGGAATGTTTGAGAAATGTGTTCCCATTTTAATAAATGGGATGATCTGGTGAAACCGTCTTTTGTTTGACCCAAAGAATGACCCCTCAGTGTCAAATCAAGTTAAGAGGAACCAGTTAGTCTGCAGAGACACGCTACACAATCAAGCCATGAAATTTGTATACCCACAAAAGTTTCTTTTAAGGGTGGTAGCCACCTAGTTGCAATGGAACCCAAGTAACCCAAATCTATATTTACTTCTAGCCTTCCCGAATCTCGGGACGAGATTTCTTTAAGGGTGGTAGTCTGTAACATCCCTGATTTTTTGGAAACATTCAAAAATCACAAAAATTTAAAACTTTTGTTTTCTGGTTAAACCAAGCCACCAAAAACAAATAAAACTCTAACACAAAGGAAGTACTATATGTTATTCCAATGCTATTGGAAATAATATTACAAACATGTCATATAACACTTAAAATAAAACATACACAATAAGTTTTATTATTCAAAGTATTTATTTGTTTATTTTGAAATAACATTAAGTTGCTAGTAGAGTTTACTCATATTTTAAAAAATGAATATGAAAAATAAGTTAAATGACTTTTGTAAAATAACATTTGACTTATAGAATGTTTTTGGATTTTATAAAACCCCCTTTCAAATGATTTGTCATATTCCCAATTAAAATGATTTTAAGTAGCCATAGTTATTTAATCATATTTTGAAAATATAATTATTTTAAGTGTGTTAAAACAACACCTAAATGTTTTCATGTGAAAGGTTTTATTTTTACAAAACTATAGAAATTGGTTTGAGATCATTTAGATCTATCAATCAAAAGTTATAAAGAAAACAGTAAAAAAAAAAACTTATGGTCGAACTGGGCCAACCCACGAAGCCAGCTAGCTAGCGAACCACGATCGAACCAAATTCCAGAAAACAAGCTTTTCTAAACTACCTTCGGTTAAACACGAATATCTCAACAAATATGACTCTAAATCTGGATCCGTTTGTTCCTACGCGTTCATAACTTCGAGCCCAAGCTATTCCATCGACCATTAGCCTATATAAACATTTGTAGCCGCCGGAATTTCTTTTCCTCTTTTCGTCCCACCGAAACCCTAATCAGCAAAATAGTATTTCGTTTATCTACCCATCAAAACGATCTCGAATCGCACCGGAGCTTGAATAAATATTAAAGCTCTCTCCATTATCTTTCCATCCCGAGAGGCTTCAACTCTTTTCATCAACCGTGGAGGAAGAATTTCGAATCGCCATCTTTCAGATCTGAATTCGTAATTCCTAGATCTCTTTGTCCTCAGATCTTAAAATCGAAATTCCTTTGGTGAGAAGTTAGATTTAACCCTGATCTACAATTTTGTTTTGACGTACGGAATTTTCTGTACAATACAGTTGGTGTTTGACGTTTTTCGGAGAAGAAAACCATCTCAAATCTTTGGGGCTTCATAACCAAAGTTGTTCTCCTGATCAAGGAATTTCTTTTGCCCCAAACCTCATCTCTTTTGGTCGAGCGAGCTAGGAGTTATTCACGGTCAAAGTTTCGGACCAGAAAGGTAATTTGTGGTTTGTGACTAATATTTTCATCCACTGATGTTATATTTGTGATAGTTAGAAAGAGCACGTAATTCTCTACAACTTTCGTTTAGATTGTTTTCCCATCCGAGCAACTTTATTTTTGGTCAAAATTAGTAGTCAAAGCCCAGTCAGCAGCCCAGTCAGCGGCGAGTCAGCGTTGTGCCAGCACCGCACCAATCGTAGCACGCCACGTGGCCATCCAGTGAAACCCCCGGTCAAATTCGATATAAATTGTGTTAAAAATCCAGAAAATCACCAAATCTTGTAAAATCCATAACTTTAGTTCCGTAAGTCCAATTTCGGTGATTTTGTACTTTTTGAAATCAGCACAATGTGTAGAATTGATTAAAATTATGAAAACTGATTTTTGATACGTCCACACACTTGTTATTGCTGAATCTTTGTAAATCTTGTTTTGTTGATAACTTTTGATATATGACTTCAAATTTGACAAACTTTGACTTTTTGGAAAGCACTAAACATGTAGACTCTGCTAGAATTGGCGAATTTGAAAATTGACTATTTAAAATATGTTTATTTAATGATTTTTGACATGGTTTAAATTCTATAAATCTAAAAATTACAAATAAAATATTTTTGGAGACCTTAGGATGTGTACAAACAGTCTCTTGCGCCCAAAATAAGTTTTGGCTAAGTTAAAGTAGTTTTGGTTGTTTATGCTCAAATGACTATTTCTGACTTAGTTATTTTCTGTAATTATTTTCAATATATTTTCTCTAGCGAAATTGTGCTAAGGACTAACTTTAGACCAGATAGACAAAAACCAAAGCCCTTAGAATATTTCTAAGTTACTTTTCCTAGTTGGCCATCCTAGTTGAAAACCACTAAGTCTGGATTAGTGAAAAGCCATGGAGATGATACTACAATTACTCGAAGATTTTCAACATGAAGCAAGAAGACAAATGAAGGACTTAGCCAAGAAAATAGACTTCAGAAGCATCTCCAAAGAAGTAGAAGCACTTAGAAGAAAATCAAGAAGACAAGAAGACCAGCCACATCTCTCTTTTTCTCTAAGTCTCTTCTCCCCTTATCTTCTGTTCTCTTAGACTTTGTGCTATGGCTAGGTTAGATTTGACCAGCCACTAGTTTGTATCAAAACCATCAAGTGTTAGAAGTGTTAGAAGATTCAATGAAGTCCCCACACCAAGGAGGAAGCTACAAAGGATCCTGAAGATTTTCTAAGACCAAGGCTGTGAAGACTTAGGATTTGTTTTCCAATACTTAGAATTTGTTTTCAATATGATTAGTGTTTTGTCCAAGACTTAGAATTTATTTTCCAAGTAAGATGAGATTTTTTGACCAAGACTTTAACAAGAAGACTTTCCTCGAGAGGAGCAACTGCAACTCAAGAAGAATACTCTCCCAGAAGATGAACAAGATGAAGATTTTTACAAGTCCTTTCAGGGGAACTCTAACAATCTCTATTACCTCTCTTATTCTAAATGACTAAGTCTTATAATTAATAAGGAGGACTACACGCAAGGCCATTGAAGAAACATGCAAAAATACTTAGACATAAGAAGCAACTCAAGGAAGCAAAAAAAGACTTGGAGAAAGCAAGACAGAAATTGATTTGATCTTTGTGTGATCTTTTGATCAAAAACTAACCCTTAGTCACAAAGGGAAAACCACTAACAAGAATTTATTAGTTCTCTTTGTGCGTATTGAAATAACAAGTTTTCCTTTTGCATATTAGAGTAAAGGTGATAATCCTTAGTGAAACTTTTGTTCAATAAGTTGGGAATCCTCAAGACACAATCCTTAGCCATTTGCCATACACTAAACCCAAATAAAATAATTCCTTTGTAGAATAAATTGTTGTGTTAAGTTGTTGGTTGTTATACTTTGTTATTTTGCTTGTGATTGTTTGTTTATTGTTGGTTACTTGTGTTGTTTAGATTGTACGGAGAGAACGTTCCATTTTGTGAAGAGAAGGTGATTGTTCTTCACCAACTCCAAAGGCAAGTAACACACCATCAAATCTCCCATATTTTTACTATGCATTACTAGTGTTTTTGAGTAGTATGCATGATAGGGAATTTTTACTAAGTTATTATTATGCTATGCAAAATCCCAAGTAGTGTGTAGAAATCCCTTAGACTTGTTATTATGGAGACTTAGTACTTAGTAGATGCTTAGCCTTGCTACAAATTTGTTTTACTTGATGTATGGAAAATTCTAAGTACTTAATTAATGAAACACCTGGGTGGACTGGTTGCATGGATGATGAGAGTTGAGTGTTGCCTCAGGGCCCTTTTCCAAGGGTTGAATTGAGGTATTCACTTGTGGATTGCCACCCAGGGGCAAAGAGATTTCTAAGTCCCTCCAAGTTTAGTAGCTTCCCGTGCATCCCTTTGACATATGGGCTCCGTCTTGATCAACTAAGTTGTGAGGGTTCTGCCCATGCTTGACATGAAGATGTAGCAGAACTATAGGTGGAACGGGTCTTGCAGGTTGGGTTGAATTCTTGCTTCTGAAAGATCTCGTCTCAATTCTCTCCTTTCCATGATACACTCCGGGTGTATAGGATGTTTGGTCTAATTGAAGACAAAGGGTGAAAATGCACAAACTCTCCATAGTTAGAAACTATGATCATAGCCGTGTTCCCGGTAATGGACGACTTCGAGCAGCTGGACAAGGATGGACAGAAGAATCTCAACACCGTTTTGAAGAAGTAAAATTTGGCTAAGGACATATTAGTTGGGGTGCTCATGGTTGTGTCCCATGGTGCCAATCTTTGAAGAGAAAAATCTTTTTCAAAAGTGTTAGGGAAAACCTTGCTTTCTGCAAATAGCCTAAACTCCACCAAGCCAGATATGCATGTAGTTTAGACTTGCCATTTATATCCACCATAGTGTTACTTTACAATACATTAAATTGTATTGACTCCCTTGTGGCTGCATATTCCATATTGCAGATGAATTTGAAGACGAGTGAGGTTTCATTCAGGATCTCGAGTCTATCACCAACATGTTTTGCCTATGGCACATGAAGAAGATGGGCTCAATGTTGTATTATGTTTTCCGCTGTAATTCTGTTTTCTGCTAGTCTTCTAAGACTATGCAAGTTGTAATCATATTTTGTAAAGACTGGATCTTGCGATGTAATAGATTTTGACGCATTTGCATGATATTTCATTTTGAACGGTGGTGCTAGCAATTGATCCAGGGACTAGCACATTAACACAGAGGTCTTGTCTTGGTTTAAAAGATGGGATCGCTACAAAATGGTATCAGAGCATTGTGTTGCCTGTAGGATTCGAGACCCTTAGGTTTGGAAGCCATTTTTTATCATGTTATTATCTCCTTAGAGTATTTTGGATCCTAGCGGCATAGTGAGATGAAGCGGCCCGGACAACTTTACGTTTCCACGGACACGAGACCGTTCCCTGATTGGCTTGCGGGTGCATTGTCCTTCTCACTATAGTGAATATCCAATTTGCAACAAGTTGTTAATAACCCATTGATCATCCTAGGATTGAAAATTTTCTATGTTCAAACTTTCTATAAACAAAACAATCATCTTAATTCTTCTCATATCCTCTCATCTATTATTCACCTTCAAAATTTTCTAGATGACCTATGTCTTGAATACCCTCAAGGCAAGATTGTTGATGACCATACCATGAAGTGCAAGAAGTTTTTTTTCACCACATGAAGACCTACACTAAAGATCATTGAAGAACTTGAACAAACATAGACTTCACAACAATCAAGAACACCTCAAGACATTGAGAGAAAAATCTGAAGAAAACTCAAGAAGATATAGATGAGACCACCAATCTAATTACTTTTCTAGAACAATGTTATCGTGTTAGTGTATTGATCATGCCAATAAGTGTGATATGACAATACTAGTTGTTTTCTAAAACCTTGTTGTTTGGTGTGAATGTTTGTTAGATGTTTGGAAGATGAGCTTCCTTGTTCTTCTATGTTGAGTAGGAACTTTCTTTAGCTATCTTTCTAACCTTTACTCATCTCTCTTAAAAAAAACCCAAACAGATGCCAAGCCAAAACAACAACCCTGAGAAGTCAACATCAATGCAAATGCTATTGGAGGATCAGGGCCAACTAATTCAACTGATGGGACAAAATCAAGCCAGCAACCCCAATATGGATGTAACCCCAGGAATGCAGCAAGTGCTAGATACCCAATCACAAATAGTGCAGATGATGTCCCACATTGTGACCAATCGTGAACACAATGGAAACAAGGAGTTAGAAGAGGAAATGTTTTCAACACTCAAAGCCTGCAAAGCTTGTGGAGAAATAGGACACTTACCCAAAGAATGTCCTGATGAGTGGCCCCATGGGGATGCAAACAATTCAACTAAAGAAAACTTCACTCGAGTTACTTGCTTTCTGTGTGAAGGAACAACACATGTTCCAAACCAATGTCCACTTTACCCCATGGTACAAAAAGTTGGACAACAAGCCAAAGCGGGAATGCTTAGTGCAATCCAAGAGAACTTAGGAAAACAAGAAGTGAAGGGAAAACGCAAGCTGGATACTATCCAGATGGATCATATCAAGATGGACAATGGAGCCAAGACTGCCCAACATGCCCATTCATCCAAACACACCACCAAGAATGGTTATTCTTGTGAAGAAGATGGACATTTATCTAGAAATTTTCCAAACAAGAAATCCAGACTATCTGCCAATATAGTGGAGTATAGTGGGAAACAGTATGAAGACATGATGGCCAATTTAATACCATCAAAGAAGAAGAAGAAATTTGAGAAGAACCTCAATCCTGTCTATAGAGACATTAGACAAGTGACATGCTTCAAATGCAGGGATAAAGGACTCTATGCAAATAGTTGCCCTCAAAAGGAGAAGGAAGGCATAATAAGGCATGAAGAAATATCTGTTCAAGAATGAGTCTTATGAAGTATTATTTTGGAAATAAATGTTCCTTAGAGGATGCTTCCATGTGTAACAAAACTTAATGAATGTTTGAGAAATGTGTTCCCATTTTAATAAATGGGATGATGTGGTGAAACCGTCTTTTGTTTGACCCAAAGAATGACCCCTCAATGTCAAATCAAGTTAAGAGGAACCAGTTAGTCTGCAGAGACACGCTACACAATCAAGCCATGAAATTTGTATACCCACAAAAGTTTCTTTTAAGGGTGGTAGCCACCTAGTTGCAATGGAACCCAAGTAACCCAAATCTATATTTACTTCTAGCCTTCCCAAATCTCGGGACGAGATTTCTTTAAGGGTGGTAGTCTGTAACATCCCTGATTTTTTGGAAACATTCAAAAATCACAAAAATTTAAAACTTTTGTTTTCTGGTTAAACCAAGCCACCAAAAACAAATAAAACTCTAACACAAAGGAAGTACTATATGTTATTCCAATGCTATTGGAAATAATAATACAAACATGTCATATAACACTTAAAATAAAACATACAAAATAAGTTTTATTATTCAAAGTATTTATTTGTTTATTTTGAAATAACATTAAGTTGCTAGTAGAGTTTACTCATATTTTAAAAAATGAATATGAAAAATAAGTTAAATGACTTTTGTAAAATAACATTTGACTTATAGAATGTTTTTGGATTTTATAAAACCCCCTTTCAAATGGTTTGTCATATTCCCAATTAAAATGATTTTAAGTAGCCATAGTTATTTAATCATATTTTGAAAATATAATTATTTTAAGTGTGTTAAAACAACACCTAAATGTTTTCATGTGAAAGGTTTTATTTTTACAAAACTATAGAAATTGGTTTGAGATCATTTAGATCTATCAATCAAAAGTTATAAAGAAAACAGTAAAAAAAAACTTATGGTCGAACTGGGCCAACCCACGAAGCCAGCCAGCTAGCGAACCACGATCGAACCAAATTCCAGAAAACCAGCTTTTCTAAACTACCTTCGGTTAAACACGAATATCTCAACAAATATGACTCTAAATCTGGATCCGTTTGTTCCTACGCGTTCATAACTTCGAGCCCAAGCTATTCCATTGACCATTAGCCTATATAAACATTTGTAGCCGCCGGAATTTCTTTTCCTCTTTTCGTCCCACCGAAACCCTAATCAGCAAAATAGTATTTCGTTTATCTACCCATCAAAACGATCTCGAATCGCACCGGAGCTTGAATAAATATTGAAGCTCTCTCCATTATCTTTCCATCCCGAGAGGCTTCAACTCTTTTCATCAACCGTGGAGGAAGAATTTCGAATCGCCATCTTTCAGATCTGAATTCGTAATTCCTAGATCTCTTTGTCCTCAGATCTTAAAATCGAAATTCCTTTGGTGAGAAGTTAGATTTAACCCTGATCTACAATTTTGTTTTGACGTACGGAATTTTCTGTACAATACAGTTGGCGTTTGACGTTTTTCGGAGAAGAAAACCATCTCAAATCTTTGGGGCTTCATAACCAAAGTTGTTCTCCTGATCAAGGAATTTCTTTTGCCCCAAACCTCATCTCTTTTGGTCGAGCGAGCTAGGAGTTATTCACGGTCAAAGTTTCGGACCAGAAAGGTAATTTGTGGTTTGTGACTAATATTTTCAGCCACTGATGTTATATTTGTGATAGTTAGAAAGAGCACGTAATTCTCTACAACTTTCGTTTAGATTGTTTTCCCATCCGACCAACTTTATTTTTGGTCAAAATCAGTAGTCAAAGCCCAGTCAGCAGCCCAGTCAGCGGCGAGTCAGCGTTGTGCCAGCACCGCACCAATCGTAGCACGCCACGTGGCCATCCAGTGAAACCCCCGGTCAAATTCGATATAAATTGTGTTAAAAATCTAGAAAATCACCAAATCTTGTAAAATCCATAACTTTAGTTCCGTAAGTCCAATTTCGGTGATTTTGTACTTTTTGAAATCAGCACAATGTGTAGAATTTATTAAAATTATGAAAACTGATTTTTGATACGTCCACACACTTGTTATTGCTGAATCTTTGTAAATCTTGTTTTGTTGATAACTTTTGATATATGACTTCAAATTTGACAAACTTTGACTTTTTGGAAAGCACTAAACATGTAGACTCTGCTAGAATTGGCGAATTTGAAAATTGACTATTTAAAATATGTTTATTTAATGATTTTTGACATGGTTTAAATTCTATAAATCTAAAAATTACAAATAAAATATTTTTGGAGACCTTAGGATGTGTACTAACAGTCTCTTGCGCCCAAAATAAGTTTTGGCTAAGTTAAAGTAGTTTTGGTTGTTTATGCTCAAATGACTATTTCTGACTTAGTTATTTTCTGTAATTATTTTCAATATATTTTCTCTAGCGAAATTGTGCTAAGGACTAACTTTAGACCAGATAGACAAAAACCAAAGCCCTTAGAATATTTCTAAGTTACTTTTCCTAGTTGGCCATCCTAGTTGAAAACCACTAAGTCTGGATTAGTGAAAAGCCATGGAGATGATACTACAATTACTCGAAGATTTTCAACATGAAGCAAGAAGACAAATGAAGGACTTAGCCAAGAAAATAGACTTCAGAAGCATCTCCAAAGAAGTAGAAGCACTTAGAAGAAAATCAAGAAGACAAGAAGACCAGCCACATCTCTCTTTTTCTCTAAGTCTCTTCTCCCCTTATCTTCTGTTCTCTTAGACTTTGTGCTATGGCTAGGTTAGATTTGACCAGCCACTAGTTTGTATCAAAACCATCTAGTGTTAGAAGTGTTAGAAGATTCAATGAAGTCCCCACACCAAGGAGGAAGCTACAAAGGATCCTGAAGATTTTCTAAGACCAAGGCTGTGAAGACTTAGGATTTGTTTTCCAATACTTAGAATTTGTTTTCACTATGATTAGTGTTTTGTCCAAGACTTAGAATTTATTTTCCAAGTAAGATGAGAGTTTTTGACCAAGACTTTAACAAGAAGACTTTCCTCGAGAAGAGCAACTGCAACTCAAGAAGAATACTCTCCCAGAAGATGAACAAGATGAAGATTTTTACAAGTCCTTTCAGGGGAACTCTAACAATCTCTATTACCTCTCTTATTCTAAATGACTAAGTCCTATAATTAATAAGGAGGACTACACGCAAGGCCATTGAAGAAACATGCAAAAATACTTAGACATAAGAAGCAACTCAAGGAAGCAAAAAAAGACTTGGAGAAAACAAGACAGAAATTGATTTGATCTTTGTGTGATCTTTTGATAAAAAACTAACCCTTAGTCACAAAGGGAAAACCACTAACAAGAATTTCTTAGTTCTCTTTGTGTGTATTGAAATAACAAGTTTTCCTTTTCCATATTAGAGTAAAGGTGATAATCCTTAGTGAAACTTTTGTTCAATAAGTTGGGAATCCTCAAGACACAATCCTTAGCCATTTGCCATACACTAAACCCAAATAAAATAATTCCTTTGTAGAATAAATTGTTGTGTTAAGTTGTTGGTTGTTATACTTTGTTATTTTGCTTGTGATTGTTTGTTTATTGTTGGTTACTTGTGTTGTTTAGATTGTACGGAGAGAACGTTCCATTTTGTGAAGAGAAGGTGATTGTTCTTCACCAACTCCAAAGGCAAGTAACACACCATCAAATCTCCCATATTTTTACGATGCATTACTAGTGTTTTTGAGTAGTATGCATGATAGGGAATTTTTACTAAGTTATTATTATGCTATGCAAAATCCCAAGTAGTGTGTAGAAATCCCTTAGACTTGTTATTATGGAGACTTAGTACTTAGTAGATGCTTAGCCTTGCTACAAATTTGTTTTACTTGATGTATGGAAAATTCTAAGTACTTAATTAATGAAACACCTGGGTGGACTGGTTGCATGGATGATGATAGTTGAGTGTTGCCTCAGGGCCCTTTTCCAAGGGTTGAATTGAGGTATTCACTTGTGGATTGCGACCCAGGGGCAAAGAGATTTCTAAGTCCCTCCAAGTTTAGTAGCTTCCCGTGCATCCCTTTGACATATGGGCTCCGTCTTGATCAACTAAGTTGTGAGGGTTCTGCCCATGCTTGACATGAAGATGTAGCAGAACTATAGGTGGAACGGGTCCTGCAGGTTGGGTTGAATTCTTGCTTCTGAAAGATCTTGTCTCAATTCTCTCCTTTCCATGATACACTCCGGGTGTATAGGATGTTTGGTCTAATTGAAGACAAAGGGTGAAAATGCACAACCTCTCCAGAGTTAGAAACTATGATCATAGCCGTGTTCCCGGTAATGGACGACTTCGAGCAGCTGGACAAGGATGGACAGAAGAATCTCAACACCGTTTTGAAGAAGTAAAATTTGGCTAAGGACATATTAGTTGGGGTGCTCATGGGTGTGTCCCATGGTGCCAATCTTTGAAGAGAAAACTCTTTTTCAAAAGTGTTAGGGAAAACCTTGCTTTCTGCAAATAGCCTAAACTCCACCAAGCCAGATATGCATGTAGTTTAGACTTGCCATTTATATCCACCATAGTGTTACTTGCCAATACATTAAATTGTATTGACTCCCTTGTGGCTGCATATTCCATATTGCAGATGAATTTGAACACGAGTGAGGTTTCGTTCAGGATCTCGAGTCTATCACCAACATGTTTTTCCTGTGGCACATGAAGAAGATGGGCTCAATGTTGTATTATGTTTTCCGCTGTAATTCTGTTTTTTCTGCTAGTCTTCTAAGACTATTCAAGTTGTAATCATATTTTGTAAAGACCGGATCTTGCGATGTAATATATTTTGACGCATTTGCATGATATTTCATTTTGAACTGTGGTCCTAGCAATTGATCCAGGGACTAGCACATTAACACAGAGGTCTTGTCTAGGTTTAAAAGATGGGATCCCTACACTCTCTTTATTTTGGTTACTTGGATGGTTTGGAAACAATGCAATGACAGGGTTTTCCAAAACGTAAACCAGATTTGCAGCGAGGAGGTTTTAGCACAACATGTTCTGGAAGAGTTGAAGCGCTGGGCCCAGGAAGGAGCAGGAGTTGGAGCACTTCTTCGAGAGTAATTACTTAGGAGTGGGGTGGAGTGTGTACGACAGCTTCGTTGCTTGTAACGATAGTTGTCGGCTTTCCTTGTACAATTTTCTCCTTCTATAAAAATCAGGTATGCAATTGCATACCCTCGAAAAAAAAACTTGAGATCTTATGATAACTTATAAGTCTGAATAATATTGTTTGTGCTTTGGTATCATATGTGAGGCAGAATGCATATTTGAAACAAAGTTTGAATTTCAAGCAATATTCGAATTTGGAACAAAATTATAATTTGAGCCAAAGTTGAAGTTGTACAAAAATTTCAAGTCTGTTGCTGTTTAGTACTTGTTTGAGCTAAAGTTCAACTTTCACCAACATTTGAGCCCCAATATTTGAAGGTGATCAATCCGAAGGACAAAGGTGCTACAAATGAGCTCTGAATCTAGGGTAAACAGACTCATTTGTAATCAAGATTTTTTTTACCTTCTCTAAATGAGCCAATATTTTTTAGGTGACACCTATTCCATCTAAATAGTGTCCAATCGAAGTCTCACTATTTATTGAATTAATTTCCATATTATTTATTTATTTATTGAAAATTGCTTTTAATTGAAAACCACCAAAACACACGTTTGAGATATGAAAATGTAAAAGTAAGTTCATAACCGTCTTATTCACTTCAAAAGGAAGCTTTGGTGATTTTTTTGATTTATTTGAATTTTTAAAACCAAAACCCTCCTTCACTCTCCATCGAACTCTGAACATGTGTATACACGATTGCTCGGTTATGAGAAGCCGTTTTCATGAAAATGTCTTGACACCGAGTGTATTTTTTTTCTCATAACCATATCACATATGACTGCTATATGAGCTTGTCGTGCATTTTTTTTTTGATTTTTTTGAATTAGTTATGGTCATTTGAACCTGATTTTGATCGCTCGCTTGTGAAATGGATTTTTCTTGAAAATGTTACAATAACATGTTTATATTTTTTCTAGTAATTATATCTTATAAGATGACAAACTATGCTTCGTTTCCATTTTTGATTTTTTTTGAATTAGTTATGGTCATTTGAAGTTCTGTCATACCCTAATAACCCCCAAACCCCGATAACCTTGTAACCCCGAAACCCTAGCACCGAACGTCAGCCATCCGATCATACCCTACCGCCAATTCCAGTCGTAAGATCTGACTTTCTAGAAGGAATTCTGGGAACATGCCCGCGTGGCCGTCTCCGCACCGTTGGATGGCGTCAACGGTTGAGATCAGACTTCAGTCTTATAGAAGGGAGGGCGATCCGTAGGAGGCTGGTTCTAAATCCTGATTGGTCGCACCGTTGTATTCCACTGACACATCAACACAGTCACACAACAGCCCGTGCCCTCCTCCACCCATCGACACAGTCACACAACATCCCGTGCTCGCATCCCCTTTGGATCTCGGCGACAGAGCAATTCTTCTTCCACTCCGGGAAAATGTCGACCTCCAATTCATCCTCCCGCCCCTCGTGGCCTGTGTATGGTTCAGTGCCGATGCAGCGGTGTCCGGACTGCCCACGCACCTTGCCACTGAAGCGGTGGACTTCGAAGGAGGAGAAAAGTGGCAAATTTGGGCGCGAGTTCGTCAGATGCGAGAGCAGGACGGAGGGGCAGGTAGATCTTGGTTCCTCTCGCATCCTTTAGCTCTGAATTTTTCGTTTCTAGATCTGGGTTCTCTTCTTGCATCCACGGAGTTGGGATTTATGCTTCATTATTTCGTTTCCAGATCGTGAAAAAATGCAAACATTTCGAGTGGATGGATGAGTATGTGGAGAGGCTTCAAAGGGAGGGCTTGATTTATTTAAAGGGGGCTCCAACCCTCGAGCTCAATCTGCCTCCATCTGTGAAGAACATGGGGAATGCAGAGTTGAAGGGTGCTCCGACAGTGGGGGATGCAGATCTGAAGGGTGAATTGAAGAAGATGAACAAGAACTTGAAGCATATGATTCAAGTAATGCAGCAAGAAAATATGATAGCTTTAGCCTTTTATTTTTTTCATTGTTACTGTAGGATTTGTTTACCTGCTGGTCAACCCTCGTTATAGATGTTGTGTACTGTTAACTGTTTATTAAGTCCATGTCATTAAATCTTAATGCGATGGATTTCAATGCGCATCTCTCAAGATCATCTAAGTTTGTTTGTTACCTAATTTTTTAGCTGACCAGATGATAGTTAGCACTACTTGAGATCATCTCTTCTTCATAGGAACACTCTCTTCAGTTCAGTTTAGCTTCAGTTTGGTTACACCGAGTTCTAGGAAAAATCCACAAACACGCGATGCTCTGATTTTTTCTCTTTCAACGATTCAAAGAGATTTCATTTATTTGAGGTTTGATTGCCCACCCTATTCTATTTGCTGGAGGTGATAGTAAAATACGAAGTGTTCACAAAATGCAAAGGGTTTTAAGAATGCCAAAAAAAGAAGGGAAAGAATATTATTTTTCTTTTTTTCCACAAGTTAGTTGTCATGCACGTGCAAAAAAATGAGTTATTTTTCGACTAGTTTGATATATAATCTTATTTAGTTCACACATATGTTTTGATTTTCTGTCCTTATCTCAGCATACACAGAACTAGTTCATAAATTTGTCTTGCTTACTTTTTAGTTTGGGTTATTTTCTTTTTCAGAAACTAGTGTAACTACTAGTTTATAAATTTGCTTCGCCGTGTACAACACTAGCCTATTGTAGACATGCATAGGAAAGAAAAGATCTTAGCGCCTCAGACTCGGACATGAAACTATTGTAACTGGCCGGATTTTAATCCTAGAGTCTACTCTAAAAGGCCTAAACTTGGGGCAAACCACTTGGAAATAATATGAATACAGATAAAAAAGAACTCATCACACACCAACGATAAATAACTTAGATATCAGATTCTTAGATCCCTACATAGTATGGTACATAGTATGGGAAACACATGATATACATAGTACGGATGACACACATGATATACATAGTACGGTACACAATAGGGATCCCTACATAATATGGGATTCTTAGATCCCTACATCGGATTCTTAGATCCTTGCCACCGTACTCATCGTCTTCACTGCTCCTCGAGACCGTCATCGCCGAGATAGTAGGGGAGGGTGTGCATGTGGTTTTCCTCGGGGAAGATGCTCTCGAAGTCGGTGTACATGTTGTAGGTGGTGAATGCAATGAACTCGCCTCCACACCAGAACACGCGGCCGAGCAGGTAGTACGCATCAAACCTTTTTGTGAAGTAGGCGACGAGGCCTATCACCGGAGCATTAGAGTGGGCGCGGTGTTCATGCAGACGGAACATAACTGGCGACCCCGCCGGGAGGTGGTTAAAGCCCGCACGGAGGAAGCCACAGGCAAACACCGTATCCTCCCTCCAGCGTGAGAACACCCAGACGTGCGGCGCGGTCTCAACGACCCTGCCGGGGGAGGGGGTAGCGGACCTCTGGCACGATGCGCAGGAAGCGGAAGGTGGGCGCGTTGAACTGCATCTTCACGTACGTCGAGTCGTCGGTTGTGCTTTTCCTCTATTTGGAGAGAAGAGAATGGAGAGGAGGCGGAGATTGACGATGTGGAGGGAGGAGGTTACGAGACGTGGTTTAAGTAGCCAAGGGAGAGGAGGGGGTGGATGGAACCGCCGTTTTTTCACACTGCATCAAGGCGTCGCGGTTGTACTTTTTTGCCTGTTTTCACATCATTCAGTCCGGTCGTGCTCCTATGCGTGGCTCGACGCGTGAAACGACGCGACAAATTAATCGAGCGTGCGATTGAATTAAGATGCAGGCGTCGTGACTAGGTGGCGACCGAATCACACCCGTGTGCGTGGCTAGGTGGCTGCGTGCATGGCATGCATAGCTAGGTTGCTAGGTGGCTGCGTGCACGGCATGCACGGCAGTTTTGATACTGAATCGCATGTGTGCATGGCTAGGTGGCGGCTGAATCACATCCTTTTAAACCGTGCATGCAAACTAGTCAACGTTGCGCTCATCAATTCCAACGTCGCGCGCATGCATAGCAGGTTGAAACAATGACATGTATAAAAGGCTGATCACACGCGTGGATATGCTAGCAGGCTGAATTTAATTATCAACAAACTCAGCCCGTTCTACGATGTATGAAGCCTACAATGGCCCAACAGACAATGCCATAGAAACGCAGCCGTACTTTTCCCACTTGCCAGGTCCAACGAGCGACACAGTCCCACACGGCCCCACTAGCCAGAGTTAACGGAAGACACGTCAACATTGGGTGTGAGCATTCGTGAGAGTTTCACCTAAGGAGATGAGGAAAAGTGAGTAAAACTTTCAAGCGTGGGGAAGAGTGAGCAGAACTAAGGAATCAGGGGCATATGAGTAATAATCCCTAAAAAAAATTTACTAGATGACGAGGAAACGTTCTAAGTACTAAACTCAATGAACTACCTAGGTGCATTCGATGTTGAAAGGTGATAAATGTTGAGTGTCTACCTGGGGCCATTTCTATGGTTATTCACCCAGGATGTACACTTGTGGTATGCCACCCAGGAACAAAGAGATTGTGATGTCCTCCAAGTTTTAATTGCTTCCAGTACAGCCTTTGGTCATATGGACTTTGTCTTGATCAACTAAGTTGAATGAACTCACCAGCGCTTGACAAGGAGATGTAGGGGTTATAGGTTTGGAACGGGTCAAGCCATACGATGGTGGATTTTTGTCTGAAAGATCTTGTCACGATCTTATCCTTTCCTTATTGCACTCAGGGTGTACAGGATGTTTGGGTTCATCGAGTTTAAAGGTGAAAGTGCACACACTCTGCAGATTCAATAAACTAAGATCTTAGCCGTGTTCCCGATTATGGACAACTATGAGCAGATGGACAAGGAAATGATAGAAGAATCTAATCATGACAATTTCATAATAAAATTTTGATGGGTAAACAAGGGTAGAAGTTCTCGCTGGTTTCTATCAGTGGAACTCCTTAATTTATTTTTGGTTCACTGGTTTCAATCAGTGGTACCTATTCAAGATGAAAATGTTTCATGAAAAGTTGTAGGAGAAAACTGGTTTTATGCAAACTTAGCCAAAACTCGTCTTAGCCAAATATTCATGTAGTAATAGTCTTCGCACCTATATCCACCATAGTGTCATTTTCCAGTATAATAAATTGCACTAGTCCCTTCTGTCTGCATATTCCACATTGCCGGTGGATTTGATGACGAGTGAGGATTCCGTTTAGGATCTCGAGTCTACCGCCAATAAGTTTTGCTTGTGGCACATGAAGAAGATGAGTCTCAATGTTTTACTATGTTTCTCACTGTTATTCTATGTTTCATGCTAGTCTTCTGAGACTATGCAGGTAATAATATTATTCTGTAAAGACTTGATCGTGTGTTGTAATAGATTTCGATGCATTTGCATGATATTCCATATTATACTGTGGTGCTAGCAATTGATGCAGGGACTAGCACAGTAACACATATGTTCTTGCATTTATTTAAAATGTGGGAACGCTACACATGACCATCTCTAGATCTCATAAGAAGATAAGAGGGTTAAATTTTCCGGCAAAATAATTGTGAGTGGCATTGCTACTAGAAACCTCACCACCCACAATGGTGTTGGTATCCTTTTCCTTAGTCATCTCCCGTCCTTCATAAATACAATATTTTTGGAAGGGGGAGTAGACTTCTTGTGATTGGACTTCTTCTTCTTTGACTTGGTAACGAACCCAAGCCCTTCTTTCCCATTTTTACCCTTTTGAGAGATCACAATGTTATTGAGAACGTTCTCTCTTCCTACAAGGTTAGTTGGAGCATAAGGGTCGCTTGAAGAAGCGACAACAAAAGTACAAGAAGTAGAGATAACTTGCTTATTTGATTGTTGAGCTAGAAGTTGATCACGAGACTTCTCGAGTTTTCCATGAATATCCTCAAGAGACATAAACTCCTTTTTAAATTTTTCATGTTCCTCAACAAGTTTATCATGAGCAATTCCTAGCTCAAGTTTGTCACGTTCATAGGTTTTAGCAAGAGCAAGAGGTGACTCATTTTCTCTCCCAACTTTATGATGTAGATGTTTGCCCGATCTTTCACCGCAAGAACCACCGATGATAAGTATCCTCCCAATCATGTGAGAAATACATGCAACCTAAAGAACTTGGATAAATTTAGGCGATCAACAAGGTGATGAACACCACGCCTCACGCCAAGCCCGACAACCCTTGGCAGATCCAAGAGCCTTCTCGCAACACACAATAACCCTTGGCAGATCTAAGAACACTCATGCCTCGATTTCAAAGATAACTTGACGAACGTCTCAGACGTCGTCTTACACGCCAATCCCCTAGGAGCGGTGGTAACCTGAACACACGCTTCTACATAATTTCAATTCTATCTAAAACCCAAGGCCCTGACTCCCTTTATATAGGAGGCCAACCCCTAGTCGGTTGGACAAACCCAAACCAAAACTGACTCGAACCTAAACCTAATTGGACTCGAAACGATACGAACCGGCCTATTAGAAGGCTCGACCAACACATGAGGCTTGCAGGCCTTAGACATTGTACGTCGTAATTTATTGTCCTAGCGTACTAACCAGTAGATGCCCACATCACTTTAGATAGTCAAAGAGCATAGGTTTCTTCTAAACTACAAAGCTTCTCCTTAAGAGAAAGTCAATGTGATCCCTCCTCAAAGGCCTTAGCAAGATACTTGTCTTCACTTGGAAGAGCACCACCATGACTTTCCACAGTCAAGATGATCTCTTCCTTTTCATCAAGAACAGGGTTGGCCGCATCAAGTTGCTCTAGAAGAGCATCTACGCTGATTCTATTTTCGCCTTCCAGATTAGCCAACCATAATTCCAAGTCTTTAGTCTCATCATCCACATCATTAGCATTTTCTACACAATTCAAGGAGGGGGAGTAGAAATGATGGTCTTTGGAGATGTAGTTACCGATGAGGCTTTTGCCATGAGACATGTAGGTCGGATTTGAGGATTTTCACTGGGAGATTCAAATAAGGAGGATGGTGAAGAGGATGATGTAGCTATAGCCATGTGTGCCACATCTACACCTTTACATTCATTTCCGGACATGTATGTCTCCAAGATGGGGCCTTCTTCAACACATAGGGCCCTTGGTGCTCTTCTTGCACAGTTCTCGTTTGGAGGAGGATTAGTCTTGTCTTTACGAATGAGCTTCCCATCATTCTCTTCTCTTGTCTCAAACTGGCAGTATATGATAAAGTGGTTTGGACATCCACAATTATAGCATGATCTTGGGTACTCGCCCTTGGGCCTAAAGACTTTATTTCTTGGAGGCCTATGACCACCCGCATTCCTTGATTTTCTTCTCTTCCAATAGCCATGAGCGGCAAGAGCAATGAATTTATGAATTCCTTTGTAAACATCATCATCATCACTATCATCATCATCATAATCTTCAACAACCTCAACCCGAGACACTGCTTTGGACTTTAGAGAAAGGTTAGGAGTTTTTCTCATTCCTCTTGATCGAGCAACGACATCGTCTGCACTCTTGTGGGCTACAGAGATAGCAATGAAATCACTAAGCACACCAATGGAGTTGAGAGACTCATAGTCCTATATTGTTCAAATGTTGGTGGCGAGATTCTTCTAAAAGGGAGTGATGGCTTTGACAAACTTCCTTTTGACCCATTCATCACTAATCTATTTCCAAAGTCCCTCAATTCATTGTCAAGAGTGGTGAGTCTTCTATATAGATCTTCGGGAGACTCATCTTCCTCATAGGTTGGTGGAGGTTGCTAAACGCCTAAGCTTACTAGAAACATAGTATCCCTGAACAAAAGTCCAGGAAAGTGGGTCCCGTTACTCGAGACTCCCAATTACTATATCCGCCGCTTCAACATCTCTTTCTCTACTCTGTACTATGTTATCAAGTTCTGTGTGGATGAATTCAAATAAAGATAAAAACGAACCGGGAGAGGCAGTATCCCCTTCAACGGTTGATGCTTCATGAGCCATGGTCGGTTCTTTTTACCTTTATTTGTGAAGAGCGGTCTTGTTGAGTTGGGGCTAGACGTCCTCTCTTGGAGTCAAATTGCTTGAGTCATGAGGATGGAATCCATGAGTAATACCTCTCCATAGAGATGTTCAAGACCCTGAAATATGAGACTCCATATCGAACTTCCACATAGAGAATTTGTCGTGGGATAATCACGGCAGATGTTACCTGGGGTAACTGATCCTGGGGCAAGTCGACACAGGTATTTGGGAGAGTGTTTAGCTCGAAGGAAGGCATGGCGGAAAGCAATCTAAGAACCGGAAAACAACTCGCCGGATCTCAATATGAATTATGCTGGATACTCGATAATAGGTGTTACAATTATGACTTGAATCTCTGGCAAACCAAACCTAGGGGCCGGTTTATAAAGCACCCGTACACCCCTAACTTGCCCTTCAAGGCACATCTTGAGTCCTATTCGAACTTTACTTACAAACCCTAGCTTTCCTTACCGCAACCCACAACCCGGGTTACGAGGCCTACAAACTTTGGGCCTTCCAGAAGTCTCTTTATTCTTAGCCGGATCCTGTGCAAGATCCTTTGGGCCGGGTCACACCTTGGAGTTGGCCTACCGGGTTACTATCCCCCCATCAGTAGTCCCCAGAATAGCCTGGGCTTCCAAGATTTACTCTTCGAAGTGCTGGCTATTCCCTGCAGAAATATTGGATACAAAAACACATGAAGATCAAGATACAAGATGTTGACGAATGGCTGGGATTAGCACCAAGGGGGTCAGGTAACAACCCGGCTCTCCCTCAAAGGCTCTCCTTCAATCTTCCAGACTTGAGTCTTAATAGGGAACTCGATGATTTCACATCTTCCTCGACAACTATCGCCGATACCAGGAAAGAGATTTCCCTTTCCTTTTTCTCTGGATTATATCGATCTACGCATAAGGCGCGTCTTTCAAATTTCAAAATAACCAACTATTACTCCGCACCTCCCGGGTTTCGCCCGTTAGGTTAGGCTTTTCCACCCGGGCTATTATAAATAGACCCCAAGGAGCAAACTCAACCCTAACGGCTCATTTCCCCCACTCCTCTTCTCCTCAAGCTCGAGTTCGCGGAGTGCCACCACGGAAGCCCTACGCACATCGCCGGAGCCCATCCGCCGTCGCTTGCGCTCCGCCACCGTGCAACCCACTCCGGCTCCCAAATCCACCACTAAGCCCCCGACTCGCCGGCCAGAAATCGCGAAAGGGCATCAATCTTGCGCCATCTGTCTCCGCAAATCCCTACTTCAACCCCCCCCCGGTAAGTTCTTGATATCCTCCAGCCTAACCTTGCAATCTCTTAGCTTTTCCTTAGATCAGATCTGAATCGAGTCGCCCGCAATTTCTCGGGCCCTGCCGAATTGACTCACTAATGTTTACCATAACCACTCCCATAGATAGGATACGCGGCTTATCTTACTCCCCTACCACTAAGTATCATTAGCTTGGCCTTAAATACAGAAATTGGATTTCCCATCTGGGCTCGGACCACCAAAAATTTCCGCCCTGGTTCTTATCCTCCGGAAAATCTCACTTCTCCGGCTCACTTGCTGATGATAGACATAAGGGTATCCTCCTACCTTCCCCAGACACTTGCTTTACGGAAAAACTTCACAGCTTCCGTAACGACACGCGATACCCGGACAGATCGTACTTGATCCAGCAAGGCATTACCCGGATCATGTTTAAGTTACCGGTAACTGATTATTCATTAATTTCCGAGTTTTCGCTTCTCACCTCCTTTCCTTTGATGTTTTACCAGGTCAACCCCATGGCACCCAAGAGGCAGGGGAAACAGTCGGCTAAAGCTAAATCCACTAACTCCATTTCAGCCAATTGGGGGAAATCCTCCGTTACCAAGGCCAAACTGGAGGAGTTGGTCGAGCTGGGAATCCTTCCTCCCCAGGAATCTATCCGCTGGAGAGTACCAAGCAACGAAACCCGGCCTTCTCCAGCAACGGATGAGGTAATATGTTTCGTCGAACACGTGACCCGGGGCTTCAGGCCTCCGGGTCACCCTTTCTTTCGTGACGTCCTAGATCACTACAACCTCCGTATTTTCGATATAGGCCCAAACTCCGTTCTGAACATCACCCACTTTATCGTTCTTTCCGAGTCTTACTTGTGCACTCCGCCAAGTCTGGCTCTCTTTGTTGAACTCTTTCAGTGCAAGCCGTGCCGCGAAAGCGGTGACGGCGCACTTCTTACTTGCGGCGGGGTTTCTATCCAGCGCCGCAAGAATTCCTTGATGCCTCCCCTCACTCTCAATTCTCATGTAAAGCACTGACAGCTCTCATACTTCTACTGCCAGGATACCTCCCCACCCGGCGAGAAGAAGTTGCCGGGTTACTCGGAGGGTCAGCTTGACATTTCCGAGTCTTTCAATGCCTTCGCCTCTGACTCGGACAGGGAGGCGATCTTGCCTTCGTTGGCTAAGATCTCCATCTTATCAGCCCGAGGCCTCATCGGGCTAAACTTGGTGAAGACCTGGGTTAGCTTCCGCATCCAGCCCAACTCTATTCGTGAAAAACTGATGTGCGAATATTCGGGTCAAACCACGGACCCGATCCGATACTCCACCAGCACCTTCGCTCCTAACGATACAAACAAGACGATTAAAGGTTTCTTAACAGAGAAGCTCGAGGTAATCCGGAACATAGCCGGATTAGAGCCTTTTACCCTCGAGAACCCGGCCCCCGCAGTAAGTTTTATACCCTTTGATTTTGGATTCTAACAAGCCATCTTTTATCCGCTTCTCTTGACTCAATATTGGCCCTTACCCTGGCATTTTCACCTCAGGCCGATAATGACTTTTGGACAATCGACACTCCTCCCAATTCTGGAGACGCAGAGGAGGAAGATGACGTCGTTAACTCGGACGAAGGTGCATACTTAACCCCCTTGCACGCATTATATCCTGTCTCCTCTTTTTCCTTATGCTATAACTTCAATACCTTTCAGAACGAGAGGACCAAGACGAGGAAGAAGAGACAGATGGCTGGGAAGAGTCCGCCAGCGAGGAGGACGAGCCGGAGCCGGCCACCAAAACTGGATCCAAAAGGAAATCCCAGAGGATCGCCCTCCAGGTTTTTATTTCGCTCCCTTGCACTTTAATTTTTGTTCCCATAACGTCATTTCGGGGCTAACCCCACCTTCACCCCTTTTGATCATAAATGAAGGAGCCACCCGCGACTAGGCGCCGAGTAACCCGGAACCATCCGGGCAACGAGGCCCTTAACCCGGGCACTTCATCACCCCCGGCTCGACACTCTGGTATTTATATCGTAAATAAAAACTCTTTCCGGACATTCCGTTGCAACATAATCTCAAACCTTGCTTGGCATTTTTCAGTATCTTCCGGATCTAGCAGCGGCTTTCCTTCGGACTTCCCGGTGAACACCGGGTAAACGCCTTTTCCTAACATTATACCGAGCTTTTATCGCCTTTTTCATAACCAAAGATTAATTGTGCCTTCGCACCTTCTTCAGAGCCACGGTTGTTATTAGCGACCAGGAGGACACTGAGGCTAAGGTCCGGGTCGAGAACGAGCCGGCTGATGATGCCTTCACCACAACTGGCGACGAGCAAGCGTCGCCACCGGAGCTAGCTAAGCATGACACCGGGTATCCAATCGCTTCGCACGCAGGCGAGAAGGAGAAGGGAGCAGCTTCGAGCGCGGGAGGGGGACCAGACTCCGACATTCGGATGACCCGGGTGCCACCTCCTGTTACAAGAAAAGCTCCTTTTCCCACTTTCCAGGTACCCGAGTCATCTAACTCGGATAACGCTGATTTTAACCAGCTGATGAGCGCTCTTCTCGCCATGAAAGCTTCGGAAGGAAATATCCTAGAGCGTATGGCTGCAGCACATCAGGTAATCTTACTTGACACTTCTTACTATACATCCAGTCCCCAAGTTCCGAGCATAATTTTCTGTAATTATTCTCGGTACTTCGCATAATAATTTTCTGTAATTATTTTCTCAGAAGGAAATATTCTCGCGATATCCGGCTTACAGTTGCACTCATTCTTTGCAGGCGGAGATAACTCAGTCGGATGAAACATTACTTAAAACTGAGCAGCTCTTGCTTGCGGAAACAAAGCGTAGGGAAACCCTTGAAGCGGAGATAAAGACTTTGAAAAAAGATGTCTCCAAATACAAGAACAAATACAATGCTGCCCAATCCTCGCTGAATAACCTGTCGACTCAAATTACGGACACTTACCGTATCTTGCTAAGTAAGTTTGCTATTTGCAATTAACTTGCGTATCTCTATCTTGCCGTTGTAATAACCAATATTACTGATATGCTTTTGTGTGTTTCGATTGCAGGTGCTAACCTTGCTGCTCCAGAGGAGAACGCCGTTACTCAGGCCAAAACTCTGAAGACTGTGCTCCGGACATTTTTTGCCGGCACGAAACTTTTGCTGGATGCTATAAAGTGGCCTTCGGAGGTATACCCGGGCGAAGAAAATCTCGTGCAGGCCCTTTCCACAGCGCCTGGATGGATTGAAATATTGAAGCGTTCGTCTTGCCGGATTGGGATGACCCGGGCTTTGACGCTGGCGAAGGCTTATTTTCCTAAGCTTGACCCGGCCAAGGTAGTATCCGGGTTCCCAGAATTCAAGGCTGACGGGTCTAAATTTAAACCCCAGGACTTCAAAGCTATACAATCTTCGGTACGTCACTCGGCCACAACTTTGGCAGATAAAATGGATCTAAACACAATTATGAGCTCATATGACTCTGAGGGCAAGGTTATTCTGGTGGAGGCACCCCCTCCTTTTGATATGCTGGAAAAGTGGTCGACTGACCTGGCCAGGAGGAAAGAAGAGGCTGCGAAGAGAGAAACCGAACTAGGCGTAAAGCCGTCTACCTCAACACCAGCCGTTCCTCCTCCTGTCCGTCCTGACGTGAAGAGTCCGGGTAACACTGCTGGCAAAGCCAAGGAGCAAGTCCAAGACGAAGATCCGGAGGACCACTCCCAGGATGCCGAATAGGATGATACCTAGTGCTTTGCATTTCTCGAGACTGATATGATCTTTAGCGGTGCACCTGTGCAACATTGATACTGATATTAAAACTTTTGCGCTTGTTAATTTATGATAACTCTTTGCCTCTCCCGGCTTTTGATAATCTCGATCCTTGTGTTACATGTAAGCTTATTCTCGATACTTTGAACTCTTGCTTTTGATTCCCTTTTGAGACTCGGCTAACCGAGTATCGTAGGTTTTGATAGACGGACTTTTCTTTAAGTCCCCAAGACTCGGAAACTAAGGTTTACGAGCTTTAGTAGTTAAGCAGTTTGCTTCTGTCTCGAAGTCACCAGTCCCCATGACCCAAAGTACGAGCTAAGGGGGCGTGGCCTTTCTCAGATGACAAACTGCTCTTTACCAAGCTGAAGACCAATAGCTATTCACATAAATACTGAAGTCATGCTTAATACTTGTTGAGTTTCCGGCTATTTGAGCCTTATACTCTGCATGGACTTGTGGTTTAGATGACCCTTTTGATTATCTTGTACTGTAAGCCGGCTTTCGCGTGGATACCATGCTGTTACATCTATACGAAAAACAGGGTCAAGCAAGTCCCATTGGGCTGCATAGTTTGATTGTAATCGTAAGCGAACAGATCATTCCACTTTAGCGCGAGTCACATCAAGCTTAAGTAAGAATAATCAAGAAATTTGGCTCCTTTGTCCGGTTATAAGATTGCAGCCGTACCCGTTTTTTCGAGTAATCAGCCCTCATAACTCATAGGCATCAAGGCCTATATGCACGTGACGTATTTCAATGATATTGACGTATGGATAATAACAATCATTACTTACTTGCAACTGAAGCAAAGACCATGATAAGACTCGAGACCATCTTCTTTTATCGATAAAAATTTCTTTTTTGAATCAGCAGGCCGCCTCATTAAAAACCTTCCAGTCCCCTTAGGTACCCTGGATAGGAAAAGAGTGCGTATGAAACCTGCCGTCCATTACACTGCTTTAGTTATTCTCGAGAATCGGCCTCGTGTTGGTACGGCCGATGCACATTCTCCATTTGCTAGGCCCTTTCATAATGAGTACCGGACTTGCTAGCCAATCCGGGTATATCGTCCTTGAAGCGTGATCAGCTGCGGATGGCGGTACGTCTTCTTCTTTCCTGCTAGGAGTTTTCAAAGGATCGCTCCTGATGAAGCCTACCATCTTAGGGTTTTGTTCTGCCCTAATTTCTGCTTTGTCCCCCTCAGGAGTTGGCTTTTTTGACGTTGTCCTCTCTTCTAGGTCCACCTGAGAACGGTAATGTTTGAGCTCTTCCTTCCTGCAGGCTTGCTCGGCCATCGCCGCATCTCCCTCATCACATTCAGCTGCTATATCCCGATTTCCGTGTATTGTAATGGTCTTCTTAGGACCCGGGATTTTCAGCTGTAGGTACACATAACACGGTCTTGCCATGAACTTGGCATAAGCCGGCCTTCCAAACAATGCATGATAAGGACTGCGCAACTTTACTACCTCAAAGGTAAGCCACTCGACCCGGTAATTGTCCTTTGACTCTCCAAAAGCTACCTCCAGTGCCACCTTTCCTTCGGGGCATGCCGAATGACCCGGCACTATCCCGTGAAAAACTGTTGTACTCTTTTGCAGCTGCGATTCCTTTAAGCCCATACGCAGAAAAGTTTCCCAGTACAGGATATTGATACTACTTCCTCCATCCATCAAGACTTTTTTCAGTTCGTAGCCGTTGACCTGTGGTGCCACTACCAAAGCTAAGACTCCCGGGTGGTCAATTCTGTCCGGGTGATCCTTCCTGCTCCATGTTACCTCTTGTTCTGACCACCTCAAATATCTTGGAACAGCGGAAGAGACCGAATTAACTGCTTGTTTCAGTATCTTCTTATCCTTGTTAGAGCCTCCCGTAGTGTGCACATGATATTGACCCAGCTGTTTGGGGTTAGCTTGAAAACCTCCCGCTCCCCCTTGATTGTTACCTTGATTTCCAGCTGGCGGGTTGCCGGCTGGGGGCGGTCCGTTGCCCAAATTTCCACCTGGGCCCGGGCCTCCTCCTCGGCCTGCACCTCGCATGGCTCTGTTCACTTCCTCGTTCTTCCACCTTTGTAAGTCGGCACATTGCTCCAATGAATGATTGGCCGGCTTGCCGTTCCTGCTATGCTTCGGGCATGCCATCCTAAATATGTCCCAACTGTTGCTTGGTCTTGGAGGTCCTTGGTAGTGTCCCCCATTGTGATTTCCAGTATTAAAATTTCCTTCGGATCTAGGTCTTGAAGACCCGGCCTCCGTGTTGGCTACAAACTCGGGATTCCCTTCGAACGGGCGTTTGTTCTGGCTATTTCCATTATTGTTTGGCGCCGATCCATTGCCGGTTTTCCCACTGCTACTTGTGTTTGCTTTTGCTTTCTTGTCATCAACTTCCTCCTCTGTGGTATCAGTTGCAGCGTGTTTGTTGCATGCATCCATTAACTCTCCCATCGTAACCTCCGCTGCATTCCTACTAGATTTCATGCGAGTTAGCTTTTGCACTAAAGGAACATACTTACATGTTTTTGCCATAGCTTGTAGCGCGTCCTTAGGCTGGATATTTGTAGACGAGTGGAGTATCTCCATAACCCGGCGTACCCAGCTGCGTGCTGACTCTCCTTTCTTCTGAACGCATCTTTCTAAATCATCGATAGTAAATAACTTTCTGCACGTCCCATGAAAGTGCTTGATAAATGCGGTCTTTAGCTCCTCCCACGATTTGATCGACTTTTCCGGTAAATTGGTGAACCATAACTTTGCTGCTCCCTCTGACATCATTAAGTACATGAATTTGGCTTGGAGATTCTCGGATGCGTTGCGAATTGACATCGCCATCTCGTAGCTGCTCAGCCACGTTTCTGGATCCATTGTTGGCTCATAGTTTACTACTTTCCCCGGTTCTTTGAACTTCTCCGGGTAAGGTTCTGCTCTGATATCGTCCGAGAGGCACTTGGGTCCCGCCAGGGTGGTTGGGGCTGGTCTTACTCGGGAGGCACGTGACCCGGCTGGGGGTGCCACGAGGTGCGGCGCCACCGGCAATTCGTGCCCTGCAGACCCGGCCCCGGCTCTTCTGGCCCTGGAGCTGTCCACCACCGCCTGCGCTGCTGATACTACTGGTACTGTCTGGATACGCGGTGGAGGCGGCATTTGCTGTTGCTCTTCCCTTCGTCGTGCCGCACTTGCTTGGACATTGCCCTGCTGCTGACTGACGTACGGCGTCCCATGCATTCCGCTTCTATGATCCGGATAATTGGCTTGCTGTGCTACCGCGGTGTGTAGCAGATCGATCGCTCGTCGGGTTCCCTCTGCATGAGGCGAATCTCCTACAGGAATCTGGTTCAATGCGAGCGTTGCTGCGTACACGTTGTCCATGGGATTGTTGTAATGGCCTGCTGGTGTGTGGAATCGTGATGGTGGTGGTGGCATGGTATTGCCGGCTGTCACCCCCGTCTGCGGCAAAGGTAACCCGGCTGGCGCGTTTACCGGCTGTGCTCCTGTTGACGGTCGCGGTATGGTCCCTTGGTTCATCGGTGGAATCGGCTGATCTTGAGGCGTGAACACCAGGGCAGTCGGGTTAATAACCCCTCCTGTTGCCGGCAGCATAGTTCGGTGCCTTTGGTGCATCCTTGTCGTTTCCTCCCGGAGCCGGGTCTCTCGGTCATCCAATTCGCGCTGCCGCGCGGCCATTCCCTGCCTTTCTGCTTCTACTTGCCTTCTTTGCTGCTCCAATGCACGACGAGCCACGTCCAGGTCTCTTACGCGCTCTGCCGCGTTTTCTGGGGTAATAACTGTGGCCAAGACCGTGGGGTCCAAGATCAAATTATTATCAAACAGAGCCGGGTGGCGCGGATTCGAGGGGCCCGCCCCCGGTGTCCGGTTTGCTTGGAACCCAAACATATTTGCGTGTCGCTCCTCGTCTGCTGGGCGACTGGTGACTGATGCCGACTCTCCATCGACCTGGACCAAGACCGGGTCAACTGTACCTTGCTGCTGGGCCACTGCCTGTGCCGCCCCGACTGGCGCCGCGGCTGCGTTTTCTTGATTGAGATTGATCGCGGGAGCCGCATAAACTGCAACCCGGCGCATGATGCCCGGTGTAGATTCGTATTGTTCTTCCTCGCTGTTTTCCTTCTCATACCGATCTTCCAGCAAGTCCTTAATGGATGCAGTGTCATCCTTTCCACCGCTTGGGTCGCGCGGAGTCCATGCCGGCTCCTCCGGCTGTTCCCAACGTGTAATAGGCTCCTCTGCCTGGTATGTTGTTCCGACTGACTCTTCTCTATCGGGTTGGGCGTACGCAGCCTCCCCTGATACAGGATCAGAAAAATTGTCAGGAATCGAACCAGAGGTACATACCATGCCGATGAAGACGTTGATTCGGCCGATCGTCACGACCGATCCAGATTCGAGGCGATCCGACTCAGGCCCCCAGCCGGAATCGTCCACCATCTTCTTTCCTTCGTGGTCGTCGTAGATCTCACCGACGACGAGGTTCTCCATGCTTTTCCGAGCTTCTCCCGTGATGCAAACACCTTTGGACGCAGGCCCCACGGTGGGCGCCAACTGTCGTGGGATAATCACGGCAGATGTTACCTGGGGTAACTGATCCTGGGGCAAGTCGACACAGGTATTTGGGAGAGTGTTTAGCTCGAAGGAAGGCATGGCGGAAAGCAATCTAAGAACCGGAAAACAACTCGCCGGATCTCAATATGAATTATGCTGGATACTCGATAATAGGTGTTACAATTATGACTTGAATCTCTGGCAAACCAAACCTAGGGGCCGGTTTATAAAGCACCCGTACACCCCTAACTTGCCCTTCAAGGCACATCTTGAGTCCTATTCGAACTTTACTTACAAACCCTAGCTTTCCTTACCGCAACCCACAACCCGGGTTACGAGGCCTACAAACTTTGGGCCTTCCAGAAGTCTCTTTATTCTTAGCCGGATCCTGTGCAAGATCCTTTGGGCCGGGTCACACCTTGGAGTTGGCCTACCGGGTTACTATCCCCCCATCAGAATTTGTTAGTGTTAAGCATGGGAGGTGGTCCAACATTAAGAATGTGTGGCATAGAAACAATAGGATTAATCGAGTCAAAGCTAGAGGGTGGTGGAAATTTTGTATATGACCCCATATCATTAGCCTTAGAAAACTTGGAGACCTTGGCCTCATCCATTTTTATTTTTATTTGGCTGGCTCCTTGGCTTGGCGAATATCTCTTCCAACTTCATCAAGGTCTTCGGGGTTTTCCACGTACTCCTCTTCCTTGTTGGAGAGTTCAAGAGATTTATCCATCAATATTTGCATCATCTTCTTCATTTCGGAAACGCCCGAACTCAGACTAGAGCTAACCTTGGATAGGTCAGTTTCGAGGGTTCCAACAGTAGACTCTAGCTTAGCGATAGGCGTGGTTACTTTGGACATTTCCTCCAAAGAAGGATCACTCGTGTCAACAATGCTTCTCTTAGGTGGTTAAGCCTCGTATAAGAGACAAGGCTCTGATACCAATTGAAAGTACAAGTATGCTCACTAGAGGGGGGCTGAGTAGGTGGCTGCCAATTTTTCATTTGTTTTTTTATATTTGCTAAACAAGTCACAAGGTTAACTAGATGAACAACCTATGTGATACGATACAAAGTACGCAACTGAAGCAATATGTAAAACACAAGATAAATCACAAGTGTAAATAAGGAGACAAGGATATGTTTGCCGTAGTTCCTTGCCAAGGGAAGTACGTCTATGTTGGAGAGATGAGGAGTCACCTAGGCACTCCAATAGCACAGAGGTGCCACCTTGTTATCCTTGAGCTTATCCTCTGAGGGAGATGCTCGTTTCCACTATGAGATCGACTTGAAGACGTTGACCAAACCTTTACACAAGGTTGAGGCGACTCCACAACTTAATTGCAGTCTCTCAACAAACCGAAACTTCTTCAATCGAGATGGAAGCTACAAGTACTATGGTTTTGTCTTGGGTTACAAGGCACCCACGAGATCTCAAGATCCGCTAGGATTTTATGGATGGATTTGCAATTCCTTTGATGGAACTATGGATCTAGGTCTCCTCTATCGCTCCACAAAGTTTTGGCATGAGAGGGTGGTTGGAGTGGGAGATATAAGAGGTTGAAGCTTGCATTAATGGAGGAGAGAGATTTTGAGGAAGCTTGACATTCAATGGGGAAAAAGACCCCTTTATATACTCTCTCCAGATTCTGGACGTTGGAGAGCCAAGCCCACATGGTTGGTAGTACCGGGCCTGGGACTGGTATGACTTCATCCACCTTCAGAAATGGCGACAAATGCCTTCTTCATGTCTTTCGCACGCCCGGTATTACCAGCCTGACACGATAGGTACTACCGCTTAAGTGGTACTACAGGGCCGGTACTGTGACAAGTACTGCTTGGTTCGAGCCAGGGTCCAGTGCCCAAAATACTAAGTGGTAGCAGCATCAGCACCTGTCCCGGAACTACCAGGACCTCGGTACTATCGAGCCTGCTCCCGGTACTACCAGCCTGTACCAGGCCAGTGCCGGGCCAGCTCCCTCTTAAGAAAAAGGGCTACTTGATGGAGGGATGATAACCCGGTAGCCCAACGCCAAGGTGTAACTCGGCCCAAAGGACGCTGCGCAAAGACCCGGCTAGAATAAAGGAGCTTCTAGAAGGCCCAAGATCGTAGGCCTGGTAACCCGGATTGTGGGTTCCGGTAAGGAAGTTTAGGGTTTTGTACGCAGTGTTCGGGTAGGACTCAGAGTACGCCTTGGAGAACAGGCCAGGGATCCGGATGCTTTATAAGCTGGCCCCTAGGTTAGGTTTAGCCACCCAAGAGTTCGAGCAATATCGCTAGGTATCGAGTATCCAGTGTAACACGAGAATTGAGATTAATATATCGAGATCGGAGACTCGGCGATTGGGTTGCCGGCTACCAGATCGTACATCATCATGTTTTCCTCTGAGCTAAACCTCTCCCAAACACCAGTGTCGTCTTGCCCCAAGATAAGTTACCCCCGGTAACGTCTGCCGTGATTATCCCACGACAGTTGGCGCCCACCGTGGGGCCTGCGTCCAAAGGTGTTTACATCACGGGAGAAGCTCGGAAGAACATGGAGAATCTTGTCATCGGCGAGATCTACACCGACCGCGAAGGAGAGAAGATGGTGGACGATTCCGGCTGGGGGCCAGAGTCGGATCACCTCGAATCCGGATCTATCGTGACAATCGGCCGGATCAACGTCTTCATCGGTATGGTACGTACTTCCGGTTCGATCCCTGACGACTTTGGATTTGATTCTGTGTCAGGGGAGGCCACCTACATTCAATCAGATGGAGAAGAATCAGTTGGGACGACAGATCCAACAGAAGAACCCACCACGAAGAGGGAACAGCCGGAGGAGCCGGCATGGACCCCGCGTGGCTGGGTCGAGAAAGAAGATGATACCGAGTCTATCCTGTATCTGCTAGAGAATCGGTATGAGGAAAATAGCAGCGAAGAGGAACAGTATGAATTCGCGCCAAACATCGTGCGCCGGGTTGCGGTTTACACGGCTCCCGCGATCAATCCCAACCAGGAGAACGGGACCGCGGCCGCGGTCGGAGCAGCACAAGCGTTGGCCCAGCAGCAAGATCCGGCTAACGGGAACCCGGTTTTGGCCTGGGTTGACGGAGAGTCGGCATCGGTTACCAGTCAAGCGGCGGAAAACGAGTTGCACGCAAACACATTTGGATTCCTAGCAAACCGGACACCAGGAGCGGGTCCTTCCAATCCACAGCACCCGGCCCTGTTCGACAACAATATGATCCTAGATCCCACAGTTCTTGCCACCGTTATCACTCCAGAAAACGCGGCGGAACGTGTTAGGGACCTGGATGTAGCCCGTCGTGATTTGGAGCAACAGAGAAGACAAGTAGAAGCAGAAAGGAAAGGGATGGCCACACGCCAACGCGAGCTGGATGCATTGGAAACCCGGCTCCGAGAGGAAACGACTAGAATACATCAAAGGCACCAAACCAGATTACCAGCATTGGGAGGAGTCATAAACCCGGCTGCGCTATTCATCACGCCTCAGGATCAGCCGATCCCAGCGGCAAACCAAGGAACCGCCCCTCAGCCAACAACCGGAGGAGTGCAACCGGTAGACACGCAGGCCGGGTTACCCGTACCACAGACTGGAGTTACTACCGGCAATACTGTACCACCACCACCACCACCACCATCACGTTTTCGCACACCAGCGGGTCATTACAACAACCCCATGGATAACGTGTACGCAACAACACTCGCGCTAAACCAAATCCCCGTGAGAGAGTCACCCCACGCAGAGGAGACCCGGCGGGCGATAGATCTACTGCGCACCGCGGTGGCACAGCAAGTTAATTACCCGGATCACAGAAGTAGAATGCATGGGACGCCATATGTCAGTCAGCAACGAGGCAACACCGGCAATATCCAGACAAGTTCAGCGCGGCGGAGGGAAGAGCAGCAGCAAATGCCGCCTCCTCCCCGCGTTCAGGCAGTACCAGCAGCATCAGCAGCACAAGCTATCGTGGACAGTTCCAGAGCCAGGAGAGCCGCAGCCGGGTCTGCAGTGCATGGGCCACCAGCAGTCCCGCGTCCGGCCGCACCCCTGCAAGATCACACGTTTCTCGAGTAAGGCCGGTCCCGACTAATCTCGCCGGGCCTAAGTGCCTGTCGGACAACATCAGGGCCGAGCCTTACCCGGATAAATTCAAGGAACCGGGTAAAGTAGTGAATTACGAGCCGACTATGGATCCGGAAACATGGTTGGGCAGTTATGAGATGGCAATGTCGATTCGCAACGCAACGGAAAATCTTCAAGCCAAGTTTATGTACTTAATGATGTCAGAAGGAGCAGCAAAATTATGGTTCAATACTCTACCAGAGGGATCTATCAAGTCATGGGAGGAGCTGAAAACTGCGTTTATCAAGCACTTTCATGGGACGTGCAGAAAGTTATTCACTATTGATGACCTAGAACGATGCGTCCAAAAGAAGGGAGAGTCGGCGCGCAGCTGGGTGCGCCGGGTTATGGAAATACTTCATTCATCCACAGATATTCAGCCCAAGGATGCGTTACAAGCTATGGCAAAAACGTGCAAGTACACACCTTTAGTGCAAAAGTTAACCCGCATGAAATCTAGTCAGAATGCTTCAGAGGTTACGATGGGGGAACTGATGGATGCATGCAACAAACACGCCGCAACGGACACTACAGAAGAGGAAGCTGATGACAAAAAAGCAAAAGCGAACACAAGTAATAACGGAAGAGCCGGCAATGGATCAGCGCCGGGTAATAACGGAAACAGCCAGAACAAGCGCCCATTTGAGGGAGGCTCCGAGATTGTCGCCAGCACAGAAGCCGGGTCTTCGAGACCCAGGGCAGAAGGAAATTTCAATACTGGAAATCACAATGGAGGAAACTATCAAGAGCCGCCAAGGCCGAGTAACAATTGGGACATCTTCAGAATGGTGTGCCCGAAACACAGCAGGAACGGTAGGCCGGCTAACCACTCCTTGGAGCAGTGCGCCGACCTACAGAGATGGGAGAACGAGGAAGTGAACAGAGCCATGCGAGGTGCAGGTCGGGGAGGAGGACCGGGTCCAGGTGGAAACCCGGGCAACGGCCCACCCCCAGCCGGTAACTCGGCAGCAGGAAATCAGGGTAACAACCAAGGGGGAGCCGGAGATTTCCAGGCTAACCCCAAGCAGTTGGGTCAATATCACGTGCATACTACAGGAAATTCTAACAAGGACAAAAAGATACTGAAGCAAGCGGTAAACTCGGTTTCCTCGGCTGTTCCGAGATACCTGAGGTGGTCAGAGCAGGATGTTACATGGAGCAGAAGAGATCACCCGGAAAGAATAGAACACCCGGGAGTCTTAGCATTAGTAGTTGCACCGCAGGTCAATGGGTATGAGCTGAAAAAGGTCCTGATGGATGGTGGAAGTATCATCAATATCCTGTATTGGGAGACCTTTCTACGCATGGGTCTCAGGGAGTCTCAGCTACAAAAAAGTTCAACAATTTTTCATGGGATAGTGTCGGGTCACTCAGCGTGCCCCGAGGGAAAAATCGCATTGGAGGTAGCTTTCGGAGAATCAAAGGATAATTATCGAGTTGAGTGGCTCACTTTCGAGGTGGTCAAGTTGCGCAGTCCTTATCACGTGCTGTTCGGAAGGCCGGCTTATGCTAAATTCATGGCTAGGCCGTGTTATGTGTATCTACAGCTAAAAATCCCGGGTCCTAAGCCGACCATCACCATACATGGAAGCCGGGTCATAGCGGCTGAGTGCGATGAAGGAGACGCAGCAATGGCTGAGCAAGCTTGCAGAAAAGAGGAACTCAAGCATTACCGGTCTCAAACAGACCCGGAGGACAGAACAGCATTGAAAAGACCGAGTACTGAAGATGAAAGGGCAAAGTTCAAGGCAGCACAAGACACCAAGATGGTGGCTTTCATCGAGCATGACCCCTCCAAGCAATCGGCTATAGGAGAAGAAATCACACGACCGTTTACAACCACCCGCGTCACGGAAACGCCTCACCCGGATTGGCTAGCGAACTCGGCACTCATAATAAAAAAGACCAACAAGTGGAGAATGTGTATCGATTACGTTGGTTCCGGACAGATCCCCAAGAAGAACTAAACAATGTAACGGGCAGCAGGTTTCAGACGCACTCTTTTCCTATCCAGGGTACCTGAGGGGACTGGAAGGTTTTTAATGAGGCGGCCTGCTGACCCAAGCTTTCTCATATCAATAAAGAGATGGTTAAGCAATATATCTTCTTCACATGCGTTATCAAATCTTATTTTGTTATGATCTCTACTTCGCTTACAGGTAAGCATCGTTTATTGTTATCAGTACATCAGTCTCCTTAAGAATGTTGCATGTATCTAGGTCTTGAGGGCTGATTGCTTGAATAGCACAGTTACAAACTCAAAGACCCGGCCTCGATGCCTATGAGATATAAGGGCCGATTACTCGCAAACGAGTACGGCTGCAATCTTATAACCGGACAAAGGAGCCAAATTTTCTTGACTTTTCTTACTTAAGCTCGATGTGACTCGCACTAAAGTGGCATGATTTGCTCGCTTACGATTACAATCAGCCATGAAGCCCAATGGGACTTGCCTGACCCTGTTTTCGTATAGATGTAACAACATGATATCCACGCGAAAGCCGGCTTATAGTACAAGATAGTAAAAAGGGTCATCTAAACCACAAGTTATGCAGAGTACAGGGCTAATAGCCGGAAACTCAACGTTTATTAAGCATAACTTCAATACCTATGTGAAACGGCTCTAGGTTCGGGCTTAGCGCAAGACAACTTGTTCTCTCTGGATGACCGCGTATCCCAGACCCGGAATTTCGGGCTTTGGGGACTGGGGATTTCACAAAAAGAAACAAAGTTGCTTAGTCACTAAGCCCAAAAAACCCAAACATCCGGGTCTTGGGGACTTGGGGACTTAGAGAAAAGTCCACCTGTCAAACCCACGAGACCCGGAAACCGAGTCTCACATACGGAACCATAAAGTAAGTTTGGAATAAACGAGCCTAAAGGCAGACGTGCATCAAGTCCATCCAAAGGCCACAGAGGGCTTTGAGGCCGTTACAAGTTTCGCAATGTGTTTAGATAATGCGATGGTAATATCAAAATGGCACATACGCACTATCAAAAGAATATCTGCTTTTACAAAGGCATCGGGCAAACAAAGTATCAAGATGACATTAGATAATAATCTACTCGGCCTCCCGGGTGGGGTCCACACCTCCAACCTTGTCCTCCGGGTCTTGATCATGAGTTTGCTCATTAAAAGCATTCGCGGCATCATCATCCGGAATTTCAGCATCAGGACGAACAGGTGGACGAACGGTTGGCGTAGAAGTAGTTGGTGCTGATTCCAAATCGGCCCCCTTCTTCGCAGCTTCCTCCCTTCGCCTGGCCGAGCCAGCGTTCCATTTTTCCAGGATATCGAATGGCACGGGCGTGTCTTCCATCACAGCCTTGCCCTTAGCATCATATGGGGACATAAACTTATTCAAATCCATACTGTCGGCAAGAGTAGTCGCCGAATGTCGTACCTCAGCTTGCACGGCCTTGAAGTCCTTAGCCCCAAACTTTGTGCCATCCGCTTTGAACTCCGGAAACCCGGCTATCACTTTTGCCGGCTCAAATTTGGGAAAGTAAGCTTTAGCCAGCATAAAGGCCCGGGTCATGCCAATCCGGCATGACGAGCGCTTCATGAGCTCAATCCATGCAGGAACAGTGGAGCATGCATGGATTAGGGTCTCCATACCCGGATACGATTCAGTCGGCCACTGAATGGCGTCCAGGATCCACTTAGTGCCGGCACAGAACCTCCGGAGGACATTCCTCAAGTTCATTATCTTTTGGATATCATTTTCTTCCGAGGGAGCAAGATTGGAATCTGCAGGCCACAACACAAAGATTACTTCAAAGTATTCCGGGTGTCACGTATCAAGAAACAAAAAACCAAGACACGAAACGGTAAGAAGCAAAATCTCACCAACAAGGACACGATAAGTGTCGGAAATTTGAGCTGATAGCTCCTTCAGCGTAGCTTGGACGGTGGTGTATCTCTCTTTGTATTTTGCGACATCCTTTTTCAAGGTTGCCACCTCAGCTTCAAGCGCCTCTCTTAGCTTAACCTCAGTGTCCAGGAGTTGATTGGTCTTGGCCAAAATCTCCCCGGACCGAGATGCGTGCGCCTAAAGATATGGAAAGTTAAAAACTAATCGGATATTGCAGTCAGCCGAGTATTGAAAGAAGTGCCGAGTGTAACTTTGACAAATTAGACTCGGAACTTGGGGACTAGATGGATATTATTAGATATCAAGTAACGATTACCTGGTGCTCCACTGCCAGACGCTCTAGCATACTGCTCTCTGAGGCCTTCATGGCAAGGAGAGCGCTCATCATTTGATCGAAGGTATCGTTGCCTGAGTGGGAAGACCCGGGACCTTGGTAGCTCGGGGAGGGATTTTTCTCCGTGGTAGGGGAAGGCGCCCGAGCTGTCCGAGTATCGGACTCTGCTGCGCCTCCCGTGCCCAAGGCGGCGGCCTCCTCCTCGCGTGTGTGCGAGGCTATTGGGTACTCAGCCTCTTGGTCAGCCGGGTTTGTTGGTGGCACTTGTTCTTCGCCGCCAGCTGCGGTAGTCGTATCATCAGTCGGGTTATCCTTACCCGGGTCATCGGCCCCCACATTCTCTTGGTCACTGATAGTGACCGTGGCTCTATGAACAGTATAGATAAGAAGTTAGCATACGACTGGGGAAAGATTGCGGAAAGGCGATAGAGCATCAGGAGAAGAACCTTACCCGGGATTCACCACGTAATCCGAGGGGAGCTCACTGCTAGACCCAGACGAAGCTGAAAATGCCAAAGCAAGTAAGATGTGGAGCTACTCTACTAAGGGGTAAACTGGAAAAACATTAATATTCAAAGAAGGGATCAGATGAGTACCGGCGCGTCGTGTTGAGGATGATGAAATACCCGGTTTCACCCGGGAAATTCCGAGTCATTCTACGCTTGGTCGAGGGCGAATCCTTCAGGTATGGCCAGTCGGATAACTCTTGGTTTAGCTTGTGCATGTTATCAAAGGAGAATGGTTTGGAAGTAAGGAGGCGGTATGGACCCTTAAAAACGACCCCTCGGGATTTTCTCTTTGCTCCGACCTTGACTGTCGGCTCAGCTTCCTCCTCGTCGTTTGCCGATTCCATCCGGTCTTCCACTTCTTCTTCTTCTTCACCCTTGTCCTCTGGTTCTGAAAGTTATCAAGACATATAGTCGGAAAATTACAGAGCGAGCAGCAATGAGCTTGTGGAAAGTGAGTGAGACTCGGAGTGTACCTTCTTTAGAGTTAATTGCGTCTTCTTCCTCCTCTGGGCTTTCTGAGCTAGGGGGGGTTCGATCCTCCAAAAGTTGTTATCAGCCTGAAATAAGAATACGGAGACGAGAGTTAACAACCGTATCAGGAAGAAAAGCATGGAGGTAAAGTATGAGAGCCGGATCTGTACCTCAGGTGCTGGGTTCTCGCGTGTAAAGGGTTCTAACCCGGCTATATTCCGGATTACCTCCAACTTCTCCGTCAAGAATCCCTTGATGGTCTTGTTGGTGTCACCGGACGGGTAATCCTTAGAGGAGTATCGGAGGGAATCTGTGGTGTGCCCCGAGTACCCGCACATTAGTTTGGAGCGGATAGAGTTGGGTTGGATCCGGAAGTTGACCCAAGTTTTCACCAAGTTGAGCCCAAGGAGACCTTGGGCCGAGAGAGCAGCTATCTTAGCTAAGAGAGGTTGAATGGATTCCCTGTCCGAGTCAGGGGCGAAGGCATTGAAAGACTCAGCGATATCAAGGAGCCCTTCCGAGTAACCCGGCAGTCTCCTCTCGCCGGGTGAAGAGGTGTCTCGGCAGTAGAAGTAGGTGAGTTGCCAATGCTTAACGTGGGAATTCAAGTTAAGAGTCGGCATTGGGGAATTCTTACGGCGCTGGATAGAAACTCCGCCGCAAGTAAGAAGTGCTCCGTCACCGCTTTTGCGGCACGGTTTGCACTGGAAAAGTTCAATATGAGAGCCAAATTTGGCGGAGTGCACACATATGACTCGGAAAGAACGATGAAATGGGTTATGTTCAACATAGAGTTAGGCCCTATGTCGAACACCCGGAGGCCATAATGGCTCAGAACTTCGCGGAAGAAAGGGTGACCCGGAGGGCGGAACCCCCGGGTCACGTGTTCAACGAAGCAAATTACCTCGTTGGCGGCAGGAGTGGGCCGGGTCTCGTTGCCCGGCACCCTCCAGTGGATATCCTTTTGAGGAGGGAGCACCCCCAACTCGGCCAGCTCCTCCAGCTTGGCCTTGGTGACTGTTGACCGCGCCCAGTTGGCGGATATTGATTGGGTCGTCCGGGTTTTGGCCGGCTGCTTCCCTTGCCTCTTGGGAGCCATGGGTTCAACCTGCAAAGCGCAAGATAAAAGGTATAAGAGGTAAGACCCGGAAATTGTGAGTTATACGAGTATAAGCAAACGGCATCAGCTAGACAAAACAACCAAGAATCATCCGGGTATCATTGAAAAGAGAAAAAAGCCATGGACTGTCCGAGTATCAAGAATTAGAACAGAAATTATGGGGAATTTACGTGTTGAAAAGTGTTTGAGGGAGTCGGATGGTTGCCCATGTATCTACTGCAAGCAAAAGAACCGGAAGAAGAGGATCTTCCGGGTGTCAATGACATGCGCGGAAAATTGGGACGAAATGGATCTAGATTGAAAAACTTGCGGGTGATTGTACGGAGAAATTAATGGTTAATGATGATAGGAGAGTGGTGTGTGACCATCAATCAAGCTATTGGAGGAATTAGCAAGCATCTAAGCAATCTAATCCGGTGCGACAAGAAAAATGGCCCGCGGGTTGACCTAGATCCAATCTAGAGTAAATCGAAAAATTGCGAGGTTGAATTGATGGATACAAGGAACTTATTGAAGGAGGTTGAAGTGAGGCCCGGCGGAGGCAAATAGCACAATCTTGGTGCCCCTTAGCGATTCCCGGCGGGCAGGACAAGGGCGCAGTGGCGGATCTCGGCGGCGGCGTGGGGCGAGCCGTGGCGGAGCGTAGCCGGCGGCGGATTGGCTCCGGTGACGCGCGTGAGGTCTCCGTGGCGGTGCTCTGTGAGCTTGAGCGTGGAAGTGAAGAGAGGGGGGAGAAGGGGTCAATGAGCCGTTGGGGTTAGGTTAACCCCTAAGTACCTATTTATAAGGGTGCGGGCGGATAAACCTAGTCCAGCGGGCGGGAACCTAAAATTTCGGAATAACGGCTACTTGCCCGGATTTTGTGAGATATGCTTTAAGTGCTGGACGAGATATCCGGACAGAGATAAGGAGAAGATCTTCTCCGCAATATCAGGATCAGTTATCGAGTAAAGTAAGCCGGATCTTTGACATTCTTATCAGAGCGTTGGCCCGGAAAGAGTTAAAAAGGACTTAGAGGAAGCCGGGTTATTAAATGGCCACCTTGGAGTTAGGCCTAGCTGTTTATCAAAGCACCTTAACCCGGCCTCTTTGGATTTGTACGTCTGATATTTTTACAGGGAATAGCAAGCGCTTCAAGGAGGATCCCGTGAAGCCCAGGCTATTCTGGGGACTACTGATGGAGGGATGATAACCCGGTAGCCCAACGCCAAGGTGTAACTCGGCCCAAAGGACGCTGCGCAAAGACCCGGCTAGAATAAAGGAGCTTCTAGAAGGCCCAAGATCGTAGGCCTGGTAACCCGGATTGTGGGTTCCGGTAAGGAAGTTTAGGGTTTTGTAAGCAGTGTTCGGGTAGGACTCAGAGTACGCTTTGGAGAACAGGCCAGGGATCCGGATGCTTTATAAGCCGGCCCCTAGGTTAGGTTTAGCCACCCAAGAGTTCGAGCAATATCGCTAGGTATCGAGTATCCAGTGTAACACGAGAATTGAGATTAATATATCGAGATCGGAGACTCGGCGATTGGGTTGCCGGCTACCAGATCGTACATCATCATGTTTTCCTCTGAGCTAAACCCTCTCCCAAACACCAGTGTCGTCTTGTCCCAAGATAAGTTACCCCCGGTAACGTCTGCCGTGATTATCCCACGATACTACTACCTCTTGGCGACTCCTGGCGGTACCAACCCCGATAGTACCTCTTAAGCGGTATTACCGTGGTTGATCCCAGTACCGCCCGAAACAGCTTCAAGCCCAAATCAAATTCTTCTATGATGCAGTCGGGAATGGAAACATATCACCGGAGAAATTCCTATAGATAGACTCAAAATCAGCCAAGGTTAGACAAGCTAATTGTATTGTCATCAATAACCAAAACAGATTAGGGACAAGATTCACTTTCAAACACGTACACGAACTGCACCACTAGCTCGTCGTGCTCTCTACACCAGTTCGACATCCCACCGTCCCCGCCGTCGTCGTGGTCGCACCACACCTGCTTGTCCGGCCCATCCTTCACCTCGGCCTTGACATCAACCTTGTTCTTATCATTGTCGCCGACGTAGATGATGTTGTTCGCCTAGGGGTGCTCGCAGGAGAACCACTCCTCTGCCACGACGTCTGGTGCCGCGTCACCGTGTTGAATGAGATGGACAAGGTCGTCACCATGTCCAGCTCTTACTGGGCATCGAGCTCCGCCTAGCTGAGCTGACGCAGCGGTCCGTCCCACTCCTCCTTCACCTCCATCTTGACGGTGGCGGCGGCACGTCCTTTTGCGTGGGGGTGGCGCACGCTGTGAGTACGAGGGCTCGCGGATAACGATGTCGCGTGACGGCGCCGGCTCTCTTTGACGCGAATTGGTGGCGGTGCTGGCGCCGACCCAGCCTCCCTCTTGATGCCGTCGGAGTCGGAGTAGCAACACCATGAAGAAGACAACCGCGAGGCCGTGATCCGTGAGGACGGGCTGAGCCAGGACACCGTCTGTGTCCTCGGCGACTAAGCGTACTCGTACTCGCGCAGGACACCGTCAATGGTGGGGCCGACCCACCAGCTCCGCCATCCCTCAGTGTCCTTGTTGGTGGGGTCGAACCGGTACCGCACGCCGTTCAGCGCCGCCTCCCGCTCCTGCGTGAAGATGGCGGTCTAGTTCTCGATGTCCTTGCCGTAGTTGGGGTACGCTCGCTCCTCCGGCGTCAGGTTGTGGCGTTGCTCCTGGACGAGTGCGCGGAAGCGCTCCGGCGTCTTGGGGAATGGCGGGACAATGTATCCAATCGCGCTCATCACCCAGACTGGAGAGGAGGCGCACCCAGGGTGGCACGTGGATGTGGTGCCGCCCGAAGAAGGTAGCCTCGGGCCCGGTTAGGCAGCTCTTGAACCCGCCGTCGCCTCCAGCCTCGTGGTTGTTCGCCATTGCGCCGGTGAGCAAGCGAGGAAGGGGGAGAGGGAGGGAGAAGATCGATGCAGCGGCAACGGGGTGGACAAAGAGGCGACTTTATATAGCGGCTGGAAGGCGGCGAGGTGCGCGTTCATTTACTCTAGCGCCGGTTCCCAAGGCTGCCGTTACTGTGGCGACGCGCGTTGGGAAGACGAGGCGCGGCGGGACACGAGGCGATACTGGCAGGGGAACTGGTGCGCCATTAAAACACGCAATTCGCCGCAATAACTCGCGTTGAACGCGTCCGCATCGCTGACGGGTGGCCCCGCGTGTCAGGATTTGACGTGGAGCGTCTTGTCGCGATTCCTGGCATGCCCGGTAGCGACCCAACAAACAGGGGCCAAAGCGGGGTTGCCGGACGCGAGGTTGGGCCCGTCTGTTAACTTTGTCGCTATTCGGTCACCATGTCGGCGCGTCCTATAGCCCTATGGAGGAAGCCAGTGGAGATGCCCTTAGTTGTGTATTTTCTATTGAGATGCACTTGTCCAGCGAGGAATAAGAAACTTTTTGCTGCTTTTTTTAGATAACAACCGAATCTGAGGATGATCTCAAGCCATACGTTCATGAGGATGAGCTGAATGCACCTGAATTTGTGTGCCTGTGCAGGTGTTCCACTCGTTTGTACACTTGCTGCCGGTTCAGTTTTTGTATATACTTGTGCTATTTGAATCTTGGAAACTAATTGAACTAGTGCCACATTTGCTCTATTTGGTCTGTATGGTCATGACGGAAGATCGACCTGAAAAGACCGAAGACCGAACATAAGAAGACCGTAAACACCGAAGGTATTTTGGTTCGTATATCTAGATGAACGAAATTATTAAATACTGAATAGAACGGATCGAGCAAACCGAATGGACCAAACGTCCGGGCTGAGCCCCTAGGTGGCCCAGTGACTTATTTGTTTTTTTTGACAATCAATACCACATATATTTAAGGTAGCAGATAATACATGGCAGAGATACATGAGCTGATTACAACAATTACAAAATAATATTTAAAAGAAACTAGCAAATCTTCGAAATCTTCAAGCTCTTTCTTCTTCCATGACACAATTTTGTACTTTTCTGAAGGCGACCATTGAACATAGAGACCATACCATAAACCTGTAAACATCAATGTGGGTTCTCGCATAATTTTTTTGAGCCGCAATGCCAAGGCTACGAGCACGCAAGCAGCCATTAAAGTAATCAACCAACATCGGCAAGAGTACCAACACCAGTAATGCAGGGAAAAACAACCGAACAGCCTAATCATCGTCGCTGGGAGCCGATAGAACGGATCACCATTGTCGAGGATGTAGCAGCCGGGACAAATATTGCGAGGACAATCCTCCTCGCGGCGACCATGAGAAAACATCCAAGACCGATCCGGCGAAGCAAGATCTGAAAGACCATACCTAGACAAACTGAATCTTCCAACACCACCATGAACGTCGAGAAGGAGATCTCGCCGTCGGACAGCGGGTAAAAGATCACTTATTACAGACGATTCCATCTCAATGGATGAAGAAGACGACTAACAAAAAGGCTAAACTAATCTGTCGAAAACCCTTATTTTAGTGGAAACTCGACCCATAGATCAGGTTCCCCACCCCTCCTGACGCCGGCAAGGCCGACCGGAGGAGAGGGGAACCAACTATGGAGGAGGAAGAAGCGCGGCGGCGCACTATTTTTCCCTGACTCCGCTCTAGGTCAAAGACTCGAGCGTCCGCTACTTGATCTTGCGTGCTACCCCCCTCCCAGTGACTTATTTGTAAATTTGTTACTTTTGGTGTTTTTTACCACTATATTGATGTGAATTAGTAATTCGGTGGATTTTTTTACAAACAAAATGAAAGGTTGCTAAATGCCTAAATTACAAAGGCGACATGTCGGAGTTGACCATTGTGTGGTCACCTCGTAGCTGTTGTTTGCCGAGGGGCGGTGCTGAAGCACGATAAACTCGTTCACGGTGTGTTGCGGCGAGTGCTCGAGAGCATCTCCACTCGCGCCCCCTAGTAGGCGTACGGATCGGTCCTTTGGGGTCTCGTCCGGACGTCGCGGCACCGGCGGGGGGCGCGGCTGCCCACTCGCAGCCCCAACTAGAGGCCCCCCAAAAAAAAGTAATCCGAATATTTGAAACGACGATTTCATTCAAATTTTTAGGATATATTTTACAAAATTTGAATAAAATTTAAACGAAAATAATATAAAATTAAACTAAAACCGACGTGTTCACTAGTTGAACACGTCGTAGTCGGCGTCGCTGCCGTCGGCGGCGGAGGCGCTGCCCCAGTGGCTCGGCCCCGCCTCGTCGTCGTTGGCCGCCGGCGCGGGCGGATCCAGGTCGATCGACGACGCGTCAGTCATCTCCGCCGTGTCGACGACGGAACACGTGCGCGCCGCCGCGTCGGACATTGGCGACGGCGTGTTGTAGGACGCGAGGAGCACCGCCCCGATTCTCTCTGGGTCGTCCTCCGTCGCCGACGCTGTCTGGAGCGCCTGGAGCTGCTCGAAGAGGGCGAAAGGGCGCCCCAGCCCCGGCTCCTGCTTGGGCACGCGTAGCCTTGGCTCCCGCTTGGGCACGAGGAGCGGCAGCGCCGGGCGATGGTGGGCGGACTGGGCGCTGCTCCCGCCCCCGATGTGCAGGCCGCCAGAGCGTCATGTCGACACGCCGGAGCGTGGCTCCTGCTTGACGCGCATGTGCGGCGGCGTGGACACCCGCGGCTCCTTCTTGGGGAAGCGCATTGTCGGGGTGGAGCAGCGCGAGGAACCTCCGGCGGAGGAGGAGGAGGAACGTGAGAGAGAGGAGGGAGTCGCTATCGGGCGTCTGGAGTCCCAGACAGTGGGCGCCGGCCAAGGGAGGCGCGGATTGTCGCCGGCGGCGTGGGCGAGGACGTCGTTGATGGAGAAGTCGGGCTGCGCCCAGAAGGCGTTGCGCTCGTGGGCGGGCGGCGCCGGCCCGGGGCCGTCCCACCGGTTCTAGTGCTCATCGTGGATGCGCTATAACACCCGCTCGTACCGTGCCGTGCTCGTCGGGGTTCGCCGGGTCCATGGGTGCGGCGAGGAGAGGGGCGAGTGCGGCGAGGAGAGTGACGGGCGCGGCGAGGAGAGTGGCGAGTGCGGCGCGCAGAGCGGCGGGGGCGCCATTTTATACCCGGCGCGGCAGGCCGAAGGGCCGCGCCCGGATTAACTCCGGCGGCCGCGTGGGCGACGCGAGTGGCCGAAACGACGGCTCGCTGCGGCCTTGCGCTTCTGCGCCGCCTCGGGGGAAGACGAAGACCGAGCGCCGCTTTGAGTGCGCGCCCGTCTCACTGACGGGGCGGGCCCGCGGGCGCCACACGGCTGTTTCTTCCCGTCCGGAGCCTCACGAGAGCCCCTACGCGGCCGGGTTGGGCTGGGCTTCCGACATGAACCGTGGACCCGTCCGGGCGGGAAAGGCCTTGGGGGCGGTCTTTGGAGGACGCGAGTGGAGATGCTCTGAGGAAGCCAAACCCGCAAAGCAAGAGTAGACACAAATAAAGGCTGATGTTGAAATACAGAATCGAGTTCACTATGAAGATCAAGCGGCATGGCTATGTTTTTTACTTTGAAAAATATTTTCTCTCTCCCATATTATAAGACATTTTGGTAGAAATAATTAGCCTATCAAAGCTCGTATAGTTAGGACGGAAATTATATTTTTTAGTTATTAAGCATAAAAGTTGGTATATGTTGGATGAATCGAGACAAAAGATTATCTTGAGGATCCCCTCTAAAAAAACGGAGCCTTAGAGCAACTCCAACGCGCCGACCCATTTGGTGAGTTAGTGTCCGATTCCATTCGCGCGGGGCAAAAACACGGCCCAGCGCGTGCGACCCATTTGGATATTCCGGACAGACGCTCGGTTTTCTGTCCGTTTTGACCCATCCCCGGCCCAAATATGGGGCGGAAATGCGTCGGCGCGGATGCGTACGGACGTGTTCGGAGCGCTCACTTTGTACACGCATGGCCCGCACGCTAGGGACACAATCGACTCCTATTGCCCCAGCCATGCCGCCCTGCTCCCACCCCCACCACTCCCGGTCGCTGCGATTCTCCGTCCGTCGCCTCCGTCCCCCTCGCGCCCGCTCCCCGTCCAGTCGCCCCTTCCCAAGTTCGACGTCCTCGCCTACTACACCGTCGCCGACCTATCCCTCGCGTTGGAGCCTTGTCAACTAAGCACCGACCAGAACGCTCATAAACTGTTCGGCATATTGCACAAGATACGGTTCCATCACCTACCATGGATAGCTCGGACGAGTACTACTAAAGTAGCCTGCAGTATTCATCCTCGTCCTCGGAATCATCAGACGATGAGTGTGAGGATTTGGTTGCTACGCTCCTCGTCAATAAGCACATTTCGAGGCTGCAACCGATGTACAGGAGCTCGGTCCCCAGCCGTTCCCCGGAGTTAGACCGTGACAGAGAAGGAGGCCATGCCCAACCCTACAAAGATGACTTCCACCCCACGAAGCCTATATACCCAGACCATAAGTTCTGGCGGCGGTTCCGGATGGCGAGGCATGTGTTCACCCGCATTCGGCTGGGCGTGATGGCCCATGACGATTATTTCGTTTGCAATCCCGATGCCCTGGGTAAACTTGGTTTCACCTCGTACCAAAAGTGCACGACAACCATTCGAATGCTTGGATGTTGCTAGAGATCTTGTTGATGAGTACATGCGCATGAGCGAGTCCACATGCCTTGACTCAATGTACAAGTTATGTAGGGTTGTCATTGCGGTGTTTGGGAAGGAGTACTTAGGGGAGCCAATTATTGAGGACACAGCCCGACTCTTGGCCATTAACGAGCAAAGAGGATTCCCTGACATGCTTGGGAGCATAGATTTCCCATTTGCTTGGCAGGGCCAGTTCAAGGGACATTCGGGGGCGTGCTCGGTTGTCCTCGAAGCGGTGGAATCACAAGACCTATGAATTTGGCACTCGTTATTTGGCATGGCCGACACGCACAATAACATCAATGTGCTTCAGCGGTCACCAGTCTTTGGCAGGCTCTCCGAACGCGATGTACCAGAGGTGAGCTTTGAGATCAATGGCCACCAGTACACCAATGGCTACTACCTCGCTGATGGTATCTACCCCCAATGGTCCATATTTGTGAAGACGATCGTCTCCCCTATCGGTGAGAAAAGGACGAGGTTTGCCCAAAAACAAGAGGGTGCTAGGAAGTATGTGGAGCAAGCTTTTGGGGTACTCCAAGCCCGTTGGGCTATTGTTCGGCACCCTGCTAGGACATAGAGTCTACAGGTCATGTGTGAGGTGATGAATTCTTGTGTCATCATGCACAACATGATCGTCGAGGATGAGCGCAACGAGACCCTCTTTGACCAGGATTGGGAGTTCGGGGGCGAGCTGGTTGAGCCCCAACCTAGAGTCGTATCATTTGAAGAATTCGTCAAATTTCATCGTGACATGCGTGATAGGGATCTTCACAAGGAGCTCCAAAATAATTTGGTGGAGCATATGTGGATTTACTTGGGGAGCAACTAGTTGCCCCATCAATCTATTTGAAACATTTTATTTCGATTGGGTTGTAATACATTTTATTTGCTTGAATGATTCATTTATTTGGTTGTAAAACATTATATTTCTATCTATTTCGAACATCGTATGTTTATACTTCTGAAATGATCAAAATTAGAAAAACAGCCCCGGACGGACCAAATGGGCCGACGCATTGGGTTTAGTGGCCACGAATGGCTGGACATGGACCGGATGACTCTTTGATTCCCGCCCCGAACGGATGAAAATAGAGCACGCGCGGACTCTAAATGGGTCGGCGCGTTGGAGTTGCTCTCACGAGGAGATCTCCAACTGGTAATGTCGCGCGTCTGCGAGCGGAAAGTAGCATGGGAGTTTGTGGACGCCATGCTTTGGGGGAGTCCTGGTGGGGAGATATGCTAGCAGGTAATGGCTCAGATTCTACTTAAAAAGCGTTTTAAGCGGATTTCCTTATTTATTTGCGGGTCTCTCGTACAAGATACATCGGATTCAAGGGATGGAGCCACATCTACTATCCGCTTGCTGTCCCTAAGCTGATAATTTTTTTTTTTGGAAAAGGAGGCAAAGCCCCAGCCTCTGCATCGGGTAGATGCATACGGCTTTTATTAGCAAAAATATTCATAGTTTTACATGGGAAACGTCATCAAAGATACATCCATATCGAGTGGCGAAAAAGCAAAAGGACCATTGTCCACTACTAAGCACAAATCCTAAAATCATGTTGCCACCCGTTGGAGGAAAGGATGGCCCGGATTAAAGCCAACAACCGGTTGCATCCAGCCTCCATAAACTGGCGCTGGTCATGTGGCAGAAGGAGCGACCATGCAGAAATCCAATAAGTAGCCTTGTCTACAACCTGCAAAAAGTGAATATTATGCACCCTGTTAAAAATTGCATCATTGCGACAGTTCCATACCGCCCACAAGAATGCACATGTCGCAATCCGGATACGTCGTCTATCATTTTTGTGGACTCCAAGTAGCCACCCACCAAACATGTGGTTCAAACTCTCAGGAGGGGGATATTAAAAGTAAAATGGAGAAATCTCCAAAAAAAAAATCACAAAAGGACAAGAAATGAAAAGGTGGTCAATAGTTTCTTCATGATTACAAAAAACACACTTTGTGCAACCATGCCAATTACGCTTTAACATGTTATCCTTTGTCAAAATTACACGCTTGTAAAGAAACCACATGAAAATTTTGATCTTTAGGGGAATTTTCAACTTCCATAAATATTTATGTTCAAAAGGTGGATCACTATTCATGTAATCATCATACATAGACTTAACCGAGAAATCCCCGTTATTATTCAAAGAGCAAGAGAACACATCTTCCTCTTCAGATAGAGAAATAGCCATAAGTTTTTGAACAAGATGCAACCATGATGTCCAATTGTTCCCTTGCAGATTACGTATGAACTGGAGGTTAATGGGTGGTGCGGTAGCTAACACATCAGCCACAAGAACATTCTTGTTTCTGGTAATGTGATATAAGCCAGGGTACTGACTAGCCAAGGCTGCATCCCCCATCCACACATCCTCCCAAAAGCGAGTTTGTTTGCCATTTCCCAACACAAACCTACCCCTGGAGAAAAAAATCCTTTCTTACCGACAAGATACCCCGCCAAAATGGAGAATCAGTAGGTTTTGGTATTATTTGTGTTAAAGTTGTATCCCCCAAGTATTTATTCATCAACAATTCTTTCCAAACCCCATCTTCTTTAAGAATTTTGAAGAGCCATTTGTTCAACAGACATTTATTCTTAATATCTAAGAGTTGGATTCCTAACCCCCCCTGATTTTTTTGGCCTACAAATAACACTCCACTTCGTCAAACGGTATTTCTTCTTCTGCTGATCACTTTGCCAGAAGAATCTACTACGGAAAAAATCCAGTCTCTTTCGTACTCCCACTGGAATTTCGAAGAAAGAGATTAAAAACATGGGTAAACTAGTTAGGCATGAGTTAATGAGAACTAATCTGTCACCGTAGGAAAGAAGTTTACCAGCCCAAGAAGCTAGTTTCTTCTCAAAGCGATCTTCCAATATTTTCCATTCTTTTAGGAGTAATTTTCTATAGTGAATTGGAATACCAAGGTATTTAAAGGGCATATTCCCTACTTCACAACCGAAAATATTCCTATAATCGTCCCTATGCTCAATAGCATTGCCAAAGCAAAAGATTTCACTCTTATGAAAGTTAATCTTAAGGCCAGACAACTGTTCAAATAAAGACAAGATCAACTTCATGTTCACAGCCTTTTCGAGATCATGTTCAAGAAACAATATTGTGTCGTCAGCATATTGTAGAATGGAAACACCACCCTCAACCAAATGAGGAACAAAGCCTCCCACCTGCCCATCCTCTTTGGCTCTATTAATAATAATGGCTAACATATCAGCCACCAGATTAAAGAGCACCGGTGAAAGGGGATCACCTTGTCTTAAACCTTTATAGGTTTGGAAGTAATGCCCAATATCATCATTTACCCAAATACCTACACTGCCCCGCTGAACAAAATTAGACACCCACTTACACCACTTAGAGTGAAAACCCTTCATCCTCAAAACTTGCTGAAGAAAATTCCAATTAACCTTGTCATATGCTTTTTCAAAATCAATTTTGAAAAGCACACCATCCAACTTTTTGGAATGAAGTTCATGAACAGTTTCATGCAAAATAACCACTCCCTCTAGAATATTCCTACCCGGCAATAACGCATATTGGGTTGGCTGAATAACAGACTGCGCAATCGAAGTCACTCGGTTAGTCCCAACCTTCGTGAAGATCTTGAAACTCACATTGAGTAAACAAATAGGTCTATATTGTTCTATTCTACTTGCATCCTCTTTCTTTGGTAACAAAGTAATCACACCAAAGTTCAAAGGAAAATTGTCAGCATGAAACTGATGAAACATAGCCATCAAGTCATTTTTAATAACAGGACAACAAATTTTTTAGAACTCAGAGGGGAACCCATCAGGTCCAGGGGCCGAATTCCTATTCATTTGAGAAATTGCGTCAAAAACCTCTTCCTCAGTGAACAGTGCAACCAAAATTTCGTTCTCCTCAGCCGAAACACGATCAATATCGTTAACTTTTTCTTCATCCAAGGAGAAGAAATTCGGTTCAGGAGGGCCAAAAAGTTTTTTGTAGAATTCAGAGATGAAGGATTAGAGGTTTAATTCCCCCACAATAGTACCCTCATCCTGTTATAACTGAAAGATACGTTTCTTCCTATGTTTCCCATTTGCAATCAAATGGAAATAACGAGTATTGTCGCCTCCTTCTTGAATATGTTTGACCTTTGCTCTCTGAGCCCATTTGGCTTCTTCCTCTCGTCTAAGCCTAGAAAGACACGCATCCGCATCGTGCTTGGCTTGTCTTTCCGCTACAGTTAACGGAATAGACTATGCTCGAATATCAAGTTCATTAATAAGCAGGATTAATTTCTCTTTCTGCATTTTATACTGACCACTCAAATTTTTAGCCCAGCCACGTAAGAATTGCCGTAGGTGTCTAATCTTGTTTTGCCACGACTCTAAAGGAGAATCACCCTCTACATAAGAGGACCATTCCCTAGCCACAAGGTTCAGAAACCCTTCTTTCTTAAGCCAAGCCAGTTCAAACGAGAACTTGGCTTTATTCCCAAGGTGAGCCTGTTGACCAGAGTCAATAATAAGAGGAGTATGATCGGGGAGCCAGTACGAGCCAATGCATGTACTGAAACCAACGGAAACTTTTGTTCCCACTCCACACTAGCTAGGAATCTATCCAACTTTTCAAAAGTTTGGTTAGCCCCTCTACTGGCCCAAGTGAACTGTCTCCCCGAAAATTCTAGGTCCTTCAAGTCTAGATTTTCAATAATAGCATTAAAAATGAACAGCCATCGCGCATTAAAATTGTCGTTATTCTTCTCATGTTGTCGCCTAATGATGTTAAAATCCCCCCAACTAGCAACGGTCTCTCTTCTTTTTCACAAATACGCACCAACTCCGCTAAGAAATCATTCTTAAGAGCATCTTGCGCCGCCCCATAAACCACAACAAAGGTCCATAGGAAAGCATCCGACTTATTCTTAACGTGGAACTTAATACAAAAATCACCTGCCTCAACGTTCTGAACCTCAAACATAGTAGGGTCAAAACCTACAAGAATGCCGCCAGAGCGGCCACGAGGGGGAAGGCAATACCATATGAATTCCCTCCCCCCCAAGTATTTTGAAAAAATGTACCGAAAAATTAGATCTCCCGGTTTCAATGATAGCAACAAAATTCAGAATTTCTTCTCGAACCGATTCTCTAATCGCAAAATGTTTAGCCGTATCCCGAACCCGTCTGTATTCCAAATCATCCCTTTCATTGTTTACCGGATTTAATTTTCTGTAGCCTCGCACTTCGTCTCTTAACATCTAGGCCAGTGCCCATTTTCTTTCTACGTGTAATTTTAGACGGTAAAAACTCGGTATCTGGACCCATTTGGTCCAAAGGAGGATCATTATCCTCCATACCTAGGTCTTCGGACAAACTAACAGCAGTATTCAATGTTGTGTTACATCCCTCCCCTTCCTCTTCATTAACCAAAGTCCTAGGTACACAAGTAAGAACTCGGGTTTCTTCAACAAATTTTTATTTTTGAATAGACGACTCTATTTGCAAATCATTATTACCCAAAGACACGCCCAACTTATGGGCCGTAGCAGCAATAACCTCATTAGGAACTGCAAGAAAAGAAAGTTTTCTGTTAACTTTCGTACCTGGAGAGTAGATATCATTATGTCTCTGTGCCAACGCAGTAGCACGGTCCAATTGTGTGTCGTCTGCGTTTCCTTGTGCTCGAATTCTGTTGCTAGAGCGCATACCAGAAGTAGCAGGGTCCTCAATCCCACCAAAGTTCACTATATCTTGGACATTTGGAGAAAAAATAGGTGTACTGGTAGTGCCACCTCCATCCACCGAGCCCAACAGCTTGGGAGAGGGCTGAGTACTCACACTAGAACAATCATCTGACGTGATATCAACAACATCAGGCAACGGTTTAGAAGAAAACAAAACATTATCGACAGATGCAATCATCATTCGCTCACCAGGTTTAATAGATGCAGCACATAACTGCCTCTCGACATCCAACTGTTGCACCGTTACCCTTCCCAAAGCAGCAGCAGGATCAGTATTGGGCGAAAGCAAGCGTGGCTCGCGCAGCGTCAGCGAACCCGATCCCATCCTCGCAGCGGCGGCAGCCAAATCCTGTTGTGGTGCGTTTCCCTGCCGTGGCGGCAGCGAAACAGCCTGCCGTGCGCACGGTGGTAGCGAAAACGGTGTTAAAACCTTCACTTTCTCTGCCGCCGCGGCAGAAAGCTGGGCAGTTCTCTGCCGAGTATCGGAGCACCGCTGGGCTCGGTACCTGCTACCTTCATCGATCTCAAGGCACCGACCAGTAGCTCCACTAGGCTGAAAAGGCTTCTGTAATTCTTCCACCTGAGCACAGTAACCAGTAGAGGCACAGTTGCCCAACTTGTTAGCAGACGACATCGAATGATCCAGAACATTAGTAAGACCACAAGAAACATCTGTAGCCAAAACAACATGCGAAGTTGAATTCAAAAATTCAGAACATGGTATCTTAGGTGCTGTTAAAAGGGAGGAGGGGTGAAGAACCAACGTTCCCTACATTAGGGACCGAAATTTCTGGAACAATGTCTCCTGCTACCTCCTCCATCGAAGCCAAAACACATGGCAGCTCGGTTTGGGAAACAAATTCCCCCTTAAGGACCCGGTGAGCCACCTCAATAGATTTAGCCACCTGAGGTGAAAATGATAAACCCGCAACACGTTTAGATCCAACATTGGAAGAACTGGGATTAGTGCTCACATTAGCACCCGATCTCTCCACAGTAGTCTGTAACGCAGGCATAGGAATGTCAGACACATCCATTTCCTTGTCCAAATCATCTTCATCATTTCTATCATCACCATCTTTGTCATTATCTTTTTGCACATTGACCATGTCCACATCCACTCCTCTTTCCCCCTCTTTCTCAAAAGAAAGATTATAGAAACCGTCCTTCATAAAAATAGGCAGTTGCTTAGGGATCTTTGTATGATCAACCCATCCAATAAACACCCTAAGAATGCTATTTTCTCTAGTGTACTTCATATCAATACGAAGTGGCGTCCCAAAAAGGGTACCAAGGCTCCACATAGCCAAGAAAGCCCCCTTATGTTGGTTTGGTATCCCATGCATCAACAACCAAAATTTAGGAAGTTCGAAGGCCGGTTTATCCTTCGTGTGCCAAGCATCAACAACCAGCTCAATAGGGGAATTAGGCACCCTAAAAGAACCGGAATTTCTGAGCCTATCAAGTTCAACCTTAGAAGGAAATTGCACTTTGAATATATTATGTCCCACCTAAAATAATTCCCACTGGAATCCCTCAACCGGAACCACTCTCTTTAGCTGTGAAATAATATTGGGTATGCTCAACTCACCGCCAACTACAGAGATAGACCCCATGCGAGTATTATCTGATCTAGGCCTGTAATTCTCGGTAACCACCGCTTCATAGAACGTGAGATCATCATGAGCATGTCCATACACCATGATTTATGGCTTTACCATTTTGAATAAATGACAATCATCATCCACGTGCCCAGTCCCCTCGCAATAATCACAAAGGAGCGTGTTGCAATCTGCAAGAACATGCCCTGAGAACCCACAGCGGAAGCATCTGCCAATTTTTTTTGCCTTGTCCGAATTTGAATTATCCACCAATTGTTGGGCCATTGGGAGCAGATTTTCCGCATCCATTGAGACAGCTGCAGCATCCGGAACCTTCAATCTCTGGTCGTCAGCAGTCTGATTAGAAGCAGTGGCCGGTTCAGCCCGGGCTTTGGCAGTGACAACTGTGCGTGCTGCCCTACTGTTAGCCAACCCCGACAAAGGTCCACGACCAGCCCCATTAGGCCCCGATCGGAAGCTAGCACCCCTATTATTAAACCTCCCTTGTGCCCTCTGGTGCCCGTTGCGCTGAACAGTGGCATTAGAGCCCGATCCCACATTGAATCTACCTTGCGGGAGTCCCTGGTTCTGCCCCTGGAACCCCTGTTGTTGGAAATTTCCACCCTGGCCACCTTGCCAATTGTTCTGTCTGACACCAACAGAATTGGTCTGCACGAAACCATTACCTTGCCCACTGTTAGCAAAGTTACCTTGCCCATTAGCGAAGTTACCTTGCCCATTATTATTGAAATTTCCTTGCCCATTGTTCATATAGTTCCCTTGATTGGAACCAAAGCCACCGGATTGATCCACATAGCTAGGCCCTCCCATCTCAAAATTATTGTTGCCACCTTGGTTCCCCTGGAAGTTAGCATTGGAACCATTGTTGTTGAACCCACCAAACTGATTGCCACCATTACCGAAACCATAGAATTGGTTCCCATTGTTGTTGAAATTGCCTCCATTGCCATAGTTGCGCCCTCCTCTTCCTTGGAAACCACCGCGATCCATTGATCCTCTGCCACCTCCCAACTTTGGTGACCGCCTCCCTAACGACGAGGAAGACCAGGTCTCACAAACCCGGTTTAGCGATCTCAAATAGTGGGGAACGCCGCGCTATGGTCTCGATCGGTGCCACGCCAGCAGAAACGGTTGGCTATCCTGGTTTTTTTAAAGCAAGAATCAATATAGTATTAAGCTAGCAAACCGGCTCATTAAAAGTCTTCCAGACCTGGTAGGTACCCCGTAGAAAAGAGCGCGTCAGATATTTGCTGTCTCGAGTTCACACAATGGTTACATCACTTGCGAGTGTCACACGAATAGAAATAGGAGGGTCTCCGTGCCAAGAAGCAGAGGGACCTCATGATACTTAGCCTAGTTCGTGCGCCCCCATATTGGCCTCCCTAGGGCAATGAATCTAACATATCTAAATGGGAGAAACCCACTAACTCTATTTCTCTCAACATGCAGGTCATCCACGTCATCAACGTGCCACCTCAGCAATTTCCATTTTCTTTTTCTTTTTTTCATTAAAATTTTTTGGTTATGATCCACCGATTAATTATGATCAGACCACCCAACCTTAAAGCCCAGTCTACAAATCTTGGAATGCCGACCAGCACCATGGACGTTTCCTCATCTCAATCAATGTCCACCACAAGGTTCAGATCATGCATGTCTCTTTCTCTCCCCGTCATTTTCGAAAGAAGCAGAAGTGGCCCTATTATCTTCTGCAATATCAAGCTCGCAGTCCGACTAGAGACTCTCACATCTTCTCTGGTATGTAATTCTCTATATCTTCGTCTCCTCGATTTACTGCAATAGAAACCGCTGTGGCGGGCGAGCGGGCCGACGCCTATTTATTCTCAGTTGTGTTGTGCACATACCCCTGGCCATTCGACGTTGCTTTCTACCTCTCCCAATCCATTGACGACTTTCACGACATGGTTTCCACGCGCTAATCTGGCGGACGAAGAAGATGTCTGATTGATCCTTTATCTCAAGTTGTTTGGTTTCTATTGGAATGGCCAAGCGTGTAGCGGAGAGTTGGCAAGGCAATCTCCTCCGCCTTTGTGTTTGCTATTGGGCCCTGAGCAGATTCTCTCATCCCTGGTTTTGCCACCAGTACCAGCTTCCCTAATCCCCTTCAAAATTAATCAAGAAATCCTTGCTAGCAAATTTTAGCTAGCAACTAGCGTTACTCTCGAACAGTCGACCAAGCGCCTCCTAGCTGGTGCCTGGCATGTGCTCCGTGTCTCTCTCCACCATGTTGTCTGGCCCTATTTGTAATATGGGTGTTGTTTATTTTAGTTGTAGGAAGATACTTCCTCTCATCTTCCAAGATGTTGTGTTCAACAACTGGTCGACTGGTCTTCGTACTGAACGATAATCTCAAACCCTTATTACGGAGCAATGATATCGATATATGTACAAAATCTCAGTATTGAAAAGTATAATTGTGTACTTTGTCATCTGAGTTCCAAAATGTATCCTCCTAGTGTGTAGAGAAGCAAACTGTCTATGTTGATGTGTGTACTTTCTCTTCTCTTTTTGAAGGATAAACTGCTCATGTGTTATATTACGTGCTAAATCCTACAACATTTCAGCACATGTGTATATACGTAGCTACATCAATGATTCAATGGTTTATTATTGATATTTAGCTTACTTCTATTACACTTCCAACCGTAGGTCACTTTCAGTGCTAGTTCAGATATTTTATCTATGCAGGTCAAGTTGGTATACACTCTAAACTGTGGTGTTAATGAAATACACGGATGTCATCTATTATATGGCTGATCTTTATAGAAACTCACACTTTAATTGCTTGGCCGTTATATATGGAAGATGATGCCAGAAAATTAGTTGCTTATGTGGTATTGTTGGAAAATGAGTATCTTTTGCGCAAGTTTAATACGTGAGCCCGGTAAAGGTAAAGCATGCACAATTCTGAATGCTTAATTTTTCTACTTTTCAATGCATAAGTTTTTTATTTAGTAGGAAAGGATTTCTCAAGGTTCTCCACCCCATCATCTATTTGTTGTCCTCGGCAAAACACAGGGTATAAATTTGACTGTGCTACACACAAAATTTTAAAACTGTTGCACACAAAAAAAACTACCTTTCTTACATGTCTGATATACATTCTTCGGTTTTTCCTTGATTTTACATATGCAAGTCATTTGATACATGTTGGTGCTTTCAGGTTATATAAAATAATGTATTTGATTCATACGACATATAGCGTGTTTCGATAATGTTAGTACATGAATAAATATCAAGTTTCAACATCATGTCCCATAAAATTCCCGCGGCAACGCGCGGGGAATCATCTAGTAAAGATTACACGGGCAAAACTACGGCATAAAAAGAGCACTCCTCATAGATAGCTGCCGCATCCCCTAAAGAATTGCCTCCATTTTGCATGACCTCGATTACTTCCATGCAGTTTAATTCTATGATCAGTTTATTCCATCCAATCTCTCCAGCTAGATCCAATCCATTCTGTAGTGCAAGCGCTTTAGTCGTCGCTGGTTCATCAAAATGCAATAGGGCCCATATTCCTCCCGAGATAAATGTGCAATGATTGTCACAAAGAAGGGCCCCTATACCTCCGGTACACGAGTTTGCATCGAAGGCTGCATCGACCTTTAACTTTACTAGGTTTTCCTCCGGTTTTCTCCAGTCGTGTCTCTCTACTCCCTATTAGACAGATGCACTAGCCATATATTCCAAAAGTCCGAACTGATGGAAAGACTAGGCTAACAGGTTTTAACATTCCCCTCACGTCTAGGCTGTGACGTACAGGAAGACCCTCAGACGTGGGATCGATGAAAGGCCGCAACTATTTTAGATTTAATAGCGTGTTAGCCAGGTTTTGAACTTGAGACCTCTTGGCTCGTGAGCTGGTAGGCGCGGGTCGTGGCATCGGCAGCCGCCACCTCGAAGGCTACATCGACGGCTCCTTCCCGTGCCCACCAGCCACGGTCTCCGCGGTCACCGCCGATGGGGTTCGGGTCTCGGCGCCCAACCCTGCTCACCGCGCTTGGGTCGCGCAAGACCAAGCGATTCTGTCCGCGCTGCAATCCTCTCTCACCCAGGAGGTTTCCGGACTGGTGCTCTTCGCTGCGTCGGCCCTCGACGCTTGGACTACGCTCGACAACAGCTTTGCGTCCCAGTCCACCGCCCGGTCCATGGCTATCCACCGGCAGCTCGGCGAGGCACGCAAACTGGACCAGACTGCCACGGCCTTCTACAACAAGGTCAAGTGCCTCGCTGATACGCTCTCCTCCATCGGCCAGCCGCTCCGTGATGAGGAGTTCTCCACATACATCCTCGCCGGCCTGGATCAAGAGTACGACTCCCTCGCTGAAGCAGTCATTGGGGCTCGCCCGCCGATGACGACACGCGAACTGTATGGTCGTCTTCTGAGCACGGAGCAACGCGTGGAGTCCCGCCGCTCCGTCCCTCTCCACCTCGACCCTTCAGCTCATGCCGCGTCTCGGAGCGGTGGTGGCTACCGCCCACCTACGCCCCGCCCACCTTCTGCTACCACGCCGCCGTCCGTGGGCGGGTATCGCCCACCTGCGCCTCGTCCGCCCCCGCCAGCCAACACCAACAATCAGGGGGGCGGTATGGAGGCCAGCGACCAACGTGCCAGCTATGCGGCATCGTGGGTCATCTGGCATCACGGTGTCACCGTCGCTTCAAGCGAGATTTCCTGGGCATCGGCAACGACGGACGTGGCAACGAACGTCAGGCTGCTATCGCTACGCAGAGCTCGTCATCCGGCCATACGCCATCCTACTCTGTTGATCCGACCTGGTACATGGATACGGGTGCTACGGATCATCTGACGAGTGAGCTTAGCAAGCTTAACTCGCACGAGCCCTACAATGGTCACGACAAGGTTCACACTGCAGACGGGTCTGGTATGCACATCTCTCATGTTGGTCAGGCCTCTCTTCTCACACACTCACCTTGCACCCTACAACTTCGTAATGTCCTTCATGTTCCCTCGGTCACTCGCAATTTACTCTCTGTTCCTAAACTCACAATTGACAATAATGTTTTGGTTGAATTTCATCCGTCTCATTTTTTTGTCAAGGATCGAGCAACGCGGGACGTACTCCTTAGAGGTCGATATTGTGAGGGGATGTATGCTTTGGATGCTGTGCCCCAGGTGTTCAGTGGTGTCCGAACGTCGTCTGCACATTGGCATTCGCATCTTGGTCATCCGGCTTCCCCTATAGTCAGTCATGTTCTTCAACGGCATGATCTCCCAACTTTATCTAGCAATAAAACTTTGATAGTGTGTGATGCTTGTCAGCAAGGGAAGAGTCATCAACTTCCATTTATTTCCACAAATAGAGTTGTCCATCATCCTCTAGAACTTATTTTTTCGGATTATGGGGTCCCGCCCAAACTTCTGTGAGTGGTCATAATTACTATGTCAGTTTCATCGATGCTTATAGTCGCTTTACTTGGATGTATCTTCTTAAGCGCAAATCTGATGTGTTTGATGTCTTTCTCAAATTTCAATTGCATGTCGAACGTCTTCTCAAGCATAAAATTGTTCATGTTCAGCTTGGGATTTCACATCGCGTCTCTTGTCCACATACACATCAACAGAATGGTGCTGCTGAACGCAAGCACCGTCACTTAGTTGAAACTGGCTTAACACTTCTTGCTCATGCGTCTATACCTTTTCGGTTCTGGAGTGATGCATTCTCTACAGCCTGTTTCTTGATTAATAGGCTTCCTTCTCGTGTTCTTAACATGAAAACTCCCCTTGAGCTTCTTTTTCAGGAGATTCCCGATTACACGTTTCTTAAAGTTTTTGGCTGTGCTTGTTGGCCTCACCTGCGCCCCTACAACAGTCGCAAACTTGAGTTTCGGTCCAAGAAGTGTGTTTTCCTTGGCTATAGTTCTCTCCATAAAGGTTACAAGTGTCTACATGTTCCCACTAATAGAGTTTATATTTCTCGAGACGTCGTGTTTGACGAAAACTTGTTCCCTTTTTCGGCTCTTCCACCACCTATGCCAACGATACTCCCACACACTTCATCTCCTGTTTCTCCTGACCAATTTGTAGATGCTGCCTATTCCCCTATGTTGTTGCCTAATCATGGTGCAGGAGTTGGCCGAGGAGCGCGCTTGGAGCTGCTGGATGCTGACACGACGGAGCCTCCAGTTAACGTCGATCGCGACGTCCATCACGACGTCGATCGCAGCTGCATGCCCCATGCAGCTGGTGCCGTCCCTTCGTCGAGCGCGCCAGGCCCGCGAACTGCGCCAGCGTCGGCTGGGCTCGACCTGGCCTCGCCTGGGGCACTACGGCCCAGCTCCCCGGCCTCGTCCGGGCCGCTGCGGCCCAACTCGCCTGCGCCCGCCTCTCCTGGCTTCCTGCAGCCAGGGCCGTCTCCTCCGTCGCCTGGACCATGTTCTCCCGCCCGCGTGTCCGACACGTTCGTGTCGCCCAGTTCCTCGGCTGGGCCAGCCCCATCTGGGCGCTCGCCTGGTGACACGCCCCAGTCGCCTCTGTCTTCTGATGCTTCGTCGACACCAGCGACTACGTCGCCACCAGCTGCTCGTCCAGCTCCTGTTGCTCACCGTCCTCACACTCGCAGTCGAAGTGGTATTTCTAAACCCCTTGATCGGAAAGATGACACTATTGCATGGCTTGCTGCATGCATGGCTCATGCAGAGGCTGACCCTACGGCTGAGCCTCGTAACTATCAGGCTGCTATGAGCATTCCGCACTGGCGTGCTGCTATGGAACTCGAGTTCCAGGCTCTTCGTCACAATGGCACATGGCACTTGGTCCCTCCTCGTTCTGGCATCAACATTATTGACTGTAAGTGGGTGTTCAAGGTAAAAAAGCATGCAGATGGTTCTATCGAACGGTACAAAGCACGCCTTGTTGCCAAAGGATTCAAACAGCGGTACGGTCTTGACTATGAAGATACTTTCAGCCCATTTGTCAAACCGACCACTATTCGACTTCTTCTCTCATTGGCTGTTACTCGAGGTTGGTCCCTTCGTCAGTTGGATGTTCAGAATGCCTTCTTGCATGGTGTGTTAGAAGAGGAAGTTTACATGCGCCAACCCCCTGGATTTGTTGATCCTACACAGCCTACTCATTTGTGTCGTCTGGTTAAGGCCCTCTATGGTCTCAAACAGGCTCCTCGAGCTTGGCATGCTCGACTTGGCTCTGCTCTCCGCAAACATGGCTTTGTACCATCGACAGCTGACACCTCACTTTTTCTTCTCCAACGGCCTGAGGTTTCCATGTACATCCTGGTGTACGTTGATGATATTATTCTAGTCAGCTCTTCTGATGTCGCTGCTACTCGTCTCATTGCAGCTCTTGGCTCCGAGTTTGCTGTCAAGGATTTGGGCAACCTACATTATTTTCTTGGTCTTGAGGTTACTCACTCTGATGGTGATATTTCACTCTCCCAGCAGAAGTACTCGCTGGATCTTCTTCGACGTGCAGGGATGCTCAACTGCAAGATAGCCATGACACCTATGTCAGCCACGGATCCAATTAATGCTGTTGATGGGTCTCTTTTATCTGCTGCTGATGCCACATAGTACAGAAGCATTGTTGGGGGTCTTCAGTATCTCACTATTACTCGGCCTGATCTCTCCTTTGCAGTAAACCGTCTGTGCCAGTATCTTCATGCCCCACGGAATACTCATTGGTCTGCTGTTAAGCGCATCCTGCGCTACGTCCGTCACACTGCAGCCTACGGTCTGCACCTGCGCCCTGCTTCGTCTTCTCAACTTTCTGCATTCTCTGATGCGGATTGGGCTGGCAATCCTGATGATCGGCGATCCACGGGGGGACATGCAGTCTTTCTTGGTCCTAACCTGATCGCCTGGAGTGCCCGCAAACAGGCAACAATGTCCCGCAGTAGCACTGAAGCCGAGTACAAGGCTGTGGCCAATGCCACGGCCGAGATTATTTGGGTACAATCTTTGCTTCGCGAGTTGGGAATTCCCCAGGGTCATCCTCCTATTCTTGGTGTGATAACATCGGTGCAACATATCTCTCATCAAATCCAGTATTCCACGCTCGAACGAAACACATCGAAGTGGACTATCATTTTGTGAGGGAACGCGTTGCACAGAAGCTTCTTCAAATCAAGTTTATCTCATCCAAGGATCAAATTGCTGACATCGTCACCAAGCCACTGTCACCACCTCTGTTTGAAGGATGTCGACGCAATCTTAACTTACTGATTACTTCAGGGAACAGTTAAGATTGAGGGAGGGTGTTAGACGTAACATTGTATAGCTGTGTATTTATACCATACCTGTACCTGTACCCAAACCTGTACCTTTGTTCTCCATATATATATGTGTGCGGCCGTACCCCAAGAGGTATCGAGCCAGTACCCCAAAACCCTAAGTGTCTACACTCCCTCCAAATCTGAGTGTTTTCCTCGTTTGTAGTTCAGTGCTAATGCCAGGATTGATTGCACTGTCCTTAGAGGAGGTTGAATTGTCTCGCGATGGGTCGCATTTCGACGTTCCCACCAAATATACCACATCGCAACTGCCACAAGATCACAACACCTTAACTCGGAGAACAAACAAGTCGGCGCGGTGTTCAGAACAAGCGCCTCAATCATAGGTGTTCCCTTCACTTCCTGGCACCTTGCCATATCTAGTTCTTTCAACGGACCTAGCCCCTCCCACACCACTTTAACATGTGAGCACATGAAGAACGGATGGGAGGTACTTTAAAATTCTGCGGAACAAAGAGGGCACTGACTCGAGACCTGGACATGACGGCTTGCGAGCACCTCCTACAAGGGATCGCTCCCAGGACTGATCTCCATCCGTGTATCTTAATCTTAGCCATGACGTGAAGAGGCCATAACGCTCTCCATACTGGATTAGAGGCAGAATTATCAAAGGGTCTTGTCCTCCTCAATTTCTTACCGTGCTGACGGTCCCATTGCACATAAGAAGCCGATTTTTTCGTAAAGATCTCGTTTCTATCATAGTGTCAAGAGATAAAATCCTCCATCATACCCGCCACAAGTGGGATCTTCAAAATTCTCTCAGTGTCCACTGTCCAGAAGAGTTGTCTGATGAGTTCCTCATCCCATGTTCTTTCTTCTGGATTGATTAACTCTGAAACCTTAGTGTAAACAATATTACCACGTCTTGTCATTATTCTTCTATTTGGACTGCTAGGAATCCAACAATTCTCCCAAATATTTATGTTCTCTCCATCTCCAACTCTCCATATATGTCCTCTTTTAAAAGTTTGGATGCCTGCCCATATGCTTTGCCAAGTGAAAGAGATGGCCTTCTTAAGCTCGGAGTTTAAAAGATCACCCGATGGGAAATATTTTGCTCTCAACACTTGAGCACATAAAGAGTTAGGCTCTGATAGGAGGCGCCAACATTGTTTGGAGAGCATTGCTAAGTTGAAAGACTTTAAATTCCTGAATCCCATCCCCCCGCCCCCCCCCCAACTTCTTTGGTATACATATTTTCAACCATGCAAATCAGTGCAAGTGCTTCTGTTGGTCATCATCTCTCCACCAGAATTGGGACATTGCTGCGATTATCCCTTTTAGAATATATTTAGGGAGCTTAAAAATCGACATTGCATAAATTGGAATAGCCTGGATAATTTCCTTTATCAAAATATCCTTGCCTCCAAAAGAAAGAGCTTACTCCGTCCATCCTCTTAACAACTTCAGAACCCTTTCAACAATATGTTGGAAACAGTTCGTCCGATCTACACCCACAAGGGGTGTTAGCCCAAGATATTTATCCGTTATTGCTTCTGTCATTGTGTCAAGGGTAGTGAACACCTCCACCCTGGTTTCAACATTAGTACAAGGACTAAAAAATATGCTGGACTTCGCCACACTAACCAATTGCCCTGGAGATGAGCAGTAATCATGCAGATCCTGCCGTAAGCTTCTAGCATTTTCTCTCATAAGAATCAGTGAATCATCTACAAACAGAATGTGTAAAATTGATGGTGCATGTGAACAAACCTTGACCCCTTGGATATTCCCCAAAGCCTTTTCATGGAAGATCAAGCTTGTAAGACCTTTTGCACATAAAAGAAATAGGTAGGGGGATAGTGGATCTTTCTGCCTATGTCCCCTCGTGGGTTTTATAACCTCAGATATCGTATTGTTAAACCGAACTTGATAGTTCACCGACGTAACACAAGCCATGATCAAATCAACCCAACCTGCATCAAAGCCAAGTTGTAGTAGGATTAGATTTAGGAATGACCATTCAATTCTGTCATAAGGCTTGTGCATGTCCATTTTAACTGCAAAGTACGATAGCTGCATGTTCTCCGATTCTTTATCGCATGGTAGCTCTCAGAGGCCATAAAAAATTATCAGAAATTCATCTTCCTAGGACGAAAGCGTTTTGCATGGGGGAAATTATTTCAAGAAGAAAAACTTTCAGTCTCAAGGCAATTAACTTGGAAATCAATTTGTAAACGATGTTGCATAGATTAATAGTCCTGAATTGGGAAATATGTTCCAGATCCTTTACTTTTGGTATGAGCACAATTGTCGTGTCGTTCCAACTATCAGGTATCCTCGGCCGGTTTATAGCCAACAAGACCTCATATGTTAAATCTTCCCCAATGACGTGTCAATATTTTTTTGTAGAAGAGAGCAAGTAATCCGTCGGGACTCGGAGCTTTTAGATCTCCAATGCTAAACAATGTCTTTTTGACCTCCTCTTGAGTGTAATCTGTTCTGAGTACCAAATTGATCTGTTAGTTAACTCGGCGTTGGACCTTCGCCAAAACTTTAGGATTCGGAACCTGGACTTCAGTCGAGAACAAGTTAGTAAAATAATTTGCAACTAGTTCTCCTGTCCTCATTTCATCCTTTGTCCCATTCCCTAGATCAACTCATAGCTTTTTAATAAAGTTTGTCTTGCGCCTCATAGAAGCATAATTATGGAAATATGATGTGTTCTTGTCTCCTGCTCGAAGCCAGTCTATTCTGCCACATTGAACCCAATAAAGCTCCTCCTTTTCCAAAAGATCTTCTATTTTAATCTATACCATTTTTGCTTGCTAAGCGACTCATCGTCCAAAGGCCTCGTCATCACCTCATCCAATTCTTTTTGTAATTTCCTCAGCCTCGTACTTGGGCCTTTGAGAACCTCCTTGTCCCATTTATGAAGAGCTTCATGAACATATTTTGTTGATTCAGCTAGCGAGGTTCCCGGTTTGGACTTCGCTTGTTCCCATGCAGCTTGGATAATTGTATCTATTGCTCCCTCCCTAAACCATCTTGCTTCGAACCGCCTTGAACCCAACGGACCCTTGTTCTGAGCTGCATCATAATATTTTGTGTCTATCACAATAGGTCTATGATATAATTTGTCAAACCTCTCATACACAATACCAATTTTAGAGAACATTACTGATAACGCTTGGTTAGCTAGAACTCTATCAAGGCGTTCTGTAATTTTCCCTCGACGCCACGTGAAATAGTCACCAATATATCCCAGATCCTCCAAACCGCAGTCATCCAACACGTCCCTAAACATCTGCATGCACCATTCAGGTCTGGTGTTACCTCCTTCCTTCTCGCTACTGAACAAGATCTCATTAGAACCGCCACCGATTATCCAAGGCAAATGATTCATTTGATTTAATTCACACATATAATCCCATGATAGGTGTTTTCTTTCGCCACTCGATTCATCGTAGAACCCTGTAAATCGCCACCCAGTATCCAATGTTTCATCAATGCATATGTCAATATAACCGGAGTGTATCTCTTTAGAAGTAACATTCAACACCACTTGCCAAAGCATAACCCGTCCACCTGCACGGTCATCGCTCTCATGCACTTCCATAAAGTCAAATTTGAATCTACAACGTAGCGTATCCGCTTTCTTCTTTCCCAAGTGAGCTTCCGATAAGAAAATAATGTCAGATCGAATTCTCTCCAAGATAACCAGGAGAGACCGAACTGCCGAGGTCTTTTTCATACCTTTACATTTCCAAACTAGAAGTTTCATTGTGCCTGGACGGGCTCCTTGTGAGAGTCCTCCGATCCTAGTGAAGTGGAGATAGCTCTGTCCTTCTTTGACCGTTTTGGACGATAGTCACCATTTGTTGCAGAAATTGTCTGGGATTCATCTGTAACCATGTCAGTGTGGATATCCGTACCCAAACCCTGATCCTCAATGTCATCTCCATCCACCATTTTATTTCCAAGCAACAATCTCCTCTCAGCCCCAATATCTTTTCCATCTCTTCCCCCCAACTCATATTCTGTGGGTTTTAGGGGGCTTGACGCAGTGTCCTTTGATAGGTCCAAAATGTATCTACTTTCCCGAACACTTTTGTTGTTGTTTTTTCTCTAAACTTGTGAGTTTTGAATACAACTAACACGGACTAACGTTGTTTTTAGCGGAATTGCCCTGATTTCTTTTTTGTGTGCAGAAATTCAATTTTCAGGAAAATGTCCGAAAAATATCGCAAAGTAGACGCACGGAACCAGAAGACGAGACGGAGACGGGCCACGAGGGTCCCACACCATGTGGCGGCGCAGGCACCCCCTAGGTCGCGCCGTGGCATTGTGTGGCTGCCTCGGCCACCCCCTCGTGCCCCCCTTTCGACTACTTAAGACTCTTGACCTAAAAACACCGGGGGACATACACTTTTTCCATGAAAAGTTCTATAGCTCGGCCGCCACCGAAAATCCCGATTTGGTGATCAGAAACTCTGTTCTGACACCCTGCCGGGACGGGGAATTGGAGGAGAATATTGCCATCATCATCACTGACGCCTCTCCATCAACCATCCATGATTCCCCCATCCATGTGTGAGTAATCCCCGCTGTAGGCTGAAGGGGATGGTAGGGATTGGATGAGATTATTCATGTAATAGATGCAAAGATTGTTAGGGCATGGTTCCTAGTATCCGTTATTAATGCTTTTGGGGATTGTTGCAACTTTTTATGCCTAATGCTTTACACTAGGGCCCGAGTGCCATGATTTCAGATCTGAATATGTTATTGATTCACGAGGATAATTTTTTTTTTTTTATCTTACCTGCAAGTTGTATATACATATCGTTGTCCGGAACCCGAGGCCCCAAAGTGACAGCAATTGGGATAACCGGAGGGGATGGTTGTGATGTGAGGATCAAGTGTGTTGACGGAGTGTTAGTGCTTTGCTCTAGTGCTTTACTAAAAGGAGCATCTTAATTACCAGTAGTTTTCCTTGAGGTCCCGCTGCAAACGTGATGGTAGGACAAAAGATGTTGTGTAAGTTTCTCATTGCGAGCATGTACGACTAAATACGAAACACATGCCTATGGTTACTTAGTACCTGTATGTTTTGTCATTATTCATCTGCAATTGCCCATGTCTTGATTATTATATGAATTATCTTATCCATACAACGTCCGTTCATCCGTCTCTATTCCTACAGTATTTCAATCTTGTTGTATACTACAATTACTGCTACTGTCTTTATTTTATTCCTTCTATTATTTCACTACTGCTACTGCTATAAAACTATCGCTACTGATAAACTGTTGCGAGCAAGTCTATTTCCAGGTGTAGCTGAATTGAAAATCCATCTGTTAAGACTTATAAATATTCTTTGCCTCCACTTGTGTCGAATCAATAAATTTTGGTTTTACTTCCCTCGAAGACTGTTGCGATCCCCTATACTTGTGGGTCATCAAGACTATTTTCTCGTGTCGTTGCCGGGGAGCATAGCTTTATTGTAAGATCACTTGAATGTGATATTGTTTGCTACAAGTTATTCATCATGGGTGATGTAACGCCCCGACCTCGCAAGTATGCAAAGAGTTGAGTATCACCGGTTACGATACCCGACTGAAGGTTGCTGGGGTTACCACTCCTAGGCTGAATCACATCAGCAGGCGCGGCTCGGTCATGGATCATCGGCCCACAAGCCCTCAGTCATGACATAACGTCGGGCACAACCAAGTTGCATAATAAAGAGATCAAGACTCGGAACAATCTGGCACATCACAGTCTCTACGACACAAATCAATATAGTTCAACTCTTAGCACAGAAAAATATACCAAGTACCACAACAGAGGTCACTGACCCAATGATATGTCATAAACGTATCCTTAATTTCTAATGTTCCATGTTGTTTCCATGTTATTTTCTACGTGTTTGCTATACACTTCATGTCATTTTTATCGATTTTCGGGACTAACCTGTTGACAAGATGCCACAGAGCCAGTTCCCTATTTTCTGCTGTTTTTAGTTTCAGAAAAGTTGTTATGGAAATATTCTCGGAATTGGAAAATTCAAAGCCCGGAAGTCTCCCGAAGGTTCCACGGAGTCCCGAAGAGACCCGGAGGGGGCCACAGGGGGCCACACCATAGGGTGGTGCCCCCTAGCCGCGCCTGGGGGTGGTGTGGGCCCCTCGGGCGTCCACCTCCATCGCCCTTTCGCCTATTTATTCTCCTTGATACATCAACCTTAAAAATATACCACTTCGTCTCGAGAAACACCCGAGGCCGCCGTCATCGTCATCCCGAGATCGGGAGGGTTCTGGAGCTCTCCCAGGCACCCTGTCCGGAGGGGAATTCATCACAGGAGGGGTCTACACCACCATGCCCTCCTCCGAAGTGTTGCGTGAGTAGTTCATCCCTGGACTACGGGTCCATATCAGTAGCTAGATGGTTGTCTTATCCACTTTGTACCTCATGTTTAGATCTCGTGAGCTGCCCTACATGATCGAGATCATCTTTATGTAATGCTACATGTTGTGTTAGCTGGGATCCGATGAATGTTGAATGCTATGTCTTCTGATTATGAATCTATCATGTTATCTTCATGCATATGTTATTTATGATCTTGCATGCTGTCGGTTCTCCGTAGATGCTCTGGCCAAGTAGATGCAAGTAACTCCAAGGGGGAGTATTTATGCTCGATAGTGGGTTCATGCCTCCTTTGCATCTGTGCTCGAGTGACAGAAACGTGACAGATGGAGGATGTGATGTTGCCATTAGGGAGAAAACAACGATGTTTACTTAGTTTACATTGTTTACAGTACACACTTTGCTTACTGCGATTATCTGTTGCTTGCAACTTAATACCCAATGTTTGTTCGGATGGTATTAGGAGGGTGGATTATTAGTCATAGATGCAGTTGGATGACGGTTTATGTATCTTGTTGTAATGCCCGCATGAATCACATAGTAATCTTTATGTCTTGTATATGCACTATGGTGCAGCCTTCATTTCTGTCAATTGCCCAGTTGTAATTTGTTCGCCACACATGTTATTTGTCTTATTATGGAGAGACACCTCTAGTGAACTGTGGACCCCGGTCCATTTTCTCATTCTGATAGTACACACACTGTTTCCACTGGTTTCACACTGCTTCCACTGGTTTCACACTACTGCTACTGCTTGAATATTGTTCTCATAATGTTTTCCACACCATACATTTAACCTCTTTGTTATCAGCAAAATCGGTGAGATTGACAACCTCACTGGTACGTTGGGGCAAATTGAATTGTTTGTGTTGTGTAGGTTCCACGTTGCTGCTGAACCGGTAGTGCGTCCTGCCATCTCAGCTGCATCAACCTTCTGAAGTTACTCCTTCCTCCTACTGGTCGATTCAACCTTGGTTTCTTTCTGAGGGAAAACTGTTGCTGTGCTCATCATACCTTCCTCTTGGGGTTTCCCAACGAGTGCAATGCCTGCACCATCACCTAATATTACAACAAGCGGAAGCAATTAAGTGTTCTAAGAACAAGATACAAATATGGCCTAAGAGGCCTACAATAACATAGCAGCGCAGCCTGTTCCGTGTTGCCCCAGGCTGCCAAACCCACCTTCGACTTCGGAGAAGTCCTCAACTGTAACAGAGAAAAGTTTCAACAAAGAAACGGTGAGTACAGGAGGTAGTCGCAAGGTTACTAGAGCTACTAGCTCGAATGACGCTTTAGCAAGGCTATTTGGTAGTTGTTTTGCAGAAAGCCAGTTTTCAGTTTAAAAGACCCGATCGGGAAACGTCTATAAAAAGGTTTTTGAAATGAGATAGAAATTATATATCTTCTTATTCAGCTTCTGAACAAGGCATCCGCCAACCCAGCATCACCTCCCCCGCCTCAATTTTTACTGTTCAAGTTCTCTATGATCTCAACTGTTGTTCCCAAGGATGTCCATAACCGTGGACACGGCTTTTCGAAAATACCCTGCAGGGTGTAGAGCCCTACCTTTTAATAAAGATAGAACACCCGTGTAACCTGCTATTCCCGGGATCCTTGATAGCACACACATGACAAAATGAAATATTCATTCCAATAGCATCATTCTACAACGTTGATCTAGTGGATATGAATCAAAATAGTCTTACAATTGGCATAGTCATCATGGACTAGCCCTGATAGCAATGTTCAAAGTAAACACGGCGGAATTAAATAATTAATGAGCCTTCTTCATCTTCATGACCCACAGGCAGAACATGTTGGCGATAGACTCGAGATCCTAAACGAAATTCTCACTCATCTTCAGATTCATCTCCACGTTGAAATATGCAGCCCACATGTGGAGGTCAGTACAAACAATGTACTGGCAAGTGACACTTGTATGGTGGCAGTTTTGAGGAATAAACTAGCTACATGATATTTGACTGGTGGAGTCTGAGCTATTTGCATAAAGCCAGTTTTGTCCTATATTTGTAAATCATATTCAAACAAATGAAAACATTTGTACAATCATTCATGGCTAAACCACCATGAATTTGGACAAATCATCATGGCTAAACCACCATGAAGTTTGATAAATCATCATGGATAAACCACCATGAAGTTTGAACGTCATTATGGCTAAACCACCATGAAGTTTGATAAATCATCATGGCTAAACCACCATGAGTTTTGATTGTGGCATCATGGCTAAACCACCATGTTCCCTATAAAGGGATTCTACCATATTTTGTTTATTCAGAAAAGATGAGGAGATCCTTCGGCACCAACTCTATCTAGCTGCTCAACTGGCCCATAACCGGGGACACAGCTAAGATCTTAGTTTTTAACTCTGTAGAGGTTGTGCACTTTCACCTTGAGACTCATCCTCCTCGATGGAAGAATGAGACAAGATATTTGGGAAGAGGGATTCAACCATACCAGCATGACTTGACGCTCCTAAAAATCAGGGATGTTACAGACTAGCACCCTTAAAAGAAATCTTGTCCCCAGATTTGGGAAGGCTAAAAAGAAAGATAGGTTTGGGTAACTGGGTTTACTCAGGTTGGGTGGGCTACCACCCTTAAAAGAAACTTTTGTGTGTAGTCTAAAACTATTGTCTAACTGGTTACAAGGTTTACTATATCTTTGGTTGGAGTCATACTTCATCATCCAAAATATCCTTGTATACATGTATCAACTCCTTGTGGGTATTTGGTATCTTGAATCCATGTTTACAATCTTTAGGGTTCCATTTGTTATTATTCACTCCCTATAGGGTGTGTCTATTCTCATGGCTTGAGGTGTATCTTTACTCTAGATGGTTTGAGTAGAACTTTCCCTCGTAGAGTTGCAGACCAACCTAAGTCTGTTGAGTTACCTTTGACACTGAGGGGTCACTCTTTGGGTCAATCGAAAATTCTTGGTCAGTCTAACCTTCTTTCCAGCTTCTTGGATGATGTCAGGACCAAATAAATTTCTTTTCCTAGGACACTCCACATCAATGGGGTGGTGCATTTTCTTCTCGTACATAGCTTCAAATGGTTCCATCTCAATACTAGCTTGTTAACTGTTGTTGTAGGAAAAAATCTGCATATGGTAAGTTGTCCTCCCAACTACATCCATAGTCTAAAGTACACTCTCTCAGCATATCCTCTAGAATCTAACTTACCCTCTCAGTCTAGCCCTCATGTTTGAGGGTGAAATGTTGTGCTGAATTCTAGTGTGGTTCCTAAGGATTCATGTAGTTGCTTCCAAAAGTGTGAAGTAAACTGGGTACCTCTATCAGACACAATAATCTTTGGAACACTATGAAGACAGACAATCTTCTTCATGTATATAGCAGCCAACTTAGCACTGGTGTAAGTTGTTTTTACTGGCACCAAGTGTGCTATCTTTGTCAGACGATCAACCACTTCCCAAATAGAATCATACCCTCATTTGGTTCAAGGTAATCTAGTGATAAAATCCATACCAATTTGCTCTCATTTCCTTGGCGATCTTTCATCATGTTGTTATATCCCTTGAATGCAAACACCATGCTATTTTTAAGAAACTCTCATGGTAGGTAATATCTTCCATTACACGATTCCTCCAAGAATGGCTTTGTCCTCACCGAAGTTAAATACATTTCAACAACACTTTCCTAACATAGGGATATTATTACATCTTACTCTTCTATGGTTTAGGTTTAACATCGTCGTCACTCGACTAAGGCTCAAGGAAAACATAGTTCCTTCAACCCAACATAGTAAGAGTGAATAACATGAGTAATAGGAATGGTGATCAGTCCATCCTGCACCCATATCATTTTCCACATGTAGATCGATGAACTACGTGATCTACCACTCGGTCGTCCTCACTTGTCTGACAGAAAGTAACAAATCTGTAAGACAAATCTGAACTAAACTATTGTTTCTCCAACTAGTGGGGTTGCGTAAACTCTTTGCACCTCCAGTTGAATAGTTGCAACTTCTTCATATGTCCTTCTCATCGTGTAGGTAACTTTCTATGATATCTTTGTTTATGTGACTCTGACTCCACATGTCTATCATCCCTTGTTGATGGACTTGTAGCTCCTTAGGATAGAGGTCGCTTGATCATGGATGTGATTGTTCCTTCACACAGAAGAACAGAATCCTGAGATCTTTGGTATTCCTCAATTTGGATGGTTGTCTCAAAAGGTGCTCTTGGGTGTCAAGTTAGTTGTTGCACTCCAATTTAGAAACTCGTTATGGTTGGTAAAGGGGTATGGTGTTGGGTTTGGTTTGGTTTAGCATGGGTGAGTAGAGATTTAGAAAGAGACTAAAGAAGTTTCCTACCCAAACATAGTAGAGCAAGGCCATTCATCAGATAAACAACATCTAACAACACATAACAAGCATTCATCACTCCAATCCTCAGGGTTTAACAAACAACCTAGTATCGTCATAACAACCACAATTGTATGATCAATACTCTAACACGTTAACGTTGTTCTAACAAAGTAACTAGATTAGTGGGCTCATCTATATCTACTTTAGTTTTCTTCAAATACTTCTCTCAATGTCTTGAGGTGTTTTTAGTTGTTACTCCCTCCGTCCCAAAATACAAAGCGTGCTATTTTTATGCTGGTCTTTAATGCTCAACTTTGACCACCAATAAATTATAAATTATATGGATTGAGAATGTAAAACCGGTATCGTTGAATTTGTCTTGTAAAATTCTTCCATTTCATATATATTTATCATAATTTTGTAAACATATTGAAAGGACAAATTATGGTCAAAGTTGGACGTCGTTGACCCCCGAAATCAAAGGGAGCCTTATATTTTGGGACGGAGGGAGTATGAAGTATGGTATATCTCCAAGTTCTTCCATTGTCTTGAGTGTAGATCTTCATGTTGAAACCAAAAGGTCATGTGAAAACTATAACTTTCACTCCATGATTTTTCACCAACCATGTCTTGATGGAAAACAAGAGGTAGGTCATTGTAACATCCCAATTTTGCTAAACTAGGGTTTATGGCATTGTGGTCATCATATATGCATGGAAACAAAAATCGAAACCAATTTAAGTTACGAATTTAAATGGTTTGAGAAAAATCCCACAAATAGTACTTAAAATGGGTTCCAAAATTTTGTACTAAAAAATATCTCATTTTCACCAAACAAAAATATGGTGTGGTTGGAAATTTGATGAGCTTTCCAAATCTTAGTTTTGCCAAATTTTCTGTTTGCAAAAAGGCCCTCAAATCAATGGTTTTTTATCTGTTTTTATAATGGAAAAGGGTCTCTCTGTGATTTCCAAAACTTTCCAGGGGGTTTTCTTGAAAAATCTTTTTTCCCCTTTCTTCTTCCTTTGGACAGAAAGCAGAGCAGCTGCGTGGCCTAGCCTCCATGGCCGGTTGCCACCTCCTACTTCACCTCTTGGGCGTGGATAGGACACGAGGAGGCATCTGAATCTCACCTCCTCCCTCGGAGCCCCCCTCTCCCTTCCCTCTTGCTCTCTGCCCCGCAGACGACCTAACCCTAACAGCAGCTGCCACAGCCGCCACTCGCCGCCGGCATTACGAGCGTTCCCGAGCCCCGCCGTGCCTCTCTGAGGCATGTCCGCACCCTGAGCATCCTCCTCTACAACGCACACAAGTTGGGAGGGCCAGAGACGTCGGAATCGGCCCCATCTTCCCCGAGTCCGGCCGCCGGCCACCGTTCCCGTTGCCGCTTAATCCGGACGCCTCATCCTCGTCTGAGCACATCAACGGGATCGTGGTGAGCTCCTGAACCCCGCAGTGACCTCACCTTGGATCCTCCCCCTCGTAAGCTCTCCGCCCCCGTACCTCACCGTCCGCCGCCGCGCGGATGCTCACCGGCATTATCTCCGGCGACCATTCTGTCGTCCTCCGCCACCCCCACGTTCACCTTAACTCTGTCCACCTAGGCCACGAACCAATTTCGTAGTTCAACCATCGGATTGCTCGAATTTGAGTTCAGCAGAGAGTTTTGCCCAGCCCGATGTCATCTTGACGTCACGATGACGTCATAATCAGGTTGTGTCTGTTTTCCAGAAAACGTTTAAAAATAACAGAAAATCAATTATTTCTAATAATTCCATAACTATTGTTTTATACCTCAGAAAAATAAAATGAAAGTATGGTTATGATCATAAAAATATTCCCTATCCAAATATGTAATTTTCACACATGTTTGACAAAGTTGAAAAATGAGCTTTATTTAATGTTGTTTAATTCATCTAAAATAGAAAAATAAGTTTTTTTCAATAAAATTAGAAAATTAAAAGTTATATACCAATTTGCTCAAAATGAAAAATAGAATCTATTTATGGTGTTTTCAAACCCAATTGAGCTTTTAAAATGGTACATACTTTCATAATCACCGAAGTGCCCCACCGGGGTCTATTTCGGGCTAAGTTCAGTAAAATTGCATAACTGACGTACGAACCCTAGCAACCCAACGATCATGTTTAGGGCTTTAATTTATTGCATTAACTTGCTCATGCATACATATTGTGCATTGCATCGATGCCATGTGTTGATTGTTGTTCTTCTTTTCGGTGTTGTTTTCCCCCTCGATAGAATCCGACTCCGAAGTGAAGGCCAACAACTCCATGACGAATACTTGATCTTAATCGACAAGTCAAGCACTGATTCCAGAAGACATTTCAATTGGTTTTGTTATAACTAAGGCAAGCATAACCTCTTATATGCTCATATATGGTTTTCGAAGTGTTTTGAATCTCGTATATTGCATGCGGTTCAAAGTATTTATGGTCTTAGATAGAGTTCTCCTATACTTATTGCATCACCTACAATATCCTGATCCACTGCTCCTAGCAGCTATAGGTTTGTTTGTGCGCGCCTCGTTAAAGCCTGTGAGTCTTTCTTAGCCATGCCTAGTTGTGATCTGATCCATCCGGTTGATGAATCTGGTCCATGCGTGAATCTATTAAGTCAGGTTGTTGTGTTTGATTTATCTTTGATAACTTAACTAAATAACGGCATGGATGTGAGGCCACAATGGGTTGTGGCGTTTTGTCCTGGTCATGCCCCTAGGAGCGAGTTCTCGCCTTCGAAGCCAAGACTGAGCGTGCAACCACACGCGGGGCCTAACAGACTGCGCTCGACCAACTTACTTGTTTGGCCACGTCCATGAGTCACGTAGTTTGATCTTTCCATCTGCGTGTGAGTCAGAAAACGATTTGGAGAAAACTTAGGGCGTGACCGGGACAAGTGATGGACGTACACGGATCTTGATCCCGACTCATAGAACAGGTGCCGTCAGGAGGTGGCCAACTCCCTGTTGACGGGGTGGCCCTGTTTGGGTTGACTCATGGATATGGTCGAGCAAGGTAAAGGTCGTGGCCAGCCACCCTCTGCCGCGCTCCCTGGACGAGCGTACATGTGGCGTTAAGAGTCGGATGGTATGTGTGGGTAAAGTGTACCCCCTGCAGGGATAAATCTCCTCGAGAAGCCGTGTCCACGGTTACGGACGACTTGGCAACGGATTCTGTGATCATAGATAACTTCAACGGAATGACTAAAACTTGTTAACAATGATTGAAGGGTGCCTCCTCGGAGATGCCGAGAGGGGTGATCCTTGTAGCATGAGATAGTGTGGGAATGAGAAGGACTTGGTGGAATACAAGAAGATGATGATATCAGTAGTTGAGTAGCTTTCTCATCTGTTTTCAAAATACTCCAGGAGACATGCTATTCCTTCCTCAACTTGCAAAACAAAGATTTCTTTACGCAAATCAGCTTTCGTAAAACCCTTTTCTGAAGATAGCAGATATATAATAGGTTAACTAAGTCTTGTTGAGTACCTCCCGTACTCAGGTTTGCTTAATTCTGGTTCAGGTGAAGATCTTTCATCGGTGGTGATTCAACGTGGACATCGACGAGTAGTTTGGGGTTCCCAGGTAGCACCCTAGAATCTATGGGCTGGGACGTCGTCTTATGTTGCGGCCTCTTAGGCCTTTTTGTTTCTTGTTGATTAGCAACATAATTTTCCTTCCGTTGTCTGATGTAATGTTGGGTCGTGTGACCTCTGCTTGTAAGATATACTCTAGTAACACCTGTTTAATAAAGCTCCATATCTAGAGTGCTGCTTTGATCGGTTGTTGGTTCTGAGCTCATTGTTATACAGTTTTGGCTATGCCTGCATCGTTGTCGCAGTCGAGGGGTTGTGGAGTCGATGATCCATGTCCGAGCCCGCCTGTCGATGTGATTCGGCCTGGGGCGAGGTAACCCCAGTAACCCTTGATTGTTGTTGCACTTTCTGGACACATAGCATCTCTGTATAGCTTTGGTCATGTTTCCTTCAGTTTCATACGATTCGTGGACGCTTTGATATGCATAGTTGGTTATGACTGGCATGGATACAAGGAGTAGTACACTGGGGATCCGGACTACGTGCCGATGAATCCAGTCTGCCTGCCGTTGTTTGTTGCGGCCGGGGCTGGTAACCCTGAAGCCCTTGTGAGTCCATGGCTAGGAGCACATAACAGTATGTATATCTCTAGGTCCGGGGTCGCGACAGTTCATGGTATCAGAGCAGGACTGCCTGTAGGAAAACATTACTGCTTGGTCGATGTTGAGTCTAGTGTGTGTGAAAACTATTTGAAACTCCAAATGGATTGTGAAAAATCTCTTTAGGATTCTTTTTACTCCGTATCTGGTATCGCTCTAACTCTGGGTCACCTTATCTGTTTTGATTTGAAAAGGTTTTGCTATCTCTTCTAGTCATTCAAATCTTAGGTGCCTTCTTCTGGCAAGGACGTTTGTTACTTAAGTTGACCTAGTGTTCAGTTTGTAGAGTCGTGTGTGTTCCAAAGTCCGTTATTTCTTAAACAGGGAGATTTTCCTTTCCATCCCAATCTCTCAAAGTTATCCGGATTCCACATTCTTACATGTTTCAAAGTTCTAAATCCTGAACCTCGAGATCTGCTTTCCATCTCGAATGTATCCGTTATCCTCTGCCCAAATACTTCCGGAGCTATGTTTGCTCTCTTTGAAAGATATTTTGTGATTTCTATTCGTAGTGTCCTTCAAGGCACTAATGTAGTAGTTACTCCTTTCTTTGGTTTTTTTTAACCCTTGGACTTGAACCGAAGGTCCCGGAATGTGCTGAGTTGCGGTGGGTTGAATCATGTGGTTATAACCATGTGATGCTCACGCTATCGGTACAGGATGCTGACCTTTAACCCAAGTTCCTTTTTGTTGGCATGAGGAACATCCTCTACTTCAGGATGGCTAGGAAATTTCAGCTCCAATAGCCATAGGTTTTCTCTCGAAATCAAAAGTATCCCAATAAGAGTGTTCTTCATGTTTCTCACATCTTTGTTCTTGACTCAGCTATACCTCTCTTTTAGCATGGGTCCTACAAATGAGTATGACCTTGTGCATCCAACGTGATCTCAAGATTTTCTAAAGCACGTTCCTACTCTTTAGTTGCTTCCCGAACTTCGTCCATCGTTTTGGACACCAAGTTGCATATGTGTGTTGGATTTTCCAATGCCTTTGCTCTTGTTTTCTGTCAAAACATTCCACCTTGGGGTGTCAGGAGAAACAAACTCCAGTGCCTCGTTCATCTCTAGAACGATGTCAAAGTTTTGTAATCCACAGATTAAAGAAGTTTCATCAACTTCCAGTATGTTCTACCTTCGAGTATCACACTCTTTTATATCAGGAGGTTGTGTTGAGTTTCATGGCCTTATCGATGAAGTGATGATCTTACACGTTTTTAATCACCCTTCCTCCAAGATTGAATGCTTGAGAATGATGGGTTTGTACAATTACATGTGTATCAGATATCCTTAGCAACCTTATTGCTTTGAAAATCTAAGGAAGCATCTGTATCCTTCTTAGCACTACTGATCAACCCGTCTTCAATTAAAGTTGGTTGTGTTACCAAATCCGTTCATTCCAGTGCACGTTCTTGGTCAGAGAGTTAGGTTAAAACCAAAGCTCTCAAGACCATATCAGTTGCCTTGAAAAGCAATTTTCCTTCCAAACTCCGAGACATATCGGTGGTTCTTGATATTCTGGTTGTCTTCCAAGAAGTATCACCAGGTTTGTCACCTGACCGTGATGTCTAAACAAGGGGTACTTTGAACTACTCATTTATCCAAGGAACTCTGCTGGATATCCTGGACTAGTTGGTCGAGCTTAAACAACAACTTGGAGAGTTGAAAGACAAAAGCTCCGCCTAACTAGATCCTTTGATAAGGGATGTCTAGTTCTCCTGCTGTTGAAACAGGATAGTAGCTCCTTTGCGGAAATGCTATCACTCTACCTCTTGGTTGATTTGGGCTATCGTCAGATCAAGTCCAGATTCAAGGACTATCTTTATGGTGTTTTCCACTCATGGTGTTTTGCCTCAGTACACCTTCATGTCCTTTAGTCTAACCAATATTTTGCCTTGTTCATATATAGTATGAGTCCCTCTTTTTGGAGTGTTTTGATAAGTGTGCCGTCGAGCTCATCGATGACATTTCTAATCATCCAAGTTGCAAGAGGTTCATGTTGAACAATTGGCACTAATGTTGGAAACTTTCGAGAATCATCTTTGTGTCATCACGAAGTTGTGTTCTGGATGTTCGAAGTGACTTTCTCGGGTTCGTGTGCTTATGGTGAAAGTTGTCGCCATGGGCCCGAGTATAGTTTTCTTGTTCCTTCGGGAATAATACCAAGTTGCTCATGCATGTGTGGGCTATTCTTGATATGGTGGATTTTTACCTCCATTTCTTAAACCAGTTTTGTATCCACACCCAAGCCACTGACTGATTGTTCGTGAAAGGGAAGAAGTCCAAGAAATTCGTTATCTTTGTGACCGTCTTCCCAACAAGGACTCCGATGTGTTCTTTTGTAAGTAAGTCATGTAGGTGCAACCATATTTCACAAGTTGCTAATACATGAGTTCCATAATCTCACTCATCTTCTTGAGCTTGACATCGTAGTCCTTATCTTGAGAATCCAATAAATGTATCTCGTTGAGAACCGGTGCAACCTCTTTCATCAAACATACTGAGTCTCAGTTATCAACCCACTAACCAGAGCTGAATCTCAAGCAGCAACGATGGTTGGTGTTCCCTCAAGGGTATTGAGCTAGGTCCATTTCAAAATCCGGCATGGTTGATGTTGTGGTTGACACAATTAGCCGGAAGGCCTAATGTCATATCTCTCTGAATTCGTAATAACAGCCACTCTCCGTGAGAATTCTTGTGTGGCTCGTTGTAACAAGTTTTCCTCACCGTTCTTCTAAAACCAAAGTTTCACTTTTCACTTGATGACCTACAGAAGGCTTGTCGTGAGCCTGTTGTCTGTATCTAGAACATCAAGGAAAATTTGGAAGTTGATATTTCCAATATCTCTCCATTGAACCTCCAAAAAACTTTCTTCTGGTAGAAACAAGTTCCTCATGAGAACATCTCCTAGTGTTTTGTAACCGCCATTGATCAGTAACCTTTTTCAAGTTGTTTGTACTTGAAGTTCTGTTCATCTCACACATTGTGTGAATTTGTCAGTCACTTCAGCCCTGGGATCTTAACCATGTGGTAAACGTATTGCTACGGATAACCCACAATAGAAAAGAGATTCCCTATCTTCTTCCAGTGTTTTCAATCCTTATTGGTTACCATCTTTACGACGTGACCAAGAATTCCTCCCTAACTACAGTGTTCCAACAGCTTTTGGTTACCCATCGTTTATTGTGAAGTAACCTCATGATCTTTCACAAAGATTTCAAGAAAATTGTTATGGAATGGATGAAAGTTCCTTTATATTCCATGTCCACTCCGAAGAGTGAACATGATCATGTATCAAATCTTCCTCGATGCACGATTACAGTGTTTTCTCGTGTTTTTCCTCGTCTACGGATATTACATTTTGGTATCCAAGACCATCCTCTCCATCTTGGTATTCTGTTTGAAGAAACCTCTATGTCACAAGTTGTCCAACCTTTCCTTTCCAAAAGGATTTAAAGTCTTGTGCAAAGCTCATATTCTAAATCCTTTCAAGAACCATCGTCCAAAACCTTGAAACCTTCTCTTATCCCCTCCATTATCTTGATGTGTTTCATGCGCGATAACTCAACAGTTCTTTATGAACACTCCTGTCATGAGTTAGCCATGAGATACTCGATCTTCGTGAAAATCAATTTCTAAGAGTTTTCCCTCTACCTAAGGTGTATCCGCTGGATATCTTTACAAGTGCTACGGATCAACCTCTACAAGAAGAGAACCGTAAGGTTCGAGAAGATCGTTCAAAACCGTTGTTCCTTCTTTCTTCTCCTTCGGGAATCTCGGGACGAGATTCTTGTAAGGGGGGTAGATATCGGGCTAATTTCCGTAAAATTGCATAACTGACATACGAACCCTAGCAACCCAACGATCATGTTTAGGGCTTTAATTTATTGCATTAACTTTCTCATGCATAAATATTGTGAATTGCATCGATGCCATGTGTTGATTGTTGTTCTTCTTTTCGGTGTTGTTTTCCCCCTCGATAGAATCCGACTCCGAAGTGCAGGCCAACAACTCCATGACGAATACTTGATCTTAATCGACAAGTCAAGCACTTATTCCAGAAGACATTTCAATTGGTTTTCTTATAACCAAGGCAAGCATAACCTCTTATCTTCTCATATATGGTTTCGAAGTGTTTTGAATCTCTTATATTGCATGCGGTTCAAAGTATTTATGGTCTTAGATAGAGTTCTCCTATACTTATTGCATCACCTACAATATCCTGATCCACTGCTCCTAGCAGCTATAGGTTTGTTTGTGCGCGCCTCGTTAAAGCCTGTGAGTCTTGCTTAGCCATGCCTAGTTGTGATCTAATCCATCCGGTTGATGAATCTGGTCATTGCGTGAATCTATTACGTCAGGTTGTTGTGTTTGATTTATCTTTGATAACTTGAGTAAATAACGGCATGGATTTGAGGCCACAATGGTTTGTGGTGTTTTGTCCTGTTCATGCCCCTAGGAGCGAGTTCTCGCCTTCGAAGCCAAGACAGAGCGTGCAACCACACGCGGGGCCTAACAGACCGCGCTCGACCAACTAACCTGTTTGGCCATGTCCATGAGTCACGTAGTTTGATCTTTCCATCTGCGTGTGAGTCAGAAAACGATTTGGAGAAAACTTAGGGCGTGACCGGGACAAGTGATGGACGTGCGGGGATCTTGATCCCGACTCACAGAACAGGTGCCGTCAAGAGGTGGCCAACTCCCTGTTGACGGGGTGGCCCTGTTTGGGTTGACTCATGGATAGGGTCGAGCAAGGTAAAGGTCGTGGCCAGCCATCCTCTGACGCGCTCCTTGGACGAGCGTACATGTGGCGTTAAGAGTCCGCTGGTACGTGTGGGTAAAGTGTACCCCCTGCAGGGATAAATCTCCTCGAGAAGCCGTTTCCACGGTTACGGACGACTTGGCAACGGATTCTGTGATCATATATAACTTCAACGGAATGACTAAAACTTGTTAAGAATGATTGAAGGGTGCCTCCTCGGAGATGCCGAGAGGGGTGATCCTTGTAGCATGAGATAGTGTGGGAATGAGAAGGACTTGGTGGAATACAAGAAGATGATGATATCGGTATTTGAGTAGCTTTCTCATCTGTTTTCAAAATACTCCAGGAGACGTGCTATTCCTTCCTCAACTTGCAAAACAAAGATTGATTTACGCAAATCAGCTTTCATAAAACCCTTTTCTGAAGATAGCAGACATATAATAGGTTAACTAAGTCTTGTTGAGTACCTCCTGTACTCAGGTTTGCTTAATTCTGGTTCAGGTGAAGATCTTTCATCGGTGGTGATTCAACATGGACATCGACGAGTAGTTTGGGGTTCCCAGGTAGCATCCTGGAATCTATGGGCTGGGACGTCGCCTTATGTTGCGGCCTCTTAGGCCTTTTTGGTTCTTGTTGATTAGCAACATAATTTGCCTTCTGTTGTCTGATGTAATGTTGGGTCGTGTGATCTCTTCTTGTAAGCTATACTCTAGTAACACCTGTTTAATAAAGCTCCATATGTAGAGTGATGCTTTGATCGGTTGTTGGTTCCGAGCTCATTGTTATAGAGTTTTGGCTATGACTGCATAGTTTTCGCAGTGGAGGGGTTGTGGAGCCGATGATCCATGTCCGAGCCCGCCTGCCGATGTGATTCAGCCTAGGGCGAGGTAACCCCAGTAACCCTCGATTGTTGTTGCATTTTCTGGACACATAGCATCTCTGTATAGCTTTGGTCCCGTTTCCTTCAGTTTCATACGATTCCTGGACGCTTTGATATGCATAGTTGGTTATGACTGGCATGGATACAAAGAGTAGTACACTGGGGATCCGTACTACGTGCCGATGAATCCAGTATGCCTTCCGTTGTTTGTTGCGACCGGTGCTGGTAACCCTGAAGCCCTTGTGAGTCCATGGATAGGAGCACATAACAGTATGTATATCTCTGGGTCCGGGGTCGTGACAGTCATCTATAACAAGAGAAGAATATTTTGAAGGTGAATAATAGCTGAGAGGATATGAGAAATATTAAGAACAGATGTTTTGTTTCTAGAATTTTTAACATAGTAAATTTTCAATCCTAGGGTCTTTTTCCTAGTTCTAATACAAAATTAGGGTCTCGATCCTACAGGCAACACTATGCTCTGATACCATTTTGTAGCACCCTACCTTTTAATAAAGGTAGAATACCTGTGTAACCTACTATTCCCGGGATCACTGATAGCATACACATGACAAAATGAAATATTCATTGCAACAGAATCATTCTACAGCGTTGATCCAGTGGATATGAATCAAAATATTCTTAAAAGTGTCATAGTCATCATGGACTAGCCCTAATAGCAAAGTTCAAAGTAAACACAGCAGAATTAAATCATTAATGAGCCTTCTTCATCTTCATGCGCCATAGGCAGAACATGTTTATTCTCAAAAAAAAAAGGCAGAACATGTTGGCGATAGACTCGAGATCCTAAACGAAATCCTCACTCGTCTTCAGATTCATTTGCACATTAGAATATGCAGCCCACATGGGGGAGGTCAGTACAAACAATGTACTGGCAACTAACACTTGTATGGTGGCAAGTTTTGAGGAATAAACTAGCTACATAATATATTTGGCTCGTGGAGTCTGGTCTATTTGCATAAAGCCAGTTTTGACCTATATTTGTAAATCATATTCAAACAAATGAAAACATTTGTAGAATCATTCATGGCTAAACCACCATGAATTTGGACAAATCATCATGGCTAAACCACCATGAAGTTTGATAAATCATCATGGCTAAACCACCATGAAGTTTGAAAGTCATCATGGCTAAACCACCATGAAGTTTGATAAATCATCATGGCTAAACCACAATGAGTTTTGATTGTGGCATCATGGCTAAACCACCATGTGCCCTATAAAGGGCTTCTACCATATTTTATTTCATTTAGTAAAGATGAGGAGACCCTTCGGCACCAACTCCGTTTAGTAGCTCAAATTTTCCCATAACCGGGAACACGGCTAAGATCTTTGTTTTTAACTCCGCAGAGGTTGTGCACTTTCACCTTGAGACTCATCCTCCCCGAGGGAAGAATGAGACAAGATCTTTGGGAAGAGGGATTGAACAATACCAGCATGACTCGACTCCTAAAATTCTACCACCCGATGTAATACAACAAGATGAACCCCCCACAACTTACTCAATCTTGGCAGAGCCCATATTACCTCAAGGTTGCACTAAAAGCTAACTAAAATAGTGAAGACCTACAAATCTCTTTGTTCCTGGGTGGCGGTCCACAAGTGTACTCTCAGGTGAAAACCCCCACATTCATGGATAAACCACCATGAACATGTTCGTGAGTAGCCACTCAACATAATCCAAGCAATTTTTTCATAAATACCACAACCCAACATGTAACAGTTGCAGTTGTGATGGTAGTCTAGTATACCTAAACTAGTACCTAGCAGGGGTTTCAGGTTGGCTACACACTACTAGGTGTTCTGAGCATAGCATATACTTGGAAAATAATAGAATCACCTATGATGCATACTACTGAAAACACTAATGCAATTGGAAAACGAAAGTGGGACATGAAGTATCACTTGCCTTGTGGAAGTTGGTATAGAGACTCTCTGTTTACAAATAGAACGTTGCTCTCCATACAATCTATACAATACAAATAAATAACAATAAATAAGCAATTCACCAACAAACAAACAAATTCAACTAAATATATAATACAGAACCATAACAAGTTATTCATCTTTATTGGTGTTAACATGGACAAGGTTTTGACACATAACTCAATATGCAAAAATAATTATGATGAGATGGTTATTGTTTGGTATTCTATGGACAAGTTCAAGGTTTATCACAATAATTCATTTTATGAAAACACTAGTACAAAAAGCCTTATCTGTGGCCCACCATTTTGCAATTCTGTGGCGCACCTAGGGGCCAGAGGGGTGCGCCACAGAATTCACGCCATAGAATTTTTTTCTGTGGCGCACCGTGGCCGTGCGCCACAGAAATGTCAATTCTGTGGCGCACCTCAGCCGTGCGCCACAGAAATTTGCAATTCTGTGGCGCACCAAGGGGGGTGCGCCACAGAATTTTTTTTTGAATTTCAAAAAAAAAGCCGGCCAGATCTAGATCTGGCCGCCGGAATTTTGACGAAATTTTGAAATTTCGCCGGAGCTCGTTGGATGTCGTTGTGACCGTGGGCTTAGGTGGCATGGTCGTGGTGGGTGGAGGATGGGGGTCACCGGAGTTGGTGGAGGAGGAGAAGGAGGAGCTCGCCGGAGGTGGTGGTGGTGGTGGAGGAGGAGAAGGAGGAGGAGGAGCTCGCCGGAGTTGGTGGAGGAGAAGCTCGCCGGAGTTTGTGGAGGAGGAGGAGGAGGAGGAGCTCGCCGGAGTTGGTGGAGGAGGAGGAGGAGCTTGCCGGAGGTGGTGGTGGTGGTGGTGGTGGTGGTGGTGGTGGTGTAGGAGGAGGAGGAGAGGTGGAGGATGAGATGTGGTGGTGGTAGAGGAGGAGGAGGTGGAGTAGTAGGTGGAGGAGAGAAGTGGAGAGGTAGAAGAGAGAAGGGGAGATGAGAAGTGGAGGAGAATTGGAGTAGAGAAGGGAAGAAGAGGAGGGGAGAAGAGTAGAAGAGGAGAATGGAAACAAGAGGAAGAAGAGGAGGGGAGGAGGCAGGATTCAAAAATCCTGCCCAACAATTCTGTGGCGCACCAAGTGAAGGGGTGCGCCACAGAATTTTTTTTCTTTTTTTTTATTTTCTAGTCCAAAATCTTCAAACGGCCATAACTTTTTTTCCTTTTGGAATTTGGCGATTCTAAAAAAAGCTCACAGGCCGAAGGCCAGTGAGGTTGGGTTCCTTTTTCTCTCTAGTTTTTTTTGATATCTTGATCATTTTTTTTGACATCGTATGCAAAAGTTATGCCCATTTTACTTTTTTTAACGAACTTTTGCTCAGAAAGTCGAAATTCATATTTCAAAATTTGATAAAAAAGTAGACCTTAAACTCTCCGTGCATCTATAAGGGGTTTATTTTTTTATGCTTTTTAGACCGCCAACTCTTCCGTCAAAAAAATCTGTGGCTCCATGTGTGGCTGGGGCGCCACAGAAATGTTGGATTCTGTGGCGCACCAAAGACCGTGCGCCACAGAATACCACATTTCTGTGGCGCACCAGATTACGTGCGCCACAGAAATGCTCGCCTGCAAATGTTTTGTGGCGCACCCTTCCTCCGTGCGCCACAGAATCCAACATTTCTGTGGCGCATATTTTGGCGTGCGCCATAGAATTAAATTTCTATGGCGCACCACTCTCTGGTGCGCCATAGAAAGCATTCCATAGAAAGGTAGTTTCCTACTAGTGAAAGGAATTATAGTGGTTTGAGTTAGACTTTCCACATTGAAAAAACTTATCACAATAATTAAATTTACAAAAGAATTTATTGTGATTGTGTTAGGGGTCTACCAAATGGAATATGGGTTGGTCAAGGTCAAAAATATCATACATGGTTTGGCTTAAGGGTTTTATAACACAAAACCATGATCAACATGATTCATTTCATGGCGTTGGATACTAGGGTTGAAGCAATTCACAATATGACTTATAAATTTACAAGAGGTCTTGGGCTATGGGTTTATGGTTCAAAAGTTACTATTCCATGTGTTTAATATAAAATTGGTGTTGGTTTGATCAAAATTATCATACCACAAATTTCCTAAGGAAGGGATTTCATCAAACCACACCTAATTTATAATGGCTGACTACTATGGATTCTTTATAGGAAAAAAATACATGGAATGGGTACTCTGGTCAAAAATGGTTTTGGTACTGATTTCTCTGGTCTAAGGTTACTAAATGGGACAATTTTCCAAAAGAAAACAAATTAAAATTATTTATAGAATTAAAACTAGGTGCAAAATACTCAAATGGTTATTTAAATTCTAAACACCATTTTAATTGGTTCAAATATTATTTTGGGACAGAGGGTATGAACGTACACATCCTAAGGATTCCAAAAATATATTATTTGCAATTTTTGGGTTTGTAGAATTTGAATATGCCAGAATTCATCAAACAAGCACATTTAAATTTGTTGTCAAATTTGAATTTGGACATTGCCAAAAGTTTCTACATGTTGTTCTGATTTCAAAAAGTTCCAGTTTGCTAAATTTGGGCTTATGGGTCAAAAGTTATAATGCTTAAAAGTTATAGGGTCTTTTCTATAAAATGACATTTAAATTCTTTGCAGAATAAAACAAAATAATGGTCAGGCCACGTGGCAGCTCCTGATTGGCTCAGGCTGGCTGACGCGGCGCTGACACGGCGGCTGACTAGGCGATGACGTGGTTAAGTCATACGATCTGGCTTCTTGTATCCAGATCCAACGGTTACTTACCTCTTCACTAGGGGATCTAATCTCGACCGTCCAAAGGAAATCGGACGACAGAGAGAAAGAGATAGGAGTTCATCGGTGGGGATCCCGCCAGAAATGGTTGCGCAGCGACCGGCGCGCATGGGGTTTCGACGACGGCAACGTTACGGCGGTCCCCTCTCTCAACGGACATGACCTCGGCGTGCAGGACGCCACGAAGAGCTCGATGGTAACAACGACGCGAGCGCATGCTTCCTCGGGTGGCAGCAGGAGGCTGACGGAATGACGGCGTCTCCGGTGATCTTCGGGACAACTTTCCACTAGCGCTCGGATGCACTCAAAAGTAGACCAAGGAAACGAGAGGGTCCGCAGGGCCACGGCGTTTCAGATGGGACCAAAGTGGGGGCTAGTACCTCGGGTTTACGCCGGAATCAAAGAACACGGCCGCGGGCGAATACAAACTTCGGCGAGAAATATCTCGTTATCCCGGTGGAAATTCATGGGGGGAGAGGGGAAGTAGAGAGGGCTCCAGGGGCCTTGTGTGGGTAGTCTCGGGGCGAAATTTAACCGCTATTATGGCGCGTAATTGATGCACGTTGAAATTCGTCCGAAACTGACGTGGGAAGTGGTGGAGGTTGAAGAAGGCATGGGTGGGTCCCGCCTGTCATTCGGACAGAGAGAGGAGAGAGGGAGGGTGGTGGATGGGCTTGCGTTGTGCGCGGGCGATAAATAGGGAGGTGGGCTCGGGCCGGTTGTTGGGCTGGCTCGCCTCTTTTTTTTCCTTTTCTTTTATGTTTTTATTCCTTTAATAACTTTTGCATAAAAGCTCCAAATAACCTCAAACAAGTTTCTACCTTTTTGTAAAATAAATCTCTTTCAAACATGAACATAAATGTGTTGTTTCCAACACATTTCAAATTTGAATTTTGAAAATAGGGATAATGCCTTAATAATACTAAAAAAAATCATTTTGAAAATAGTAAATGATTGCAAAATGCTTGTATAAGATTATAGAGACATTCTATAAGTCAAACATTTATTTCCAAGGTTATTTCAACTTGTTGTCAAGACCAAAATAATTTATATAAACGCTTTATTGGTTATTACTTAATATAACATTTGAAGGCATTATGGAAATATTTTTATTCATATGAGATATTTTTTGAGACATGAGGAAAATACTAGAGATAGTACTTCTATGGTTCATAGACATTTTCATAGTTATAAATGGGTTGAAAACAATGTTTGTAGGGAGGTTTGATAAGAAGAGATATTTTCTCTTTATAATGAAAACTAAATTTTAAATAGGCTTATGGTATTAGGGAGAAGGTAGTTTGGATTCTTCATTTCGATTTCATTGAAATATTGTTGTTTTCTGTTGTTTCTTGCATCTGACATGGTTTTTGGTGACTTGATTACCATGAAAACAGAAGTTTGAAATTTTTTTGATTTTTGCACTTTCCAAAAATCAGGGATGTTACACAGGGTTGTACTATTTTAACCACCAGTACCGTTCGATTCCTTGCCTGATCAGGCCTGATCACAACCTCTTCCTGAGAGGCCGGCAGAGTGGGCACGGTTACAACCTTTACCTCGCGTGAATCTATCCCAGGATCATCAGTGTCGTGGCCCAAGTCAGCCCCGTCAGCCCCTGGCCCGCGGCCACATCCTAATAACACCGTCCTCGTCCACAGCTTCTCCATCCTCCACGCACACGCAAATGGAAAGCTCAAACTAGAGGACCCTGGGAGTTAGTCGGTCGATAGGGAATCCATATGTCCCACCGATGGAAGCATGCTCTGTCTTGGTTCAAGTCGAAGAGAACTCGCTCCTAGGGACGTGAGTGAGGCAAAACACCACCATTCACCGATGGCAACTAATCCACACCTGTTAGAATTTTAATTGAAAACAACCGGTCTCCAACACATCCGGACATGACATAATATTTTCCAACCACAGTCCACCATTGGACCCAAAGTATTCAACTAAGCATGGCTAAGAAATTAAGTAGCATATAGCAGTATATCGGTCCCCACACAAACTATGGATAATAGGAAGGGAAACGGGTATTGGTGTACGGAACAAAATGCAACGCCAAAACATTTGAATCGAATGCAATATTATGGCGGATAAAATACTTGAGGGAAAACATGGGATCAGAAGATGCTCAAGAGGGCATTTACGCTTGCCTTGGTGATAGGGGTGATAGTACGATTCGTCGAGGAATTATGGTGGAACCTCGACTTCTGGATCTACCGATACACAACAAGCAGAAATAGCAAATAAATAACACGAATACATACAATGCAATGCACACTCATGATGACATGACAAATTGATGTAACTATTATTTATTAAACAATAGCAACAATTTTAAATGGGTCCAAAATAATTTAGGCAATAATAAAATGAAACACCCATGTTTATCTTAATGCTCTAATGTTATTTTCCTCTAGGGGCTAGTACCGAAATATTATTAAAATATGCATGCAAATTATGTTTTATGTTATTACTTGAAGTGCTTTTCACCTTGGTATGTTTTCAATAATTTTTGGATGAAGGAAACAATGATAATGAATTATTCATTTTTGCTTTCATTTCTGCCATTTTTGGAAAACAACAAAAACAGAAATAATTTAGATGTCAATCTGCATGTATAAGCTTGAAAACATGTACCAGATGTTTCACTGAACATTTTGAGGCATTAAACATAATTTTTGGATCATTATTGAATTTCTTATACAATTTCTAACAACCATTTCTTTTCTGCCCCTTTTATTAAAAAGAAGGAATCATGAGCATTTTTAATTCAATTGCGCCCAAATAAAATACCACTGTGTAGAGTTCTTAAGGCAAATTTTTAGAGACCAAGTTTCCTCAAATTGGATTAACAGAACTCAAGTTATAAATTTTCCAAGTTTCCCATTTTGATGTCATTTTCTGTAATTAATTAATTATTGTAAAATTTATAGCAAAATCATTTTTCACAAGTGATATTAAGATATTAACAGAAAGTGCTCACTTAGATGAATCCATGGAATTTTGAATTTCTCAATTTGGATCATTTTTCGAATTTATATGGATTTTAAAATAAATCATTTAGTTATGTTTTCTGTTTTCAAATTTTAAAGAAATAAACCCCGAAACGTTTTCTACGCGTGGTGGCTCTAGCAACGGTCAGTGACAGGTGGCCCCGTGGCCACGTAGGCGTCCACGTGGCAGGCTAGCCCACGCGCTCATTTTGACTTGGTCAGAAAATGCGCGCCGCTTCCGAAAGGCTAACACGTAGGGGGTGGCGCCGCTTCCGAAAGGTCGCCGGAGCGACGGCGACGAGCACACGCGCAGCGGGTGTCCTCGGGCGACGACGACACGCTGTTCCACGGTGCGATATGGGAAAAAATTACGGGGAGGCGCGTTTTCTTACCCTTGATGCGTGCGCGAGCTCGATGGAGGCGGAGGTGGACTACAACGGCTGTGCGGGCTCGCCGGAGTTCGTAGGGGCCGTGGACGAAACCGGATGACGGCGGCTCTCGGGGGCGACTCACGTCGATTCCTTCAGCGGGGGGGGGGGGGGAGAGGGCGACGAGGCGGAGCTCGTGGTGCTCTTTGATCTGTGCCACAGGCTCTCAATCGACGGCGACGAGCATGGCCGTGGGCGAGGGTTTCGGTCGGGGATGAAATGTGTGTGTGTGTGTGTGTGAGAGAGAGAGAGAGAGAGGAGAGCTCGGGGCTCAAGGAGGGAGTGAGGAGGAGCAGGCGTCGTGCGGGGCTCTTTAATGAGCTCGGAGGGCACAACAACACATCGTGGGGGGGGGGCCTGGCACCGCGGTGGCGGCATGGCCGCAAGCGCTGGGTGCGGGAGGTGAGAGACGACGGCGCTTTTCTGAAAACCCCCTGGACCTTTTCTATTTTTCCTTTTTTTCCTCCTTTTCTTTTCTAGAATTCCAGTAAAACATTTAATTGAGCCCTTTAACAATTTCAAAAGTTGTTGAAACTTTTCACAAACTTCTTATTTGTTATTAGGTACCACTGATAAAATTTCTTATTTGGAGGGAATTCCAAATAATTGTTATTTGGAGGGAATTCCAGTAAGACATTTTGGAGGGAATTCCAGTAAGACATTTTGAGAATATTTGTAAAACAAACTTGTTTTCATTTCATTTCTGTAAATTGTTTCCAACCATTAATTGAGGTACTTAATTTATTCAAACCCTTATGATATTTGGTGTAATATTATTGTTTACCATAAGGAGTCACTGGTAGAAATGTGAGATCATTTTGAAAAAGTTTGTAGAACAGACTTGATTTAATTTCATTTCTGCCAGATTTGAAATTGATTTACTAAAACTAGTTAAACACTTCCAATTTTCGTGGAATTTTGCAAGAATTCCTCATTTAATATCAAGGTCCTGTTATAGAATTTTCAAAGCAAGTGGATAAAGTTTGTAGAACAAACTTGTTTTAGTTTTGATTTATTGGTGGAAAGAAAAACATTTATTTTTGGGGTTTAAACAATTCAAATTTTGGTTCCCCCTTTTGTATGACCCTTATTTAACATAAGTAAGCATTGGAAAAGTTTTGAGCTCAATTGGAGAAAGTTTCCAGAAGTAACTTGTTTAAGTTTTCAGCTTCTGACATTTTTTTGGCATTTTTCAAATAATAAGGCATTTTTTTTTCTCCAACCAAACCTTGCCAAAATATAAGTGGAGGCTTGTAATAACAAGTTAACATACCCCACCACTTCTGTTTTGAAGTTTGTTAAGTTTTGAAAATATTTGAATTCAAAATTGGGTGAGCAATTTTGAATGCCTTTTCCTTTTATTAACTTTTGGATTTTTTCTAAAGTTTTCACAACTTCGATAAGTCAATCTTGGAACATCCTCAACAATTTGGAAGCTCACCAAATAGTTTTGTTTTTCCATTTGAGAAAATTCAATTTAGTAGAAAAATTGCAAGGATAGAATTTGAACAATATGTTGAATATTTTATGAGTGGCGTTGCCACCTCTTTTATTTGTTTTCAACATTTGTTTTAAATTAAACTTAGCAATTACATAATGAAATTTGGTTCTGAAATGACCCAAATAAGAGTTTCTCATTTTCTATTACTTGTGTTTTGTCAAGTTCAGATGGATGCTTATGATGCATGAGCAAATGCAAAAGTGAAAATTTTACCCAAATTTTCTAGTAACTTTCTGTAGCAGCCTGGGGTTGTTACAGGTAAAACTCGTGATGAGAAAATCTCTATATTGCCATCCACTACAAGGAGAGGTACAACTCTGAAAATCGTTGTTGCAATTGATTCACCATCTGTAATGAGTAAACTTCTTACACCACCACATACACATGCTACACATACTAATACTTTTGCTGTATCTAGAAATACTTCTCATAATTTTGATGATGCTTCTACTGTGATTGGTGAGAGTGGTTCATTAGGTCCTTTACTAGATGCTACAATTGCTAGAGCTAAACAAGTTGAAAACACTAAAATTCCTAATGAAATTCCTGGTACACTGATACGTCATAAACCTATCCATAATTTATGATGTTCCATGTTGTTTTCATACCATATGCTACATGTTTCCTTTGCAATTTATGCCATTTTTATCGATTTTCTGAGACTAACCTATTGACAAGATGCCACAGAGCCAGTTCATATTTTCTGCTGTTTTTTATTTCGGAAAAGTTATTCTAGAAATATTCTCGGATTTGGACGATTCGAAAGCCAAAAGTCTTAGAAATATGTCGCGCACACGGAGTCCGGAGGGGGGCCATAGGGGCCCCACACCATAGGACGGCGCGCCTGATGGTGCAGATCTTGCACTCATTGGGAGACCCCAAGAGGAAGGTATAATGAGCACAGCAGCAGTTTTCCCTCCGTAAGAAACCAAGGTTTCATCGACCAGTAGGAGGAAGGAGTAACTTCAGAAGGTTGAAGCAGCTGAGATGCCAAGGCGCACTACCGGTTCAGAAGAAACGTGGAACCTACATAACATAATCAAATCACTTTGCCCAAACGAAGCAGTGAGGTTGTCAATCTCACCGGTTTTGCTGAACACAAAGAGGTCAAACATATGGCGTGGAAAACAGTAGGAGAACGGTATGAAAGCAGTAGCAGCAGTATGAAAGCAGTAGGTGTTTTATCAGTATGAGGAAAAAGGACCGAGGTCCACAGTTCACTAGTGGTGTCTGTCCGTGAAAGATAACTAACATGTGTGGTGAAAAAATTACAGTTGGGAAATTGCCAGAAATGAAGGTTGCACCATAGTTCATATGCAAGACATAAAGATTACTATGTGATTCATGCGGGCATTACAACAAAATACATAGACCGTTATCCAACTGCATCTATGACTAAAAATCCACCCTTGGAATATCATCTGAACAAACGTTGGGTAAGCAAAGTGTGTAATGTAAACAATAACATCATCCTTAGACAAAGCATTGTTGTTTTCTCCCTAATGGCAACATCACATCCTCCATCCGTCACGTTTCTGTCACTCGAGCACATATGAAAAGGAGGCATGAACCCACTAACGAGCATAAATACTCCCTCTTGGAGTTACTAGCATCTACTTGGCCAGAGCATCTACTAATAACGGAGAGCATGCAAGATCATAAATAACATAAGCATGAAGATAACATGATAGATTGATAATCAGAAGACATAGCATTCAACATTCATCATATCCCAGCAAACACAACATGTAGCATTACATAAAGATGATCTTGATCGTGATAGGCAGCTCACAAGATCTAAACATGAGGTACAAAGTGGAGAGAACAACCATCTAGCTACTACTATTGACCCGTAGTCCAGGGATGAACTACTCACGCATCACTTAGGAGGAGGGCATGGTGGTGTAGACCAGTCCGGTGATGATTTCCCCCTTCGGCAGGGTGCCGGGGAGAGCTCCAGAACCCTCCCGATCTCGGGATGACAGTGACGGCGGCCTCGGGTGTTTCTCGGGAAAAAGTGGGATATCTTTAGGGTTTACATCTCGGGGATTAAATAGGCGAAAGGGAAAAGGTGGTGGTGGCGGCCTCATTTTTTCACACCTACTAAATCTATCATCACAAGTCATTAGCAAGTTTTGTGATGATAGAGTAGTAGCATTAGTTCATCGTTTTCAAATAAACACTTTGTCATTAACCCTACACCTGTGAAAATAAAATAAAATGTGTTTATTACTTTGTCAATAGTTGTTTTCCATGTACTAATGTCTTATTGCCTAACCATGTTATAACACCTCTATTTAAACATGATAACAAGTGATTTGTTAAGTAAAAGTGAAACACATGTAAGTCTAAAAGAAGTAATGACCACATCACCCCAAGTAATGAAACATTTCACCCAAAACCTGTGTGAGTAAGTTATCGTGTCAAACGTGGCTTACACTTGTAAGCTGGGGTATTTTCCAGGATATTCCAAGACGAATCTAATTTTATGCATGTATCATCTTGCCAATGTTTTCTGTAGTCCTTACCGGGACTACTTTTCTATCTTTCAGATGTCGGAATTGTCTATGTGACCCTCGAACCCCGGAGACATGAATTATTACTGTTGTTCCAACATCAGGCAAGTTCATCACTTGCTCATATCCTTTGCAGTACTTCATAACAAACTAATTTCAAAAACTATATCGTATTACCACCTAGTCTCAAAAGAATGCATGATCCTATTTTTACAATAATATGACTAATTGAATGACTACCCGAGTGGTAGTGTTCTGTTTGGTGAGCGGATGGAACCATGGTAAGATGAATAGGTCAAAGGAAGGTTCCATCTGCATGGGAAAGTATTACCTAGGATTAATCACAACTGTCGTCAGGATTCTTGCGCCGTAAATTCGCGTTAACCATGGGGCTTCTATGGGGGGAGTAAGTCAGCAGTGATCTTTTCTCGTTCGCATGTCAACAGGCTGCCAGAAACGTACGTTGTAGGTCTTGCGAGACTACATGCACATGGGTGGGGTCCCTTAATTCCCACGGACTCTGCGGGTCTATGATGGTCTGCCAGGGGCGCGTAGATATCCATCGTGAGGGGTGGAATCAGGCGTTCAACCTGCTGGCAGAAATGGGTGGGCATGTGTTGTACGGAGAAGCATGGTTTGGCTTGGACCAACAACCGGGCCCCACACCTGAGTGGGAGTGGACAGGATCTCGAGCCTGGTTGCGCAACATGGTCTTGGTCGTCCATGGGTAAAGTAACGCACCTCTGCAGAGTGTAAAAGGATGTGGCATGTTACCCCTTGTTCTGGGAAGGAGCTGCGAACGCCGTAGGAAAGGCAACTCCATGAAAGTTCTAATCCTGTGAAGATCTGGTGGGCATAGTCTTCAGAATTAAAAGCAACCTCTTGAAGAATTACAAAAACCTTGCATTAGCTTATGACTCTTTTGAGTCTAAAGCTGTAGTTAGTGCATCAAACTATCCCCTATATATCATGAACTTGCTGAGTAACGCTCGTTACTCATTCGTTCCCATTTGACCCCCTGCTTAGAGTTCAAGCCCTATTGAAGTCGTCATCGAGAAGCCATTGTTGTCTAAGGAAGCTAGGTGGAGTCTTATACTACTTAGCCAGTAAAGCATCGTCATCAACAACGCTGATGGAGGAGAAGATATCAAGGTGTAGGTGGAGTCCATTCTTGGATTAGCTGTTACAAGCCATAGATTAGGGCTGACATCAGCCGTAGTAGATTTAGTTCTGAGCAAGGGTTTTTCCCCAGCTTAGGATCTTTGAATTGCTTCTTCTGATATTTCATTTGTAAGAGATATTCTGTGATTCTTCAAAGAGATTCTCGAGATTTTGTAATGAAGTTTGTATCCTATAGTTTTGCCTGGACCTGCTATGTTTCTGTTGTACTACTATGAGGGATGTAATATTCATGGATAAGTCCTTCTGTGAGTATTATGTCATCGACTTGCGCACTACACATGCAGTGGTGTGGTGGGTCACCACAGATGGTATCAGAGCGAAGCGAACTTAGGAATAAAATCTTTTAGGAGATCTGTAGGTTGGTAAAGACTATAGGAAGCCATCTTATCTAAACCACATTTCCTACAACTATGAGGATTATCCACTTGAGAATGATAGAATCATACTTGTATAGAATTTCTTACTCAAATTGAGTAAATCTACTTATCTATTTTGTTTATACCTAGGTATGAATAGTTAGAAGTTTAGCATGTATCAGTTTCAATGAGAAAAGGAGTTCTAACATAGTCAGAGATGATTAAGTCCAAGTGAGGATTACCCCATTCTATGAATGAATAGGATGGAGTAGAACATGGTATTGAGTTAGTATAGGAGTCATCAATACTGGATGTTAGAAAAACATTAAGAGATATTAAAACCATGGTAACTATGGGGTAAATACCATACCCTTAGTTATCAAGTCTAGAGGTCAATCATTATAGTATAGTATCGAATTAGGAGAAGGCAAGAGTATTGATGGAAAGCTACATTACTACTCCTACGATGTGATCAACACCATGACGGATCAACAGATACCATGAGAAGCTTATCATAATCAAGATGAAGTAATTCAACTGACATGGTACTTAGTCCTACATGGAACCAAGTTAGACAACAACTACCATAGGATCATTTTGTCTTGGTTCATTCCATTGCAGTAAGGCATGCAATTGGAGTATTTACCTGGGCAAAGAGTGGTTGTGTAGAATAGGATTACAAGGTACTATATACCTACTTGTAGTGTATAGCATTTAAGAGCCTTGGTACTGGAGATTCTTTACTCAAAGTACTGTTATTTCACAGGCTTTTGATGCATGAGTAATAACTGCATTTGGGATTTATTGGATTTTATTTGGATCTTTGATTGACTAGATCTGTACATGAAGATTGAACTTGATGTGCAAATGCATGTGCAAACACTGAGTTCTATCTTGATGTTACTAGTCTAGAGGGTATAGGATTAGTTTGAGAGCGGTCTAAATTATCAACAGATGGAAGCATTTACCAAAGCTCTAGAAGTCTTTGAAGTCAAGAAGGCAGAAATTAATAAAGCCACTGATGGGAATGGACCACATTCCACATCTTGTTTGAAGTTGGAGATGTACATCATCAAAACATGGAGATATACCACAAGTGATGCCAAGATGAAAACATGAGTAGTATATCCTAGAAAGAAATATGTAGAAGTCCAAACCCAAAGATATAGAAGGACCATAGGAGGCCACCAGTGTAATAGGTTATAGTCACCTATAGGGAAGAGTTAAAACTCGAGGAAACTCAAAGATATTTTCACTAAAAATTTAGTCTTAGTCAATGTACACTACGTTGTACAAGTTTCTTTGAGAAGTATTCCTCTTGAGACCATTAGATTGAACCAAATGGAAGTCTAACCATAGACTAGACCATTGTACTGGAAGAATCTTATTGGTTATTCATCACTTGGTGGATATACCAAATGTTCTTTAGATAGTTCTGAGAGGTAGGAAACCATACCTATTCATCGGAGAATGAAACTTGGTATCCACTATATGGTGGAAATACCACGTGTTTTTCGTAAGACCATTAGGAAGGCCTAGTAATAAAACAAAGTTGTCATAACAACAGGCTAAGTATTAGATCATTACACAAGACGGTGTAAGGTGAACAATCCAGACAAGAGGCTACATATGTCAAGGGAAACACAAGGAAACAATTGTGAAGATTCAACGGTCTACAGTAGTTCGCTCTACCTATATTTACGTGAGAGAGGTTGAACTTCGGGACGAAGTTCTTGTTAAGGGGGAGATACTGTAACATCCCAGTGTTTGGCAAGTTATAAGGATCTAAATTTAATATGTGCATTTGCAGATCATGCATCAAAAAGTACGGGAAATTTTGGCGCGAAAGTTTAAACAACGCAAAGTGACCAAAGTTTCACTTGACATGATGAAATAGGTCTAGTTCATCTAGTCAGGAGTACATTTGGAGTGATCTTTATAACATAGCATCTCTACAAAACCCAAATCATCTGGTTACACAAACCATAATGGGTTGTGACCAACACAAACTCTTAACAACCTTAACCACAAGTCTTTCAGTGACTTGGAATAATTCATTAGATATCTACAACTCAAAGAGGGGTGGGTACCCAAATCACACAACTGATAATCATACTTCCACCCATGAGTAATACATAATTGAACCATCTCATCAATAGAGGTGTTATGACCTCTCAAACAATACCTCTTTAAGATATCAACCATTCACAAAACATCTTTCCAAATTATTTAGTACCTACTAAATGAACCTTCACAAGTAAATAACCAAAGTTTAATAGAACTCAAATCATACAGACAGGTGTTAACTCAAAACCCACAAGTGGAAAATGACATCATAATGGTATTAACATATTTATCGAATATGTACATATCTCATCAACTATAAAAGAAGTACTTAAGGGAAGAATCAAATCTTCTTCAACCACTGTTAAAACCTTGATCATCACATATGATCTTTCCAAACCTCTATGTTTGTATCATGAATACAAATGAACAATATAAAATAACAACATGACACTCTGAGTAACCAACTAACAACTATTACATAAGTCATTAAACCCTAATAACATTCACATGCTCATTGTCTTATTCATCTTATATAAGTGAGCATATGAGATCTCAACACATCAAGGAACCACTTGATCAACTTACTATCTTAAGTCATCATTCCACAAACACTCTATATTTCCACCCACATCCATAATCAACAAATCAAGTATCCCTGGATACAAGTAATGAATAACAACAAGATATAACCTCTATTAGAGTAATTGGATTGAAAGATAAATAAAACCAATCATGTATGAATAAGTATCTATCTTTTGGGAAATAAAATAAGAAATATATGGAAGGATAATAAAAGCATGAACTAACTCTTAATCTAGATCTTATTATTTTGTCTAGATCATTTTATCTTGTTATTCTTTAATCCTCTCCAAGACATTCTGTAAGAGAAGCACTCCATAAGAAAGGAGGAACTATGACAAGAAGAACTACAGAAGGATTCTTCAGATTGTTTTAAAAGTGCCATTCCAATCAATTATAAGAGTAATTGGAAACTCTTATATCTTAATATGATCTTATTAAACTCTTGAAATAGTGTGATACTCCAATGTTAGTGATATATAGAAGTAGTTTGATAACAAAGCTAGCTACTTTGGTAACAGATCACTTTTGTATACTCAAACAATTGAGTGTCATACACAAACAACAGGAGATTGAATAACCTGGTACATCTCAGCCTATTGTATATGATTAGTAATTTGGAGGCAAGATTAGCTACCTTGTTTACAAATTCTTCTTATATGCATAAGTGCAACTTGATGTCACAAAACCAACTTATATTCCTTTATAATCATCTAAATAAAATCTTTGCTTGGAATAATTGGTTGCCTTCACCACAAGGGTAAGATAATTGAATATGGAATCCCAGAGATGATCTTCCTTGCAAATGACAAAGGTGATAAGAGAAGACTAGTGGAAACTAGAGAGAAGAACCTCAAGCAACAGAAGACCACAAGAAGCAACACTGCATCAGTAAGGGAATATAAGGAATTATTCAGTCAAGCATTAGGTAATATTAGAAGATCTTTAACCTCTATGCCTTATCAAGCCCATCAGAAATGAGGAACTCATAGTAACATCTTAAATGGAAATAATTATCAAGAATGAATTATTAACAAGCAATTGCATCCACATGTGTTGATATGTGGAGGTAGATGAAAACAAGTTTAAATACCTTGTTTTCCAGATCCTTTTCCTACACAAGACTAATAGATAACAACAAAGATTCATCTATAAATAACCATGTAAATGATTACATGTTCCTAAACCAACATGGGACAACATCCATATTGGAACCTATGTGGAAAACAAGCAAATAAGATTCCAAAGCCACTCTTGTTTTCCACATGATTAAGTGCATTAAATAACAAATATGGCTTGCACCCCAATACAAAGAAATGTCCAGCAGACTTGATAAGAACCTTAGTTATGAAAATAACAAAACCACCTAAAAGAAAACAAGTTCCTTCACCAATTAAAAATTATCTGGTATGACTTGGAGTGATATTTCATAATTGGTAAATTTTCCACAACAGATAAAAACACTACTCACTAGTGTTACCAAACTATTTTCTATAAGGGGTTATACCTAAAATTGTCCAATTATGATACACCACCTTGGTATTCACAAGTTTGGAGTGTGTACTTTTATTAAATATGCTTTAGCATAATTTTAAAGCTATTAAATAAATTTAAAGAGGAGAAAACAACAAAATCACTTAATCTAGCACCCTAAATAAAAAATAAAAATATTCTTCAAATTCACCAAAACAAAACATTGTGAGATGTGAAATTTGATAAGGAATTCAAATATATTTTTTATTAATTTTTCTATTCACAAATAGGCCCTGAAAACAAAGGTTTTTTCTCAGTTTTTAAGACAAAAGGACATGTTCGTAAATTCCAGAACTTGTAGGGGGTTATCGAAATTTCACGAAATCTTTTACTTTCTTCTTCCTCTACCAGAAGGCAGAGGAGAAGATCGTGCAGCTCGTTCCGTGGGGATAAGACCACCCCGAGAGGCGTCTGCATCTCTCTTTACTCACTCTCTCCCTCTCGCATTCGTTGCTCTCTCTCTCTGCAAGAAGAACGACCGGAAACCCTAACCCTAACCACGGATAGCCGCCGCTCGCCGCCGTCCACTCCGGTCACCCCGCGAATAACAGAATACACCATTAGAACCGCCATCCACCCTACTCCCTCCTCGTCGAATCTCGTTTCCAGGGAAGCCCGGAGGCGGATGAATTGGTTCATCTTGTTCATCTCCGGCCGCCAGGGAATTCATCACGCCGCCGTCGATTGGGAGCAAGACGCACGCCCTCGACCACATCTTCGTGCTCCCGGTGAGCTGCTGCACCTCTGGGCGCTTTTTGTTACGCAATTGGTTCAGTAAATCGTAGAGTCGCCGTATGACCGTCATCGCCGCCGCGCGAGCTCGCCGCCGGCGACATTCCGGTGACCGTTTGGTCACTTCGCCACCTTGCCCAAACTCGTTGAGACCTCCTCTAGCCAGTGGAACAAATCATCCTCAGCAATTCGCACCCAATCGCCCGATTGAAGACTCACAGTAGCAATCCCCTCCATTGATGACGTAGTCATGACGTCAGCATGACGTTCTAAACATTTTCCTTTTTCTTTTCTTTATTTTTAATTAGAAATTAAACTGATAGGTGGGACCCACCTGTCAATTTGAATATTGGCAGAAAAATCATTAATCTCATAAATTCAATAACTTTTAATTCACTTATCATAAAAATACCAATAAAATTTATAAATGCTTAGAAAAATATAATCTAAATGTTTATGAACTTTTCAAAAATGTTTGATAAAATTTAAAATTAAATATTTTCTTTACTTAAATTAAATCATTTAAAATTGAGAAAATAATAAATAATTCATAAAATCAGAAAAAATACAAGTTATATACCAAAATGCTCCAAATAACAAATGCAACTCACCTATGATGTTTACAACATCATTTGACCAAGTTTTTATGTGTGCAATGTTTTGCCTAATCATTTAAATCATTTAAAAATTAATAAAATAATAATTTATTCAAATATTTTCAGAAAACATTGAATGATATATAAAATTAAAGAGGAAAGCATTTCCAATTAAAATATGACAAACATATTTTTTTTTGTTCAACCTATTAACTTGTTTCCAAAAGGTATAATTGAATTCTGTAATATTCCATTATAATGAGAAATAACTACCATAACATTATTTCCTTATTAATAAAAACCCTCATGTTTTGACACCTACTAAACCTATCATCACAAGTCATTAGCAAGTTTTGTGATGATAGAGTAGTAGCATTAGTTCATCGTTTTGAAATAAACACTTTGTCATTAACCCTACACCTGTGAAAATAAAATAAAATGTGTTTATTATTTTGTCAATAGTTGTTTTCCATGTACTAATGTCTTATTGCCTAACCATGTTATAACACCTCTATTTAAACATGATAACAAGTGATTTGTTAAGTAAAAGTGAAACACATGTAAGTCTAAAAGAAGTAATGACCACATCACCCCAAGTAATGAAACATTTCACCCAAAACCTGTGTGAGTAAGTTATCGTGTCAAACGTGGCTTACACTTGTAAGCTGGGGTATTTTCCAGGATATTCCAAGACGCATCTAATTACTATGCATGTATCATCTTGCCAATGTTTTCTGTAGTCCTTACCGGGACTACTTTGCTATCTTTCAGATGTCGGAATTGTCTACGTGACCCTCGAACCCCGGAAACATGAATTATTACTGTTGTTCCAACATCAGGCAAGTTCATCACTTGCTCATATCCTTTGCAGTACTTCATAACAAACTAATTTCAAAAACTATATCGTATTACCACCTAGTCTCAAAAGAATGCATGATCCTATTTTTACAATAATATGACTAATTGAATGACTACCCGAGTGGTAGTGTTATGTTTGGTGGGCGGATGGAACCATGGTAAGATGAATAGGTCAAAGGAAGGTTCCATCTGCATGGGAAAGTATTACCTAGGATTAATCACAACTGCCGTCAGGATTCTTGCACCGTAAATTCGCATTAACCATGGGTCTTCTATGGGGGGAGTAAGTCAGCTGTGATCTTTTCTCGTTCGCATGTCAACGGGCTGCCACAGATGTACGTTGTAGGTCTTGCGAGACTACATGCACATGGGTGGGATCCCTTAATTCCCACGGACTCTGCGGGTCTATGATGGTCTGCCAGGGGCGCGTAGATACCATCGTGAGGGGTGGAATCAGGCGTTCAACCTGCTGGCAGAAATGGGTGGGCATGTGTTGTGCGGAGAAGCATGGTTTGGCTTGGACCAACAACCGGGACCCACACCTGAGTGGGAGTGGACAGGATCTCGAGCCTGGTTGCGCAACATGGTCTTGGTCGTCCATGGGTAAAGTAACGCACCTCTACAGAGTGTAAAAGGATGTGGCATGTTACCCCTTGTTCCGGGAAGGAGCTGCGAACGCCGCAGGACAGGCAACTCCATGAAAGTTCTAATCTTGTGAAGATCTGGCGGGCATAGTCTTCAGAATTAAAAGCAACCTCTTGAAGAAAGATTTACAAAAACCTTGCATTAGCTTATGACTCTTTTGAGTCTAAAGCTGTAGTTAGTGCATCAAACTATCCCCTATATATCATGAACTTGCTGAGTAACGCTCGTTACTCATTCGTTCCCGTTTGACCCCCTGCTTAGAGTTGAAGCCCTATTGAAGTCGTCATCGAGAAGCCTGTCGTGGGATAATCACGGTAGATGTTACCGGGGGTAACTGATCTTGGGGCAAGACGACACAGGCGCTTGGGAGAGGGTTTAGCTCAGAGGAAAACATGGTGCAATTCGATCTGGTAGCCGGCTCTCAAAGTCGCCGAGTCTCCGATCTTGATATAACAACTCAACTCTGGGATTACACTAGATGCTCGATATCAAGCGATATTGCTAGGGTTCTTAGGTCTCTGCCTAAACTAGACCTGGGGGTCGGTTTATAAAGCACCCGTACCCCCTGGCTTATTCTCCAAGGCGCATCCTGGATCCTACCCGGACACGGCGCACAAACCCTAACTTTCTTCTACCATAACCCACAATCCGGGTTACTGGGCCTACAAGCTTGGGCCTTCACAGGTTTCCTTATCCTTAGCCGGATCCTGCACAGCATCCTTTGGGCCGGGTTACTCCTTGGAGTTTGGCCTACCGGGTTATCATCCCTCCATCAGTAGTCCCTAGAATAGCCTGGGCTTCATGGATACTCCTTTGAAGCGCTCGTTATTCCCTGCAAAGATATCAAACACACGAGTATGTGGAGGCCGGGTTAAGGTGCCTCAATAGATAGCTAGGCCTTACTCCATGGTGGCCATATAGTAACCCGGCTCTTTCCCAATTACCTAACTTACTTTCCCAGGTAAAACCCCAAAATGTCAAGATTTTATACTTGATAATTAACCTGATATCACGGGATGGATCTCTTTCTTCTTTTCGTTCAGATCCCCTGCTCAACATTTAAAGCGCATCTCGCCAAAACTCAAATAAATAGCCGTTTACTTCCGCAACTCCCGGCTCCCGCTCGCTGAACCGGGCTTATCCACTCGCGCTATAAATAGGCTCCTTGGGGGTAACCCGAACCCTAAAGGCTCATTTCCCCCCACTCTGCTTCCTTTCTCCCTCCGAGCTCATCCTCACTGAGCGCCACCACGGAAATCCCGCGCGCATCACCGGAGTCCATCGGCCGGAGGCTGCGCTCCGCCACAGCTCGCCCCGCGCCGCCGCCAAGATCCACCGGCAAATCTCCATCCGGCCCGTCAGGAACCGCGAAGGGACACCAGGCTTGCGCCATCTGCCTCCGCAAGGCTTCACTCAGATCTCCTCCGGTAAGCCTCTTGCGCCCATTAATTTGCCCTTGCAATTTTCGATTTCACCTCGAATTAGATCCAAATCAGCCCGCCAAGGATTTCTCGGCCATGCCGAATTAGGCTACTAATAGTCTTTCTAGCTCGCCCAATAGATAAGATGTATACTCCAATCCACTCTCCTACTACCCGCAATTATTATTTTCGCCACAAACCTGAAGATGGAATTTCCAATCTGGGCTCGAACTACTCGAAGTTTCCGCCTTTGCCTCAATCACCCGGCTGGACCTCCCCTTTCCAGTTCCTTTTATTCGCGCTAAGTGCCTATGCAGCCATCCATCGTCCTCAAAAGCTCCTTCAACGCTTAGACCCCCACAATTTTCGCCATAACACTTGACACCCGGATAATTCGAACTTTACTCTGCGGGCTAACACCCGGATTACACGCAATTTTCATGTCTCAATATTACCCTGCCGATACTCGGCCGGCTCACAGCTTCCGTGTCTTAGTCCTCTTATCCTTTTACCTTGTACTTTGCAGGTCAACCATATGGCTCCCAAAAAGAAGGGGAAAACCCCAACCAAAACTAAAGCCACCAACTCCATATCCGCCAACTGGGCGCGGTCTACGGTCACCAAGGCCAAGTTGGAGGAGCTGGTGGAGCTGGGAGTTCTTCCTCCTCAAGAGGATATCCAATGGAGGGTGCCGGGCAAGGAGACCCGGCCCACCCCGACAAAAGGCGAGGTAATTTGTTTCGTGGAACATGTGACCCGGGGTTTCCGCCCACCGGGTCACCCTTTTTTCCGTGATGTTCTAAGCCATTACGGCCTTCGCGTTTTTGACATCGGGCCTAATTCTGTATTAAACATCTCCCACTTCATCGTCCTTTCCGAATCATACTTGTGCACTTCGCCAAGTCTAGCTCTTTTCATTGAGCTTTTTCAGTGCAAACCGTGCCGCGAGAGCGGTGACGGGGCGCTTCTTGCTTGCGGCGGGGTTTCCATCCAGCGCCGCAAGAATTCTTTGAAGCCACCCCTCACCCTTAACTCCCATGTCAAGCACTGGCAGCTCTCATACTTTTACTGCCAAGACACCTCCCCACCCGGCCAAAAGAAGCTGCCGGGTTACTCAGAGGGTCTTCTTGACATCTCCGAGAAATTTAGTGCCTTCGCCTCTGACTCGGACAGGGAGGCAATTCAACCTCTACTAGCCAAAATCAACACTCTCACGGCCCAAGGCCTCATCGGGCTGAACCTGGTGAAGACTTGGGTCGACTTCCAGATTCAACCCAATTCCATCCGCACAAAGTTGATGTGCGAGTGTTCGGGGCAATCTACAGACCCGCTCCGGTACTCTGACAACATCTTCGCAGCTGGCGACACTCACAAAACCATCAAGGGTTTTCTGACAGAAAAGCTTGAGGTAATTCGGAACATATCCGGATTGGAGCCCTTCACACTCGAGAACCCAGCCCCCAAGGTGAAAACCCGACTTTGATGCCTTTACCCTTGCTCTTTCCACTCGATACAGTTGATAACCCTTGTACTGACACTTTTCAGGCTTATGATGATTTTTGGAAAACCAACACCTCTCCTAGCTCCGAAAGTCCAGAGGAGCAAGAAGCTGTTAACTCGGACGAAGGTACTCTCCGGATTTTATTTGGTTCCTTTAAGCTCACCATAACCCCTTCATTTCCAACTATAACTTTGATGATACCCAGAACGAGAAGATGACGAGGAAGAAAACTCCGACGGCAAAGTAGAATCCGCCAGCGACGAGGAGGAACTGGAGCCGACAATCAAAGTCGGATCAAAAAGAAAAACTCAAGAGGCCACCTCCAAGGTTTCATATCTCCTCCTCGCATTCAATTCGTATTACTTTAATGATATACATGAGCTACCTTGACGTTATTCCACTGGCCATGCTTGAAGGAGCAGCCCATGACCAAGCGCAGGTCAACTCGAAATCACCCGGGTGATGATGCCCTTAACCCGGGTATTTCATCGACCCCGACTCGGTGGGCTGGTACTTACCCTATCTTTTCTCGGTCGAAACATTCTCCTTGAACCATTCCCACATGACGTCTGACTTGATAATTTCCAGCCTCTCCCGAGTCCAGCGACGGATTTCCTTGTGACTTTGCGGTGAACACCGGGTAAAATCCCCTTCCTGATGCTCCACCACATTTCATCACCCTTTCCTGACTGTGTATTTAGCTGCTCACTGACAACATCTATAGGGCCACGGTCGTTATCAGCGACCAAGAGGATATGGAGACCGAGGGCCCGGGTAAGGGGAGCCCGACTGATAAGACTACAGCCGCGTCTAGCGGCGAAAAACAAGTGTCGCCGACAAACCCGTACACACAAGAAGCCGAGTATCCGATTGCTTCCCATGCAAGCAAGAAGAACAAAGCCACAATCTTGGGTGCAGAAGAAGGAGCGTCGGATTCCGACACACAAATGACCCGGGTTCCGCCTCCCACTAAGAAGAAATCTCCTTCTCGGAATTTCCAAGGCCCCGGGTCCTCTGATACAGGTAAAGACACTTTTGATCAATTGATGAACACTCTCCTCACTATGAAGACTTCGGAGAGCAAGATCTTGGAGCACATGGCTGCAGAGCACCAGGTAAGGACACTTGGTATCTCATATTGCATACCTAGTCCCCAAGTTCCGAGTATGACTTGCAAAAGTTATGCCATGTACTTTACGCCATATTCAGCTTACCATAATATCCAACTGGTACTTGCGTTCCTTGCTACTTACAGGCACAGATAACCCGGTCTGATGAAACTTTACTTAAGACCGAACAACTTCTTCTTGCCGAGGTAAAACGAAGGGAAACCCTTGAGGATGACATGAAAACTTTGAAGAAGGATGTTTCCAAATACAAGAAGAAGTGCAATGCCGCTCAGACCGCACTGAAGAAACTATCGGACCAAGTCGCCGATACTTATCAGATCTTGCTTAGTAAGTTTTTGCTGCCGATTGGCTTCATGTCTTTGCTTTATTATATCATACTCGGGATTACTGATACGTTCTTTCTTTTGTTACAACTGTAGGTGCCAACCTTGCGGCCCCAGAGGAGGATGCCATTGTCAAGGCTAGAACCCTAAAGACCGTGCTCCGGACTTTCTTTGCCGGCACAAAATTTATACTGGATGCCGTGAAGTGGCCTACGGAAGTATATCCGGGTGAAGAAAATCTCATTCAAGCCTGCTCCACTGTGCCTGGCTGGATTGAAATCTGGAAACGCTCGTCATGCCGGATTGGAATGACCCGGGCTTTCACCCTGGCCAAGGCTTTCTTTCCGAAGCTTGACCCGGCAAAGGTAATATCCGGGTTTCCCGAATTCAAGGCGGACGGTTCCAAATTTACACCCAAGGATTTCAAGGCCATACAAGCCGCAGTGCGCCCCTCGGCTACCACTTTGGCCGATAGTTTGGATCTAAACACGATTATGAGTGCATACGACGCTGATGGCAAAGTTGTTACGGAGGAAGCACCCCCGCCCTTTGATATCTTGGAGAAGTGGGTTTCTAACTCGGCCAGGAAGAGGGAGGCGACTGCGAAGAGAGAGGCCGAGTTAGGATCAGGTCCGTCTGCCTCTACACTAGCCGTCCCTCCACCTGTCCGCCCTGGTGCAGTGAGTCCGGGTAAGGGTGCCGGGAAGGCTAAGCAGCAAGCCCAGGACCCAGACCCGGAAGACCGTACTCAGGAGGCCGAATAGGGCAGTACCATCATAATACCTTGTTTACGTGATGCTTTGTATTCAAACTATTATGCTTTTGATGGTGCGCCTGTGCACCCCTGATACTGATGTCGTAACTTGTAACGTACTTTTAGTCCGTGATATACTTTGCGGCTTTCCTGGCCTTTTGATAACCGTATTGCTTGTCTATTCTTTGAGCTTTTTCTCGATACCCGACTCTCTATTTTGGCTCCCTTCGTAAGACTCGGTTTTCCGAATACCAGGGGCTTTGACAAGTGGACTTTTTCTTTAAGTCCCCAAGACTCGGATGGTGAGGTCTTTCGAACTTCGATAGCCAAGTAGTTTGTTTCTGTTTCGAAGTCCCTAGTCCCCATGACCCAAAGTCCGAGTCATGGGGGTGTGGCCTTTCCCAGAGAAAAAATTGTTTTTTACCGAGTCGCAAGCCTAAAGCCATTCCGTGTAGGTACTGAAGTTATGCTTGATAGTTGTTGAGTTTCCGGCTATTAGCCTTGTACTCTGCATAAACTTGTGGTTTAGATGACCCTTTTGACTATCTTGTACTGTAAGCCGGCTTTCGCGTGGATACCATGTTGTTACATCCATACGAGAACAGGGTCAGGCAAGTCCCATTGGGCTTCATGGCTGATTGTAATCGTAAGCGAACGAATCATGCCACTTTAGTGCGAGTCACATCGAGCTTAAGTAAGAAAAGTCAAGAAAATTTGGCTCCTTTGTCCAGTTATAAGATTGCAGCCGTACTCGTTTGCGAATAATCGGCCCTTATAACTTATAGGCATCAAGGCCGGGTCTTTTGGGTTTATAGCTGGGCTACTTGAGCAACCAGCCCCCGAGACCTATATATACTCAACGTTCTTAATGATACTGAAATATTGATGTCACATGGATACTACTTACTTGTAATCAGGCTGTAACGAAACAGGACTTGATAACCATCTCTTTATTGATGCGAGAAAGTTTGGACCAGCAGGCCGCCTCATTAAAAACCTTCCTGTCCCCTTAGGTGCCCTGGGTAGGAAAAGAGCGCGTCTGAAACCTGCTGCCCGTTACATTGTTTAGTTCTTCATGGACACCGGTCCCAAACTGGCGTGTCCGGTGCACATTCTCCACGTGTTAGATTTTTTCATGACGAGTACCGGGTTTACTAGCCAACCCGGGTAAGGTGTTTCCATGACATGGCTGGTTGTGAGCGGTCGTGCAGCTTCTTCTTTTATGGCGGATTGTTTGGAGGAGTCATCCTCGATAAAAGCCACCATTTTAGCATCTTGTGCTACCTTGGATTTTGCTCTTTCGCCTTCAGTACTCGGCCTTTTTGAAGTGGCTCTATCCTCCGGGTCTGCTTGAGACCGGTAATGCTTGAGTTCTTCTTTTCTACAGGCCTGCTCGGCCATTGCTGCATCTCCTTCGTCGCATTCAGCTGCTATGTCTCGATTTCCATGTATGGTAATGGTCTTCTTGGGACCCGGGATTTTTAGCTGTAGATATACGTAACACGGCCTAGCCATGAATTTGGCGTAAGCCGGCCTTCCAAATAACGCGTGATAAGGGCTGCGCAATTTGACTACCTCAAAGGTAAGCCACTCAACTCGATAGTTATCCTTTGACTCCCCAAAGGCTACCTCCAATGCGATTTTTCCCTCGGGGCACGCTGAATGACCCGGCACTATCCCATGAAAAACTGTTGAGCTTTTTTGTAACTGAGACTCCTTGAGGCCCATGCGTAGGAAGGTTTCCCAATACAGTATATTGATGCTGCTTCCACCATCCATCAAAACCTTTTTCAGCTCATACCCATTGACTTGCGGTGCGACTACTAATGCCAAGACTCCCGGGTGCTCCACTCTTTCTGGGTGATCCCTTCTGCTCCATGTTACCTCCTGTTCTGACCATCTCAAGTATCTCGGGACAGCTGACAAAACTGAGTTGACCGCTTGCTTCAGTATCTTTTTGTCCTTGTTAGAGCCTCCTGTGGTATGCACATGATATTGACCCAATTGTTTGGGGTTAGCCTGGAAACCTCCTGCCCCCCCTTGGTTATTACCTTGATTTCCAGCCGCCGGGTTACCAGCTGGGGGTGGGCCGTTGCCCGGGTTTCCCCCTGGACCCGGTCCTCCTCCCCGTCCTGCACCTCGCATAGCTCTGTTCACTTCCTCATTTTTCCATCTTTGTAAGTCGGCGCACTGTTCCAGGGAGTGGTTAGCTGCCCTGCCGTTCCTGCTGTGCTTCGGGCATGCCATCCTGAATATGTCCCAATTGTTACCCGGCCTTGGCGGTCCTTGATAATTTCCTCCATTGTGATTACCTCCGTTGAAATTTCCTTCTGCTCTGGGCCTTGAAGACCCGGCTTCTGTGCTGGCGACAAACTCGGAGCCTCCTTCAAACGGGCGCTTGTTCTGGCTATTTTCGTTACTACCCGGTGCTGATCCATTGCCGGTTCTTCCGTTATTACTTGTGTTTGCTTTTACCTTCCTGTCATCAACTTCCTCTTCTGTAGTATCTGTTGCGGAGTGTTTGTTGCACGCATCCATCAATTCTCCCATTGTAACTTCCGACGCATTTCGACTAGACTTCATGCGAGTTAACTTTTGCACTAAAGGTATATACTTGCATGTTTTTCCCATGGCCTGTAGTGCATCCTTGGGCTGAATATCCGTGGAAGAGTGAAGTATCTCCATAACCCGGCGCACCCAACTGCGCGCCGATTCTCCCTTCTTTTGGACGCATCGCTCTAGATCGTCAATAGTGAACAATTTCCTGCACGTCCCATGAAAGTGCTTGACAAACGCGGTCTTCAATTCCTCCCAGGACTTGATCGATCCTTCCGGCAAGTTGGTGAACCACAACTTTGCTGCTCCTTCTGACATCATCAAGTACATGAACTTGGCTTGGAAATTCTCGGACACGTTGCGAATCGACATTGCCATCTCGTAACTGCTTAGCCATGTTTCTGGATCCATAGTTGGTTCATAATTCACTACTTTCCCTGGTTCTTTGAATTTTTCCGGGTAAGGTTCAGCTCTGATATTGTCCGGGAGACACTTGGGTCCCGCTAGAACGGTTGAGGCCGGTCTTGCTCTAGAAACGTGTGATACCGCGGGGGGCGCGGCTGGGCGCGATGCTGCGGGAAGTCCATGCGCTGCAGACCCGGCCGCGGCCCTCCGGGCTCTGGAACTGTCCACGACAGCCTGTGCTGCTGATGCTTCCTGAACGCGGGGAGGAGGCGGCATTTGCTGCTGCTCTTCCCTCCGCCGTGCTGAACTTGTTTGGACATTCCCTTGCTGTTGACTGACGTATGGCGTCCCGTGCATACCGCTTCTATGATCCGGATAATTGGCTTGCTGTGCCACCGCAGTGTGCAACAGATCGATGGCTTGCCGAGTCTTCTCTGCATGGGGCGACTCTCCCACAGGGATTTGATTTAACGCGAGTGTCGCCGAATACACATTGTCCATGGGGTTATTGTAGTGACCGGCTGGTGTGCGGAATCGTAATGGTGGCGGTGGTGGTAGATCGTTGCCGGTTGTGACTCTAGTCTGTGGTGGGGGTAACCCGGTCCGTTCATTTGCCGGATGTGTCCCTGCTGTCGCCGGTTGGGGTGCGGTTCCCTGGTTCACCACTGGTATCGGCTGATCCTGAGGTGTGACAAATAAATTAGCCGGATTAATAACCCCGCCCGTTGCTGGTAACCTGGTTTGATGCCTTTGATGTACTCTAGACGTTTCCTCTCGGAGCCGAGTTTCCAGCGCATCCAGCTCACGCTGCCGCGTGGCCATCTCTTGCCTTTCTGCCTCTACCTGCCTTCTTTGCTGTTCCAGCGCACGACGAGCCACATCCAGATCCCTGACACGTTCCGCTGCGTTTTCCGGAGTGATAACCGTTGCAAGAACCGTGGGTTCTAGAATCAGATTATTATCGAATAATGCCGGGTGGCGCGGGTTCGAAGGACCCGCCCCTGGTGTCCGGTTTCCCAGGAATCCGAACGTGTTTGCATGCAACTCCTCATCTGCTGCACGGCTGGTTACTGATGCCGACTCCCCATCAACCCGGGCCAAAACCGGGTCTCCGTTAGCCGCGCCCTGCTGCTGGGCCACTGCCTGAGCCGCCCCGACTGATGCCGCGGTTGCGTTTCCTTGGTTGAGATTGGCCGCGGGAGCCGCATAGACTGCAACTCGGCGTACGATACCCGGTGTAAATTCATGCTGTTCTTCCTCGCCGTTCTCCTCCTCATACCGGTTTTCCAGCAGATCCAGGATAGACCCGGTATCATCTTCTCTTTCGACCCGGTCGCGCGGGGTCCATGCCGGCTCCTCCGGCTGTTCCCACTCCGCGATGGGTTCTTCTGCCGGATGTGTCGTTCCAATCGATTCTTCATCATCTGATCGGATAGAAGTGGCTTCTCCTGGCACAGAATCAGATCCAATATTGTCAGGGATCGAATTGGAAGTACATACCATACCAATGAAGACGCTGATCCGGCCGATTGTCACGACGGATCCGGATTCGAGGTGATCCGACTCTGGCCCCCAGCCGGAATCGTCCACCATCTTTTCTCCTTTGTGGTCGATGTAGATTTCGCCGACGACAAGACTCTCCATGCTCTTCCGAGCTTCTCCCGTGATGTAAACACCTTTGGACGCAGGCCCCACGGTGGGCGCCAACTGTCATGGGATAATCACGGCAGATGTTACCGGGGGTAACTGATCTTGGGGCAAGACGACACAGGCGCTTGGGAGAGGGTTTAGCTCAGAGGAAAACATGGTGCAATTCGATCTGGTAGCCGGCTCTCAAAGTCGCCGAGTCTCCGATCTTGATATAACAACTCAACTCTGGGATTACACTAGATGCTCGATATCAAGCGATATTGCTAGGGTTCTTAGGTCTCTGCCTAAACTAGACCTGGGGGTCGGTTTATAAAGCACCCGTACCCCCTGGCTTATTCTCCAAGGCGCATCCTGGATCCTACCCGGACACGGCGCACAAGCCCTAACTTTCTTCTACCATAACCCACAATCCGGGTTACTGGGCCTACAAGCTTGGGCCTTCACAGGTTTCCTTATCCTTAGCCGGATCCTGCACAGCATCCTTTGGGCCGGGTTACTCCTTGGAGTTTGGCCTACCGGGTTATCATCCCTCCATCAAAGCCATTGCTGTCTAAGGAAGCTAGGTGGAGTCTTATACTACTTAGCCAGTAAAGCATCGTCATCAACAACGCTGATGGAGGAGAAGCTATCAAGGTGTAGGTGGAGTCTTATACTACTTAGCCAGTAAAGCATCGTCATCAACAACGCTGATGGAGGAGAAACTATCAAGGTGTAGGTGGAGTCCATGCTTGGATTAGCTGTTACAAGCCATAGATTAGGGCTGACATCAGCCGTAGTAGATTTAGTTCTGAGCTAGGGTTTTCCCCCAGCTTAGGATCTTCGAATTGCTTCTTCTGATATTTCATTTGTAAGAGATATTCTTTGATTCTTCAAAGAGATTCTTGAGATTTTGTAATGAAGTTTGTATCCTATAGTTTTGCTGGGACCTGCTATGTTTCTGTTGTACTACTCTAAGGGATGTAATATTCACGGATAAGTCCTTCTGTGAGTATTATGTCATCGACTTGCGCACTACACATGCAGTGGTGTGCTGGGTCACCACACTATACGTCTAATCTTTGTTTTCAGCAAGACCGGTGAGATTGACAACCTCACTTTACCGTTGGGGCAAAGTATTTTGGTTGTGTTGTGTGCAGGTTGCACGTTGTTGCTGACACCGTTGAAGCGCCAGCACCACCGTCAGTGGCATCAACCTTCCGAAGGACCTCTTTCTCCTACTGGATTGATAACCCTAGTTCTTAACTAAGGGGAAAAATCGTACCATTATGCTCATCATACCCTCCTCTTGGGGTTCCCAACAAAGTGCATCAAGGATTGAAAGTGCATGGTTTCCCACGTGTGGTTTTGGTAATTAATAACAATCCTTATGGACTAATAGTTTCATTGAGATATCCTTGTAGATTTGTCCATTCGCACCACTTGAACTCCGTGTGTTGGATTCAAGGTTGGATGACATCAAGATCATTGCTTATAATGAATATATTTGATATGATCAAGAACAAGAATTGCCATGATATTATTGATCATATTGCAAGTATGTCTTGAAGAAGAATATTGTGTGAACATTCATGTTTACCTTCAAGACATCATCATCATGAATAAAGAGAAGATACTTAGTTGATCAAGTTAAAGTGCAAGTTCAAGATGAGCATCAAGAAGAGTTCAAATGCTTGATGCTTTCCACCCATATGGAGATTATTATCAAGTGAAGATGGATATGTGAGAAGCTCTCCCATATTATCTTATGGGGGAGCAATTTACAAGTCTTCACAAAGCGAAGCGCAATCAAGAAAGGTGCTCCAACTTGACGTGATTAAGATCGTCATCATCTATCTCAATTGGAATTCACAAGACAAAGGTGACATTGATAGGATTTCTATTTTACCGGTCTCATGATGTTAGTAGGGAGACCGGGTTATAGGATAGATAACCGTTCTATCAAGAAGGGCTCTCGAATGAGTTGCTTGATCGTATCGTTCGTAGAGAGATCATAACTTTGCATCTTTGCATAATCTTTCTTGGTTCTTATTTGGGTTTTCTCCATGTGTGGTTTTAGAGCTTGTCTTGTTCTTCATGTCAAGCTCAAGTTCATCAAAAACGGATTTCGTATAGAAAACTTATTGCGTTTTTGTTATTGGAGGTTTTGTTGGTTCCTATCTTATAGAGAGGTCTATACTTTGCTCATTTGGTTTTATTACCCATTGTTGTACTATGATGGTTCACTGAATATTCTTTTAGTTCTCGTCTCTGCAATTTCAACGAGCCCAAGAACATAAAAAACGGAGTCCGGATGCAAAAGATATGACCGTTTTCGTATCAATGTTTTCGTAGTTTTCAGGGGGCGGAAATTCCGGTATAAGGCCGGAAATTTCCGGCCATGCCGGTATATTCCGGGGAAAATATCCAGCCCAGCATTTGTGAGTGGGCACTCATGCTCCAGGGGGTCTTGGGTCGTCCGGAAATTTCCTGGGCTGAAATTTCCGCCACGGGAGGCCGGAAATTTCCGGGGTAAGTGAAACATTTCTAGTCCGGATGGCCCTAGCGGCCATATTTCGTGGGAAGCTATAAATAGCCTTCTTCCTCCTCAAGTGGAGCCTGCCCAACCCATTTCCTCTCTCCTCCATTTTTGACCTTCAAAATATTGGGTTTCTCTCAATCCCTCCAGTGATTCTTGCCCCTTTTTAGAGAAAATAGAGAGGAGTTCTAGATCTACTATTCCACCAATCAATATCTCCTCTTAGTGAGGGGAATCCATTGGATCTAGATCTTGGGATTCATTTGTTGTTTTCCTTGTTCTTCCTCATTCCTCCCTCCATAGCATTAGTTTTGTTGTTGGGATTTTGGAGAGAAGGACTTGATCACTTTGTGTGTTCTTGCCATTGCATTAGCTGCATCGGTTTGAGTTCCCCACGGGATTCGTGAAAGAGAAGTTCGTGAGCTTGTTACTCTTGGGTGCTTGGTCACCGGAGAGATTGTTCCTCTTGGGTGTATTGAGCACCCTAGACGGTTAGTGCTTGGGGCTTCCACCTTGTTGCAAAAATCTTTGTTGAGAGCCTCCAACTTACTTGTGGAGATAGCCTCAACTTCGTGTAAGGTTTGGTCACCGCCTTCAAGACGACTTCATAGTGGAAACGAGAATCTCCCTCACCGGAGAAGCTCAAGGAGAATAAGGTGTGCACATCCGTGCTATTGAGGAGCACCTAGGTGTCTCCCCACCTCTCCAACGAAGACGTACTTCCCTTGGGAAGGAACTTAGGTAATCACATCGGTGTCTCCTTGTGCTTCGGTTATTTCTATAGTCTAGCTCGTTACTTATGCATTTACCTTTGTGATAGCCATCGTGCTTGAAGTCATCTTTCTTTCTATCACATAGTTGTATATATTTCTTAGCATAAGTTGTTGGTGCACATAGGTAAACCTAGCTTGTATAGGTTTTGTGATATATAAATTAAACGCTAGTTTTATTCCGCATTTATTCAAGCCTAAACGGTAATTATTTTAAAGCGCCTATTCACCCCCCCCCCTCTAGGCGGCATCCTTGTACTTTCAATTGGTATCAGAGCAAGGGCTCTCATTGTTAGGTGATGACCCACAAGTATAGGGGATCGCAACAGTCTTCGAGGGAAGTAGAACCCAAATTTATTGATTCGACACAAGGGGAGCCAAAAAATATTTGTGAGCCTTAACGAGTGAGTTGTCAATTCAGCTGCACCTGAAAGTACTTTTGTTCGCAGTGGTTTATCAGTAGTAACATTTTTACAGTAGTAGCAGTAGTGAAATAATAGCAGCAGAAGAATTAAAACAGCAGCAGTAGTGTTTGAAGTAAACAGCGGATCAAATACTGTAGGCATAGGGATGGATGAACGGGCGTTGCATGGATAAGAAAGTTCTAATAATGATCATGTCAGGGGCATTACAGATAAATAAGATAAATCATCCAAGCACTAAGTAACCATAGGCATGTGTTCCATAAATAGTCGTACGTGCTCGCAATGAGAACTTTCACAACATCTTTTGTCCTACCAGCCCGTTTTCAGCGGGGCCTCAAGGGAACTACTAGTAATTAAGGTGTTCCTTTTAATAGAACACCGGAGCAAAGCATTAACACTCCGTGAACACATGTGATCCTCACATCGGAGCCATCCCCTCCGGTTGTCCCAATTTATGTCACTTTGGGGCCTCGGGTTCCGGACAACAATATGTGTAAACAACTTGCAGGTATGATCAAGAAACAATAATTATCATCGTGATTCAATAACATGTTCAGATCTGAGACCATGGCACTCGGGCCCAAAGTAGCAAGCATTAAGCATAACAAGTTGCAACAATGTCAATAGCACTAATACAGGACACTAGGCACTATGCCCTAATAATCACGGCATTATTACATGAACGATCTCATCCAATCCCTACCATCCCCTTCAGCCTACAGCGGGGAATTACTCACACATGGATGGGGAAACATGGATGGTCAATGGAGAGGCATTGGTGATGATGATGGCAATGATCTCCACTACTTCCTCGTCCCGGCAGGATGCCAGAATAGGAACTTCTGATCCCCGAATCGAGGTTCGGGACGGCGGCGGCGCTCTGTTGTGTTTCTGTGGAATATGACGAACCCCCTCGGTTTTTAGGGTTGGAGGCTACTTGTAGTCGAAAGGAGAGTCCGAGGGGGGCTCTAGGGGGCCCACACCCCATGCTAGCGCGGCCAGGGGGACACGCGCCAGGGGGGTGTGGCCACCCTATGGCCCCTCTCCTGGCCCCCATCTAGCTTCCGGGGTGAAAACATCAATCGGCTATTTTCTGAGCATTTTCCCGAAAGTTGATTTTTCTGCACAAAAAACAAGACACCAAGGTAATTCTGCTGAAAACAGCGGTAGTCCGTGTTAGTTGTATCCAAAACACAAAAGTTTAGAGGAAAACAATAACAAAATTGTTCGGAAAAGGAGATACGTTTTCGACGTACCAACTCCCCCCAAGCTTAGCTTATTGCTTGTCCTCAAGCAATTCACTGACAACTGAGTGCGATAAAAGACTTTTGCGAACACATTTGTTTCATATGATGTAAATATACTCACTATGTGATCAAATACTTAATTATGCTCATGGTAAGTTACATGCAAGATACTGACACTTAATAGCTATGCAAACCATGAAGAGATAACAACATATTAATAATAAACAACATGAAGCATAACTATTTGCAAGACTGAAATATTCACATAATAGGATCTGATAAAGTGGTATCTCGCTTGCCCTTAAATGTGGGGCAAAACAAAAATGTCAGGGCACCTCTGAAGTTCAAGGGAAGACTAGAAGTAAAGATATCAAAGATGCAAGTATCAAAATTATACCACAATCAACCGTATTTGGGACAAACACATTACACTAAGAATGATAGTTATGCTCTCAAGAAAGTGCTCAAAGAATAAGGAGGAGACTCAACATAAAAGTAAAAGAAAGGCCCTTCGTAGAGGGAAGCATGGATCACTCATGTGCTAGAGCTTTTTATTTTATTAAAAAGAGTATTGAAAACATATTGTGAGAGGTGTATGCTTATCTCAACGAATGGTAAACAGACAATACAATATGTCACAAGTCAACTGGATTAACAAGAGCGGCTCCCATGTGAAGGACGCATCTGGGTAGAAGCTCATCCCTCTTTCTCTTTTGTTTACACAATTATGCTTTGACTGATAAATCAGGGGCAACAAGAGTGAAGAGAATTTGTGTGTATTAATTCGGGGCTGGGCACCCCGCTGCCAGCTCTTCTATCATTTGGATAAGCGGATGAAGCCACTAGTCCAGGGTGTGAAATCTAATCAACAAGTGATATAAAGATTCTCTATTTACGTCCTCATGAGCTAAAACAGGGGCACAAAACAGGAATAATTTTTAGCAGGTTTTAAAGGTAGCACATGAGCAGTTTACTTGGAGTGGCGGTTAAATACCACATAGAGGTAGGTATGGTGGACACATTTGGCAAACTTTGGTTTTCAGGGATTTGGATGCACGAGTAGAGCTCATACTCAGTACAGATGAAGGCTAGCAATAGACAGGGAGCGACAATCAAGAGAGCAACAACTATCATAATCATGTTTGCGACAAAAGTAAAATTAGCTGAGGCATAAAATTGAAACTAGAACTCTGAGGCAAAATAAATCATCGAGACTTATTGACTTTTTGTTTTCATTCTTGGCATGCGTGAGCATGTGCCAAGTCGATTCAAATGAAACGGTAAGAGGAGGCTACCACAATATCATGTCCTTCTATGAATAGAACAATGCGAACAATTATTTATATGAAAAGTCATTTACTATTAATAAATTGGAACAAACCATGAGAGAGCATGAACTATTAAGCAACCATTAAGTCACATATATCTTATACGAACAAACTAAGCATGCTCACATAGATGGATATATGTACAAAAATGAAAGCAAATAGAATTCATACCATCCTCTCACTACACTTGAATTGTCGTAGATCGTCATTATTGCTCTTCACTTGTGGCTCGAATAATATATAATGAAAACCAAGCTCCAATGGAATCACGGACGACTGTTGAACTCTGCAACAAACTTTACAAAACCAAAGAAGAAGAACAAATATTTTTGGGTTTTTCAATTAAAGCACGAACAAAAAGAGAGCAAGCAAACAAAGCAGAAATCTTTTTGGGTTTTCAAAATGAAACAAGAACAAAAGAAAGTAAACAAACAAACCAAACAAAAATATTTTTGGGTTTTTGAATATTAAACTGCAACTAAAAGATAAGGCAAACCAAATAAAGAAACTAAAGAGGCAAACAAAGAGAAACAACAGAAATCTTTTTGGTCTTTTTGTGTTTTGGAAAGCGAAAACAAAACAAGAAAAACAAAAGAGGCGAAAGAAACGAAAAAAGCGAAAGAAACAAAAAGAAGCGAAAGAAAACGAAAGAAATGATAAACATGGATATACAAAGAACCGACCGAACATGATATATAAATGAGTGTGATGTCGGTATACCTCCCCCTATGCTTAGGCTTTTGGCCTAAGTGGAGATCAATCACCAAGGGGCCCAAGAGGTGCCGACCCCGTAATACGCCAAGGAGGAAACCTCCTCCTGATATGTGCTCGAGGATGCGCTGGTGTACTGTGTCTTGTGGTCCTCGGGAGGCGCATCTCGCCTCTCCTGCCGCCGGAAAAACTCCATGGTGCTCAGATGCTCATCTACTTGCTCCTTGGAGAGCGACCATGGTGACCTGTCAATCTTAAATAACACAGGTTGCGGCAAAGTAACTTTCCGCTCTTCTCTATCCATATATAAAACTCCATATATTAAACGTTCATTAGTAGAGTTAGAAGTGACAAACTGATGGGATTTCATAGCAGCAAGGTTAATCCTATGTGGAGCAATTATTTCATCATTAGGATCAATGGAAACATGCAAAGCAGCTGCGACACGTGTAGCAATAATGCCACCAAAAATAGGCCCAGCAGCGGCAAGGCGGCGTGCAACAAGTGCACCAAGGTTATACTTTGTTCTACGGTTCAGTGCAACATCAATGAAAGCAAGGTGATAACTAGAAACATTGCTAGTGTTCTCCCTACCAAGAATACTAGTACCAATATAATAAGTAAAGTATCTAAGAGCAGGAAGTTGAATGTTCCTTATCTTCCCATGCTGGGATGAGCGTCCGTCATCGTTGGTGATCTCACGGTAGATCCCTTGGAGGTCTACTGGTCTATCTTGAATCCTTCTTGTCGTCCCGGTGGCGTTGATACCTATAATAGCACAAAATTCCACCAAGGACAAAGACACAGAACAACTATATAATTTGAATGCAACAGTTGGACCATATTGAGTGTTCTGAAATTTAAAGCTCTTAACAAAAGCTTTTGAGAGCGTGGCATACTAAGGGCTTTCATCCTCCATAAAGTTGGTGAGACCAACTCTCCCAGTAAGCATAAGAAAATCATCTAAAAGACCTGCATTTCTTAAAAATGTATGACAAGGAAAGCTAGATGGGTAAATGATACCGTCATCTTCTGCATCATTAATAGTTGACGCCATAACATCTTCATTATATGAGGGCCTTGCTGAAGTAAACGAGTGTGATAGACTTGTCCTTCTAGGAGCATCACTCCTAATATCTCACCAGAGTTGTAACTATCCATCTCTGAAATTTTTCAACAATCATCATAAAAATTAATTTCAAGCAACTATAAGGTGGAGACTACCATAGGGACTTATATGAGAGCTAAACATACATCAAAACCATGTTATTTCTACTCAAATCAAGCATGAAAACTCACATAAGTTGTCACCTATAGTATCAAAATACTCAAGAAATACTTCACTAAACAAAATTCTACTTGGATCATCGGAGGAGTCACATACCGGAGATCAAACACACCAAAAATCAGCACAAATGATGGGCTGAAGAAGGAGATCGAAAATCTAGAAGAAGAACACCAAGAACACGGGATCCAGGAAATGTTTTCAGCTTTGGGGGTGAGAGAGAAGACTTTGCCAGTGGAGAGAGTTAGTGGAGGGCCGGGGGCCCCACACCATGTGCTCGCGCCACTAGGGGGCAGGACGTGCCACCCTAGGGTGTGCCTTCCTGGTGGGTCCCCCTGGGGTCTCCCAGGTGGCTTTCTGCCTCATTTTTGACGTAAAAAATAATTATAATTTTTCTGGAATTTTTCGAGAAACTTTATTTTTGAGGTATTTCCAGAATTTGAATAATTAATAAAAACCGGGAAAACGAAAGTGAAAACATGGAAAACAAAACCAAAACCAGAACTAAATATGTTCTATGACACTTTAATGAAATAATAACCAAATAAAACCAAGGTGGTAGTGGTGAAAACAAAAGTATGGGTGGTGAAAACATGCATAACTTCAGTAATCAGGGTGAAAACATCAGGAAAACATGCATAAGGATGGTGGAAAACATGATTGCAATCAAGTAATAATGTGATAACATAAGTAAACATGGTGAAAACAATATGGGGAAGGTGAAAACATAGTGAAAACATTGCCCAATTCATTTAAATCATTTTGTAAACAAGGGTGATCAAGTCTTACTACCAAAATAATTTTATATGAAACATAACTTTGTTTCTCACTAAATAATTATGTTACCTCAACCTTGATAAGCATATTCCCAATCATAATAATTTCATATTCTTTTGGTGGCTTTGGAATAGGACAATAAAATTCTCCAATCTTGATGGTCTCAATATTTTGAATGGAATTTAGACCATATTTTCTATCAATCTTCTTGGGAAAATAAACAGTGTGCTCTTTATCATTAACATTAAAAGTAACTTTGCCTTGATTGAAATCAAAAACAGCCCCTGCAGCATTAAGAAAAGGTCTTCCAAGAATAATAGACATATTATCATCTTCAGGCATTTCCAACACAACAAAGTCAGTTTATATCAGACAATTATTAGCAACTTGAACAGGAACATTCTCACATATACCCACAGGAATAGTAGTAGACTTATCAGCCATTTGCAAAGATATATCAGTTGGTATAAAATTTTCTAGGAGGAGTCTCTTATAGAGAGTAAAAGGCATGACACTAACTCCAGCTCCCAGATCACACAAAGTAGTTCTAACATAATTATTTTTAATCGAACAGGGAATAGTACGTATACCAGGATCTCCAAGCTTCTCAGGAACCTTGCCATTAAAAGAGTAATCAACAAGCATAGTGGAGATTTGCTCATTAGGAATCTTCCTTTTGTTAGAGGCAATATCTTTCATATATTTTGCATAAGGAGGAAACTTAATAGCATCAGTTAAAGGAATTTGCAAGAACAAAGGTTTCATCCATTCACAAAACTTGTTATAGTGTTCTTCTTCCTTAGATTTGTGTTTCTTATTAGGAAAAGGCATTGGTGTTTGTACCCAAGGTTCTCTCTCATTACCATGTTTATTAGCAATGAAATCTTCCTTAGTATACTTTGCAGTTTTAGTTTGCTTTTAGGTTCAACTACAGGTTCTTCTTTATCAGAAGCATCATTCTTTTCATTACCACTTTCAGTTTCAGCATCAGAGATATATATACTATTAGGATCATTAGCAAGTTCAGAGGATTCTACGGCAGTTTTATGTTTCTTCTTAGTATGAATAACATTATCATTAGTTTGCTGAGAATCTTGTTCAATTCTTTTAGGATGTCCCTCGGGATATAAAGGATCTTGTGTAGCAATACCACTTCTAGTTCTTATTTCATAAGCATGTTTTTCTTTAGAAGCATTAACTAGCAAATCTTTTTGCACTTTAGCAAGTTGATCAATTTGAGTTCGAACCATTTGAAAATGTTTAACAAGCATTTTAACATCATTAGAGGTTCTTTCTATAATAACGTGCAAATCATTAATAGCTTTCGAGTTTTCCATAAGGTGGTTCTGCACTCTCTTATTAAAATTATCTTGCTTAATGACATCATTATCAAATTCATCTAAGCATTGATCAGGAGGTTTTCTATAGGGAATATCTCTACTATCAAAATATTGGAGAGAGTGTACCTCAATGGATGGTGAGTGAGGGATTGGCTTACATAATACTTCTATAGGTGGAAGATTCTTCACATCTTCAGATTTAATACCCCTCTCTTTAAGAGATTTCTTGGCTTTTCTCATCACTTCATCATTTAATTCAATCATTCCCCTCTTCTTGGGTGTTGGTGTTGGTGTAGGTACTGGAGTAGGGGTCGGCTCAGGCTCAACCATAGTCCAATCATCTTATTTTGGCTTATTTTAGCCATTAATTCCTCAGTTTCTTATGGAGTTCTTTGCCTGAAAACACAACCAGCACAACTATCCAGGTATGTCCTAGATCCAACAGTTAGTCCATTATAGAATATATCAAGAAGTTTATTATCTTCTAGATTATGTCCAGGTGTAGCTCTGACTAAAGAACAGAACCTTGCCCAAGATACAGGCAATTTCTCTTCTTCCAATTGCTTAAAATTAAATATATTTTGTAAAGCAGCATGCTGAGCACTAGCAGGAAAATATTTCTGAAAGAAAGCATTAACCAAACCAATAGGACTATCAATAGATCCAGGAGACAAATTGTTAAACCAAGTTTTAGCTTCATCCTTTAATGAGAAAGGGAATATTTCAGCAACAAAGTAACTACGTTTCTTAAGATCATCAGAGAATAAACTACTCAAAGAGGAGATCTCATTCATATGTTTCATAGCACTTTCATTTTCAGTTCCACAAAAAGGTTCTTTCTCAACAATAGATATATAAGATAAATCAAGAGAGAAATCATAATCCTTATCCTTAATATAAATAGGAGAAGTGGCAAACTTAGCATCAGGAGATAATTTATATTTAACAGCACGACTTTCCATAAGACGTATAGCAGCATCTTTATCCTTCAAAGCATGTATTTCATCAATAAGATCATCACTCAGTTCAATATAAGCATCATCTAAATCATCACTAGGGTTCTCTCTAAACTCAGGTGAAAAAGCAGGAGTAACAGGATTTTTATCAGGAGTTTTAGTGTTTGCAATATTTTTAGCTTTAGCAATAGTAGCATCTGAGAAAGGACCAAGAGAACCACTCTCATCAAGCACAGTGGAAGCAACATCAAAAGTATCCGAAGAATTTTCAGATTCAGCAGAAGTAGCATGTGTAGCATGTGGTGGTGTAAGCGGCTTACTCATAACAGACGGTGAATCAAGAGCAACAGAGGTGTTCAGAGTTGTACCTCTTCTTGTAATGGATGGTAATATAGGAAACTATCCATCACGAGACTTACCCATGATGAATTATTGGCAGTAGATAATAATACTCTCCAGTGAGCTCGCAAATAAAGCTATGCTCCCCGGCAACGGCGCTAGAAAATAGTCTTGATGACCCACAAGTATAGGGGATCGAAACAGCCTTCGAGGGAAGTAAAACCCAAATTTATTGATTCGGCACAAGGGGAGCCAAAGAATATTTGTGAGCCTTAACAAGTGAGTTGTCAATTCACCTGCACCTGAAAGTACTTTTGTTCGCAGTGGTTTATCAGTAGTAACAGTTTTATAGTAGCAGCAGTGGAATGAAAACAGCAGCATCAATAGTGTTTGAAGTAAACAGCGGATTAAATACTATAGGCATAGGGATGGATGAATGGGCGTTGCATGGATAAGAAAGTTCTAATAATGATCATGTCAGGGGCATTGCAGATAAATAAGATAAAGCATCCAAGCACTAAGTAACCATAGACATGTGTACCGTAAATAGTCGTACATGCTCGCAATGAGAACTTGCACAACATCTTTTGTCCTACCAGACCGTTTTCGGCGGGGCCTCAAGGGAACTACTGCTAATTAAGGTGTTCCTTTTAATAGAACACCGGAGCAAAGTATTAACAATCCATGAACACATGTGATCCTCACATCGCAGCCATCCCCTCCGGTTGTCCCAATTTCTCTCACTTCGGGGCCTCGGGTTCCGGACAACAATATGTGTAAACAACTTGCAGGTCTGATCAAGAAACAATAATGATCATCGTTATTCAATAACATGTTCAGATCTGAGATCATGGCACTCGGGCCCAAAGTGGCAAGCATTAAGCATAACAAGTTGCAACAATGTCATTAGCACTAATAGAGGACACTAGGCACTATGCCCTAACAATCACGGCATTATTACATGAACGATCTCATCCAATCCCTACCATCCCCTTAAGCCTACAATGGGGAATTACTCACACATGGATGGGGGAAACATGGATGGTCGATGGAGAGGCGTTGGTGATGATGATGGCGATGATCTCCTCCACTTCCCTGTCCCGGCAGGGTGCCAGAACAACGAATCGAGGTTCGGGACGGCGGCGGCACTCTGTTGTGTTTCTGTGGAATATGACGAACCCCCTCGTGTTTTAGGGTTGCAGGCTACTTGTAGTCGAAAGGGGAGTCTGAGGGGGCTCTAGGTGGCCCCCAACCTATGCTGGCGCGTCCAGGGGGACCCGCGCCAGGGGGTGTGGCCACCCTGTGGCCCCTCTCCTAGCCCCCTTCTGGCTTCCGGGGGTCTTCCGGGGTGAAAACATCAATGTGCTCTTTTCTGGGCATTTCCCCGAAAGTTGATTTTTCTGCACAAAAACAAGACACCAAGGTAATTCTGCTGAAAACATCGTTAGTCGTTGTTAGTTGTATCCAAAACACACAAGTTTAGAGGAAAACAATAAGAAAAGTGTTCGGAAAAGGAGATACATTTTCGACGTATCATTAGGCTTCACCGCCTTGAGAGTAATGATGTCGCTTAGTGAGTTAGTGCATGATCCCACATTTCATTTCGGTGGCACAAACTATGATGTTTGTAAATTTCGTATGCTCATTTATTTCCGGGTCATGGACCCACATATGGAGTGAATCGTAGAGATGGGTTTTTCTCCTCCAAAGGATCCTCAAAATCCAACTTTAGAGGAAGAGAAAAACTTATCTCTCGATGTCCTTGCTATTAATGTGTTTTTCCTTCTTGTGAGCCTTGTAGTTATTAAGCCACTCTTTCCTATACGGAATGCTCATGAGGTATGGACAAAGCTTCAAGATAAATATGGAGTGTCAAATATTGAAGAGGGTGATTGTTCTCCCTCTATTTCCGTTCGGGTTGAGTTCTCAACTTCTTCTACTTCGCCAACATGTGGTAAGCCACAAACTAATGAGATGGTGAGTAGTGATAGGCTTTGCAATAATGATAGTGAGCTTATTATAAATGATCCTCCATCTCTATCTTATTTACATGCCTCATCTTTGGACTTAAACACAACTAGGACCAAAAATATTTTACATGCTTGTGTTTATAGTCCTTGCATATCATGTCAACGGTGTGTGTCTAAATCTCATGATGATATGCTTGCTTTTTCTTGTTCCCATGATAAAAATAATTGTTATTCCTCTAGTCTTTGTGTGGCTAACAATGTAAAGGAAACCCAACTCTCTATGGAACAAGATGTGGACTTGAGTGGTGCCTCAAGTAATGATCTATCATCATCTACCACCTTTTGCCTCATGGCCAAGGATTCCAAGGTATCTTCTACTTTGAACCCCAATATATCTCATGATGATAGAGATGAGTGGATAGCTTTGTGGTTAGCTAGCCTTGATGGTGAGACCAAGAAAAATGTGAATGCTCTTCTAGAACAACTTGATGAGGCTAACGCTCTTATAGATGAAAAGGAGGATATCATCATGACTTTGGAAAGTCATAATGGTGGTCATTCTATCAAGGACAAAGAGCTTGAAAAGGCTATTTAGAAAGAGTGTTCTCTTAGATCTTCTCTTGAAGAGAAACTATATAGTCTAGAAGAAACCTATGCTATTAGTGTTTCTACGCTTATAAGGGACAATGAATTATCTCTTGCTCTTGATAATGACCTCAAAACTAAAAATGATGATGCTTGTGCCACTAACTCTATTTCTTGTGAAGCAACCATATTAAAGGATAATGTTGAGCTACGGGCTCAACTTGAGTTGCTAACTAGTGATTATGGGAAATTGGAAGAAACTCATGAAAATCTCTCAAGCTCTCCTGAGGATCTTCTAGTATCCCATGAGAGGCTAAAATTAGCTCATGAGGCTATTTTAACTAAGGTAACATCTTGTGAGCCTCATGTGGACAAAGGCACAACCCCTACTCTAAATTCTATATTGCCTTCTGCTAGTCCTAGCAATTCATCCTCTCATAATGTGTCCACATCTTGTGATGAATTGCTTTCCTTGCCTTGTTGCTCTAATAATGATGCATCTACTTCCTCTAGCTCTTGTGTTGATACTAACCATGTAGAGGGAATCAAAGAGCTCAAGGCCTAAGTCACTTCCTTGAAGGAAGACTTGAAGAAGTGACATAAAAGAAAGTCCACACTTGACAATTTGTTGAGTATCCAAAAATCCCCCAATGAGAAGAGAGGACTTGGATTCATTTCCAATTACAAGAACAAGTCCAAGGTAGACAAGAAGAAGGGCCATGAACAAGTCAAGAATTTTTCCAAGATTGTTTGCTTCAAGTGCAAGGTTGAAGGGCATCATGTTAGATCATGCCCTTTGAAGAAGAAGAGACTTAGTGAGAAGCAACAAGAAAAGCGGCCACAAGTTCAACCTCAATCTCAACTTCAAGTTTAAGAAAGGCCTATTTCCAAGAAGACTCAAGCTAGTTCTTATCAAGTTGAGAAATAAACTAAGAATAATGGAAGGAGTCGGTGTTGCTATTTATGATGTGAAAAGGGCCATCTTGTTTCTTCATGCACTAATGGTACATTATCCAACCCTGTCATAATTGATGATGTGTATTCCATTCGTAAGGATAATGTGGGCAATGTGTTTGCCAAATATGTTGGTAATCAAAGTGGTGTCAAGAAAATAACCATTTGGGTTGCCAAACCTATTGTGACTAACCTCTTAGGACCCAACTTGGTTGGGGACCAACAAGCTCAAACTTGATCAATAGGTGTTATTGGAGGGCATTGGAGAATTGGCTATATCATGAAGAATTAAGGGATCTTCACCACTTATATTTTCCTCAAGCCAATTCATTTCGATTATCATGTCTCTATCTCATATTCCATGTTCCTTCTTGCGGTAACTTGTACTTACATTTTATATATACATTGAAAGTTGCTTGCCCCTTTACATGTGTTGGTTTTGTACCTTGATTGTATTTTGTATATGTTGTGCTTACTACTTACTTATCCTTGAGTAATCTAGTATGTGTTTTTCGGTTCGCACAACATGTATGTATGAGTTTGCTTTGAGCCTTACTGTATCTTATTCGGCTCTTTTGAGTGATTAATGGACTATACTATTTTTGGGGAATGATATGCCTTAGCACTTCACATTCCTAAAATGTATGTACATGAGCAATACCATTTAGTGTTGATATTTCAATATTGTATAGCCTCTATGTGGTATGTCATGCCCATGATAAATTCAATTCTGTAATGTCTATTAATTATCTCTAGTTGTTCTTTATTTGCCTCTTGTTAAGAAGATAAGGATTATCACATTATGGGGGATTAATATCCTTTGTGCATATTACAAACCTAAAGAATGTGAACATTTGAGGTTTTGCCACCTAGAATTGACATTGTCAATTATCTTGTTCCTATGTGGCATGTGTGCTCAAACAAGGTTCAATTTGCTTAAATACTTTATTTGCTCATCTTTTGGATCTTTTTTGTTAGAGAGTTTCTTGGTGCGGTTTTACTCAATGTGCACTAGTATGTATTATCTCGGAATCCGGTTGCTTCATGTTATATTAATCATTGCTTTGCATGATCATTCGACTATTGAAGCCACCAAGAATATCTATTTAAGCATGGTGTTTTAATTCCTATCCTTTTCATATGCTTTTATTTTGTGAATATGATCATGAATATCTATGCAACACACCACCGAGAAATAACTCCATACTCCTTGTCCTTGGCAAGTGATAATATTATTTGTGGTAGAATTTATTGATCATATTTTACTTGGGCTATTGCTTTTATTTTTCATATTTCTTGCCAAGCAATTGCTTTGTGCTCACTCCCATTGTCTTCCTTGCCTATTGAGTACCTCTTTGTTTTACTCGTATTTGTTTGGTGTTCTAATTGCTAAAGCTAAAGCAAGGATCCCATTTGTGTGCATATTGTATTAAAATTCAAAATTATGAATAATGCACAAATCATGGGGGAGCTTTCCTATATTATTTAGAACACTAGTTCTCTTATTTTGTCTTAGATCTTTCTCAATTGGTATTTAATCCTGATGACATGTCCTTAGGGAAGACAAACCTTTTCTTATTGGTACTTTGTGCCATCATGAAAAGTGTAGAGGGTTTGGTTTATATAAAAGTATTTCCAAGGTTGCACGGTATGATTGATTAATTAATCGTTCCAAATCTAATCCTGGTTCGTTGTTGGAACCTTGTTCCTTTTGGGAGTTGGTTATCTTACTCATTGCTTTATTTTTCAAATTGATTTATTTTGGATATTGGACTTCTCTTTCGAATGAATATTTTTTTTGATATCTCTTTTGGGAGTTCAATATCTCATTTCTTATTGTAACTTTTAATTGGTTTCTTTGAATTGTCAATTGGTTCTTTGTTATCTCGTTTTCACTTGTCTTTTGGTTCTTGAAAATATTTGCATGCATATTTACTAAAGTATTTGTTATGGCATACTTACTTTCTATGATGCAATATATAGGGTAAACTCCACCGAATCCTAAATCGGCTAAGATGTGCATGAAATTCAATTTCATATATATATATATATATATATATATATATATATGCACATATTTATGTGGAGCTTATCCTATGTATTGTAGTTTGTCTAACTACTTTGGACCCGATGTGTTTGGGGGACCATTTTTGCTTAAAAAAATTTTAGGTACATTTGAGATGCATTGGATGCTTGCCACATTCTCAAGGAAGGTGTTGTCACCATGACCTTATCGCAGTCAAGCTTGGATGATGGATTAACTCTTATCCACAACAACATCTCCAATGCGATCTTGGTAACAAGTATCTCTCATGCATACTATTCTTGTATTCAACCTTGTATAGGTTGCATCTTGGCATGAAAATTCTTTATTTGTAAAATTATTCTCCCTTTGTGATACTTGCTTCTTCCAAAAAATTGCAACTATCTATTTTTTCCCTTATTGGTATTTGTGATGTCTTTGGTGTGTTTGTCTTGGAAATTCATTTATCCCCATTTAAGATAAAATTGATCTATGTGATATGCTTATAATAAATAAAAAAATCTTATTGGTGTATTTATGACTTTCTCTTGGATATCACGTTCTTCACTTTCATAACTATTTTGTGTGTACATGCTTATTTGTGGATACATATTATCATGATTTGTGTCCACTTAGAAACTTATACACATTAGAGGAGTTACATCTATTTATGGTATCCTATTCCTTTGGAGTCCACCCTTCTTATACCCTTTAACTTTTTGGTGACTCCGGAAAGTATTTTCCTTATGAGTGCTTGTCTTATATTATTTCATCTTGTGCACTCATTTGTTTTTGAGTTTTTTTGTCTCTCATGCTTACCTTGGTGGGCATGTTGGTTTCCTTATGTATGGTTGAGCCTTGTCTCATGGTGTTCCATTCATTTGGTATGTTTTTGCTCAATCATTCATTTATTTTCTTCAAGTGCTATGCCTAGTTTGCTTTTTATGCTCTCTTGCACTTGTTTTGTGTTTTAGAAGATATTGGGGAGTTATGATCCCATATTTGTGCCCTTTGTATTCAAATGCAAAAACTCTAAATAGTGCATGAACATTGGGGAGCCTCATGATTTTCTTTAGAACACTATTTTGCTAAAATCATAAAATCTTTGGTTCCATTGGTTTTTCGGATCCTTTTTTTGTGCTCCTCCTGTTGGAAGAAGTGTTAAAGGAATATAATATTATTTGCAATATTTGGATCCTCAATATAGTTTGATATCACTCCATCTATTCGTAATTGAATATGCATGTGTTTTCACTCATATTATGAGAAATGCAAAAATTGTAGGGGAGCTCTTACTATATTGGCCTTCTACATTTTTCCGCCCATTTCAGCGATGGATGCCAATGGTGGAGAAGTTTAGAGGGTTTAAGGGAATTTGGTTTAAATGCTTTGGTTTTGTTCTTAAGCATTTTTGCCTTCCATTCTCATGCATCCATGTTTCTTGCTTTGCGTGTTTGCTTAATTCATTATATAAACCCTTGTAAAAGGGATTGTCATCAATTACCAAAATGGGGGAGATTGAAAGTGCATGGTGCCCCACTTGTGTTTTTGGTAATTAACGACAATCCTTATGGACTAATAGTTTCATTGAGATATCCTTGTAGATTTGTCCATTGGCACCACTTGAACTTCATGTGTTGGATTCAAGGTTGGATGCCATCAAGATCATTGCTTATAATGAATATATTTGATATGATCAAGAATAATAATTGCCATGCTATTATTGATCATATTGAAAGCATGTCTTGAAGAAGGATATTGTTTGAACATTCATGTTTACCTTCAAGACATCATCGTCATGAATAAAGAGAAGATACTTAGTTGACCAAGTTAAAGTGCAAGTTCAAGATGAGCATCAAGAAGAGTTCAAATGTTTGATGCTTTCCACCCATATGAATATTATTATCAAGTGAAGATGGACATTTGAGAAGCTCTCCCATATTATGTTATGGGGGAGCAATTTACAAGTCTTCACAAAGCGAAGCGCAGTCAAGAAAGGTGCTCCAAATTGACGTGATTAAGATCGTCATCATCTATCTCAATTGGAATGCACAAGACAAAGGTTACATTGATAGGATTTCTATTTTACTGGTCTCATGATGTTAGTAGGGAGACCGGGTTATAGGATAGATAACTATTCTATCGAGAGGGGCTCTCGAATGAGTTGCTTGATCCTATCGTTCGTAGAGGTCTCAAACCTTTGCATCTTTGGCATCATCTTTCTTGGTTCTTATTTGGGTTTTCTCCATGTGTGGTTTTAGATCTTGTCTTGTTCTTCATCTCAAGCTCAAGTTCATCAAAAACGGATTTCGTATAGAAAACTTATTGCGTTTTTGTTATTGGAGGTTTTGTTGGTTCCTATCTTATAGAGAGGTCTAGACTTTGCTCATTTGGTTTTATACTCCCTTGCTGTAATATGATTTTTCATTTCATATTCTTGTAGTGCTCGTTGCTGAGATTTCAACGAGCCCAAGAATGTCAAAAACGGAGTCCGGATGCAAAAGATATGACCGTTTTCATATCAATGTTTTCGCAGTTTTCAGGGGGGCGGAAATTCCGGTCTAAGGCTGGAAATTTCCGGCCAGGCCGGAATATTCCGGGGCAAATATCCGGCCCGGCATCTATGAGCGGGCACTCACGCTCCAGGGGGTGTTGGGTCGTCCGGCAATTTCCAGGGTTGAAATTTCCGCCCCGGGAGGCCGGAAATTTCCGGGGTAAGTGAAAAATTTCCAGTCTGGATGGCCTTAACGGCCATATATCGTGGAAAGCTATAGATAGCCTTCTTCTTCCTCAAGAGGAGCCTTCCCAGCCCATTTCCTCTCTCCTCCATTGTTGACCTTCAGAATCTTGGGTTTCTCTCAATCCCTCCAATGATTCTTTCCCCTTTTTAGAGAAAAGAGAGAGGAGATCTAGATCTACTATTCCACCAATCAATATCTCCTCTTAGTGAGGGGAATCCATTGGATCTAGATCTTGGGATTCATTTGTTGTTTTCCTTGTTCTTCCTCCTTCCTCCCTCCATAGCATTAGTTATTTTGGTGGGATTTGGGAGAGAAGGACTTGATCATTTTGTGTGTTCTTGCCATTTCATTAGGTGCATCGGTTTGAGTTCCCCACGGGATTCGTGAAAGAGAAGTTCCTGAGCTTGTTACTCTTGGGTGTTTGGTCACCGTAGAGATTGTTCCTATTGGGTGTATTGAGCACCCTAGTAGGTTAGTGCTTGGGGTTTCCACCTTGTTGCAAGAAGCTTCGTTGAGAGCCTCCAACTTACTTGTGGATATAGCCTCAACCTCGTGTAAGGTTTGGTCACCGCCTTCAAGACGACCTCATAGTGGAAACGAGAATCTCCCTCACCGGAGAAGCTCAAGGAGAATAAGGTGTGCACATCCGTGCTATTGAGGAGCGCCTAGGTGACTCCCCACCTCTCCAACAAATATGTACTTCCCTTGGGAAGGAACTTTGGTAATCACATTGGTGTCTCCTTGTGCTTCGGTTATTTCTGTACTCTAGCTTGTTACTTATGCATTTACCTTTGTGATAGCCATCGTGCTTGAAGTCATCTTTCTTGCTATCACATAGTTGTATATCTTGCTTAGCATAAGTTGTTGGTGCAGATAGGTAAACCTAGCTTGTATAGGTTTTGTGCTTGATAAATTAAACGCTAGTTTTATTCCGCATTTATTCAAGCCTAAACCGTAATTATTTTTAAGCGCCTATTCACCACCCCCCCCTCTAGGCGGCATCCTTGTACTTTCAAGTATTATTCTGGTGCCATTGCCGGGGAGAAAGAAGTCTTCTGGCAAGGAGGGTCTCTCACTCTCAAGCTCTTTATTTTGTTTATTGTCTTGTTTTTATTTTTATATTGTTTTTCTTCTCTATATCAAAAAACAAAAATATTAGTTTACTTTATGGCATAAAAGGGCAACTCAAGTATTTTTAAGTGAAACATTCACTTGCTATTTTTTTCTTTATCATGCTTGCTATCAATGTTTGATTTCTTTGAAACTAGATCTTTTAGGCAAGGTGGGTTCATGGATGAACAACAAAAACATTATAAGGAACACCGCTTGTCACAAAAAGGAATACACTTATGGGAGCAAATTAATAAATTGCATGACTATGCTAAAAACTTGTGCTCTGTCTATAATGTTACTTATTGCTTTGATAAACTTGCTGCTGTAGGAGGTATAAACATCTCCCTTTTAATTGTGAGTATAATGATAATGTTACCATATCTTCTTATGTTAAGGGAAATTATGAATTATATGATGTGGAACAAATTGAAGAATTTATTGCTTGGAAGGGTGCATTCGAAATTGCCTATTTGCTTGAAAGTATTGATGATGCATATTATAAATATGAGATTTATGCTATACTTGAATATTGCTTTGATAATTACAAGGATTGTAATTACTACATAATGGGATATCTTAGTAAATTCTCTCAACCTAAGGAAGTAACTAATGCCTTGCAGGAGCCTATGGAAGAAGAAATTGCTGAATCTGGAAGCTCATTGGATGAAAAAGAGGATGAGGGTGATGATCAAGAGGAGGAAGAATGGAGCTACCCATATCTACCTCCCAATGATAGTAATTATTTAACTCATACATTATTTGATTAAGTTGATACTTGCTATACTTGTGACCTTGATACTAGTATGAATGAAACTTGTGAGAATGATATTGCTACTATTATGTGTGATAATCCATGCTACTTTGATAAATCTTATGATAATGCTCTTCATGATGGTCCTATGTTACTTGATGTTATAAATTATAATGCTACTGAAAATAGGATTTCTATAATGTGTCCTATACCTTTTAATAGTGACCAATCATTTTGTTTTGCTATTGCTAAAAGTGGGGAAAAGGAGGAGCTGGTTTTAAATTTTGATCCCACTGTCTTGGAGCTTGATATGAATTGTGTTATTTTAGACCATGACAAACATGATTTATGTGATAATTATGTTGTTGAGTTTGTTCATGATGATACTTAAAATTATTATTAGATAGGAAAATATGGTTGTAGGAATTTTATGTTACTAAAACACCTCTCTTTTTTTGGAAGTTTTGAAGTTGCTCTTGTTCTACCTTCCCATGATTTCTAGTTTGAGCTTCTTTACTTTATTTCTTTACAAGATTCCTATGAATAGGAAGTGGGTTAGGCTTAAATTTGTTTTATACTTGCTTCTTGATGCTCTCTTTTTCTTAATTCATATTTCTTATGTGAGCATCTTCCCTTTTATGCCTAGGTGAAAGGCGTTAAAGAAAAGCGCTATCGGGAGACAACCCGTTTTATTTCGCTGTTTTCAGCCCGTTTTCCTTCGTTTTCTTTGGTGTGCTTTGCACCTGGGTGTTTTATATTTCCTTAGAAACCCCTCTGTATATTTTATTTTGTGTTTTTGTTGAGACAAGTAAAGCCTCTAGTTGAAAGTTGAGCCTATATTTCGGATTTCTGCGCAGGAAACAGATTTCTGTTGTCCACTGTTAATTCCGTTAAAAATCACAGAAAATTCAAAATGATCTGAAATTTTTTGTTCTTAATCCTGAGTTATATACGCAACTTTTCTTAGAAGACCATTGTTTGATTTTAGCAACAGAAGATTTTGAAAAAATCGATATTTACCTGCTTATCTGTTTTGACAGATTTCTGCCATTTATCACATTTGCATCTTAATCTCTTTATTTCGGTGTTCTTTTGAGAAAAAGAGTTTTTAAATAAGTTGTGACAGTAGATAATGTGTTTTTGAGTGTTATACTTGTGTTTATACTGAACCATTTGAATTTATTATTTCAATTGCACTAACGTTGCTAATGAAGATTGTGAGAATTTTGATGTGAAGGAAGTTTTCAAGGGTCAAGAGAAGAGGATGATATGATGTGATCAAGAAGAGTGAAAAGCCTAAGCTTGGGGATTCCCCGGTGGTACATCCAAGAAAATTCCAAGAAGACTCAAGCATCTAAGCTTGGAGATGCCCAAGGCATCCCCTTCTTCATCAACAAATTATCAGGTCACTTCTAGTGAAACTATATTTCTATTCGGTCGCATCTTATGTGCTTTACTTGGAGCGTCTTTTATTTTTGTTTTCAGTTTGTTTTTGCTTTTTCTTTCAGTTTGTTTTTTATTTTTCAATAATCTTGGTTGGACCCCAGCATTCTTTTATTGGAGAGTGACACGCTCCGCTTTTTCATGAGAATACGTTGTATTCTTAATCTCTGTCTAGCTGCTGCATTTATTTAGCTCCTGTTTTGCATGAATCTCTTATTAGAGTTGTTAGTTTTAGTAGTGTTATGTGAGTACTCTCATTTTTGGTTGCTGTATCATAAAGAGTATTTTTGTTAAAGCATGTTTTGTATGGTGCTTGTTGGGAGAAAGAAAAATGTTGCTTGAAGTAGAATGTATAACAGTGCTAGTAGAAGCTTGTATAGACTGTGTCTAGGACTTTTTCATGCCATGCTAAATGTTATTTTAGTTTTAAAGCCTTGTGGTTATCGAGTAGCATGGTTATCCTCAAATAGCTGAGAGTGTTTAATATGTATTGAAAGATTCATGAGTTGTTCTTGTCATAGTAAATCATCAATATATGGTATTCTCTTTCGAATGTTTTATTGGGTTGACTTGGCGCATGCTTACACCATGTTTATGACTACAAACAAGTCACAAATAGCCTCCATGACCACTTAGTTTTTGAACTTGTGATACTGCTTATGTTTTAATTAATGATGCTTATGTCGCTATGCATGATTATGGCTCTTATGCTCTCTTGATTTGTTGCTCCCAGTCTTTTGCTAGCCTCCACCTGTAGTGAGTATGAGCTCTAGTCGTGCATCCAAACTCCCTTAAACCAAAGTTTTTCCCATTGTTTCCACCATACCTACCTACATGTGGTATTTAACTGCCATTCCAAAGTAAATTTCTCATGTGTTACCTTTAAAACCTTCAAAATTACTTCTACTTTATGTTCCTGTTTTTGCTCATGAGGACGTAAATAGAGAATATTTATCTCAGTTGTTGATTGGATTTCACACCATGGACTAGTGGCTTCATCCGCTTATCCAAATTATAGAAGAGCTGGCAGCAGCGTGCCCAGCCCCAAATTAATACACACACATTCTCTTCACTATTTTCCCCCTGATTTATCCGTCAAATCATAATTGTGTAAACAAAATAGAAAGAGGGATGACCTTCTACACCAGTTGCGTCCTTCACCATGGGAGCCGCTCTTGTGAATCCAGTTGGCTTGTGGCATACTGTATTTTATGTTTACCATTCGACTTTAGCATACATCTACCAAAATATAGACACTCAGTGTAAAACTTTTAATACCTCTGTTTAATAAAATAAAAGTTGTAGCACATGAGTGATCCCTACTTCCCTCTGCGAAGGGCCTTTCTTTTACTTTTATGTTTAGTCTCCATCTTCTAACTTTATGCACAGTTGAGAGAGCATTTTTTCCATTCTGAGTTCTATGTGCATTTGTCCCATAAGCATCAATAATTACTTCATGATGTGATATTATTTGTTCTTAAATTATTTGTTCTAGTCTTCCTCATGAACTTTGAAGGTGTCCTGGCATTTATGTTTTACCCCACTCTTAAGGACTATCGAAATATCACTTTGTCATGCTTTCTCTATACCTGAAACAAACGTTTACCTTTCTTTGCATTATTATTCATGATCCTTTATTTGAGTTACTCTTCGTGATGCAAAGTAATTGCTATGCTTTATTATTAAAGTTTTATTTATGATGTCTGTGTTTAAAATTTTATGATCTCAGCGTGCATATGCTTTTACATTAGATTGATCAAGTTTATGTTAGTAGCATGTCACCTCAGAAATTATTGTTTTATCGTTTATCTACTCGAGGACGAGTAGGAACTAAGCTTCGGGATGCTTGATACGTCTCCAACGTATCTATAATTTCTGATGGTCCATGATCATATTTTGCCAATTGCTACTTGTTTTCTCCCTTATTTATAGCATTTTTATACGTTTTCCAGGACTAACCTATTAACAAGATGCCAAGTGCCAGTTTCCTGTTTTCTGTTGTTTTTGGTTTCAGAAAAGTTGTTCTGCAAACATTCTCGGAATTGGACCCCACCAAGCCCGAAGTTCCTATTTTCCCCGGAAGCATCCAGAACACCAAAGAGGAGTCGAAGAGGGGCAACAGGGGGCCACACCATAGGGTGGCGTGGGTCCCCCTGGCCGCGCCACCTATGGGTGTGGGGCCCCTGGAGCTCCACCGCCTCTGCCATTTCACCTATTTAAGCCCCCCGGATGGAAACCCCTAAAGACCTGATATAAATCCCCGAAAAGTTCCGTTGTCGCCGTCACCGTCAACCCTAGATCAGGGGGGTTCTGAAGCTGTTTCTGGCACTGTCGGACATATACTGAATAGGGGTATATCTGGCATTGTCCTAAAGAGCCGGATTACCAGGGTGGCCTGATTGGTAATGGATCACAGTCTATTAGGCGGCCCAGTAAGATGACGCACAGAAGCCGGATTCTAGATGAACCCGGACCACGACCCAAAGTGGTGCGGCTCGGAGTAGAAGATGGATTCCTGCCTCCCAAGTTAGGATACTTTCTATAGTCTTCTAGGTTTCCTTTATGTAAGCCCTAACCCGGCTATTATATAAAACCGGACGGGAGAAAAGAACACAGAGAATTAGCTAGAAGCTAACTCGCCGGGAAGTTGATTCTCGCCGAGTTAGCGAAACCCTACTCACATTGTACTTTGTACACTTCAGGCTTCAGCCCTGATTTGTGAGATTGCAGGAGTAGGAACGCCGCCTCGTTGCGACGCACCGAACCTGGGTAAATTTGGTGTTCCTGGTTGTTGTGCTACCACGTCCCCCCACGTCTCTACCAGTACGCTCATGGTACCCCAGTCTATGAACTCTACTACGATGTCTCCACAGTTGGCGCCCACCGTGGGGCCAGCGACGTCAGGCGTTATGTTTCGATCGGGGATACTTGGCGGAATCGGCAGTACCATAAGTGTCAGAAGCTTGGAATTCGACAACGACGTCGGGCGCTTCCTCGACAATGGATCGTACATGCCAGCACGGAATCGTCTGGTAAGTGCCTGCATTTTACCGATTGGATCTACAAACATCTTTATCAGATTAACTGCGGAGGCAATGGGATTCTGTGGTGGAAGTAGATTTATCCCACTAGCCCAATACCCAGTTGAAGAAAACTATGATGTCGGGGTTTGCTCAGATCGCCAATATCCTGTTGAATTTGATGCCTCTTCGGAGATGCCCGTAATCATATCTCACTTTATTGGTATGGTGCAATCCGAGATCGCCGAAAACATGGATGAAAGCAATCTCGTGGATGAGGCAGAAGAAAACAATCCCACAACAGAGGTGGAAGATCCGACATCCGTCGACACGACGACAAACTCGGAAGCCGATTTTGTACTAGCTGCCATAGAGGCAAGATTGGAGTTGGAACCTGGATCTGCAGACATAGATTGAGAAGACAAAGATGAAGACGCTTTCGAAAGAAAGGTTAAATATATGCAAGGGGGCTTCCATGAAGTTCTTATGGCAAAACCGACTGATAACTCGGATGCCGAAGACGATGAAGATCCCAAAACACCTCCACCAGATGAGGAAAGAGAGGATGCTGAAACCAGCCCTACAGGAAGAACCTGGTAAAAAACCTCCCTCTTCCAAAAAGAAAAAGAAGACTGCCAAGAAACTCCAGTACAAACTCCAGAAGAAAAAGCTAGCAGATAATGCCAGCCAAAACCTGGAAGCAGGAGGAGCAAGCGGGGTCACACCTGTGGAGAAGAAAAAGAAAGAGATCCTTGTCCCTGAATTGTCGAAACAGGACGAGATCAATCTGATCCAAACCCTGGTCGAACCATATGAGCCACCGGAAGTGCTCGAAGCCAGAAGGCGGGCCATTATGCGGCAACAGCAACAACTATTCCGATCGCAAGAAAATCCCCTCAAAGCCCAAGCCACTATAAAAGCAAAGCAAGAGGAAATTGAAGAATTCGAAAGACGGAATATGTCCGGGATAAAACCCACGAGACTACCCGGAATCGCAAGGCCGGATGTACTGCCAGCAAAGGAACGGTTCCAAAACCCTTCCTCGCAACGACAGGTCGACGGTGTAAACGCCAAGGGCGAACGCATCTATAAGACCGCAACTGAAAACACGGAGGCAACGTTCACCATCCTTAACGACGATCTGTACTCCAAAGAAGAAAAGCTGCAAGGAGTGTATGCTTTCCTGGAAAAAGCTCTGGACCAGCAGCAACGAGGTCAGGCAAGATCAGGGAAGTTGCATGACGACTCGGCCCTATGCAAAACTGCCACTTGTGCTGCTGGGGCGCCTGGACCCGGAGAACCTGGAGATTTAGGCGATTCTAAGGACAAAAAGGGAGACCCTAAAAAGGACAAGAAAATCCCGGACAATAGGGATGAAGCGTCCAGAACGGGATCCCATATGCCGAAAGGTGGAAATATACCCCGCGATCATAAAGACCGGGAGGAACAAAACCGGAAAGACGAAAAAATGATGCCGCCTCCGAGACGCCCTGCTGAAAAAGCCGGAAGACATGAAAATCCTCACAGACGTGAAAGGTCTCGTACTCCTCCTAGGAATAAGGAAAGGCCAAGGAGTAGAACTCCGCCTCATTCCAAAGGGCACGATAACGGACGAAACAGGGATAATCCCGTAAGAGCGCGTTCACGTAACAATGGGCCAGAAAGGAGCAGATCCCCCTCTGTCCATTCAGCCGGTAGATATTCCGCACACGCCGATAAGGCGGAAAGAGATGATATATACTTTGGACCTAAGTGTTTCACTAACAGGATCCGAAGAATAACTCTACATTCTGGCTTTGCCAAAGTTGGTCCAACTTATCAAAAGTATCGCGGAAGTACAAACCCGGATACATGGCTTTCAGATTACTATACTTCCGTCCAAATGAACAAGGGAACAGACTTGGAAGCAGTAAAATTCCTCCCCCTAATACTGATGGATGGAGCCAGAGATTGGATTAACGGGCTTCCGTCAAGACCAGTGGATAGCTGGGATGATATGGCTAAAGTGTTCGCTCAGCACTTCCGGTGTACGTACAAACGCCCTAAGAGCATCAACCAGCTAAATCGCTGAGTCCAATTTGAGACAAACAAACTGGAAAAACAGCAATAGCTATCGATACTATATTAAACCAAAAGCAAATTAACTCAAGGGGCTTTTTCATTCTACTCTTTCACAAAGGAGTGCGGCTTCTGGTCGGTGCCCCGGATCCCTACGCTACGAGCAGAGGATGAGAAAATCCGCTAGGGAAGCCCAAAGTGGCTCCATTTCATTCTATTTCACTTCCTAGCACTTCCTATCATTTAATATCCATCCCTTTGGATATGAGTCGTATGTCGACTTTATATCAAGATGGACAGCGATGAAAAACAACTCCTCTGGAGTAAGTGATGTACAAGAAATGCATGCTTTCATCAATGGATTAAAACGCGGCCTCATACCGTTCATGGTTGGTTCAAAGGAGCACAAAGATCTCGGATCTATGCTTACTATAGCCAATGAACCCGCAGCGGCCGAAGATGACATCAGAGCGAGAGGTGGAAATATTGATGCTTTGGTTCAGGCCAAAAAGACGCCCCGTTCTGAAAAGAATACTACTCCAGAAGCATAGACAAAACCCAAAGAAGTAAATTTAACCTTTGGAAAGGATACTGGCGGAAAATGGAAAGGAAGAAGCACAGAACCTATCTCCTATTCTAAGGTAGAGTGGGGAAAAATTAAGTCGGAAAACTGTGTCCACCATTCGCAATTTGGGAAGCCTACCCACACCAATGTGTAGTGTCGCCTCAATCAGCACATGAAGGACGCTGCAGGATCCGGGAACAAAGGAAAGAACTCCAAGAGGAAATTCTCCAAGCAAAAGCCAGAAGCTGAAAAAGAAAACAGTGAATCAGACACTGATGAGAAAATCCAGGAACAACAGCGAAAACGCGAACCAAAATTCCCAAGAGTCGATGGAGAATGCAATTTAACTTTCGTGGCAACTCCTTCAGCAAAACAGGCAAAGCGAACACTTCGAGAAATAAACGCGGTGGTCCCACCAACGCCCGAATTCTTGAAGTATTCCAATACGCCAATTACCTGGGATCAGTCAGATCATACCGGAAATATCCCAGAACCCGGCACACAAGCTCTAATTGTAAGCCCTATTGTTTAAAACACTAGGCTAAAAAGAGTGCTGGTGGATGGAGGATCCAGTATCAATATTATGTACTTGGCTACACTGAAGCATCTGCGAATCTCCGAGACCCAGCTCAAACATAGCAACATACGTTTCCACGGCATCGTTCCTGGCAGGAAAGCACATTCCCTAGGAGAAATTTCCCTAGATGTAACCTTCGGAGAAAGAGAACATTTCCGACAGGAAAAAATCTCATTCGAGGTCGTGCCATTCGAAAGTGTATACCATGCAATACTCGGACGTCCAGCTTTCGCCAAATTCATGGCAAGATCATGTTATATTTATAACAAGCTGAACATGCCAGGACCAAAAGGAGGAGTAATAACGATATCGGGAGACTTCAAACTAGCTAACGAGCTGGAAAAAGGAAACGCCCTTTGAGCTGAAAAAGTAATAGCAAAAGAAGAACTAAAAGAGTTGGCAAAGGAAGTATCGCCGATGGAAATGCCGGCAGGAAAAGAAAGCCGGAAGCCGGCAGATAGCTTCAAAGCTTCCAAGAATACAATACAGGTTATCCTCGATCCCAAAGATCCGACAAAATTCGTCGTAGTGGGGACAGGGATGACCGACAAATAGGAAAGTGCGCTCATCAAGTTCCTTCGTGGGAACTGGGATATTTTTGCCTGTTGTTCTGCGGACATGCCGGGAGTACCCAGGGAACTTGCTGAGCACCAATTGAAGGTAATTACAAGTTCAAAACCCGTCAAACAAGGTCTCCGTCGTTTTGATGGAAGAAGACGGAAGGCTATAGGCAAGGAAATTATCCGGCTTTTAGCAGCTGATTTTATCCGGTAACTTATACATACTGACTGGTCTGCGAACCCAGTATTAGTCCCGAAGAAAGATAGTACTGTTCTTAGGATGTGTATAGATTACATTGGCCTGAACAAGTTGTGTCCAAAAGATAGGTTCGCATTACCGCGAATCGATCAAATAATAGATGCCACTGCTGGCTCTGAGCTTTTATGCTTTTTGGATGCTTATTCCGGGTACCATCAAATACGTATCAGGGAAGAGGATCAAATAAAAACTTCCTTTATAACCCCGTACAGAACATACTATTATATAACCATGCCTTTTGGCCTGAAGAACGCAGGTGCAACTTACCAGTGTTGCATGCAACGTTGTTTGCATAGTCAGATTGGCAAAAATGTGCATGTTTACGTGGACGACATAGCCGTCATTTCCAAGGAAAAATATACACTCCTTAAGATCTACGAGAAACTTTCGAAAATTTGCGCACTTACAAAATGAAGTTGAATCCATTAAAGTGCGTATTCGGGGTTCCTTCGGGAAAGCTGTTGGGTTTTATCGTCTCTCACAGAGGAATAGAAGTAAACCCGGAAAAGATCAAGGCAATCTTGAACATCACAAAGCCTACATGCTTAAAAGATGTACAAACCTTAACGGGTACTGCAGCCGCAGTCAGCAGGTTTATAAGCCGGCTAGGAGACAAAGCTCTTCCATTGTATAAATTGTTGAAGAAATCCAAAAAATTTGAGTGGGCAGAAGAGGCGGACAAAGCATTAACCCAGCTAAAAGAAACCTTGATGAAAGCACCGATTTTGGCATCGCCAAAAGACGAAGAACCTATGTTGTTGTATCTTACAGTAACAAACAGGGTTATTAGCGCTGTGATAATTGTGGAAAGAACAAAGTATACCGGACCAGCATCATGTATACTATGTTAGTGAAGTTTTCTCCGAGTCAAAGCAAAGGTATCCACATTATCAAAAACTGGCATATGGCATGTTTTTTGCATCTAGAAAACTCCGCCATTATTTCCAAGGACATTCCATAACAGTGGTAAACAAAGCACCACTAGGGGATATCATTAACAATGCGAAAGAAAGAGGCCGAGTAGCCAAATGGGGCATCGAGATAGCCGCATTCGACATTAAGTACCAACCCCGGGCGACAATTAAATCCCAGGTGTTGGCAGATTTTGTCGCCGATTGGACAGAAGCAATGGAGAACACACCAATGCCGGAGTCGGAATACTGGATCATGCACTTTGATGGATCCAAGATGAAAGAAGGCGCTGGAGATGGTGTAGTGCTAAAATCCCTAAAAGGTGACATTATGGAGTATGTATTGCAGATAGACTTCAACGCCAGTAATAACATGGCAGAATACGAAGCTTTGCTTCATGGCTTGCATATTCCAAAAGAAATAGGCGTCAAACGCATACTATGCTAAGGTGACGTAGATCTGGTACAGCATCAGCTAAACCAAACTTGGGACGCCAAAAGCCCCATCATGGCCGAATATCGGAGAACGGTGGACGAGTTTGCAATTTGTTTCCTTGGATTTGAAGTACTTCACATCGAAAGGGAAGAAAATTGGAACGCGGATGCATTAGCCCGCATGGGATCAGAAAGAGTGAGAACCTTACCACCTGGTGTGTTTGTTTAGCATTTGCACGAACCATCAATCAAAGGTGGAGATGTGGATTATCCTCTCGTTTCCGAGTCAATTGAAGTTCTGCTCGTTACCCCGGATTGGACAATTCCATACTTAAAATTCTTAGTTGATCAGAAGGTTCCGGATGGAGCAGACAAGGTCTTGCAAAGACAGATACAGCGTCGATGCAAAGGATACACGGTAATTAAGGGTTTCCTGTATAAGCGCAGCACTATCAGAATTTTTCAGCGATGTATTTCGCCAGAAGAAGGACGAGAAATCTTGCAAGCAATCTATGCAGGAGACTGCGGACATCATGCTCAATCAAAAAGCATAGTCAAAAAAACATTCCGTGCAGGGTTTTTCTGGCTCACAGCCAAGACAGATGCCAAACACATAGTAAACACATGTGTCGGATGCCGGTATTATGCCAAGCAGACGAATATGCCAGCTCAAGCACTCAAAACTATCCCTATAACATGGCTGTTCGTGGTCTGGGGGCTAGATATGATGGGACCATTCAAAACTGCAAGAGGCGGACTTACACATCTACTCGTTGCAGTGGATAAGTACACCAAGTGGGTGGAGGCAAAACCCATCAAAAAACTTGACGGTGTGACTGCCATAAACTTCATCATTGACGTAGTCATAAGATATGGCGTTCCACACAGTATAATCACCGACAACGGGACAAATTTCTCTATTGGAGGGTTGGCAAAATATTGCCGACAAACAGGAATATGCCTAGACCTTGCATCTGTGGCTCACCCACAATCCAATGGGCAGATTGAAAGAATGAATAGCTCAATCCTGCAAGGAATACGCCCAAGACTCGAATCTCCTCTTTATAGAGCAGCTGGAGCATGGGTAGAAAAATTACCTTCCGTGCTTTGGAGTATTGGAACGACGCCAAATAGATCAACAGGGCAAACCCCGTTTTTCTTGGTTTATGGCGCAGAAGCAATGCTTCCAACGGACATGCTCCATGATAGCCCAAGAGTGCAGGCTTACGATGACTCGGATGCCGAATGTGCTCGACGGGATGTCGTCGATCTTTTAGAAGAAGAACAAGACCTTGTGCTTCAAAGATCCGCTATTTATCAGCAAGGATTGAGATGCTACCATAGTCGGAAAATCAGGCATCGATCTTTCAAAGAAGGTGACCTAGTGCTAAGATTGGTGCAAGAAAGGAAGCACAAGTTAGCCCCAGTATGGGGGGGACCATTTGTCATTAGCAAGGCTATGAAAAATGGATCTTATTATCTTGTAGATATTCGAGACACGGAAGATGACCCCAAGCGTCCGAATCGCAAAAGAAAGAGAAAGATAGATGTCGAGCTAGGAGAGACGAAAAGGCCCTGGAGCATCCAACAGTTACGTCCCTTTTACACTTAGTTCAATTTCTATGTAAACATCTTTGAGATCATGAAATAAAGTTGTCGGAATTCATGCATTACTGTTTTATCTGTTTTCATGCAAAGCATAAGTCCGTTTTATCTATTTCCCAATGATCTTTCAAAATGCTCAATGTTAACCTGAATTGTGCCTGCGTGCTCGGAGTTATAAAAATTGAATGCTACTCAGCCTAAGGAGGCTTAAGGAAACACAGATTGTGCATGCGTGCCTGAGTTTGATACTTTTTGACAATTCCTTACTTTTTCTCTAAGTATTATCTGATTGTTTTTATGTTGGGTCACTCGAACTAGTGAGTAAAAATGCCTTTAGTACGATCCATGTTTCCGAGTTTCGACTAATTGGTTGTACCCAATCACTTGGCATGAAGATTATGTACTATCGAGCCATTTCAAATACTAAGGACAGTTAAGACATACAAACTAGAGAACTTAAAAGATAAAGGAATTAAAGCCCGGAAAACTTGCAAAGAATTAATAATTTAACTGCAAAAGCAGAGTACTTGTATATACAAAAGAATAGATAGCATTACAATAAGTGTTACATTGTAAGATCAGTTATGCTTCTATTTTCCTATCTCCTACCCAGGACCAAGCAGCTTTCTTAGGCATCTAACCCTTCTTCTTTGCTGCTGGATTCCTCAGGAGTTGGCGGTATTTCCTCCTCGGGGTAGAAGCTGGAGATGTTCACCATATTGGCGATCTTGGTGGCGTGACCTTTGATTTCATCAAAGATGCTGGTACGCTGGGCATCCGTGTATCCTTGCGGGATGCTGGATGCCACGCGCCAAGATTTGGCGGTGGGGTAGTGCATACGCATGAGCCCAAGGGCCATGCGTGCACCACCACGAGCCGCGGAGCGGAGCCACGACTCCTTGCGGTTCGCCACCTCCATAATAGCCTCAGGAAGTTTGCTGACTTCCGAGAGCTCCCCAGATTTCTCGGGAATGTACTTGTTAATAAGTAGCATCCCCGCGGCCTTGAGTGCGGTGAAGATTTTCCCGAAAGCCTGGATTCTCTCAATCCGGGTAAGTTGGGGGCTACCTTCTGTTTCAATCAACAAACAAAGGTTAGGAAAAACAGGAGAAGGGAAACAAGGAAAATCCGGTAAAAGACAAATTACTTACCGAGAATCCGATCCATCTCGGTGCCTTCTTCCAGGCGCTGGTTCAGGGCGTTCTCCAGGTCCCTGATTGTAGACTTGTCTTTCTCGGCCTGGCTGGAGGCCTTAGATTCGGCAATGCCAACAGCTAGTTGGCTGGCCTCCAGGTCCTTCTGGAGCTTCACATTGAGCTTGAGAAGATCCAGCTTCTCGCGGCGGAGGGCGTTGCCGGCATCTACAGAAATTTGTTTGGCTTTTGCCAAAGAAGCCGAAAAGCAAGTAAAGGAAGAGTTAAAAACTCAGAAAACTACTTAGAAAACCTCACAAATGAAAGCAGTGAAATATTTTACCTGTTGATTCACTCAGTTGTTGCTGAATGGATGTCTGTTTTGCCTCCTTATCTTCAAGAATAGAAAGAAGGGTTTTCACATCCTTGTTCTTGATGGCAAGTTTATTGAAAACTTCCATGTTGATGTTTTCAGCAGTTTGCTGAAACATGTAAAAGAGACAAAAAAATTCTTAAGTTAAAAACAAGCATAACAATGAAAAAAGCATTAAGACAAAAGTATGCATTTGACTTATTGCTTGGGGGCTAGAGATATTACCTGGCTCATCTTGGTCAGTTTTGCCAAGTTTTGATTGAATTCTTTTGCATAGTCCGCAAAAAGAATCCCAACATGGCAAAGGTCGTCCTGGATAACATGCCGAGGTGAAAACACGAAGTTATTCCTTACAATAAGCCCGCCTTGCGGACAAGGACGGATTAGAGGTGCTGGAGCGAAGAATTTGGTCGCCCACGGATGCATATATCCATGTTCGTCAAACGGTTCTTCCTTTACCTTGAACTCCTTGTCAAAAGTTGGAATGGGTTCCTCCTTAGTTTTGCGAGAAGGGCCACCCATTTCCGGCACCGCCCTTTCCTTCGCGACCGCCTCGGACGCAATAGGCTGGCTGGTCGGCAGGGGATATTCTTCCTCCCTAGCAGTCTGGTTCTCTTCTCCTATGGCAGTTGAAGTAGAGGGAGCTGCAGCAGGGGATGGATGCACTCCTCTGCTAGCAACTTCCTTGTGTTTCTTCAGGTTTTTTGGCTTTAGAGAAGAAGGAGCAAGACTGGAAAAAGAGGGAAAGGAAAACCATTCCGGGAAATTAGAATTCCAAGAAAAGAACTCTTGCAACGAAAAGCAAAGAAAACCCGGATGAATTACCTGGAAGTAACGACGGGAATTCCGTCAAGTTCCACCACTTCTTCAGCAGTTGATGACTTCTTGCGCTTCCGAATGCCAGAAAAGTTGGCACGCATTGCGTCCAACTCGGCATCGATGGTGAGATCCTCTTCGGTGAGATCATCGAACTATGGAAAAAGTTGCAAAATCCGACTAAGTTAGAAATCTAAGAAAAGTAAAAAATTCGAGAAACTGCCCAAAGAGGAAAAAAAATTACCTTTGGAGCCGGGTTTCCTTCGTGGTACATCTCTCGACTTTCTTCATATTGGTCGCGAGTAGCGACCAAATGATTAACCCGTTTCTTAAAATCCCTCTTGGAGAACGCCTTGTCTGTTCCCCTCATTGGATCTTCTGGACCCTTGTATGTGCATAGAAGTCGGGTTCCGCGATAAGCCAAAGGCTGGACGCGTCTCCCGAACTAACACAGAACTGTGTCGGTTCCGGTGAGAAGAGGAGTGGAGGAGAAAAGTTTTGCGATGCGCTGCTTTGGGTAGTGACAGCGCAGTTGGCAAAAGGTGGAATCCCCGTTTCCTTTCCAGGAAACGGGATGTCTTGATGGAAGAAGAAGGAACCCGTCCAAAATTTGACGGATTCCGAGGTTTTGATCTTGGGGAACCAATCCTCCCTAAATCTACGTAGGGTGAAGGATATGGTCCCGCGAGTCGGAGTGTGCCCTCAGACGGGTTTCGCTTAACCCCGAAACCGTACTGCCAAAAATCTAACCTAGGCTCTAATCCTAGATACCCTTCAAAGAGGGCCTGGAACCTGGCTAGATATAGAATGGAGTTGGGAGGAAGGTTGTGGGACTGGATGTTGTAGTGGCTTAAAACCTAGAGGAAAAAGGCGGAAGGTGGAAACCCCATACCTCGACTGATGTGCGAGGAAAGGAGAACCCTTTCCCTGGCTCTCGGCAAGGGCTAGGAGTTGTCCTCCTCGTGCCGCCATTTGCCCTTCACAATCAGCCCCTCCTTCTCCATTGTCGGAAGAAGGGAAGGAGACAAGTTGCATCGGCTCCAGTTCCTGGACATCTCGCCGTCGTCTTCCGCTCCGGCAGCGGCAGCAAGATCCTCACCGACGAGGACTATCTTTTCTTCCGCCGTTTTGGCGGTGAAGGGCGGAGGCGGGGCGGAAGACGATGCCGCCAGGTTGTCGGCCGCGAGAAGAGGATCCTCGCGGGCCAGATCTCTGGCAGGTTCCTCCGGCGTGTTTGCAGCGGCGCGGCCCGGAGAACCGAGCTGGGGATCTATGTCGTTGATGATCTCGTCGATGTTGCGGGCGACAACGTTCTCCTCAGCGGTGTGCGGTGAGTTGCCGGGGGCCATTTGTGGGCAGCGCGGGGAAGATCCTGAACCTCCGATGGTGAGTTCCGGGGACGGCGGAGATCGACCATGGGCTCTGCTCGCACTAAGTCCTTGGCTCGGGAGCAATGGACGCTTGAGGGCTTTGGAAGCTAGAAGAGAGAGCGGAAGGGCAACTAGAGTGCCCGTGGATGGCTATTTATAGCCGGAAAAGCGTTACGGTCTGTTCTAACGGCTCTTTTGACCGTTAGATCTGCGACGCGTGTCATGCCAGAAAATGCGCGAAATGAGGAGGCAGAATGATAAGTGCTATCTCCTCGTTTCCCGCAAGAATCTGTCAGAGATAAGTTTCAGGATTTGGCAGAACCCAAACGTCCGTGATGTCAGCACGCTTTTATCGCTTACGTCACGAGGTTCCTTCTCTACGATGGCTCGTGGAAGAGAAAGCCGGATTTTTATCAAATTCGAGTTATGCGTTATGAAATTTTGGGAAAAAGAAGAATCGAGACAAAGAGCCAACATTTCTCAGAGCGGAATGCGAGTTCACGAAAGGTGGCAGAATCAAGTCTCAATTCTTCTTGGGGGCTACTGTCGGATATGTACTGAATAGGGGTATATCCGGCATGGTCCTAAAGAGCGGGATTACCAGGGTGGCCGGATTGGTAATGGATCACAGTCCATTATGCGACCCAGTAACCTGACGCACAGAAGCCGGATTCTAGAAGAACCCGGACCACGGCCCAAAGTGGTGCGGCTCGGAGTAGAAGATGGATTCATGCCTCCCAAGTTAGGATACTTTCCGTAGTCTTCTAGGTTTCCTTTCTGTAAGCCCTAACCCGTATATTATATAAAGCCGGACGGGAGAGAAGAACACAGAGAATTAGCTAGAAGCCAACTCGCCGGGAAGTTGATCCTCGCCGAGTTAGCGAAACCCTACTCACATTGTACTTTGTATACTTCAGGCTTCAGCCCTGATTTAGTGAGATTGCAGGAGTAGGAACGCCGCCTAGTTGCGACGCACCGAACCTGGGTAAATTTGGTGTTCCTGGTTGTTGTGCTACCACGTCCCCCCACGTCTCTACCCGTAGGCCCATGGTACCCCAGTCTATGAACTCTACTACGATGTCTCGATAGGCACCCTGCCGGACAGGAGATCATCACCGGAGGCTTCTACAGCACCATGCCTGCCTCCGGAGTGATGCGTGAGTAGTTCAACCTTGGACTACGGGTTTGTAGCTGTAGCTAGATGGTTGTCTTCTGTTCGTATGCCTCCATGTTTAGATCTCGTGAGCTGCATATCATGATCGAGATTGATCTTATATAATTATATATGCTGTGTTTGCTGGGATCTGATGAATGTTGAACTTATGCCAAGTTGATTATAGTCTTTATTTGCATATGCTATTTGTGATCTTGCATGCTTTCCGTTGCTAGTGGTTACTCTGGCCAAGTAGTTTCTAGTGACTCCAAGAGGGAGTATGTATGCTCGATAGTGGGTTCATGCCTCCTTTTCGCCTTGCTCGAGTGACAGAAACATGAAGGGGGAGGATGTGTTGTTGCCATTAGGGAGAAAACAGCGGTGAGAGTGCCCGCGTGCATAATCATTGCTTACATTACACACTTTGTTTAATGCAATTACTGTTGCTTGCAACTTAATACCTAAGGAGGGTCGGATGATAACCTGAGGGTGGATTATTAGTCATAGATGCAGATGGATGTCGTTCTATGTATCTTGTTGCAATGCCCGCACTAAATATCATAGTAATCTTCATGTCATATTGTGCACTACGGTGCAACCTCTATTTGTCAATTGCCCAGCTGTAATTTGTTCACCCAGCATGCTATCTTTTATGGAGAGACACCACTAGTGAAACTATGAACCCTAGTCCATTTTCCACACTGTTAAACAAACCACAACAATTTCCTGCTTTCTTTACTTACTGCAAGCATACACTGTTTTCCACACTATACGTCTAATCTTTGTTTTCAGCAAGACCGGTGAGATTGACAACCTCACTGTACCGTTGGGGCAAAGTATTTTGGTTGTATTGTGTGCAGGTTCCACGTTTTTGCTACCACCGGTGAAGCGCCAACACCATCGTTAGTGGCATCAACCTTCTGAAGGTCCTCTTTCTCCTACTGGATTGAGAACCCTGGTTCTTAACTAAGGGGAAAACTCCTACCGTTGTGCTCGTCATACCCTCCTCTTGGAGTTCCCAACAAAGTGCATCAGAGGGTTAGTGCGCAATTAAAAACTCACATGTTCTACAAGGACACAAGCATTATTGATACTTTTTAAACATTAGCTACAACCACTGATGTTTTATGGAGCAAAGAAATCCACTCGACATAGTAAAAAGAGATAATGCAAGTAAAAAGGCAGAATCTGTCAAAACCAAAACAATCTATAAAGATGATTTTTTTCGAGGAACTTAAGTTGCTCAGATCAAAAAACGTAAAGAACAAAAGGTTTCGGAATTAGCTGAGGAATAAGCGCAAAAATATTCAGGTCATTTTGATCTTTCTGTGAATTATGCGATTTTTTACAATGGACACCAGAAATCTGTTTCCTGCACAGAAATCCAAAACCAACTCCAACTTTCGCTAGAAACTTTACTTGTTACAACTAATACATGAAAATAAAGATACAAAGGAGTTGCTACGGAAGTATACAACACCTTGAATCAAATAAAACAGATAAAAACAAAGCAAAAAATAAAATCATGGGTTATCTCCCAAGAAGTGCCTTTCTTTAAAGCCTTTTAGCTAGGCAGGATAATTTGAGAAGATGCTCACATGAGAAATATGAATTGAAGCAAAAGAGATCATCAAGAAGAAAATGTAAAACAAATTTAAGTCTAACCCACTTTCTATGAAAAAGAATATTTTATAAGAACACCTCAATAAAACACAAAGTGGCTAACATAGGAAGACAAAACAAGTGCAACTTCAAAATTTCAACATAAAGAGGGGAAACTTGATATTGTTGAGATTCGTAAAACTATGTTTTCCTCTCTCATAATAACTTTCAGTAGCATCATGAATAAAATTAACAATATAACAATCACATGAGACATTCTTATCATGAGCCACATGCATAAAAGAATTGATACTCTCCACATAAGCATAGTCATTCTCATCATCAAGTATAAGAGGCGTATTTTAATCATAACTAATTTTCTCCTCAACGGTAGGTGGACAAAAAATAGCATGTTCATCATTGTAAACATCATATATAGAAGGCATATCATGATCACAATAAAATTTATTGTAGCGTTCCCACATTTAAATAATGCAAGAATCCTGTGTTATTGGGCTAGTCCCTAGATCAAATGCTAGCACCGCAGTGTCAAAATGAAATATCATGCAAATGCGTCAAATCTATAACCTTGCATGATCCAGTCTTTACAAAATAACTTTACAACTTGCATAGTCTCAGCAGACTAGTAGGAAATAGAATTACAGCGGAAAACTTAGTGACATTGAGCCTCATCTTCTTCATGTGCCACAGGAAAAACATGTTGGTTGTAAACTCGAGATCCTGAACGAAACCTCACTTGTCTTCAGATTCATCTGCAGAATGGAATATGCAGCCACAAGGGAGTCAATACAATTTAATGTATTGGCAAGTAACACTATGGTGGATATAAATGGCAAGACTAATACTACATGCTTATTTGGATGAGTGGAGTTTTGGCTAAGTTTGCATAAAGCCAGTTTTCTCCTATCTTTTATCATAAAACATTTTCATCTATAAAAGTTATCACTGATAGAAACCAGTGAACCAGAACTAAATTAAGGAGTACCACTGATAGAGACCAGGGTAAATCTCCTTCGCATGTTCACCCATCAAAATTTTATTATGAAGTTGGCATGATGATATTCTTCCGTCATTCCTTGTCCAGCTGCTCAAATTGTCCATGACCGGGGATACGGCTAAGATCTTAGTTTGTTGACTCTGCAGAGTTTTTGCACTTTCACCTTCAGGCTCAAATCAACCCAAACATCCTATACACCCTAAGTGCATTAAGGAAAGGAGAAGATTGAGACGAGATCTTTCAGAAAAAATTCCACCACCGTCCGGCTTGACCCGTTCCAACCTACACCGCCTACATCTGCTTGTCAAGCACTAGTGAGTTCATTCAACTTAGTTGATCAAGACACAACCCGTACGACTAAAGGCTACACTGGAAGCTACTAAACTTAGAAGGACATAGTAATCTCTTTGTTCTTGGGTGGCCATCCACAAGTGTACTCCTTCGGTGAAAAACACCATAGAAATGGCCCTAGGGAGCCACTCAACATAATCCAGTCTTTCCACTTCCACCCAGGTGGTTCATTTAATGGTTATACTTATAATTTTTCCTCAACATCTAGTAAAATAATTTTAAAACATGCCATAGCATCTAACAAGTGCTAAGGCTATAATGATAAAGGGTAAGGGTGGATACACACTACTAGGGTTTTAGCATAGCATAGCATAGTACTTAGAGAAAATTTCACCTATCATGCATACTACTTCAACACTATAGAAATGCATATAAAAATAAGGGGTGGATGAATGTGTCACTTGCCTTTGAAGTTGGTGAAGAACAATTACACTTCCTTCACAAAAATAGAACGTTCCTCTCCATACAATCTAAACAATACAAGTAAACAACAATAAACAAGAAATTCACAAACAAAAGAACAAAGTATAACACTCAGCAAAATTAACACAACAATTTATTCTACCAAAGAAATTATTGTGTTTGGGTTTAGTGTATAGAAAATGGCTAAAGATTCGGTTTGAAAAGTTCAAAGTTAATTCATCTTACTTGTCAAGGAAGTTCCAAGAGTTTTCACTAAGTATTATCACATTTAATCTAACATGAAAAGGGGAAAATGTGATAACAATTAATTTCAATGCGCAAAAGAAACTAAGTCATTGTAATTAGTGTTTTCCATTTGGGACTAAGGGTTGGTCTTTGATCAAAGGTCTTGGTCTAAACTATTTCTGTCTTAGTCTTCTTTTGCTTCCTTGAGTTACTTTTGATGTCTAAGTCTTTATGCCTTCAATGGCCTTCCTTGTATTTCTTATTATTTAGGTGAACAAAATCTTCTAAAGTACTATCTAGGATCTAGGGACTTAGTAATATAGATCAAGATAGAGGTAGATGAGATTTCTAGAGTTCCCCTGAAATGACTTGTAAAAATCTTTATCTTCTTCATCTTCTGGGAGAGTATTCTTCTTGAGTTGAAGTTTCTCTTCTCGATGAAAGTCTTCTTGTTGAAGTCTTGGTCAAAATTCTCATCTCAGTTTATTAAAAAATTCTAAGTCTTGGGAAAAACACACTAATCATCTTGAAGATAAATTCTAAGTCTTTGAAAACAAATCCTAAGTCCTCACATGATTTGTCTTAGAAAATCTTCAGGTTCCTTTGTAGCTCCCTCCTTGGTTGTGACTTCATTGAAAATTCCAACACTTGATGGTTTTGATACAAACTAGGGGATGGTCTTGATCTAACTTAGTCACCATAAAGTCTAAGGGAAGAGAAAAGAAAGGGAAGAAAGACTTAAAGAAAAAGAGAGAGAGATGTGGTTGGTCTTCTTGAAGTTCTTATTGTTTTCTTCTAAGTTCTTCTACTTCTTGGAGATGCTTCTGAAGTTGTTTTTCTTGGCTAAGTCCTTCATTGGTATTTTTACTTCATGTTGAAAATCATCAAGTTGAAAAGTGGAGCATCTTCTTTGCACTTCATGGTTTCACAACTCCACACTTAGTGGTTTTTCAACTAAGAGGGCCAACTAGCACAAAATTACAAGTACATGGTTTCAAGGCATCCAAGGTCTTGGGTTTTGGTCTCTCTGGTCTAGGGTTAGTACTTAGAACAAAATTGCTAAAGAAAACATATTGGAAATATTTACAGAATTTAAACTAAGTCAAAAACACTCAAAAGGCCAAATAACTCTAGATTCAATTTTAATTTGTTCAAAAATTACTTTGGGACAGAGAACATGAAAGTACACCTCCTAAGGTTTCCAAAAATATTTTATTTACAATTTTTGGAATTATAAAATTTAAGTTATGTAAAAAAATCATCAAACAAGCATATTTGAAATTGAACAATTTTACGTTTGTCAAGTTAGAATTTAAACAGTGGTAAAGGATTCTACTTGTTGTGCTGATTTCAAAAAGTCCAAGTTTGCTCAATTTGGACCTACGGTTAAAAAGTTATGATAGATCTAAGATGTAGGGGTGTTTCTGCAAAACTGCCGATTTAATTTTATTCCGGAAATTAAACAGATAATGCTGGCCACGTGGCATGCGATTGGATGATGGTGCTGACATGGCACTTATGTGGCATACTGACAAGGCGAGGTGACGTGGATAAGTGGGTTGATGTGGATCGTTAGATCCAGATCCAACGGGCGCGGTGCGTACCTCTTCGTGTTATGATCTCGGCCGTCGAGAAGACCCGACGGCTGAGGCGGATGAGGAGCTCTGGTGGCCGGCGAAGGAGATCCCGACAGTGCTTCGGTGGACCGCTGCTCAAAAAAACGACGGTGACAGCGCTCCTGTGACTTTACGGCTCGATGGAGGTGACGACGAGGCGCGACGCGACGAGAGGGACTCGATGGGGACAATGGCGCAAACTCGTATTTCCTCATTCGATAGCAAGAGGCGGATGGGAGGACTCGGACGCCAGCGTTGCACGGACGAGCTCAGCTGCGTCAAAATCTGCGTGGAAAGGAAACATGGGAGGGTTTGAGGAGGTGCGCCCGGTTGTGGAGAGCAAGGTGGTGTCCACGGGTAGGTCTGATCGCAGCTTACCATGTCGGGGATAGGGAAGGACGGTGGCAGAACCGAGCGGCTCCGACGAGCAATTTCGCCGGCCTGGCAACGAGATCGCGAGATTTGCGAGAGGGGAAACGGAGAGGGGTCCGTGGGGGTTTTATAGAGGGCCTCGGGGATCCGATTGGTGACTTAAAATGCAAGAAATCGAACATTTTGCATCGGATACGTTTTCGGGATTCTTTCTTGAGACGGAGGTAGAAGGAGGTTGACGTCAGCTATTGCGTTACCGTGGGTCCTCGGGGTCAGAGAGAGGGGGTGCGGCTGCTGTGGGCTTGATGGGCTGGGCTGCTGCTGCGCGTTGCGCTCGAGGGAGGGGGAGGGAGGGAAAGTGTGGGCCCAGCCCAGTTGGGTTGCGCGCTCTCTCTTGCTTTTTTTTTCTTTTTTATGGTTTTGTATTTTCTTTATATCTTTTGTCCTAAATCTCCAATTGACCTCAAATAAAAACTTGAAATTTTGTAAATATAATATCTTTCCAAAAGAATCAATTTTGTGATGTTTCCATTAACTTTCAAAATTTGAAATTTGAAATAGCGTTTGAATTCAAGGAGACACTTTAGGTCTCATTCAAGAATAGGGTTTTATTAGATCCCTTTTGGAGAAAATAATATCTTTCGAAAATACTATATGTTATAATATTAAATTTTGAAACATATCAACAATGTTTTCTTACCAAACCTTTTTGACAATACTTTAAAATCTTTCAAGTATTGATAAGTCTTTTTTTTTTAGGAAAACAGAGGCATATTTGATATCTTAATTCCAATAACATTGGAATAGACATTTTATCTCTTTTGTGCTATGTTTTATTTTGTGTTTGGTGTCTTGCTTTAGTGGAAATCAAAAGTTCTAAATTTTTGTGATTTTTGAATGTCTCCAAAAATCAGGGATGTTACATTTATCATCGATAGTAGGTGGAACTAGAATACCACAATCATTATAATCATCATATATTGGAGGTAAACTATCATCAAAGAAAATTTCCTACTCAAAACTTGGGGGTCTAAAAATATCATATTCATCAAAACTAGCTTCCCCAAGCTTATACTTTTCCATAGCATTAGAAATAATGGTGTTCAAAGAATTTATACTAATAACATTACTACTAGCATGAAAATAAAGTTCCATAGGTTTTTTAATTTTCTCTTCAAACACTTCATGTCCTAACTCAAGATAAATATTATAAATCTCTCTCATTTTTTTGTTGTTTTCCATTAATCCTAACTAGTAAAAATAAAAACAAGGAACAAGTAAAAATAAGCCTAACTAGTGAAAATAAAAACAAGAAACAAAAAGATATAATTGCAGAATCTAAAGGAAATAACTTCGAGCACTCACAGAGGATGTGAGTACCTTTTACCTTACCTCCCTGGCAACGGTGCCAGAAAAGATCTTGATGTCTACGCACGCTTCTATTCTTGTAGACCGTGTTGGGCCTCCAAGTGTAGAGGTTTGTCGAACACCAGCAAGTTTCCCTTAAGTGGATCACCTATGGTTTATCAAACTCAGGGAGGAAGAGGTCAAAGGTATCCCTCTCAAGCAACCCTGGAATTACGATACAAGAAGTCTCTTGTGTCCCCAACACACCTAATACAATTTTCAGTTGTATAGGTGCACGAGTTCGGCGAAGAGGGAGTAAAATACAAGTAATATGGATGATTATAAGTGATAGTAGCAATCTGAAATAAAAATGGCAGCAAGCAAACATGTAGGAGAACTGATTGTAAACGGTGTTTCAATCCTTAGAAACAAGGCCAAGGGATCATACTTTCACTAGTGGACACTCTCAACAATTATAACATAATTGAATGCATAAATATCATCTCTTCACTATGCTACTCCGAACCACTCTCCGGTCGAATAACAAACACCAATCAATGCGTAGGGCTGTAACAGCACTCCTCAAGTCTATATTCCCTCTCTAGGGCACCCCACACTGTCACTATGAGCGCCCCAAATTAGTACTAAACAAACGCCATAATTTCATAGGGTCATCCAACACAAGATATAAATATCACGCTAAACCACACGGTGCACACACTGTCATCTTTACAGCATGATCAAAGTGTCTACGGAGATCTCATAACAAAACCACTTTAGTAGCATAACAGATGAAGATTAACATCTACTGATTCAACTAGATTACAAAGCTCATGATCACATAAAGATCACACCATGGGAGAGAGAGATGAGACACATAGCTATCGGTAGAGCCCTCAGCCCCGGGGGAGAACTACTCCCTCCTTATCATAGGAGACAGCAACGGCGATGAAGATGGCACTGGAGTCGATGGAGATGGCTCCGGGGGCACTTCCATGTCTCGGCAGGGTGCCAGAATAGAGATTTATGTCCCCTGAAACTTGTCGGCAGCGGCGGCGGAGCTACGGAACTTTTCGTGGAAGGGGGCCGATGTCCTTAGGTTTTATGCCTCGGGGGGACTTTATAGGCGAAAGGGCGATGGCGGTGGGTGGCCGAGGGGCCCACACCACTAGCCGGCGCGGCCAGGGGGAGCCCGCGCGAGCATATGGTGTGGGGGCTCCAAGGCCCCCGTCCGGGTCTCCTTTGGGATTCCTTGACGTGTCGGGAATTCTCAGACTTTTGGTTTTTGTTTTGGCCAATTCCGAGAATATTTCTATAACAACTTTTCTGAAACCAAAAACAACAGAAAACAGAAACTGGCTCTATGGCAGCTTGTCAATAGATTAGTCCAGGAAAATGTCCGGAAAATGAAGGAAAATATGTGAAAACATAAAGGTATTGGATACAAGCATGGAGAATCAAAAATTATAGATACGTTTGAGACGTATCACACATCGAGACTAACTCTAGCCCTTACAAAATTTCCAGCTCCTTTCATGTCTGTTTCTATTTTAATTACCTTACCCACTTTTCTCTCGACCGGATTCTTGATTAAGCTTTTATCCCGATAACCTATTGGAAGTTTATGGATCTGAATCCATACTTTGATGAAGTTCAACTCAATTGATTCTGGTGTTACCAGACCATCATATTCTTCAATGCTGAGGGCGAATTGTCTAAAGTACCAAGGACCCCCCAAATCAATCTTCAACCAGTCTCCCAGACAGAAGCATTGGATCGTGAAGAGGCTGCCTTCTAGACATGTGAACTTCACCTCCTTTGTCGGGCTCCAGGCGTTCATCACATGTTGTTCAAAGGTCTAAGCAATAAAAGGATTCGTTGTGTTTACCTTAATTAGAGCCATCCACTTGATTCCTAGTTGTGGAACCCCTTCTTCCTCCTCAAAATCTAGGTCATCTAATTCATCATCTTCAATACCTAAAATCTGTATCAGATCATCCAAAGACTCCTTCTTCCCAGATCCAAAGGCCCGCTCTGACTTGCGGAACTCGCAGGTGAATTCGTCACCATCGCAAACTTGATATCGCAAAGGACCGCAAGCTCATGTATGTTCGCCTTTTATAGAGAAAGCTCCTAAGAGCGAAACCTGTCCGATCTGATCCCCGACCAACTCTACTCCGGCCCGGAAACCAGTGGGTGGAGGCTGAAAACCCTAATCGCCTGAGATGGAGACTAGGTCGTAAGCGTCCACATATGGTCTACTACTTTTGATTAGCCTAATTGAGTGGTGGGCTATCTTAGTTCGGATTGTATGTGGATGTATAAAGCAAAATTATGGAAACCCCCTCCCGGGTCGGTGTCCCTCGAACGACTTCGGAGGCCCCTGACTACCTACCTAAAACCACAACAGCGACGAGCTCCCTCGTCCGCCGCCATCGCCGATGCCGCCGGCGGTGGAGGCGCTTGTCCGGACGAAGACCTTGGGCAACAATGGCGCACCGTGGCGGCGTCCCTGCGAGCGGTGTAGCGGCGACGTCCCAGACGCGCGGAGGGGCTGCGCTTGGCGGCAGCGCTCGGTGGTGCAGAGAGACAGGGTGGGATGGAGGAGCTGGCAGCGACGGCGACGGCCGCGACGAGCGAGCCTGATCTGGGCCCAATTTGGGCCCGATCTGGATTGGGAGGGCCACTACGGTGGTAGGCTCTGCGGTCGGTGGATGCCAGTGGTGGCATGGCCCGGGATGGCCGCGCGTCGGTTCGCCCTAGGCCGTGTTGTCTGCTGCCGCTCAGCGGGACAGGAGGCTTCAAGCTTGTGTCGACGTTCAGATTAAGGGCGGTTGGATCTCGCTGTTCTTTGACAACAAATTGTCGATCTATTTCTTGAAGACTTCATTGATCTGGCTGCCGACGAGTTCCGGTCTTCCTCTAGGGGATTTCCGCAGTTTAGCAATTTGCTACTGGATATCGAGAGTGGAATTGATGCGATTGTGCACGTCCTCCTGTTCAGCCAATGTGGCTTCCGTTGGGTGACGGGCGAAGCTTAGGCTTAAGTCGGTGCTATGGGATATTCTTATTATAAACTTCCATGAAACTGGCATGGGCTGAGAAAGTTTATGGTGGCTGGGATCGGAGGTTGGTAATGGCAGAGAAGGTATTGGCTGTGTTGAGGATTATGTGGCACATGTTTCCCTGTGTGTCGGGTGATTGGAGACTTTCAGCAGCAGCCTTGGCAAGACACCCAGGCGGATTGCATTCTTGGTGGTGCTATTTGAGTACCGTGCCACGATTTTCAGGGTGTAAATCTAAGGTCTGACCTTCACTGGTTGTACCTGGCAATGACTTTGGTCAAGGCATTGTTTTGGAAACACAAATTTTCTACAGGGTGCAAACCTAAGATCTACGATCGGGCGACGATAATGTGTGTGCTTTGTTTACTTCTTGGTTGCGTTGCCATTGGAGAATCTCAGTTGTAGTCCTCGTGTTGTTTTCGGAGATGGTTAGAGTGTTTCCGTTGTGAGTGCTTCATCACACGACGGGTCTTTGTTTTTCTTTTTTTCTGACTATGTGCATCTAGGATGTCTTTCGACATTTTGATGGTGCAGAGACCGGGTGTATTTGATATCTATTTGATATTCATTTTAAAAAAATAAAAAAAATGAAGCAAAATTAAGGGCCGTACATGCTAGCGCATTTTCTGAGCTCAGGACCGTTTTAGACATGGCCGAGAAGTTAGAGTTAGAGGACGGTGCATGCATTTGACACTTTTGGGTTGGCAACCAAATAGAATGATGCATGCACGACCGGAACACGGGAGGCCATATTTAGATTTTGTTTGTTCCCGGGCGGGGACGAAATGGACGTGACACCAACGATGATTATTTGCACACAGTGAAGTAAGCGGATCTAACAAACTAGCGGGTCGCGATCGGCCGGGTGGTAGGGCAGGGCCTAAGATCAATTCAACGTCGTCGTCTGGAATCTTTATTGCGATCGAGTCTGGGTCGTGCAGCCCATGTCGCTTGGCTCTCGGAGACGATGATCGTTCAACTCTTGTTAATTTGGCAGCCGACCGTGCGGTGAGATGCTAACCGTGCACATTTGCCTCCGAGGAAAACGAATCGGGTGCCGATCGATGCCGCTCTTTTCACGTACAGTACGTAGGGTCGACAAAAGCAACGCTCAAAGTACAGAGACACGTCCGTTTTTTGACACGTCCGTGTATGTATTATTCGATTCCCTTAAACAAAGACAAGCACTTGTAGCTTGATTTTGTTCCCTTTGGGTTTCTCCTTTTTCTTTTGTGTGTCTCTGATGATCTACCACACAATTTAGTACTACTTCGCTTACGCCGCTGCATGTGTGTATTTAGAACCGTGAGTTTAGTGTGGAAGTGCCCGGACACTTTACAGGGAAACAACATAACGGGAGACTACTCGTCGAGCTAAAGTGTTACAACGTGTCTACACGAGGAACGTTAACTATATGCAGCTCCTTCTTAGTTCAGCCTGAGAACTAACATTGCACGCAGGCTAAAGCAAGAACAGTGTTGCGTTGATGTTAGAAATATCCTGAGATATTAAGGCAGGTGTTTTGGATCGGCCGGTCGCATGCATTTTTCATATACTCTCTTCGTCTCATATTAATTGTCTTACAGTTGGACAAAAGTAAATATATCTAGATATATTTTAGTGTTATACTTTTGTTTAAATTTGAGACAGTTAATTTGAGACGGGGAGAGTAGTGTTGCTTGCATGAAGCCACTCAAATAATGCATGTAGGAGTATATAGTCTCAGCAGCGGCATGGATGGTTTGCATATTGGAAGTGGAGCTCACCGATTGACGCACCGCTGCAGAGGCCGGCGAGTAGATAGACGAATTGTAGAGCGGCAATATCACAGATACGACCGAATTTATATACTCCCTCCATCTCAAATTAATTGTCGTAAAGTTTGATAAAAATAGATGTATCTAACACTAAATTTTATCTAGATACATTCACTTTTGTCAAACTTTGCGACACTTAATTTGAGATGGAGGAAGTATAAGTCCAGCTTTCGATTGGTTAATTGTATTGGTAGACGTGAAAGTAGAACTCCCTCCGTTCTAATTTAGATTGCTCAATTAACAAATCTCTTTAACCAAGATGTTACCTGATTGAAGCTGAAATCTTACACGTTTTGGTGAAAGATGCAACTAGCCACTAATTGAGAGGAAATTATATGCTAATGCGTCTAAGAGCCAAGAGATCTTGAAACTGCATGTTATTTGGGACTATGACTTATAAAGCGGAGGGAGTACTAAAATTAGGCAAAAACCTGCCTAGAATAGCGAGATTACCGTAATCTAATGCGAAATGCAGTCTTCAAATACATTTTCTCGACCACTGTGTGCAATGTGTGGGCAACAATATATGGATCGACGTTGAATTGATCTTAGAAATTTGTCCAACAATATGTGCATACATATTTTCTACAAATGCGGGTAAACCCAGCTTCTGCAATGTGTGTGCATATAGACGCGTCAATTAAGAATGCCGTAAAAAAGAAGGATCGAATGGCACATCCTCTCTAGAAAAAAATTATGGGTTGCTAGGTTTGTTAGGGTTATTGACGAGGACGTTTCAATCATCGCTGCTACTCCAACCATCGATGGACCTATAACAAGAAGTCGTGCCAAACTTATAAATGATCAGGTGAACGCTAACTTAAATTCATTTTATAAACTTGATAATACGGTTGTGCTTTCATCCCCTTCATTATTGGTTGAACTTAGGTATACACCAAAGGGATCCAACAACATATGAACTCACGAAGGCACCAAGAAACAATGTTAAAATGTTAAAGACGAACAAAAATAATATTTTACACCAAAAAAAACATGTCCACGCAAAAACAGATTTTCATGCCAACAAAACAGAGATGCTAATTTTCTGAAGAAACAAGTTTACGTCTGAATAAAAACAATGTTTCGACCCGACAAAACAATGTTTTTGCACGAAACTTGCAAACAACATCTGGCGGGAGGATTCGAGAAGCTATCTCATTAAGTCCCTAAGCTGCCCACCTACCCAGTCGACTGTTTACCTTCCCACCTAACCCGAGGGATTGTCCCTGCTATAAGACTCCATTTTCCCCATCTGTTTAGGGGCCTTTTGTCAAACCAAAAACAACTATAAACTTTGCATCCAAGACTGCCTTAGATCTGAGGGATCTTGCTACCTTTGCTCTTGTGAGCTCATCCGGATTCGCAATAAGGAGCCTCTGGTTCCCCTAATTCGTGCTCTACGGTTCCGGCCGTTTTGTGTGGGTTAGTCCCGGTTTGTGGTTCTGTGATTGCTCGGACAGCGGGTTGAAGTTCTTGTAGCTTCGGTCAGCCATCCCCAACGTACGAGTTGCATCCAACCTTGGTAGGTATAAAGCTAGTTATCCCGGCTGCTTGCAGCTAGTTATCCTCCCTGATTCGATCCTAAGCCTTGAAGATCGGGCCACCCCTCGGCGTGAACTCCATCCACGGTTTGTGCCTATCATCTTGGTATCAGAGCTTTCGTTTACACGGTAGGATCTGTTATCATATTCATCTTGTTATCATCCCTTTAGATCGGTAGCTTTTGTTGCTATATTTTCTGTCCTAAATTCCAAAGCCTCACCACAAAATCCCAAGCCTTGAAGGTGTTGATTTCTTGTTGTTGCATCCCTTGCATGTTGTTCATCTTGTAGATCTGCACCAAATTCATATTTATAGTGTGTTTTCAGATCTGGTTGTGTTGTTAAAAAGAGAAAAAAAAAACAGAGAAAAGAAGGTAGAAAAAGAAGTGAAAAAAAAGAATTGAAAGAAAGAAAGTGTTGAGCGAAATCCAAAAGTTTCAGCTTAGTAGAAAATTTTCAGAAGTTGTGTGCGTGCTGTTTGTTTTCACTCTTGGTTCAAGGACTCCTTTTTCCATCAAAAACTCTTGGTTTGCATCAACTTGGTTTCAGCACAAGCCCCCTTGTTTACCCAACCTAGAGCTCCACCAAAAACCAAAGCTAGTTCTTTGATACCTATCCTTCAATCGCTTTAACACATCCGGGAGAAGTGCAATCTAATATGAACGCATAAGAGCTTTGGTAAGTAAGAGATGAGGTTGTTTGTTTCCACAAAAAAGTACTACTCCACTTTAGACCTACTAACATGGCAGGATCTCGTTCAAGTGTTCTTGGAGAAAATCATGGAGAAGATGATGCGCAATCACACGTGCGGAGTTTCAGCAGGTGCAGAACGGCATTCTTCAACTTCAACAAACCATGGAGAAGATTCTTAATCAGCGCCCTCCTGTACGGGGCAATGAGGTTCCACACCAACATGACCCTATTGACCCGCATGGTGAAGCTAGCGATGAGAATTCTGTGGGAGTTCCCAATGGAAGTCATGGAGATGATTTCAGTTACTACGGCAGGGATCATTGGGAAGATGATGGTGTTGGTGTTGCTGCTCAAAGTTGTCGTGCTGCTGCCTATGGGATGCAGTGAGGAGGACATGTTGGAGGGCGAGGCAATGGTCCTCGTGGACGCCACTTTGACTCACGTGAGTGTGCTGTTTGTGGTCATTGTGATGAGTTTGATGACTATGATGGTGTCCCATATCGTCATGTTGCTGCATATGGTGATGATGGTCGTCGTCCTGACATAAATGATCAAGACACTATAGCACGAATCAAGTTGCAGGTTCCCAAATTCACGGGAAAGGAAGACCTAGATGCATACTTTGATTGGGAAGGGAAATGTGATCAGATTTTTCGCATCCACAGTCTTGTTGATCCAAAAAGGGTAAACCTTGCTTGTGTTGAGTTTTAAGGTAATGCGCTCGAATCAGCTACAAGAGAATCAGGTGATGTTGGGTCGTGAACACATTGGTACGTGGGAAGAAATGAAGCAAGCAATGAGGCAGCGCTTTGTTCCTTCACAATATTGCAGAGACATATTGCAACGCCTCACTCAAGGTACCCGCACGGTCGATGAGTACTATAAAGAGATGGAGTCAGTTCTAGTTTGTGCTCGTATTCATGAATATGAAGAGTCCAAGATGGTCAGATGTTTGCATGGTCTCAAGAATGAAATTTCTGATTTTGTAAAGATGTTTTCCTATAACACTCTACAAGGTATTTTGGATCAAATAAAACACACGGACAGGAAGGTGCAGCAAAGTGGCCATGGACGTTCACCTCAGAATCGCACCACCACACCTTGGTCAAGGTCGCAGCCAAGTGCATCTCATGGTGGTTCTCAGTTTCAGCATACTCCTAATACCACACGGCGACCAACAACTTCATCGGCATCATCACCGTCTCCTCGCAATGGTCGCAAGCGTGTCGCTGTTGCTGATATAAGTTCCACCAATCCCACCGCTGTACCATCAACTCGGAGCAGAGATATTGAGTGTTGGAAGTGCAAAGGATGAGGTCACGTATCAGCCGAGTGCCCAAGCAAAAAGGTTTTATTGATGAATGAACAAGGAGAATGGGAATTTGAGAGTGAACATGAAGATGATGAGACAAAAGCTGAGCATGTAACTAAAGTTGGAGAGACAAGTTCATTCGATATTCAGCCCGATAAGGGGGGTTGCTTTGTTTCCCGTTGTGTGCTTAGTATTAATGCAGCTAGAGAAGAGAAAGGGCAGCGACATAATATTTTTCACACCCGTGGAACCATCAAGAACAAGGTGTGTGGCAATATTGTTGATAATGGCAGCTGCAATAATAGTGCAAGTTCAAATTTAGTGGATAGGTTGGGACTGAAACAAAGAAGACACCCAAGTCTCTACAAGATGCAATGGCTTAAAGATTGTTGGTCGATGCGAGTAAGTAACATGGTTAGCGTTCAGTTTTCTATTGGGAAGTACCAATATCAAGTGGAATGTGATGTGGTTCCAATGCAAGCATGTCAATTGTTGTTGGGAAGGCCCTGGTTATTTGATCATGATGTGCAAATCAACAGCCGTGCCAACCGTCTTTCGTTCCAATACAAGGGAGAACATATTTTTTTTATCCCTTTAACAGCCAAAGAAATATTGATGGATTAACAAAAAAAAGAAGAAAAAAGTGAGTGAGAAACACTTGAGTGAGATCCACCAACATAGTGAGAGAGAGAATCCAAAGCCAAACGAAACCTCACAGTTTAAATTGACCAAGACATGGAAAAAACAGGGATTAGCTATGATAGCTAGGCAAAGGGACATGAGGGAGTTGAGAGAACCCAATGTTGTGTTCTTTGTGTTCCTGTACATGGACACCTTTCTTACTAATGACTTATCTTCTACCACTCCAAGTGTTGTTATTGAAATGTTGTAGGGATATGAAGATGTGTTCCCCGAGGAGGTCCCAACGGGGCTGCCACCAAAAAGAGGCATTGAGCACCAAATTGATTTCCTCCCAGGTGCCCCTTTGCCAAACCAAGGAGATCCAGCGACAAGCTCAAGATCTACTAAGAAATGGTCGTGTAAGGGAAAGCCTTTCTCCTTGTTTTGTACCGGTTCTTTTAGTGCCAAAAAAAGATTGAGCTTCGAGAATGTATATGGATTGTAGGCCAATTAACAACATAACCGTGAGGTATAGGAATCCCATACCTAGACTTGGTGATATGCTTGATGAACTTAGTGACTCCACCATCTTTTCTAAAATAGATTTGCGAAGTGGTTACCACCAAATTAGAATGAGAGAGGGCGATGAATGGAAAACTGCTTTCAAAACAAAATCTGGTTTGTATGAGTGGTTAGTTATGCCCTTTAGATTGACAAATGCACCTAATACTTTCATGAGATTGATGAATCATGTGCTTATAACTTTCATTAGAAAATGTATGGTTGTTTATTTTGATGACGTCCTTATTTACCGGAAAAATTTGGATGAACATGTTGACCACATATGTTGCGTGCTTGTTGTCCTAAGAGAGGAGAAATTATATGCTAACAAGGAAAAGTGCACCTTTTGCACCGACAAAGTTGTGTTTGTTGGCTTTGTTGTCTCAGCTCAGGTGTGGAGGTAGATGAGGAGAAGGTCAAAACTATCTGTGAGTGGCTGCCCCCACAAAATGAAAGCCAAGTGTGTAGTTTTCTTGGACTTACTGGTTTCTACCGTCGGTTTGTGAAGTACTTCAGCACCATTGTTGCACCAATGAATGAGCTAACAAAGAAAGAGATTCCCTTCAAGTGGGGCGACACACAAGAGAAGGCCTTCCAAGAGTTGAAAGATAAATTGACAACCACACCATTGCTTGCACTACCCAACTTTGGTAAGACTTTTGAAATTGAATGTGATGCAAGTGGTGTTGGTATTAGAGGAGTGCTAATGCAATAAGGTATGCCTATTGCATATTTTAGTGAGAGGCTAAGTGCTCTAACTCTTAATTATTCTGTTTATGACAAAGAATTATATGCACTTGTGAGATCTTTGGAAACTTGGCAGTATTATTTGTGGCCTAAAGAATTTGTGATACATTATGACCATGAATCTTTGAAGCATCTTAGAGGATAACTAAAACTGAACCGTAGACATGCCAAATGGAGTGAATTCATAGAGTATTTTCCCTATAATGTCAAGTACAATAAAGGAAAGGATAATGTCGTGGCTGATGCTTTGTCTAGACGCCATATCTTATTTTCCAAATTAGATGCTAAAATTCTTCGTTTGCAAAGTATAAAAGATTTATATGCTCAACATACATATTTTGTTGAACGTATTCCAAATGCAACGTGAGCAAGGGTTGGGAAAAGTTTCATGTGTGTGATGGTTTCTTGTTTCGGGCTAACAAACTATGCCATAAGAGGGATTGACTCAGTTTTTGTGGTGGTAGATAGGTTTAGCAAGATGGATCATTTTATCTCATGACATAAGAGCGATGATACTTCATACATTGTTGATTTGTTTTTCAGGAAAGTTGTGCGCCTACATGGAGTACCACACACCATAATTTCAGATCGCGACACCAAGTTTTTGAGCTATGATACGTCGAAAACGTATCTCCTTTTCCAAACGCTTTTCTTATTGTTTTCCTCTAAACTTGTGTGTTTTGAATACAACTAACACGGACTAACGTTGTTTTCAGCAGAATTACTTTGGTGTCTTGTTTTTGTGCAGAAAAATCAACTTTCGGGAAAATGCCCAGAAAAGAGTCCATTGATGTTTTCACCCCGGAAGACCCCGGAAGCCAGAAGGGGGCTAGGAGAGGAGCCACAGGGTGGCCACAACCCCTGGTGCGGGTCCCCCTGGTTGCGCCAGCATAGGGTGTGGGCCCCCCAGGACCCCCCTCGGACTCCCCTTTCGACTACAAGTAGCCTCCAACCCTAAAACCCGAGGGGTTTCGTCATATTCCACAGAAACACAACAGAGAGCCGCCGCCATCCCGAACCTCGATTCGGGGATCAGAAGTTCCTCTTCTGGCACCCTGCCGGGATGGGGAAGTGGAGGAGATCATCGCCATCGTCATCACCAATGCCTCTCTATCGACCATCCATGTTTCCCTCATCCATGTGTGAGTAATTCCCCGTTGTAGGCTAAAGGGGGTGGTAGGGATTGGATGAGATCGTTCATGTAATAATATCGTGATTGTTAGAGCATAGTGCCTAGTGTCCTCTATTAGTGCTATTGACATTGTTGCAACTTTTTATGCTTAATGCTTTCCACTTTGGGCCCGAGTGCCATGATCTCAGATCTGAACATGTTATTGAATCACGATGATAATTATTGTTTCTTGATCATACCTGCAAGTTGTTTACACATATCGTTGTCTGGAACCCGAGGCCCCGAAGTGACAGAAATTGGGACAACCGGAGGGGATGGCTGCGATGTGAGGATCACATGTGTTCATGGAGTGTTAATGCTTTGCTCCGGTGTTCTATTAAAAATAACACCTTATTTACCAATAGTTCCCTTGAAGCCCCGCTGAAAACGGGATGGTAGGACAAAAGATGTTGTGCAAGTTCACATTGCGAGCACGTACGACTATTTATGGAACACATTCCTATGGTTACTTAGTGCTTGGATGCTTTATCTCATTTATCTGCAATGCTCCTGACATGATCATTATTAGAACTTTCCTATCCATGAAACTCCCGTTCATCCATCCCTATGCCTACAGTATTTAATCCGTTGTTTACTTCAATCAATACTGCCGCTATTTTCATACTATTGTTGCTATTATTTAACCAATGTTGTTACTATAAAACTGTTACTACTGATAAATCACTGCGAACAAAAGTACTTTCAGGTGCAGGTGAATTGACAACTCACTTGTTAAGGCTCACAAATATTCTTTGGCTCCCCTTGTGTCGAATCAATAAATTTGGGTTTTACTTCCCTCGAAGACTGTTGCGATCCCCTATACTTGTGGGTCATCAAGACTATTTTGTGGCACCGTTGCCGAGGAGCATAGATTTATTTGCAAGCTCACCGGAGAGTATTATTATCTACTACCAATCATTCATCGCAGGTAAGTCTCATGATGGAAGAGTTCCTATATTACCATCCACTACAAGAAGAGGTACAACTCTGAACACCTCTGTTGCTCTTGATTCACCGTCTGTTATGAGTAAGTTGCTTACACCACCACATGCTACACATGCTACTTCTACTGAATCTAAAAATGCTTCTAATACTTTTGATGATGCTTCTACTGTGCTTGATGAGAGTGGTTATCTCGGTCCTTTCTTATATACTACTATTGCTAAAGCTAAAAATATTGCAAACACTGAAACTCCTGATAAAAATCCTGTTACTCCTACTTTTTCACCTTACTTTAGAGAGAACCCTAGTGATGATTTAGATGATGCCTATATTGAACTGAGTGATGATCTTATTGATGAAATACATGCTATGAATGATAAAGATGCTGCTATACGTCTTACGGAAAGTCGTGCTGTTAGATATAAATTATCTCCTGATGCTAAGTTTGCCACTTCTCCTATTTATATTAGGGATAAGGATTATGATTTCTCTCTTGATTTATCCTATATATCTATTATTGAGAAAGAACCTTTTTGTGGAACTGAAAATGAAAGTGCTATGAAACATATGAATGAGCTCTCCTCTTTGAGTAGTTTATTCTCTGATGATCTTAAGAAACGTAGCTACTTTGTTGCTAAAATATTCCCTTTCTCATTAAAGGATGAAGCTAAAACTTGGTTTAACAATTTGTCCCCTGGATCTATTGATAGTCATATTGGTTTGGTTAATGCTTTCTTTCATAAATATTTTCCTCCTAGTGCTCAACATGCTGCTTTACAAAATATATTTAATTACAAGCAATTGGAAGAAGAGAAATTTCCTGTATCTTGAGCAAGGTTCTGTTCTTTAGTCAGAGCTACACCTGGGCATAAGCTAGAAGATAATAAACTTCTTGATATATTCTATAATGGACTAACTGTTGAATCTATGACATACCTGGATAGTTGTGATGGTTGTGTTTTCAGGCAAAGAACTCCAGAAGAAGCTGAGGAATTAATGGTTAAAATAAGCCATAATCATGATGATTGGACTATGATTGAGCCTGAGCCGACTCCTCCTCCAGTACCTACGCCAACACCAACACCCAATAAGAGGGGAATGATTGAATTAAATGATCAAGTGATGAGAGAAGCCAAGAAATCTCATAGAGAGAGGGGTATTAAATCTGAAGATGTGAAGAATCTTCCACCTATAGAAGAATTATGTAAGTCAATCCCTCACTCACCATCCATTGAGGTGCACTCTCTCCAATATTTTGATAGTAGAGATATTACCTATAGAAAACCTCCTCATCAATGCTTAGATGAATTTGATAATTATGTCATTAAGCAAGATAATTTTAATAAGAGAGTGCAGAACCACCTTATGGAAAACTCTAGAGCTATTAATGATTTGCATGGTATTATAGAAAGAACCTCTAATGATGTTAAAATGCTTGTTAAACATTTTCAAATGGTTCAAACTCAAATTGATCAACTTGCTAAAGTGCAAAAAGATTTGATAGTTAATGCTTCTAAATAAAAACATGCTTATGAGATAAGAACTAGAAGTGGTATTGCTACACAAGATCCTTTATATCCCAAGGGACAGCCTAAAAGAATTGAACAAGATTCTCAGCAAACTAATAATGATGTTATTCATACTAAGAAGAAAAACAAGAAAAAACATAAAACTGTTGTAGAATCCTCTGAGCTTGCTAATGATCCTAATAGTATATCTATCTCTGATGCTGAAACTGAAAGTGGTAATGAAAAGAATGATGCTTCTGATAAAGAAGAACTTGTAGCTGAACTTGAAAAGCAAACTAAAACTACAAAGTACACTAAGGAAGATTTTATTGCTAATAAACATGGTAATGAGAGAGAACCTTGGGTACAAAAACCAATGCCTTTCCCTGGTAAGAAACACAAATCTAAGGAAGAAGAACACTATAACAAGTTTTGTGAATGGATGAAACCTTTGTTCTTGCAAATTCCTTTAACTGATGCTATTAAATTGCCTCCTTATGCAAAGTATATGAAAGATATTGTCTCTAACAAAAGGAAAATTCCTAATGAGGAAGTTTCCACTATGCTTGCTAATTATTGTTTTAATGGCAAGGTTCCTGAGAAGCTTGGAGATCCTGGTATACCTACTATTCCCTGTTCTATTAAAAATAATTATGTTAGAACTGCTCTGTGTGATCTGGGAGCTGGAGTTAGTGTCATGCCTTTTACTCTCTATAATAGACTCCTCCTAGAAAAATTGATACCAACTGATATATCTTTGCAAATGGCTGATAAGTCTACTGCTATTCCTGTGGGTATATGTGAGAATGTTCCTGTTCAAGTTGCTAATAATTGTGTGATATTAACTGACTTTGTTGTGTTGGAAATGCCTGAAGATGATAATTTGTCTATTATTCTTGGAAGACCTTTCCTTAATACTGCAGGGGCTGTTATTGATTGCAGTCAAGGAAAGGTTACTTTTAATGTTAATGATAAAGAGCACGCTGTTTATTTTCCCAAGAAGATTGATAGAAAATATGGTCTAAATTCCATTGAAAATGTTGAGACCATCAAGGTTGGAGAATGTTATTGTCCTATTCCAAAGCCACCAAACGAATATGAAATTATTATGATTGGGACTATGCCTATCAAGGTTGAGGTAACATAATTATTTAGTGAGAAACAAAGTTATGTTTCATATAAAATTATTTTGGTAGCAAGACTCGATCACCCTTGTTAACAAAATGATTTTAAATGAAATGGGCAATGTTTTCACTATGTTTTTACCTTCCCCATATTGTTTTCACCATGTTTATTTCTATTATCACATTATTACTTGAGTGCAATCATGTTTTCCACCATCCTTATGCATGTTTTCCTGATGTTTTCACCTTGTTTACTAAAGTTATGCATGTTTTCACCAGCCATACTTTTGTTTTCACCACTACCACCTTTGTTTTCTTTGGTTATTCTTTCATTGGAATGTATTAGAACCTCTGCAGTTCTGGTTTTGGTTTTTTTTTCCACCTTTTCACTTTCGTTTTCCCGGTTTTTATTAATTATTAAAATTCTAGAAATACCTCAAAAATAAAGTTCCTCGAAAAATTCCAGAAAAATTATAATAAATTTTTGCGTCAAAAATGAGGCAGAAAGCCACCTAGGAGACCCGACCGACCAGGAAGGCACACCCCAGGGTGGCGCGGCCAGCCCCTAGTGGCACCAGCACATTGTGTGGGGCCCCTGGACCTCCACTTACTCTCTCCACTTCCAAAGTCTTCTCTCTCACCCCCAAAGCTGAAAAAATTTCCTCGATCACGTGTTCTTGGTGTTCTTCCTCTGGATTTTCGATCTCCTTCTTCAGCCCATCATTTGTGCTGATTTTTGGTGTGTTTGATCTCTGGTATGTGACTCCTCCGATGATCCAAGTAGAATTTTGTTTAGTGAAGTATTTCTTGAGTATTTTGGTACTGTAGGTGACAGCTTATGCGAGTTTGCATGCTTGATTTGAGTAGAAATAATATAGTTTTGATGTATGTTTAGCTCTCATATAAGTCCCTATGGTAGTCTCCACCTTATAGTTGCTTGAAATTAATTTTTATGATGATTGTTGAAAAATTTCAGAGATGGATAGTTACAACTTTGGTGAGATATTTAGGAGTGATGCTCCTAGATGGACAAGGCCATCACGCTCGTCTACTTCAGCAAGGCCATCATATAATGAAGACGTTATTGCGTCAACTATTGGTGATGCAGAAGACGACGGTATCATTCACCCATCTAGCTTTCCTTGTCATACATTTTTAAGAAGTGCAGGTCTTTTAGATGATTTTCTTATGCTTATTGAGAGAGTTAGTCTCACCAACTTTATGGAGGATGAAATCCCTCAGTATGCCACGCTTACAAAAGCTTTTGTTAAGAGCTTTAAATTTCAGAACACTCAATATGGTCCAACTGCTGCATTCAAGTTATATGGTAGTCCTCTGTCTTTGTCCTTGGTGGAATTTTGTGCTATTATAGGTATCAACGCCACCGGGACGGCAAGCAGGATTCAAGATAGACCAGCAAACCTCCAAGGGATCTACCGAGAGATCACCAACAATGACGGTCACTCATCCCAGAGTGGGAAGATAAGGAACATTCAACTTCTTGCTCTTAGATACTTTACTTACTATATTGGTACTAGTATTCTTGGTAGGGAGAAAACTAGCAATGTTTCTAGTTATCACCTTGCTTTCATTGATGCTGCACTAAATCGTAGCACGAAGTATAACCTTGGTGCACTTGTTGCATGCCGCCTTGCCGCTGCTCGGGATATTTTTGGTGGCATTATTGCTACACGTGTCGCAGCCGCTTTGCATGTTTCCATTGATCCTAATGATGAAATGATTGATCCACATAGGCTTAACCTTGCTGCTATGAAATCCCATCAGTTTGTCACTTCTAACTCTACTAATGAATGTTTAATATATAGAGTTTTATATATGGATGGAGAAGAGCGGAAAGTTACTTTGCCACAGCCTATTTTATTTCAGATTGACAGGTCACCATGGCCGCTCTCCAAGGAGCAAGTAGACGAGCATCTGAGCACCATGGAGTTTCACCGGCAGCAGGAGAAGCGAGATGCGCCTCCCGAGGACCACAAGACGCATTACACCGGCGCATCCTCGAGCACATATCAGGAGGAGGATTCCTCCTCGGCTTATTACGGGGGCGGCACCTCTTGTCCCCCTTGGTGATTTATGTCCACTTAGGCCAAAAGCCTAAGCTTGGGGGGAGGTATGCCGACATCACACTCATTTATATATCATGTTTGGTCGGTTCTTTGTATATCCATCTTTTTGTTTCTTTCACTTGTTTTCGTTTCTTTCGCTTCTTTTGTTTTTTATTGTTTTTGTTTTCGCTCTCCAAAACACAAAAGGACCAAAAATATTTTTGTTGTTTCTCTTTGTTTGCCTCTTTAGTTTCTTTATTTGGTTTACTTTATCTTTTAGTTGCAGTTTAATATTCAAAAACCCAAAAATATTTTCTTTTGTTTTTTGTTTGCTTTCTTTTGTTCTTGTTTCATTTTGAAAACCAAAAAAAGATTTTTGCTTTGTTTGCTTCCTCTCTTTTTGTTCGTGCTTTAATTGAAAACCCAAATATATTTGTTGTTCTTCTTTGGTTTTGTAAAGTTTGTTGCAGAGTTCAACAGTCGTCCGTGATTCCATTGGAGCTTGGTTTTCATTATATATTATTCGAGCCACAAGTGAAGAGCAATAATGACGATATACGACAATTCAAGTTGTGGTGAGAGGCTGGTATGAACTCTATTTGCTTTCATTTTTGTACATATACCCATCTTTGTGAGCATGCTTAGTTTTTTCGTATAAGTTATATGTGACTTAATGGCTGCTTAATAGTTCGTGCTCTCTCATGTTTTGTTCCAATGTATTAATAATAAATGACTTGTCATATAAATATTTGTTCCCATTGTTTTATTCATAGAAGGGTATGATATTGTGGTAGGCTCCTCTGACTGTTTCATTTGAATCAACTTGGCACATGCTCACGCATGCTAAGACTGAAAACAAAAAGTCAATAAGCCTCGATGATTTATTTTGCCTCAGAGTTCTCGTATCAATTTTATGCCTCGGTTAATTTTACTTTGTCGCAAACATGATTATGATAGTTGTTGCTCTCTTGATTGTCGCTCCTGGTCTATTGCTAGCCTTCACCTGTATTGAGTATGAGCTCTACTCGTGCATCCAACTCCCTGAAAACCAAAGTTTGCCAAATGTGTCCACCATACCTACCTATATGCGGTATTTAACCGCCACTCCAAGTAAATTGCTCATGTGCTACCTTTAAAACCTGCTAAAAATTATTCCTGTTTTGTGCCCCTGTTTTAGCTCATGAGGACGTAAATAGAGAATATTTATCTCACTTGTTGATTGGATTTCACACCCTGGACTAGTGGCTTCAACCGCTTATCCAAATGATAGAAGAGCTGGCAGCGGGGTGCCCAGGCCCAAATTAATACACACAAATTCTCTTCACTCTTTTTGCCCCTGATTTATCAGTCAAAGCATAATTGTGTAAACAAAAGAGAAAGAGGGATGACCTTCTACCCAGATGCGTCCTTCACATGGGAGCCGCTCTTGTGAATCCAGTTGACTTGTGACCGTTTACCATTCGTTGACATAAGCATACACCTCTCTCAAAATGTTTTCAATACCTCTGTTTAATAAAATAAAAAGCTCTAGCACATGAGTGATCCATGCTTCCCTCTGCGAAGGGACTTTCTTTTACTTTTATGTTGAGTCTCCGCCATATTCTTTGAGCACTTTCTTGAGAGCATAGTTATCATTCTTAGTATAATGTGTTTGTCCCAAAGTATGGTTGATTGTGATATAATTTTGATGCTTGTTTCTTTGATATCTTTACTTCTTGTCTTCCCTTGAACTTCAGAGGTTCCCTGTCATTTATGTTTTGCCCCACATTTAAGGGCAAGCGAGATACCACTTTGTCAGATCCTATTATGAATATTTCAATCTTCCAAATAGTTATGCTTCATGTTGTTTATTATTAATATGTTGTTATCTTCTCATGGTTTGCATAGCTATTAAGTGTCAGTATCTTGCATGTATTAAGTATTTGATCACATAGTGAGTATATTTACATCATATGAAACAAATGTGTTCGTAAAAGTCTTTTATCGCACTCAGTTGTCACTGAATTGCTTGAGGACAAGCAATAAACTAAGCTTGGGGGAGTTGATACGTCGAAAACGTATCTCCTTTTCCGAACAATTTTCTTATTGTTTTCCTCTAAACTTGTCTGTTTTGAATACAACTAACACGGACTAACGTTGTTTTCAGCAGAATTACTTTGGTGTCTGGTTATTGTGCAGAAAAATGAACTTTCGGGAAAATTCCGAGAAAAGAGCCCATTGATGTTTTCACCCCGGAAGACCCCGGAAGCCAGAAGGGGGCCAGGAGAGGGGCCACAGGGTGGCCACACCCCCTGGCCACGCCATTATAGGGTGTGTGCCCCTCAGGACCCCCCTCGGACTCTCCTTTCGACTACAAGTAGCCTCCAACCCTAAAAACCTAGGGCTATCGTCATATCCACAGAAACACAACAGAGCGCCGCCGCCGTCCCGAACCTCGATTCGGGGATCAGAAGTTCCTGTTCTGGCACCTTGCCGGGACGGGGAAGTGGAAGAGATCATCGACATCGTCATCACCAACGCCTCTCCATCGACCATCCATGTTTCCCCCATCCATGCGTGAGTAATTCCCCGCTGTAGGATGAAGGGGATGGTAGGTATTGGATGAGATCGTTCATGTAATAATGTCGTGATTGTTAGGGCATAGTGCCTAGTGTCCTCTATTAGTGCTATTGACATTGTTGCAACTTGTTATGATTAATGCTTGCCACTTTGGGCCCGAGTGCCATGATCTCAGATCTGAACATGTTATTGAATCACGATGATAATTATTGTTTCTTGATCATACCTACAAGTTGTTTACACATATCGTTGTCCGGAACCCAAGGCCTCGAAGTGACAGAAATTGGGACAACCGGAGGGGATGGCTGGGATGTGAGGATCACATGTGTTCACGGAGTGTTAATGCTTTGCTCCGGTGTTCTATTAAAAGGAACACCTTAATTACCAGTAGTTCCCTTGAGGCCCCGCTGAAAATGGGCTGGTAGGACAAAAGATGTTGTGCAAGTTCTCATTGCGAGCACGTACGACTATTTATGGAACACATGCCTATGGTTACTTAGTGCTTGGATGCTTTATCTTATTTATCTGCAATTCCCCTGACATGATCATTATTAGAACTTTCCTATCCATGCAATGCCCGTTCATCCATCCCTATGCCTACAGTATTTAATCCGTTGTTTACTTCAATCACTACTGCTGCTATTTTCATACTACTGCTGCTATTATTTCACTACTGTTGTTACTATAAAACTGTTACTACTGATAAACCACTTCGAACAAAAGTACTTTCAGGTGCAGATGAATTGATAACTCACTTGTTAAGGCTCACAAATATTCTTTGGCTCCCTTGTGTCGAATAAATAAATTTGGGTTTTACTTCCCTCGAAGACTATTGCGATCCCCTATACTTGTGGGCCATCAAGCTACTTTTGGAAAATGTTGTGGGCAAAGATGGGAACAAAACTCCTCTTTTCAACCACATGCCACCCACAAACGGATGGACAAACTAAAGTTGTCCATCGCACGCTATCTATGATGCTCAGATCAGTTTTGAAGAAGAATTTGAAGATGTGGGAAGAGTGTCTCCCTCATGTGGAGTCTGCATACAACAGGGAAGTACATTCGACCACTAAATTTTGTCCTTTTGAAATTATTTATGGTTTCAAACCTGATGCTCCCATAGATCTTTTGCCTTTGCCATTGCAGGAGAGAACCAATCTTGATGCAAGTAAGTGTGCTGACTTTGTGAAGAAAATTCATGAGAAGACCAAGGAAAATATCGAGAAGATAACTCAACAGTACACCAAACAAGTGAACAAAGAAATAACATGTTGTTTGAAGAAGGTGAACTCGTGTGGATACACCTCCAGAAGGATCGATTCCCGGATCAGTTCAAATGCAAGTTGCAGCCGCATGGAGATGGTCCATTCAAAGTACTTAAGAAGATAAATGACAACGCCTATAAGATTGACCTTCCAATGGATTGTGGCGATAGTCCAACTTTTAGTGTCTCTGACCTCTCCCCGTACATTGGACCATCAGAGTCGAGGACGACTCCTTTTTAAGAGGGGGGGTGATGAGGACATCTCAAGCATCGCTGCTACTCCAACCATTGATGGACCTATAACAAGAAGTCGTGTGATACGTCATAAACGTATCCTTAATTTCTGATGTTCCATGTTGTTTTCATGTTATTTGCTACATGTTTTCTATACACTTTATATCATTTTTATCGATTTTCGGGACTAACCTATTGACAAGATGCCATAGAGCCAGTTCCCTATTTTATGCTATTTTTAGTTTCATAAAAGTTGTTCTGGAAATATTCTCGAAATTAGAAAATTCGAAGCCCAGAAGTCTTAGAATTCCCGAAGGTTCCACGGAGTCCCAAAGAGGCCCAGCAAAGGGGCCACAGGGGGGCCACACCATAGGGCGATGCCACCTTGGTCGCGCCTAGGGGTGGTGTGGGCCCCTCAGGCGTCCACCGCCAACGCCCTTTCGCCTATATAATCCCCCCGATACGTGAACCCTAAAAATATACCACTTTTTGCCGAGAAACACCCGAGGCCGCCGTCATCGTCATCCCGAGATCGGGAGGGTTCTGGAGCTCTCCCCGGCACCCTGCCGGGAGGGGAATTCATCACCGGAGGGTCTACACCACCATGTCCTCCTCTGGAGTGACGCATGAGTAGTTCATCCCTGGACTAAAGGTCCATATCAGTAGATAGATGGTTGTCTTCTCCACTTTATGCCTCATGTTTAGATCTCGTGAGCTTCCCTACATGATCTAAATCATATTTATGTAATGCTACATGGTGTGTTTCCTGGGATCCAATGAATGTTGAATGCTATGTCTTCTGATTATCAATCTATCATGTTATCTTCATGCATATGTTATTTATGATCTTGCATGCTCTCCATTATTAGTAGATGCTCTGGCCAAGTAGATGCTAGTAACTCCAAGAGGGAGTATTTATGCTCGATAGTGGGTTCATGCCTCCTTTGCATCTGTGCTCGAGTGACAGAAATGTGACGGTGGAGGATGTGTTGTTGCCATTAGAGAGAAAACAACGGTGTTTACTTCATTTACATTGTTTACATTACACACTTTGCTTACTGTGATTATCTGTTGCTTGCAACTTAATACCAAACGTTTGTTTGGATGATATTCGGAGGGTGGCTTATTAGTCATAGATGTAGTTGGATGACGGCCTATGTATCTTGTTGTAATGCCCACATGAATCACATAGTAATCTTTATTTCTTGCATATGCACTACGGTGCAACCTTCATTTCTGTCAATTGCCCTGTTGTAATTTATTCACCACACATGTCATTTATCTTTTATGGAGAGACACCACTAGTGAACTGTGGACCCCAGTCCATTTTCTCATACTGATAATACACACACTGCTTCCACTGATTTCACACTGCTTCCACTATTTCACACTGTTGTTACTGCTTTCATACTACTTTCATACTGTTTTCCACACAATACATTTAACCTCTTTCTTATCAGCAAAACCGGTGAGATTGACAACCTCACTACTTCGTTGGGGCAAAGTGATTGATTTTGTTGTGTAGGTTCCACGTTGCTGCTGAACCGGTAGTGCGCCCTGCCATCTCAGTTGCATCAACCTTCTGAAGTTACTCATTCCTCCTACTGGTCGATTCAACCTTGGGTTGTTTCTAAGGGAAACTTGCTATTGTGCTCTTCATACCTTCCTCTTGGGGTCTCCCAGCGAACGTGTGTTACACGCGCATCATCGTTACAAACTTATAAGTGATCAGGTGCACGCTAACTTAATTTTATTTTATAAACTTGATGATTGATGTCTACCCACGCTTCTATTCTTGTAGACAGTGTTGGGCCTCCAAGTGCTGAGGTTTGTAGAACAGGAGCAAGTTTCCCTTAAGTGGATCACCCAAGGTTTATCGAACTCGAGGAGGAAAGGGTCAAATGTATCCCTCTCAAGCAACCCTGCAATTACGATACAAGAAGTATCTTGTGTCCCCAACACACCTAATACAATTGTCAGTTGTATTGGTGCACTAGTTCGGCGAACAGATAGTGAAATACAAGTAATATGGATGATTATAAGTGATAGTAGAAATCTGAAATAAAAATGGCAGCAAGCAAACATGTAGCTGAACTGAATGTAAATGGTGTTTCAATGCTTAGAAACAAGGCCTAAGGATCATACTTTCACTAGTGAACACTCTCAACAATAATAACAAAATTGAATGCATAAATATCATCTCTTCACTATGCTACTCCAAACCACTCTCCGGTTAGACAACAAACACCAATCATTGCGTAGGGCTATAAGAGCACTCCTTAGAGTTTGCATTTCCCCATTTAGGTAATCCCCACGCTATCACCATGAGACCTAGATGGTTCGAAACAAACACCACAATTTCATAGGGTCATCCAACACGAAATATAAATATCATGCTAAACCACACGGTGCACACACTATCACCATTATACCGTGATCAAAGTGTCTACAGAGATATCATAACAAAACCACTTGAGTAGCATAACAGATGAAGAGAAACATCTACTTATTCAACTAGATTAGAAATCTCATGATCACATAAAGATCACACCATGTGAGAGAGAGATGAGACACATAGCTACCGGTAGAGCCCTCGGCCCCGAGGGAGAACTACTCCCTTCTCATCATAGGAGACAGCAACGACAATGAAGATGGCGGTGGAGTTGAGGGATATGGCTCCGGGGGCACTTCCCCGCCCCGGCAGGGCGCCGTAACAGAGATTTCTGTCCCCAAAAACTTGTCGGCGGCGGTGGCGGAGCTACAGAACTTTTCGTGGAAGGAGGCTGATATCTTTAGGGTTTATACCTCGGGGGGACTTTTATAGGCGAAATGGCAATGGTGGTGGGTGTCCAGAGAGCCCACATCACCCCTGGGCGTGGCCTGGGGGACGCGTGGCCACCCATGGTGAGGTGGCTCCACGAAACCCCTCCGGGTCTCCTCCGGACTCCGTGTACGTGACGGACTTCTAAGGTCTTTGGCCTTCATTTCGTCCAATTCCGAGAATATTTCCAGAACAACTTTTCTGAAACCAAAAACAGCAGAAAACGGGTATTGGCTCTATGGCATATTGTCAATAGGTTAGTCCATGAAAACGTCCGGAAAACAAAGGAAAACATGTGAAAACATAAAGGTATTGGATAGAAAATAAGCATGGAGCATCGAGAGTTATAGATACGTTTGAGACGTATCAAGCATCCCCAAGATTAACTCCTGCTCGTCCTTGAGTAGGTAAGTGATAAGAAAATAATTTTTGAGGTGAAATGCTACCAACATAAACTTGATCATCTGAATTGTAAAAGCATATGTGAAGCTGAGATCATAGTACTTTAAACACAAGCATGGTAGATATAATTCTAACAATGAAACTTAGCAATCACCTTGCATCATGAAAAGTAACACAAATAAAAGATGATGAATAATAATGCACTTGAAAGTTATACGCTCATTTAGAGCATAAATAAAACATAGAAAAGTTATATTTCACTTGTCCTTAAGAGTGGGAAAAAACATAAATGCCAGGACACCTTCAAATTTCAAGTGGATGACTAGAACAGATAATTTGAGAGCAAGTAATAACACATCATGAATCAATCAACAATAGTCTTTGGGACTGATGCACATTAAACTCAGAATGGCAACTACGCTCTCTCAACTGTGCATAAAGTTAGAAGATATAGGCTCAACATAAAAGTAAAAGAAAGGCACTTCGCAGAGGGAAGCAGGGATTAACTCATGTGCTAGAGCTTCTTATTTTGTTAAAGAGAGGTATTGAAAACATTTTTTAGAGAGGTGTATGCTTATGTTAGCGAATGGTAATAGAGTTCTTGTCATCTTACATACTAAACAAGTTGAGAGAGGTTCCGAATTATTTATATTAAGCATTATAGCATGATCTTTATATAGTATGACACTCCTCCCCACCTTGCTTTCGCAAACCATGGCTAACTGAATCCTCGGGTGCCTGCCAACAATCTCATACCATGGAGTGCCTATTTATTTTTTTAGCTTTTTGATGTTATAATGGTCTAACCAGCTCTTTGCAAAATTAATGAAGAGGAGATGAAGCATGCAAGTCAGAGTACTTTATTAGTATGGAAGACAACAAACCCAACTACTCCTTCCTCATGAGCTAAAACAGGGGCACAAATCAGGAATAATTTTGAAAGTTTAAAGGTAGAACATGAGAAATTTACTTTGGAGTGGCGGTTAAATACCACATGTAGGTAGGTATGATGGACACATTTGGAAAACTTTTGTTTTGGGGAGTTAGATGCACGAGTAGACCTCATACTCAGTACAGGTGGAGGCTAGCAAGAGACTAGGAGCGACAAATTAAGAGAGCAATAATGGCCATAATCATGCATAGCGACAAAAACATTATTAATCAAATCATAAATGGTATTACAAGTCAAAAACTAAATGATCATAGAGGCTATAGGTGACTGGTTTTTAGTCATAAACATGGTGTAAGAATGCGCCAAGTCAACCAAATAAAGCATTCGAAGGAGAATACCACAAATGTATGCTTCAATGTGATAAAAACAACTCATGATTCTTTCAATGGCACATTAAGCACTCTCAGCTATTTGAGACAAGTAATGCTACAAGAACAACTACTAAGCATAGAATTAAAATAACATCTAACATGACTTGAAAAAGTATAGCCACAGTCTATACGAGCTTCTTTTTGCACTGTTCTAAGCATGAAATATTTTACTCTTCTCCAACACCAATTAACTTGTTTAAAAAAACTCTCATGGATGATGTTCATCAAAGAACAGATAGCTAATCATATATAACTGAACCAAACTAACAAGATCTGAACAAAATACGAGTGGAAAACAAGGGCTAAACGCAGTACTAGCAAAAGGTGAACACTCACATAACAATAAGAATGAAAACTAGAGTGTTCTAAGCAATGAAAACGGAATGTCTCTCTCTCCCACACAAGAATGATAGGTTCCAACTAAGTTTATTGCAACATGGAAAATAAAAGAAAACAAAACAAACAGACGCTCCAAATAAAGTGCATATGATGTGACCGAATAAAAATATAGTTTCACTAGAAGTGACCTGATAAATTGTTGATGAAGAATGGGATGCCTTGGGCATCCCCAAGCTTAGACGCTCGAGTCCTCTTAGAATTTTCTGGGATGGACCACATGGGCATCCCCAAAATTTGGCTTTGCACTCTTCTCGATCACATTATATCACCCTCTTCTCTTGACCCTTGAAAACTTCCTTCACACCAAACTCAAAGTAATTCTCATTAGAGGGTTAGTGCACAATCCAAAACTCACATGTTATCCTTGGAAACAAGCATTATTAATAATTTTTAAACATTATCTACAGCCACTGATGAGCAAAGAAATCCACTCAACATAGTAAAAGAGAGAATGCAAGTAAAAAGGCAGAATCTGTCAAAACCAGAACAGTCTATAAAGACAAAAAAATTCAGGGCACTTACGTTGCTCAAATCGAAAAACGCAAAGGTAGAAAAAGTTTTGAAAATAGCTGAGGATTAAGCACAAAAATTTGCAGGTCATTTTCATCTTTCTACGAATTTAACGGTGGACAGCAGAAATCTGTTTCCTGCGCAGAAATCCAAATCTAACTTCAACTTTCACTAGACACTTTACTTGGCACAACAAATGCGAGAAAATAAAGATACAAAGGAGTTGCTACAGAAGTAAACAACAAATCGACTCAAAGAAAACAGAGAAAAACATATCAAAAATAAAACCATGGGTTATCTCCCAAGAAGTGTTTTTCTTTAACGCCTTTTAGCTAGGCCAGAAATTTGAGAAGAAGCTCACATAAGGATAAGAGTTGATAAATAAAAGAGAGAATCAAGAAGGAAATGTAAAACAAATTTAAGTCTAACCCACTTCCTATGAAAAAAGAATCTTGTAGAAAAAGAAGTCATGAAAGCACAAAGTAAAAAAGCATAGGAAAGCAAAACAAGTGCAACTTCAAAATTTTCAACATAAAGAGGGGAAACTTAATATTGTTGAGATGCATAAAATTATGTTTCCCTCTCTCGTAATAACTTTCAGTAGCATCATGAATAAAATTAACAATATAACTATCACATAAAACATTCTTATCATGAGCCACATGCATAAAATAATTAATACTCTCCACATAAGCATAGTCATTCTCATTAATAGTAGTGGGAGCAAATTAAACAAAATAGCTATCATTATCATTCTCATCACCAAAATCATCAAATATAGGAGGCATGTTGCAATCATAATTAATTTTCTCCTCAATAGTAGGTGGACTGAAAATAGCATGTTCATCATTGTAAACATCATATATAAAAGGCATATCGTGATCACAATAAAATTTATCGTCAATAGTAGGTGGAACTAGAATGCCACAATCATTATAATCATCATATATTGGAGGCAAAGTATCATCAAAGAAAATTTCTTCCTCAAAACTTGGGGGACTAAAAATATCATATTCATCAAAACCAGCTTCCCCAAGCTTAGACTTTTCCATAACATTAGCAATAATGGTGTTCAAAGAATTCATACTGATAACATTGCTACTAGCATGCAAATAAAGTTCCATAGGTTTTTAAATTTTCTCTTCAAACACTTCATGTCCTAACTCAATATAAAGATTATAAAGCTCTCTCATTTTTTACCATTAAGCCTAACTAGTAAAAATAAAAACAAGGAACAAGTAAAAATAAGCCTAACTAGTGAAAATAAAAACAAGAAACAAAAATATATAATTGCAGAATCTAAAGGAATAACTTCGAGCACTCACACAGGAAGTGAGTACCTTTTACCTTACCTCCCGGGCAACGACGCCAGAAAAGAGCTTGATGTCTACGCACGCTTCTATTCTTGTAGACAGTGTTGAGCCTCCAAGTGCAGAGGTTTATAGAACAACAGCAAGTTTCCCTTAATTGGATCACCCAAGGTTTATCGAACTCAGGGAGGAAGAGGTCAAATGTATCCCTCTCAAGCAACCCTGCAATTACGATACAAAAAGTCTCTTGTGTCCTGATGGTGCAGATCTTGCACTCGTTGGGATACCCCAAGAAGGGTGTGATGAGCACAGCGGTAGGAGTTTTCCCCTTAGTTAAGAACCAAGGTTATCAATCCAGTAGGAGAAGGAGGACCTTCGGAAGGTTGATGCCACTGACGGTGGTGCTGGCGCTTCACCGGTGTCAGCAACAACATGGAACCTGCACACAACACAACCAAAATACTTTGCCCCAACGGTACAGTGAGGTTGTCAATCTCACCGGTCTTGCTGAAAACAAATATTAGACGTATAGTGTGGAAAAATAGTGTATGCTTGCAGTAAGTAAAGAAAGCAGGAAATTGTTGTGGTTTGTTTAATAGTGTGGAAAATGGACCGGGGTTCATAGTTTCACTAGTGGTGTCTCTTCATAAAAGATAGCATGCTGGGTGAACAAATTACGGCTGGGAAATTGACAAATAGAGGTTGCACCGTAGTGCACAATATGACATGAAGATTACTATGGTATTAAGTGCGGGTATTACAACAAGATACATAGACCGACATCCATTTGCATCTATGACTAATAATCCACCCTCAGGTTATCATCCGACCCCCCTTAGGTATTAAGTTGCAAGCAACAAATAATTGCATTAAACAAAGTATGTAATGTAAGCAATGATTATGCACGCGGGCACTCTCACCGCTGTTTTCTCCCTAATGGCAACAACACATCCTCCCCCTTCACGTTTCTGTCACTCGAGCAAGGCAACAAGGAGGCATGAACCGACTATCGAGCATAAATACTCCCTCTTGGAGTCACTAGCAACTACTTGGCCAGAGTAACCACTAGCAACGGAAAGCATGCAAGATCACAAATAGCATATGCAAATAAATACTATAATCAACTTGGCATAAGGTCAATAATCATCGGATCCCAGCAAACACAGCATAGAGAGTTACATAAGATCAATCTCGATCATGATAGGCAGCTCACAAGATCTAAACATGGAGGCATATGAGGAGAATACAACCATCTAGCTACAGCTATGAACCTGTAGTCCAAGGATGAACTACTCACGCATCACTCCGGAGGCAGGCATGGTGATGTAGAAGCCTCCGGTGATGATCTCCTCTCCGGCAGGGTGCCGAAAACAGCTTCAGAACACCCCTGATCTCGGGTTGACGGCGGCTGCAGAACTTTTTCGGGGATTTTGATTAGGTGTCTAGGGTTTTCCATCGGGGGGGCTTAAATAGGCGAAAGGGCAAAGGTGGTGGAGGCCAGGGGTCCACACCCATAGCTGGCGCGGCCAGGGGGCGCGCCACCCTATGGTGTGGCCCCCCTGCTGCCCCTCTTGGACTCCTCTTCGGTCTTCTGGATGCTTCCGGGGAAAATAGGACTTCCGGGCTTCGAACTTTCCAATTCCGAGAATATTTCCAGAACAACTTTTCTGAAACTAAAAACAGCAGAAAACAGGGAACTGGCTCTGTGGCACCTTGTTAATAGGTTAGTCCGAAAAATCGATAAAAATGACATAAAGAAGAGAGAAAACATGTAGCAATTGGCATAATATCATCATGGAGCATCAGAAATTAGGGATACGTTTATGACATATCAAGCATCCCCAAGCTTAGTTCCTACTCGTCCTCGAGTAGGTAAACGATAAAACAATAATTTCTGAGGTGACATGCTACTAACATAAACTTGATCAATCTAATGTAAAAGCATATGCATGCTGAGATCATAAAACTTTAAACACATGCATGATAAATAAAACTTTAATAATAAAGCATAGCAATTACTTTGCATCACGAAGAGTAACTCAAATAAAGGGTCATGAATAATAATGCAAAGAAAGGTAAACGTTTGTTTCAGGTATAGAGAAAGCATGGCAAAGTGATACTTCGATAGTCCTTAAGAGTGGGGCAAGACATAAATGCCAGGACACCTTCAAAGTTCATGAGGAAGACTAGAACAAATAATTTAAGAACAAATGATATCACATCATGAAGTAATTATTGATGCTTATGGGACAAATGCACATAGAACTCAGAATTGCAAAAATGCTCTCTCAACTGTGCATAAAGTTAGAAGATGGAGACTCAACATAAAAGTAAAAGAAATGCCCTTAGTAGAGGGAAGCATGGATCACTCATGTGCTAGAGCTTTTATTTTATTAAACATAGGTATTAAAAGTTTGACACTCCTCCCATCCATATTTCACAAACCATGACTAACCGAATCCTGGGGTGCCTGCCAACAATCACATACCGTGGAGGAATGTCTATATTTTGGGATATGTATGCTAATGTCAACGAATGGTAAACAGAAAATACAGTACGTCACAAGCCAACTGGATTCACAAGAGCGGCTCCCATGGTGAAGGACGCAACTGGTGTAGAAGGTCATCCCTCTTTCTCTTTTGTTTACACAATTATGGTTTGACTGATAAATCAGGGGCAAAAATAGTGAAGAGAATTTGTTTGTATTAATTTGGGGTTGGGCACCCCGCTGCCAGCTCTTCTATCATTTGGATAAGCGGATGAAGCCACTAGTCCAGGGTGTGAAATCCAATCAATAAGTGAGATAAAGATTCTCTATTGACGTCCTCATGAGCAAAAACAGGAACATGAAGCAGGAGTAATTTTGAAGGTTTTAAAGGTAACATGTAGCATCCCAACTTTTAATAAAGATGGAATACTTGTCTTGTTGTGCTAGTCCCTAGATCAATTGCTAGCAACAGTACAAAATGAAATATCATGCAAATGCATCAAATTCTATAACACCGCATGATCCAGTCTTTACAAAATAGGATTACAACTTGCATAGTCTTAGAAGACTAGTAGAAAACAAAGAATTACAGCGGAAAACATAGTACAACATTGAGCCCATCTTCTTCATGTGCCACAGGTAAAACATGTTGGCGATAGTCTCGAGATCCTAAACGAAATCCTCACTCGTCTTCAGAAACATCTGCAATATGGAATATGCAGCCACAAGGGAGTCAATACAATTTAATGTATTGGCAAGTAACACTATGGTGGATATAAATGGCAAGACTAATACTACATTCATATTTGGCGTGGTGGAGTTTTTGGCTAAGTTTGCATAAAGCAAGTTTTCTCCTATCTCTTCTGTAAAAGAAAACTTTTCTGTTCAAAAGGGTGGCATCATTGGACTAAAATCCAAGCACCACAAATATTGTTCACTTGGTCAAATTTTACTTATTGAAAATGGTGATGTGATTCTTCCGTCCTTCCTTGCCCAGCTGCTCATAGTTGTCCATAACCGGGGACACGGCTAAGATCTTAGTTTGTTGACTCTGCAGAGCTTGTGCACTTTCACCTTCAGACTCAAATCAGCCCAAACATCCTATACACTCTGAGTGCATTAAGGAAACGAGAAGATTGAGACGAGATCTTTCAGAAGCAAGAATTCAACCTAATGGCAAGACCCGTTCCACCTATAATTATGCTACATCTGCTTGTCAAGCCCAGGCTGAACCCTCGCAACTTAATAAATCAAGACAGAGCCCATATGACTAAAGGCTGCACTGGAAGCAATATAAACTTGGGGAACATCATAATCACTTTGTTCCTGGGTGGCATTCCTTCAAGTGAACTCCCCTCGGGGGTACACTCAACTTTCGACAACCCCGCAATACCAATCCACCCAGGTGGTTCATCGAAGTTGTTACTTAGAATTTTCTCACAACATCAAGTAAAACAATTTCTGTAGCATGGAAAAGCATCAACTAAGTACCAAGGATTCAAAAAAACAAGGTATAAGGATGGCTACACACTACTAGGATATAGCATAGCATAATATAACTTAGTAAAACTTCATATCATGCATATTACTCAAAATCAACTAATGCATATAGAAAATAATGGGTAGTTGAATGATGTGTTACTTGCCTTGTTGAAGTTGGTGAAGAAATCACACTCTCTTCACAAAAGATCGTTGCTCTCCGTACAATCTATTCATTGAAAACACAATAACAAAATAAACAAACATTCTAGCAATCATACAAACAAATGAAGAAAACATACAAAGTAGCAACCATAGAAAAAAAAAGGTTTATGGTTATCTACTATGGCCAGGGTTGGTTAAAGTTGGAGTTTGAAAAGATTCATACTATGATGGATTCATAAGTAAGTTCCTAGAAAACACTTGGGTTGGACTAGGTTGGGTTTGAAGAGATCAAACTTTATTAATACCATACTTGTCGAGGAAGTTCCAAGACTTCACCAAGGTGATCTCACTATTTCAACTAAAGTATCACATCATAAAGTGTAACACTTAGTTGTTTTCATCAAAACATTTGAGTACTCTAAGTTAGTCTTTCCATTTTGTTTTAGGGTAGGTCTAGGTTCAACTAACTTCATAACAACGGATATAACTAGCTAAAGTCTTGGGATTTTCCATTTGGGTCAAAGGTTGTACAAAAAATAACTTGTTATTCTTCAACTTGTATAGATTGCTTCTAGTCCTCATGTGATTGCCTTCTTGAAGATCATCATCATGCCATATAAGTTGTTTCCTTCCTTGTTGTTGTGCTTCTCTTGGTCTTGATAGTCTTCATGGTTTTCTCACTAGTTTTTTTCCCAAGTGGTGTGGTCACAACTAAGTGTTTTATTTAACAAATGTGAAAATATCACTAAGTCAAAATAGAGGAGAAATGAGACAAGAGGATAGAATGGGAGGTGTAGTCTTCTTCTTCATTTCTTCATGTACTTGCACTTGATGGAGTATGCTTCATATTGTTGGGGAGCCTAAGTCATTTCTTCAATGATCTTACTTGTTTCTCTTCATGTTTCCATCAAGTTGAAAGGAGAAGAATAGAAAAGGGAAGGAAAAAGACTTAGAGAGAAAGGGGGTTAGTCTTCTGGAAGTTTCTCTGGTTTTCTTCTAAGTGCTTCCACTTCTTGGAAATGCTTCTGAAGTTTGTTTTATTTTCTAAGTCCTTCATTGGTCTTATATCTTCATGTTGAAAAATCTCTAGATGGTTAAGTCCTCCATTGCACTTCATTGTTCTCACAAATCCCAACTTGGTGAAATCTTGAAGCAAGCATGGGGAGACAAGAAGTTGATGGAACCATTTGTACTAGTGTTTTTAGGTTCATTTGTTGGCTAAGTATAAGTTGAAACTTCAATAAGGACTTAGCCTTGGTTTCATATAGCCATACACACATAGAACCACTTAAGAAAAATATTTCCTAAGTCATTTTTAATATGGTGTGAAACATGTGTGCGATAACTTGGCCTAAAATACATGGGTATGGCTCATATGTGTCGAAAATTCTATGGCACTGGTTTCTATGTATTAAGGTTTCCATATGGAGCAACATTGCTTAAGAAAACATATTAAAATTATTTATAGAATTTAAACTAATTCAAATTTTCTCAAATGGCCATATAATTCTAAATCCATTCTAAACTTGTTCAAATAATATTTTGGGCTTATGGATCTTTTAGTACACATTCTAAGGAACCCAAAACAATTTAGTTTGCAAAAATTGGATTTACATAATTTGAATTATGTCAAATTTCATCAAACAAGCATATTTGAAAATGATCATATTTTAAATTTTTCAAATTTTAATTTGGTTAAAGCCAAAAGATTCTACATGTTCTGGTGATTTCAAAAAGTCCAAGTTTGCTAAATTTCTCCTTATGGATAAAAAGATATGATAGATCTGAGATTTAGGGACTTTTTTGTAAAACTGCAATTAATCCAGCGGGAGAAATATTTGAATTTACAGGCTGGCCACGTGGTTGGATCTGATTGGTCGCATCTGTTGACTGGACGCTGACTGGGCTGTGCTGACTGGGTTAAGTCACTGGATCTGGATCGTTGGATCTGAATCCAACGATAATGTACCCCTTCGGGGACAATCTAATCTAGGTCGTTCACCTAGATCTAACGGTCACAGGAGAGGGAGTGTCGAAGCTCTGGCTCCACAAATCCCTCAGGTGACCCTATCGGGTTTCGACTAGGAGACGTCATAGGCGCTGGTGAAATCGTCGGCTTGACAGGGGGGCGAGATTTACCCAGGTTCGGGGCCCTCGTAGAGGTAAAACCCTTACTCCTGCCTTCTGTCGATCTGTATTAGATGATTTGATCGGTTACAGGGTGCTCGAATAGAGAGAGATCTCGAGTTTCAAGGCTTTTGTGGTCGTGCGGTATTACTTGGTCCTCTCCTTGGGGGCTCTCCTGGCTTTATATAGATAGCCAGGTCTCGAGTCCAACCCGGAGAGGATACAAACCCTAGCTTGAGTCGGTTACAATCCCTAACTTCACCCGCAAGTTGATGCGGGTGGGCTTCTCATGGGCCTTCTAGAGTACTCCAAGGGCGCTTCCTGTCGGGCCTTGACCAGAAGGCTTGAGAGGGGGTGTCCTTACTCGCAGGGTCCAGGATCCATGCCTTCGTCAGTAGCCCCCGAGCGTGTGCTCGACTGGGATTTACTTTCAGTCGAGTAGACGGTCAGAACTTTTTTAATCTCCTCTCGGAAGTTCAGCTTGACGGTTGTTATTTTTGAAGGGTGTGTCCCCTGTATTGCAAGTTATAAAACTCGAGTATCGAGTAGTACTGGCGCCTGTTTTACGGCTTTTATTTGCAGAAGGATGTGGCGCAGTAGCTTGGCTCTCCCGAGAGATCAGGGCCAATTAATTGCGACTAGGGCAAAAACACTCCTGGCCTACACAGATTCGAGACCTCCGACTCGAACCCGATGAGGTGATTGTTGCGACTGGGCCGTTGTGGACTTATCGAGTCGAACTTAACCTATGAGGGTACCCGGCGCGTCCGCTAGGATTTTTCTTCGTGTTGTTGACACGGAACTATGCCGGAGGACGCAGCTTTCGAGTGCGATTCCAGGCCCAAAAGAAAGATCTTTCTGGGTCTTACCTTCGTACTCGAAGAATACGGCATCCAGATGTGCCTAGTCGGCTGAACAATCCAGGTTTTTATGATGTAGAATTATCACGTGTAGGAGAGATAGGCTTTTCCCACCCGATGGATTCGTTTGAGCTCCATACGAAAGAGATTTCGCGTTGGAAAAAACCAAGCCCGTATGAAAGAGTTTTCATGTTTCGGGATGCTGTGCCCATACGAAAGAGTTTTTCGTGCATAGGGTATTTTCCTCTCTGTTCGAAGAGGTCTTGTTCATGGAAAAGTTGGTTTCATTCGAAGGAATCGATATTCGTACGAAGATATTTTCGCGTTTGAACTTCCATTCGAAAAGATCTCAATTTTGAATGACGAACGTCATGACGTCATGGCGCACTCCTCTTCTCCCGATGGGACGTGACGGAGTGGTAGCAGATGGTGGCCCACCTTGTCAGCTTTTTGACCGGGAAACGAGACGTCGCTCCCGTTTTCTACGCGAAACGCGCAGTAAACGCGCACGATCTTCTGTTAAGATCGTGGCACGAAACAGCGCATGCCGCCGCTTCGTTTCATCCTCACGCGTGGCAGCCGCGATAGGTGCCACGTAGCGTATCGTACGGCTGAGATTGCTTTGCCCTGTGTATAAGTAGGGGTGTTAGCGCCGCAGTAAAATTTTCCCCGCTCTCTGTCTTCGTCTTCTTCCTTGCGCCCATCTTCATCTTCCTTGCGCTCAAGCTCTCGCTGCGAACAATGGCTGGCGGAAGGAAGCGTGGCGCTGGTACTTTGGCGTCTGGCGAGCCTTCTGCGCCACCCGCTCCTCGCGCCGGCGACTGGCGCTCCCCCAACACCACCGCAAAAAGCATCAAAGAGATGCAGCGGGAGGGATTGCTACCGGCGGAGGCGGAGAAGCGCATCCGCCTCGGGAAAAGAGAAGAGGTACCCAACCCTCAGTCGAATGAGCGCGTGGTCTTCGTGGACCACGTGACTCGAGGTCTTTCTTTCCCCCTTCACCCTTTCTTCATCGGGCTGCTGTGTGCCTACGGCATACAGCTTCACGACCTTCCTCCGAACGCGATGCAGCACATTTCGTGCTTCATCGTGCTTTGCGAGTGCTACCTCGGCATTCGCCCGCATTGGGCGCTCTGGAAGGCGCTGTTCAAGATCCGGATCTTCCGCGAGAGGCCGCAGGTGGAGTCCGAGCCTGGCGAGCCACTTCGCACGGGTGGTTTCGGGATCCAGGCGCGCCAGGAGAACGCGTACTTCAACATGCACTTCATCGACTCCGCCCAAGGCTGGCGGAAGAAGTGGTTCTACGTCGTCGACAATAGCTCGGGTGGGCTCGTAGAGTTTCACCCATTCGCAGTTCTGTCGAGGCGCAAGTCTTGGAGCCACAAGATGTCAGCCGAGGAAATCCAGACGGTCACGCCCTTACTCGCAAGAGTAGCCGCTCTTCGAGACCAAACTTCGGGAGTCGTGCTCAACGGGCTCCATCTGGCGAGCCTCTTCTTGAAGCGCAGGATCCAGCCTCTTCAGCAGAGACCTTCCCCCATGTGGGAGTACCAGGGCTCAGAGGACCCCAGTCGAGTGAGCCGCGAAGAACTTTCGAATGTGGAATTCGAGAAGAAGATAGCTGCAATCACTCGACTGAAGGTAGGGGAAGAATTCCTCGACTGCTCGGTTGCAGCTTTCTCCGCTTCGAATCCTCCTCCAGCTGAGGTTAGTTTCCTGTCTTTGAGTTACCTTTATCTTCTGAATTTTTAGTCGATAATATCTTTTTTGTTTTCTTGTCTTCGTAGAGTCTAGCCGTGGCGGATTGCTACCCGCCAGCTACGGGGGGAGCTGCTTCGGAGCAAGTGTCTAGCCACCAGGACGGCGCGGTTGACACCAGTGTCGCCAATGCTTCCTCGAGCTCGGAGGACGATTCTTCGGACGACGTCGAAGACTCGAATGGCGCCCTCCCGAAACGTCGTCGGGTAGATGAAGACGAAGCTACTTCAAAGGACAAATCCTTGGAAGCATCGCCTAGTCAAGCTCCTATCCATGTCACTCCACTCCAATCTCTTCCTCCTTCGGCTTCGTTTCCAGTGATAGCAGCCGCCTGGAATGCGGATGCTCTGGATGATGATGAAGATGATGAGTAAGTGTTTTCTTCCTTGTTCTTTTGTAATGCCAGTCGATCAACTTCTAGATTCCGATATTGATGTTTTTCTAATTTTCACTGCAGTCTGCAGGCGATCAGCCCGCGTCAGTTTGCTGCTAACGTTCCTCCCGAAAAGAGGAACAAAGCAAAAGACGCGGGTGAAACCCCCACTGCAGGCACCGTCCAGAACTCTCCCAGGGCAGCGCCTGATGCTGCGACTGTGGAGCTAGAAATCCCCAGCTCCGCCGCTAGGACTTCGGTCTCGAAGGAGGCGACGGACAGTTCTGCGGATCCTCTCTCCCGCGCCACCGGACAGGTAAGCTTCTATCTCTTGGCTTTCAAGAATTTTTTATCGGGTGCACGGCAGTGCTCCCGATGGGAGTAGCCCCCGAGGCTGTAGTCGATCGCGTGCGATCGGCTGCAGGCTCAAAGTTCTGTTTCATCCTTTCTTCATGATTTTGCTTTTCTCGGGTGCACGGCAGTGCTCCCGATGGGAGTAGCCCCCGAGGCTGTAGTCGATTGTAAATAATCGGGTACAGGCTCCAATGTAATCCTTCTAATTCTTCTATCTTCGTGCTTTTGATTTTTATCGGGTGCACGGCAGTGCTCCCGATGGGAGTAGCCCCAGAGGCTGTAGTCGATTGTAAATAATCGGGTACAGGCTCAAATTTGATCTTTTTAACTCTTCTGTCTTCACGCTTTTGCAGTCACTCGTTGATTCTCTTGCGGCGATTGGTCGCCGCGTCGTTCTCGCTGAATCGGATTGCAAGTCTCTTCGAGCAGACCGCAACCGACTGCGGACTGAAAACGATCTTCTCAAGGGTGAGCTCTATCGTTCCCCTGTCTTCCACACTTCATTCATTCTAGAGGTTTTGATAAGCGTCTCTTTGCAGCTCGACTTGAATTCGCGGAATCCGAAAAGGTCAAATTTTCGGAGCAGGTAACTGCTCGAGAAGCTGACTTGACGGCCATTCGACAAGAGCTAGAGACTTCCCGCATGCAGTCGGAAGACTTCAGTCGACAGCTTGCGGAAGCGCGGAAGTCCCTGAAGGAGTTAGAGAAAACCGGCAGTAAGGCTGACAGCGAGCTTGTCGGGTTCCTCCGTCCCCTTGCTGAGCGCTTCGCGGGTAAGCTTGATGAAATTTCGCGATTCTGATTCTTCACTTGGCTGTAGTTTGCTGAGTATTATTTTCTCCCTTCACAGGTATTCTGGATGTTCCTCTAGAAATCCCTGGACTCCAGCGGGTGGATGTGGTAACCGATACGCTTGCCCTGCTTAAAAGGCACGCTGATGGAGTTTCTTCCATTGTCAGTGATGCTACCCAAGTGCTGGGGCAACTGTACGGTCGCCTCCTCGCCAAGGCCATTCCTGCACCCGCGCTCGACGATATGTTGAAGGTCTTCTCGGAAGGAAAGCTTCTGGATGCCTTTGCAGTCGCTCAATCGGAGGCTGGCGCGAAGACTGCGATTCAATTTGCTCTGGCGCACGGAGTCGAAGGGTTGGAGGAGGCTTACTCGTCCATTCCAGTCGATCCTTCCACGGGCAAAAAGGTACGGCTCTCTCGTTTTGGCGAGCAAGCCGCCATTCTTGCTCGGAAGCTTTCTGAGATTTTTGCTCGGAAGAAGGGAGGGTCGACTGCTGCTAGTGGGAGTACCAATGTAGCCTCGTAGCTTTTTTATCTCTTTCCTTGAATGTAATGAATCTTGGGATGTATTCCTGTACTTTTGTTGGTCTTAATCGAAGCGTTGTGCCTTTGGAATTTAATCCTTTTGTTTATACTCTGTCTCCCGATGGGAGTAGCCCCCAAGCGTGTAGTCAAATGTTCGACTAGAAACAACTCGAGTAGGGCATCTCACTCCTTTCCTTGTACTTCTTCCAGGCGACTGTGTGTGCCGCGGAGTCATCGGGTGGGCGTGGTAATCCAGTAAATCCACTTGTGGCTGCCGTGGGCACTTTCGCTGGCCTTCGTGATAAGGTTCAGGAGGGTGAGCGTAGACTGAAAGCGCTGCGCGGGGTAGCTGATGTGGCGATATCCAAACAGAGATTGGCAGCTGAGCGCGAGCAATTTCTGATGGATGAGCTGTCTTCGATTGCAAGGGAGTTACTATGTAAGTAGTGTAGCCCCCATTCTATTTTCCTCCCCTCTGCTTCTTATCTGACTAAGTGCGCTTGCTATTTAGTTGTGAGGCCAGATGACAGAGAGGAGAAGCAGTGGGTGGAAAACCTCATTCATCAAGAAGTTAACAGCACAAAACCTCATGCGAGTAATTTCTGGTCTGATCGCAGTCGAGGTTTTGTGATGGCTACCTTGAAATTTCGAGTCCGCCAGGCGAGAATTCTCGTGAGTTCTTTCCACGAAGTCCTGGTTGCGGTGAATGCTGCTTTTTATCCACTCGAGAGGGGTCCCGAGGACTGGGGTTATCTTCTCAGGCTGTTTGGACGAGAAGGAGAGGTTCGCACGTGCGTACGCAAACAAATGATGTGCGGCGCGGTTGTGGCTCTCTCGTTTGTCCGAATATGGCATCCTGAGATAGATTTGAACTCCGTAGCTCGGCTCCCAGGTTATGCAATCGAAGACATCACACCGTTCTATGATGCTGTACGCCCTGCAGCCGAGAAGATTATCCAAATGACCTCTGAAGAGGTAGATAGGGTCTTAGCGACTGAGAATGCTCAGCGGTTTGACTGATTATCGGATGTTAATATCCTGTAAAACTGTTTATAGTTTGTAAAAACTGTTTGTAAGGTGTGTAACCTTGTTTTTGATGATATTTCTTTGTGATGCTTAGTTTTAGGTGTAGCCCCCGTGTATCTAATGGGGTGTGTACCTGTAACTTTTAGCATGTAATCGACTGGAAATCTGTCAGGTAAATATGATGAGGAAATCATGTATTTCATTGCGATGGCTGAGAAGTCATGTGTTCGAGCTACAAGATTGGCTAGCATAGCCTTATTGTTGCAAAACAAATAAACCTAGGGGTAGAATTTGCGCAGTTGCGCGATGTTCCATGGATTGGAATAGATGCCTCCGGTCTCAGGATTCTTCAATCGATAGGCTCCTCCTGGGATCACTTCGTGTACGATGAAGGGTCCTTCCCAAGGTGGTTCGAGCTTGTGTCCTTCCTTTTGCTTCAGCCGCAACACCAAGTCGCCTACCACGAATGACCTGTGGCGTATGCGTCGACTGTGGTAATTGCGTAGGGATTGTTGATAGACCGCGGATCTTGCGAGTGCAATGTCCCGAACTTCGTCGAGTGCATCCATATCTTCTGCAAGTGCTTTGTTGGAGGTTTCTTCGCTGTAGGCTACAACTCGTGGGGCGCTGAATCGGACTTCCTCGGGAAGGACGGCTTCTGCCCCGTATACCATGAAAAATGGTGTGTATTGCGTCGATCGATTGGGAGTTGTGCGGAGGCTCCAAAGTACGGAGGGTAACTCCTCTGCCCAATGTCCCGCAGCGGGATGTAGACGATCTAGCAATCTCTTTTTGATGCCAGCCGAAACTAAGCCGTTGGATCTTTCGACTTGGCCGTTTGTTTGCGGATGGGCAACCGAAGCAAACTTGAAGTTGATTCCTTTCTCCTCGCAGAACTGTTGTGTTTCCTTTGCGGTGAAGTTTGTACCATTGTCTGTAATGATGTCATGTGGTACACCGAATCTACATACTATGGAGTCGAGGAACTTGATGGCGCATTGGGCGCTAGCCGAAGTCACTGGCATAGCTTCGATCCATTTGGTAAATTTGTCGACTGCGACCAGCAAATGTGTGTATCCTCCTGGTGTGGATTTGCGTAGTGGTCCAACCATGTCTAGCCCCCATTGCGCAAAGGGCCAGGCGATGGGTATCATATGCAGCTCTGTGGCGGGTGCGTGCGGCTTTGGTGAGAATCGCTGGCAGGCGTCGCATCTATCGACCAGGTTTTTTGCATCGTTGGCTGCTGTTAGCCAGTAGAATCCTGCTCGAAAGGCTTTTCCCAGTATTGCTTTCCAGCTAGCATGATGTCCGCAATCACCCTGGTGTATGTCCCGGAGTAATTCCTTGCCGTCTTCGGGTGCGATGCAGCGCTGGAGTATGCCCGAGATGCTTTGTTTGTACAATTCTCCATTAACCACCCGAAAGGATTTGCTACGCCTGATTAGCTGTCGAGCCTCACGTGGATCGGCCGGGAGCTGTTTGTTGAGCAGGTAGTCGAGATATTTCTGCGTCCAGATTGGCTCGACCAGAAAAACCTGCCGTGATATGTTATGAGTTAGCTCGAGAAGCGCGATTTGCGGGCTGACCTATGTTTCTTGTGCTGCGGGTGTCTCTACGGCTTTCTTCACTTTGACTGATCTCTTAATCATCCGCTCGAAATATATCCCTGGCGGTATGGGTGTATTCGTGGAACCCATGTTGGCCAGTCTATCCGCCTCTTCGTTGCTGGATCTTGCAATATGCTTCAACTCGCATCCTTTGAAGCTTCCTTCGAGTAGATTATACATGTCGCGGTACGCGATCATGTTTTCAGCAATGGCATCGCATTCTTTCATTGTTTGTTGCACTATGAGATTGGAGTCGCCATAAATCATCAATCGGGTAGCTCCACAGGCAATCGCCATCTTCATCCCGTGTAACAGTGCTTCATATTCTGCGTCGTTGTTCGATGCTGGATCATCTGGTGGAAAGTCTAGTCGCAGGACGTATTGCAGTTTGTCTCCACGAGGTGAAATAAGAACGATTCCAGCTCCTGCTCCTTCGTTTCTTTTGGACCCGTCAAAGTACATGATCCAATTGCTCGTATACTCGGGTGGCCCGGGTGTTTGTAGCTCTGTCCATTCGCTGATGAATTCCACGAGAACTTGGGATTTAACTGCGTTGCGTCCTGCATAGGTGATATCCCAAGCGCCCAGCTCAATGCTCCACTTCGCTATTCTTCCGGATGCCATAGGGTTGTTAGTGATTGTCCCGAGTGACGCATCATTAACCACTGTAATGGCGTGTTCCTGGAAGTAATGTTTGAGTTTTCGGGCTGTGAGGACAACTCCATACGCAAGCTTCTGGTAATGAGGGTATCGCTGCTTGCATGGCGAGAGCACTTCGCTGATGTAATATATTGGGCGCTGGACTCCGTATGCCTTGCCATCTTCAGGTCGTTCGACTACGATTGCAGTGCTGATGACCTGGTTTGTGGCGGCTAAATAGAGAAGAAGTGGCTCCCTTTCTTGTGGTGTTGCGAGAATGCGCCTGCTTTGCAGCGACCGTTTCAAGTCTGCGAATGCTTGTTTGGCTTCGGGTGTCCACTCGAATTTGTCTGTCTTCTTCAGTAGCTTGTAGAAGGGTAACGCCTGCTCTCCCAATCGTGCGATGAACCTGCTTAGGGCGGCTAATCGCCCTGCGAGCTGCTGGACTCCCCGTAGATTGGTAGGCTCCTTCATGGTGAGGATGGCTTGTATTTTCTCCGGATTGGCCTCAATGCCTCTGGCGGATACCAGGTATCCTAGGAGTTTTCCTGCGGGGACGCCGAAAACGCATTTTGTCGGGTTGAGCTTGATCCGATATGCATTAAGGGCGTCGAATGTTTCTTTAATGTCTTCGAGGAGTGTGTCCTCTACTCGAGTTTTGATGACGATATCGTCGACGTATACTTGTACGTTCTTGCCAATGAGATTGGCAAGGCATCTCTGCATGCAACGTTGATATGTTGCGCCTGCGTTCTTCAGCCCGAAGGGCATTGTCGTGTAGCAGTATACACCGTGTGGTGTGATGAATGTCGTCTTCTCTTCGTCTTCCTTTTTCATTCGGATCTGGTTGTATCCCGAGTAGGCGTCCAGGAAGGAGAGACGTTGGCAACCTGCTGTGGAATCCACGATCTGGTCGATTCGTGGTAGAGGAAAGTTGTCCTTGGGGCAGTGCTTGTTTAGCGACGTGTAGTCGATGCATACCCGAAGGATATCCGTGTTCTTCTTGGGGACCAGCACCGGATTTGCCAACCAGGTGGATATCTTGATCTCTCTAATAAAGTTGGCGGCTAGCAGCCTATTTACTTCTTCTCCCAGCGCCTTTTGCTTGGGTTCTGAAAATCGTCGAGTCGTCTGTTTGATGGGCTTGGCGTTAGGAAAGACTTCGAGTGAGTGCTCGGCAAACTCCCTGGGTATACCTGGCATATCTGAGGGCTTCCAGGCGAAAATCTCCCAGTACTCACGAAGGAGTTTGACGAGCGCGCTTTCCTATGCTGGCGAGAGGGTTGTGGAAACCATCGCGGTTTTGGCGGAATCCGTCGGGTGCACTTGGTGCTTGCGAGTGTCGCTGTTGGCGCTGAATTCCAGTTCAGGCGCGTTTTTCTTCGTGAGGGGCATGACGGAGTGGTCCGTGGTTTTTGCCAGCTCTTGTAGTTCTTCTTGCATCCCGAAAGATTTCGCGATCTCATTAAATTCTATGTCGCACTTATCCGATTTCTGGAAGTCTCCGTCAATGGTGATCACACCGTATTCGCCGGGTAGCTTGAGCTTCAAGTATGCGTAATGTGGTACGGCCATGAATCTGGCGAACGCTGTTCGACCAAGAATGGCGTGGTACTGTGAGGGCCAGTCGACGACTTCAAAGTCCAGGAATTCCCTTCTGTAGTTGCGTGGGGAGCCCAGTACAACTTCAAGGTTGATTGTTCCGAGTGGACGTATTGCCTTGCCCGGAACTATCCCGTGGAAGGATGTTTCTGATTCCGTTAGGCCGTCCAGGTTTTTGTTCATTCGACGGAGTGTATCCGCGTAGATGATGTTGATGCCGCTGCCACCGTCCATGAATACGCGGGCCAGGTCATAGTTGCCAATTTGAGCTTGAATGACGAGGGCGGCATGTCCTGGTCGATAGACTCGTGGCGGGTGGTCTTCTTTCGAGAACGTGATTGGCTGCTCGGCCATCTTCAGGTACTCGGGCTTCGTTGGTGGCGTCTGCACTGCCATGCATATTTGTCTCGAGTTAGTTTTTTGAGCTCTGCGAGAGGGGCATACCTTCTGTATCATCCCGAGGAGTTGTCCGTGCGGAGTCGGGTATGTATTTGCTCCCGTGTTTTGTTGTTGTGGTGCTGGCAATGCGGCGAGTGCCATGTTTGGGTTGGCCGGTGGAGGTGGTGGCGGTGGTAGCTGGAATTGTTGTCCGCCTCCTGGTAGTGGTGGATAGTTTTGGGTGGAAGCGAATCTTTTCTTGGCGAGCGCGTCCGAGATTTCGATGAACTTTCGGCAATCCTTGAGAAGGTGTGTTGCCTTAGTCTTGCCCGTGCGCTTGTCTGTGAACAGATGTAGCGAGCAGTACGCATCGAGGTCTTCCTCGGGTGATTTTTCTTATAACTTTGGTCTCCATTCGCGACTTCCACGACGACCGGAGTCGCGACTTCGCGTGAATTCTGCTGCCACTAGTTCTTCTCTATCCTCGTGGTCGTAATATTTTCTTCTCTTTCTTCGCCCATGACGGTCTTCGTCGTGCGTGGGCGATGATGTTCTTTCATTGCGTACCGCATCTTCTCCATTGGCCCATTTTTCGGCTATGACCATGAGCTCCCCTATGGTTTTGGGCGCAGCTCTGCCGAGTTCTTCTCGAAACGCGGTTCTTCTTGCTCCTTTGGCGAAGGCCTCAATCGCCACTTCTTCAGAAATTGTCCCTGCGGTGTTCCTGAGCGTGTTCCACCGCTGGATGTATTCTCGTGTGGATTCGCCACCTTTCTGTTTGCAAGCTCGTAGTTCTTCGATTGTAGCTGGCCTTTTGTAGGTCGACTGGAAGTTTTTGCAGAAATCGCGATGCAGGTCGTCCCACGATGCGTAGCAAGATCGTGGTCTCCTCTCCAGCCAGCTGTGGGCCGCTCCGGCTAGGTGCAAATTGAGGTATTGCATGGCTGTGTTCTTGTTACCACGTTGGCATTTTACTGCCGTGAGGTAGTCGCTTAACCACTGGGAGGGCTCGAGTGAGCCATCGTATTTTGTCACCTCCGAGCTGAGCTTGAATCTCTTGGGTAGAGGTGCTTCACGAATACTGCGAGCAAAACAAAGTGCTCCGCAGGTTTCGTCATCCGAAGACCCGGATGAGGAGCGTTCGCGATATCGTGAAGCCCTTGCTTTATCCACCTTCTTCTGGGCGAGATCGGATCGCGCGTCGTACCCGGACCGGTCACGGTCGCTATCTTTTCTTGGTTCCTTGCTTCGTTTTCTCGAGCGGCTGCTGTGGTGCCGCGAATCTTTGTCTCTCGGGCTGTCGTCGCTGCTGCTTCGACTATCGCCGCGGCGTCGAGCCTCTTTTCCTCGGCCGCGACGCGGCGATTTATCCTTTCTCGGAGAGGAGCTCCTGTGCCTGCGGGGCGTATCTTTGTCTTTGTCCTTCTCCTGTCGCGCCTTTTCCAGTTGTTCCTTGCGATCGTGGGAGGCGAGTTTCGCGGCTGCCAGCCCTAGACCCTTGCGGATATGCTTGTATTGTTCCACCCGAGGATCGCTGTCCGTCGGCTGGTTCATCTGCATGTAGGTTGCCGCGGCTAGAATTGCAGCGGCTGGAGTTTGCGGGTAGACGTTGCCATCGTCGTCAACCCTCATGAAAGAAGACGTGGTAGACCTGTTGGTCCCAGCCATAGATTCGTGGTCCCTCGTCGACGCTGCGGGTCCTTTTCCCCCGGGTCGGGTACCGACCGAAGGTGCAAGGGACAGCTCGGCTCGACGTAGGCTTGACTCATCCGCCGCTCTCCTGCGACGGGCTAGATCTGCTCGGGCATCCTTGATGTTTGAGGCTGCTCTCACTAGGTGATAGTGGTAGGCGGTTAGGTCTTCCTGTGTGGCACCTGCTGCGGGTGGCTGACTCTTTCGCATGGATTCCTTGGCTCTTTTCCAGGCTTCCCGCGAGACGCCGATTAGATCGCGCTCGGTTGCGCTATATTCAGTTTCCGAGGGCTGTTCCGACCCTGCCATGCAGACTTGGGCCAGTCGTGGCCCGTGTGTCCTAGGCGCAGATCGGGAAGCTCTTCGCACCCGAGAGGGTTCCTCTGTCGAGAGTGCGTGGTAGTCGATCGTGTTGAAGCGGATAGACTCGCCACTTTTCTCCATAGGGAAGCGTGAGTTGACGGCTCCAGATTCGGGTTCAGATTCATCCGAGAAGTGGAGGATTCCGTCTCTGTTCGCCATGAAGTTGAAGCTTCCGAACGTCAGGGTGACGCTCTTCTCCAGATCCTCGAATACCGGGAGTGATTCCGGCGAGTGAGGTGTGACTATGACGGATCCGATCCGTACAGGATTGTTCGGAGCCGTAGTCGATGGTTTCCAACGGGAGTTGGATGTCGATGAAGCCGAAGATGCCGGTGATCCAGCGCCCGCGCTCCCCACGGTCGGCGCCAATTGTCGAAGCTCTGGCTCCACAAATCCCTCAGGTGACCCTATCGGGTTTCGACTAGGAGACGTCATAGGCGCTGGTGAAATCGTCGGCTTGACAGGGGGGCGAGATTTACCCAGGTTCGGGGCCCTCGTAGAGGTAAAACCCTTACTCCTGCCTTCTGTCGATCTGTATTAGATGATTTGATCGGTTACAGGGTGCTCGAATCGAGAGAGATCTCGAGTTTCAAGGCTTTTGTGGTCGTGCGGTATTACTTGGTCCTCTCCTTGGGGGCTCTCCTGGCTTTATATAGATAGCCAGGTCTCGAGTCCAACCCGGAGAGGATACAAACCCTAGCTTGAGTCGGTTACAATCCCTAACTTCACCCGCAAGTTGATGCGGGTGGGCTTCTCATGGGCCTTCTAGAGTACTCCAAGGGCGCTTCCTGTCGGGCCTTGACCAGAAGGCTTGAGAGGGGGTGTCCTTACTCGCAGGGTCCAGGATCCATGCCTTCGTCAGGGAGGAGGCTTACCGGAGCTAGGTCGCCGGAATATGGCGTTGCGGCGGCGCAGACGCTCGGGATTAGACGAAGATGGCGCTCCAGGGGTCCTAGAGCTCAATGGAGATGACGACGACGACGAGCGCGACGTGGCGAAGTGGATAACCGCAGTGGCTACGGGTTCCGCTTCCTGGTTGGCTACCGCGGTGCAGACGGAGGCGCAGCGCGCTCTGGCGGTTCTGAAGGAGACGGTGCAGTGGGCCTGGCCGGACAGAAAAATTTCCCGAAGGCATCAATCAAAGCGCGAAGACGAGGGACGCAGGAGAGCTAGGTCATGGACCGGGGGAGGGACTCACCTGGCCGGAGTTGTGCTCACACGACTGCAGCTGTGGCGGATCCCCGACGAGGAATCACCGAGGTGTGGCCGCAGGATTTGGAGAGAAAACAAAGGGGAAAGGAAGAGGGGGTCGTGGGCATATTATAGGAGCGGAGAAGAGAAGGAATTAATGGCCTTGATGGCCGGAATCGACGCAGAGAAAAATTCGGCCGTGACACCGTGCTTGCCTTCGGTGAGGAGGACGATGACGACGTCAGCGGTGACGTTGTCGCGGGCCCCGCCTGTCATCGGGAGAGGGTGAGGGAGCTGGGCTGTTGTCTCTAGATTTTTTTTGACGGGCTGCTGACGGGATGTGCGAGCGATGGATAGAGGGAGAGGGGGCTTAGTGGGCTGGGCCTGCTGCTGAGGGGGAGCGGTTTGGGTGCGATGCTTTCTCTCTCTCTCTCTCTCTCTTTTTGTGTGTGTTGTATTGTTTTTCTTTTTCTTTTCCTGATTAAGCAAAAGATTAATAACTTATGTTTTACAAACCCAATTATGCTCATTTAAATTTCTAAAAACTTGTAATATTAACATCTTTCAGACCATAACATTTTTGTAAACAATTCAACATGTTTTTATTTTTATATTTTGAAAATTAAATAATTCCTTATAGTGATTAAATGAAACTTTTAATTTAGAAGCTTATAAAATATAGTTATTAGTCATATAAATTTTTAGTGACATTCTAAATATTGAGAACATATTTTTGAAAGTCATTTCATCTTGTTTTCACAATTTTATATTTTGAAATGGGGGTACACCCTAATAGCAACTTATATTTTTAAATAGGGGTACACCCTAATAGCAACTTATGTTATAACAAGGCCAAGTATTTTTTTTAAATACATATCATATGTGAAAAATATCTAGGTCCTTTTCTCACAAATAGATTGGTAGAAAATATCTTGTTATTTCATACCTCATATTGTAGTTGAAAGGTGGTATAATTAATTTTTTGATTTGCAAAGATTTCTAGTAATCAAATAGTTGGAAGATGAAAATTATTATTAGATAGGAGTTGAAAACAACCCTTTGGAAAACATGTGTGTAGTAAAACTATCTTATACTATTAGGGTTTGATAAGACATTAATGTGATCACAAAACTATTTTCAAGTTTAATTACATTATTAAAGATGGTGAAAATAATTCTTAGGGCTTTGAAAACAGATGCATATTGGGTTATATATTGTAAAAAAAATTAATATGGCCTTTGTGTTTTGAGTTTTATTTGTTTTTGGTGACTTACTTTAATACAAAACGAAAAGTTTTAAATTTTTGTGATTTTTGAACTTTCAAAAAAAAACCAGGGGTGTTACAGACTACCACCCTTAAAGGAAATCTCGTCCCGAGATTTGGGAAGATTAAAAAGAAAGATAGGTATGGGTGACTGGGTTCTAGAACAACTGGGTGGTCTACCACCCTTAAAACAAACTTTTGTGGGTAGTCTAAAACTCTTGTTCATATTTTTCTATAACTTCAGCTGGAGTCATACTTCATTACCCATGGTTTAATTGTACAACATGTATCAACTCCTTGTTGGTATTGGGGTCTTGAATCTATGTTTTTAACCTTTAGGGTTCTATGGGTTAAGACTCTCTTCCAATAGGATGTGTCCATTTACATACCTTGGAGTGTGGTTTTACTTAAGATGGTTTGAGTAGAACTTTCCTTCATGGTAGGGTTACAAACCAACATAATTGTGTTGAACTACCATTTACACTGAGGGGTCACTCTTTGGATCAATCAAAATTATTTTGGGTCCCTCTCAACTTGGTCTTTTGATATCCTTGGCAATCTTCCGTCTTGTTGTTGTCATCCTTGAAGGCAAACACCATGCTATTTCTAAAGAAACTCTCATGGTAGGAAAAATATTCCATTGCTTGATAGCTCCAAGGTTGGCTTGATCCTCACCGAAAAAAGTATGTTTTCAGTAACACTAACATAGGGTCATTTTTTTATTCTACTGTTCTATGGTTCAGGTTTAACATCGTCGTCTCTCTAATAGGTATGTCACTCAGATTTAACATTCCTCATAGCAAGAGTGAATAATGTGAGTACTCACCATGGGGGCCAATCCATGTTGCACTCAATCATTACCTTGTACTTGGATTGATGAATCTTGTTTAATAACACTAGGTCATATCACTTTTCTAACAGAAAGTTTCCAATCTGAAAGACAAACCTGAGCTAAACTATAGGCTCTTACACTAGTGGGGTTGCATAAACTCTTAAACACCAACTAGATAGTTGTGTTTTATTCATTGTTTTCTTCCCTTGGTGTAGTTGGCTCTGAATTCTTCATAGCTCATGCAACCTGGGGTTCACTTGTCTTTCTTCACTTGTTGATTAGCTTGCTCCTCCTTATGATGTGGTTGGAATTGACCATGTATGTGATTGTTCCTTCACACAAAAGGATCTTGAAAAATAATGACATTCTTGGGTGAAGTTTCGTTATTGCACTTCATATGGTAGATATCTATGCTTGGTAAATGGGTACGGGATTTTATTTGGCTTAGAATGGATGATTAGAGATTAGAAAGGAAGCTACAGAAAAATCTACCCAACACAACAGATCAAGGAAACTCATCTTACAAACAACATCTAACAAACAATCTTCACACCAAACAACAAGGTTTTAGAAAACAACTAGTATTGTCATACAACACTCATTGGTATGATCAATGCACTAACACGTTAACGTTGTTCTAACTAACTAGATTGGTGGTCTCATCTATATATTCTTGAGTTTTCTTCAATTATTCTCTCAATGTCTTGAGGTATTCTTGATTGTTGTGAAGTATTGGTGTATCTCCAAGTTTTCTTCAATTGTCTTGAGTGTAGGTCTTCATGTGGTGAAAATACTTCTTGCACTTCATGGTATGGTCCTCAACAAACATGCCTTGATGAAAAACAAGGGGTAGGTCATCTAGAAACCTTCGAAGGTGAATAATAGATGAGATGATATGAGAAGAAATACGATGATTATTTTGTTTCTAGAAAGTTTGAACATAGTAAATTTTCAATCCTAGAGTCTTTTCCAAACTTAGGGTCTCGAAATCTACAGGCAACACAGTGCTCTGATACCATTTTGTAGCATCCCAACTTTTAATAAAGATGGAATACTTGTGTTGTTGTGCTAGTCCCTGGATCAATTGCTAGCACCACAATACAAAATGAAATATCATGCACATGCATCAAATTCTATTACATGGCATGATCCAGTCTTTACAAAATAGGATTAGAACTTGCATAGTCTTAGAAGACTAGCAGAAAACAAAGAATTAGAGCGGAAAACATAGTACAACATTGAGCCCATCTTCTTCATGTGCCACAGGCAAAACATGTTGGCGATAGTCTCGAGATCCTAAACTAAATCCTCACTCGTCTTCAGAAACATCTGCAATATGGAATATGCAGCCACAAGGGAGTCAATACAATTTAATGTATTGGCAAGTAACACTATGGTGGATATAAATGGCAAGACTAATACTACATGCATATTTGGCTTCGGTGGAGTTTTTGGCTAAGTTTGCATAAAGCAAGTTTTCTCCTATCTCTTCTGTAAAAGAAAACTTTTCTTTTCAAAAGGGTGGCATCATTGGACTAAAATTCAAGCACCACAAATATTGTTCACTTGGTCAAATTTTACTTGTTGAAAATGGTGATGTGATTCTTCCGTCCTTCCTTGTCCAACTGCTCATAGTTGTCCATAACCGGGGACACGGCTAAGATCTTAGTTTGTTGACTCTGCAGAGCTTGTGCACTTTCACCTTCAGACTCAAATCAGCCCAAACATCCTATACACTCTGAGTGCATTAAGGAAAGGAGAGAAGATTGAGACGAGATCTTTCAGAAGCAAGAATTCAACCTAATGGCAAGACCCGTTCCACCTATAATTATGCTACATCTGCTTGTCAAGCCCAGGCTGAACCCTCGCAACTTAATAAATCAAGACAGAGCCCATATGACTAAAGGCTGCACTAGAAGCAATATAAACTTGGGGAACATCACAATCACTTTGTTCCTGGGTGGCATTCCTTCAAGTGAACTCCCCTCGGGGAGACACTCAACTTTCGACAGCCCCGCAATACCAATCCACCCAGGTGGTTCATCGAAGTTGTTACTTAGAATTTTCTCCAAACATCAAGTAAAACAATTTCTGTAGCATGTAAAAGCATCAACTAAGTACCAAGGCTTCGAAAAAACAAGGTATAAGGATGGCTACACACTACTAGGATATAGCATAGCATAATATAACTTAGTAAAACTTCCTATCATGCATATTACTCAAAATCAACTAATGCATATAGAAAATAATGGGTAGTTGAATGATGTGTTACTTGCCTTGTTGAAGTTGGTGAAGAAATCACACTCTCTTCACAAAAGATCGTTGCTCTACGTACAATATATTCATTGAAAACACAATAACAAAATAAACAAACATTCTAGCAATCATACAAACAAATGAAGAAAACATACAAAGTAGAAACCATAGAAAAAAAAAGGTTTATGGTTATCTACTATGGCCAGGGTTGGTTAAAGTTGGAGTTTGAAAAGATTCATACTATGATGGATTCATAAGTAAGTTCCTAGAAAACACTTGGGTTGGACTAGGTTGGGTTTGAAGAGATCAAACTTTATTAATACCATACTTGTCGAGGAAGTTCCAAGACTTCACCAAGGTGATCTCACTATTTCAACTAAAGTATCACATCATAAAGTGTAACACTTAGTTGTTTTCATCAAAACATTTGAGTACTCTAAGTTAGTCTTTCCATTTTGGTTTAGGGTAGGTCTAGGTTCAACTAACTTCATAACAACGGATATAACAAGCTAAAGTCTTGGGATTTTCCATTTGGGTCAAAGGTTGTACAAAAAAATAACTTGTTATTCTTCAACTTGTATGGATTGCTTCTAGTCCTCATGTGATTTCCTTCTTGAATATCATCATCATGCCATCTAAGTTGTTTCCTTCCTTGGTGTGGTGCTTCTCTTGGTCTTGATAGTCTTCATGGTTTTCTCACTAGTTTTTTTCCCAAGTGGTGTGGTCACAACTAAGTGTTTTATTTAACAAATGTGAAAATATCACTAAGTCGAAATAGAGGAGAAATGAGACAAGAGGATAGAATGGGAGGTGTAGTCTTCTTCTTCATTTCTTCATGTACTTTCACTTGATGGAGTATGCTTCATATTGTTGGGGAGCCTAAGTCATTTCTTCAATGATCTTCCTTGTTTCTCTTCATGTTGCCATCAAGTTGAAAGGAGAAGAATAGAAAAGGGAAGGAAAAAGACTTAGAGAGAAAGGGGGTTAGTCTTCTGGAAGTTTCTCTGGTTTTCCTATAAGTGCTTCCACTTCTTTGAAGATGCTTCTGAAGTTTGTTTTATTTGCTAAGTCCTTCATTGGTCTTCTATCTTCATGTTGAAAAATCTCTAGATGGTTAAGTCCTCCATTGCACTTCATGGTTCTCACAAATCCCAACTTGGTGAAATCTTGAAGCAAGCATGGGGAGACAAGAAGTTGATGGAAACATTTGTACTAGTGTTTTTAGGTTCATTTGTTGGCTAATTATAAGTTGAAACTTCAATAAGGACTTAGGCTTGGTTTCATATAGCCATACACACATAGAACCACTTAAGCAAAATATTTCCTAAGTCATTTTTAATATGGTGTGAAACATGTGTGTGATAACTTGGCCTAAAATACATGGGTATGGCTCATATGTGTCGAAAATTCTATGGCACTGGTTTCTCTGGATTAAGGTTTCCATATGGAGAAACATTGCTTAAGAAAACATATTAAAATTATTTATAGAATTTAAACTAAGTCAAATTTTCTCAAATGGCCATATAATTCTAAATCCATTCTAAACTTGTTCAAATAATATTTTGCGCTTATGGATCTTTTAGTACACATTCTAAGGAACCCAAAATAATTTAGTTTGTAAAAATTGGATTTACATAATTTGAATTATGTCAAATTTCATCAAACAAGCATATTTGAAAATGATCATATATTAAATTGTCAAATTTTAATTTGGTTAAATCCAAAAGATTCTACATGTTCTGGTGATTTCAAAAAGTCCAAGTTTGCTAAATTTCGCCTTATGGATAAAAAGATATGATAGATCTGAGATTCAGGGACTTTTTTGTAAAACTGCAATTAATCCAGCGGGAGAAATATTTGAATTTACAGGCTGGCCACGTGGTTGGATCTGATTGGTCGCATGTGTTGATTGGACGCTGACTGGACGCTGACTGGGCTGTGCTGCCTGGGTTAAGTCACTGGATCTGGATCGTTGGATCTGAATCCAACGACAACGTACCCCTTCGGGGACAATCTAATCTAGGCCGTTCACCTAGATCTAACGGTCACAGGAGAGGGAGGAGGCTTACCGGAGCTAGGTCGCCAGAATATGGCGTTGCGCTGGCGCAGACGCTCGGGAATAGACGAAGATGGCGCTCCAGGGGTCCTAGAGCTCAACGGAGATGACGACGACGACGAGCGCGACGTGGCGAAGTGGATAATCGCAGTGGCTACAGGTTCCGCTTCCTGGTTGGCTGCCGCGGTGCAGACGGAGGCGGAGCGCGCTCCGGCGGTTCTGAAGGAGACGGTGCAGTGGGCCTAGCCGGACAGAAAAATTTCCCGAAGGCATCAATCAAAGCGCGAAGACGAGGGACGCAGGAGAGCTAGGTCATGGACCGGGGGAGGGACTCACCTGGCTGGAGTTGTGCTCACACGGCTGCAGCTGTGGCGGATCCCCGGCGAGGAATCACCGAGGTGTGGCCGCAGGATTTGGAGAGGGAACAAAGGGGAAAGGAAGACGGGGCCGTGGGCATATTATAGGAGCGGAGAAGAGAAGGAATTAATGGCCTTGATGGCCGGAATCGACACGGCGAAAAATTTGGCCGTGACACCGTGCTTGCCTTCGGTGAGGAGGACGATGACGAGGTCAGCGGTGACGTTGTCGCGGGCCCCGCCTGTCATCGGGAGAGGGTGAGGGACCTGGGCTGCTGTCTCTGGATTTTTTTGACGGGCTGCTGATGGGCTGCGCGAGCGATGGATAGAGGGAGAGGGGGCTTAGTGGGCTGGGCCTGCTGCTGAGGGGGAGCGGGTTGGGTGAGATGCTTTCTCTCTCTTTTTTTTGTGTGTGTTGTATTGTTTTTCTTTTTCTTTTCCTGATTAAGCAAAAGATTAATAACTTATGTTTTACAAACCCAATTATGCTCATTTAAATTTCTAAAAACTTGTAATATTAACATCTTTCAGACCATAACATTTTTGTAAACAATTCAACATGTTTTTATTTTTATATTTTGAAAATTAAATAATTCCTTATAGTGATTAAATGAAACTTTTAATTTAGAAGCTTATAAAATATAGTTATTAGTCAAATAATTTTTTAGTGACATTCTAAATATTGAGAACATATTTTTGAAAGTCATTTCATCTTGTTTTCACAATTTTATATTTTGAAATAGGGGTACACCCTAATAGCAACTTATATTTTTAAATAGGGGTACACCCTAATAGCAACTTATGTTATAACAAGGCCAAGTATTTTTTTTAAATACATATCATATGTGAAAAATATCTAGGTCCTTTTCTCACAAATAGATTGGTAGAAAATATCTTGTTATTTCATACCTCATATTGTAGTTGAAAGGTGGTATAATTAATTTTTTTGTTTGCAAATATTTCTAGTAATCAAATAGTTGGAAGATGAAAATTATTATTAGATAGGAGTTGAAAACAACCCTTTGGAAAACATGTGTGTAGTAAAACTATCTTATACTATTAGGGTTTGATAAGACATTAATGTGATCACAAAACTATTTTCAAGTTTAATTACATTATTAAAGATGGTGAAAATAATTCTTAGGGCTTTGAAAACAGAGGCATATTGGATTATATATTGTAAAAAAAATTAATATGGCCTTTGTGTTTTGAGTTTTATTTGTTTTTGGTGACTTACTTTAATAGAAAACGAGAAGTTTTAAAATTTTGTGATTTTTGAACTTTCAAAAAAAATCAGGGGTGTTACATAACACATGAGCAATTTACTTTGGAATGGAAGTTAAATACCACATGTAGGTAGGTATGGTGGACACAATGGGAAAAACTTTGGTTTAAGGGAGTTTGGATGCACGAGTAGAGCTCATACTCAGTACAGGTGGAGGCTAGCAAAAGACTGGGAGTGACAAATCAAGAGAGTATAAGAGCCATAATCATGCATAGCGACATAAGCATCATTAATTAAAACATAAGCAACATCACAAGTTCAAAAACTAAGTGGTCATGGAGGCTATTCGTGACTGGTTTGTAGTCATAAACATGGTGTGAGCATGCGCCAACTCAACCAAATAAATCATTCGAAAGAGAATACCATATATTGATGCTTTACTATGACAAGAACAACTCATGAATTTTTCAATACATATTAAACACTCTCATCTATTTGAGGCTAATCATTCTACTCAATAACAACAAGTCTTTAAAACTAAAATAACATTTAGCATGGCATGAAAAAGTCCTAGCCACAGTCTATACAAGCTTCTACTAGTACTGTTATAAATTCTACTTCAAGCAGTAGTTTTCTTTCTCCCAACAAGCACCAAACAAAACATGCTTTAACAAAAATACTCTTTATGGTACAGCAACAAAACATGACAGTACTCAAATACTACTACTAAAACTAACAGCTCTAATAAGAGAAGCATGCAAAACTGGAGCTGAATAAATGCAGCAGCTAGACAGAGATTAAGAATACAACGTATCCTCATGAAAAAAGTGGGGCGTGTCACTCTCCAATAAAAGAATGTTGGGGTCCAACCAAGCTTATTATGAAAGTAAAAACAAACTTAAAGAAAAAAAAGCAAACTGAAAACAAAAATAAAAGACGCTCCAAGTAAAGCACATAAGATGCGACCGAATAAAAATATAGTTTCACTAGAAGTAACCTGATAATTTGTTGATGAAGAAGGGGATGCCTTGGGCATCCCCAAGCTTAGACACTTGAGTATTCTTGGAATTTTCTTCGATGTACCATCGGGGCATCCCCAAGATTAGGCTTTTCACTCTTCTTGATCACATCATATCATCCTCTTATCTTGACCCTTGAAAACTTTCTTCACATCAAAATTCTCACAATCTTCATTAGCAACGTTAGTGCAATTGAAATAATAAAGTCACATGGTTCAGTTTCAAAACAAGTCTAACACTCAAAGACACATTATCTAATGTCACAACTTCTTTCAAAACTCTTTTTCTCAAAAGAATACCAAAAGAAAGAGATTAAGATGCAAATGCGATAATGGCCGAAATCTGTCAAAACAGAACAGCAGGTAAAGATCGATTTTTAAAAAAACTTTTGTTGCTCAAATAAAAAAGTGAAATTCTAAGAAAATTTGCGTATATAACTCAAGATTAAGCACAAAAAAGCTCAGATCATTTTGAATTTTCTATGATTTTTAACGGAATTAACAGTGGACAGTTGAAATCTGTTTCCTGCGCAGAAATCCGAAATATAGGCTCAACTTTCCACTAGAGGCTTTACTAGGCTCAACAAAAACTCAAAAGAAAAGATACAACGGGTTTTATAAGGAAATAGAAAACACCCAGGTGAAAATAACACCAAAGAAAATAAAGGAAAACTGAATGAAAACAGAGAAATCAAACGGGTTGTCTCCCGGTAGCGCTTTTCTTTAACGCCTTTCAGCTAGGCATAAAAAGGGAAACTCAAGTATTTTCAAGTGAAGAAGCATCAAAATCATATTTTTCTCTAATAATAGAGTCAAAGGGTAGCTTCATCTTCTTTCTAGGAAAGTGTTTCTTGAGGGGAAGTTGATATTTAATACTCCCCTCTTTCATGTCAATAATAGCACCAATAGTTCTAAGAAAAGGTCTTCCCAAAACAATAGGACAAGAAGCATTGCATTAAATGTTCATAACAAAAAAATCAACAGGGGCAAGGTTATTATTAACCATAATAAGAACATCATCAATTCTACCAAGAGGTTTCTTCTTAGCATTATCAGCAAGATGAACATCCAAATAACAGTGTTCCAACGGTGGTAAATCAAGCATATTATAAAGCTTTTGAGGCATAACAGAGATACTAGCACCAAGATCACACAAAGCATTGCATTAAAAATCATTTACTTTATCCTTAATGATAGGCTCCCAACCATCATCTAATTTTCTAGGGATAGATGTCTCAAGTTTCAACTTTTCTTCCCTAACTTTCATGAGAGCATTGGTAATATGTTTAGTAAAGGCCATATTCATGGCACTAGCATTGGGACTTCTAGCAAGATTTTGTAGAAACATAATAACTTCAGAGATATTGCAATCATAAAAATAAATATTATTATCATCAAAAGTAATGGAACCATTATCTCCCATATCTCTAAAAATTTCAGCACTTCTATCAGAAGCAATTTCAGCAGTTTGAGGCAATTTAGCACGTTTCACCAAACGAGTAGGGACTTTATTAACACCAACTGCTTTACCATTGATAGTAGGAGGTTTACTAGCACTTGGAGCTTCAGTTTTACTACTGGTTGTGATAGTACAAACTCTAGCAATATTATTCTTTTTAGCCAATTCATCTTCTCTTTCCCACCTAGAACGTAATTCAGCCATCAACCTAACATTATCATCAATTCAAACTTGAATGGAATTGGTTGCAGCAAAAGGATTATCTTCAATGGTTTCAGTTTTAGCAGCCATTTTATTTATCAAAGAAAGTTGTATGTCTGACAGGGCCGAAACACTAATCTCAGCACTAGAAATTATACCTTGCAAACCAGAGATTTATCTATTCAAATTTCGAATTTGTTGGCTAATAGTTCTCAACATAGCAGATTGTTCTTCCATAGTTTTAGTAAACAACTTATTTTGTTCATATTGCATTTGCATAAAGTTCTTAGTTTCTTTTTCAACTTCTACAATCCTTTCCTCACTAGGCATTATAGATCTACCATAAGAATGACCACTACTAGTATTAGGAGGATAGGGCTTATAATTGTTTCCACCAAAATTATTTCTATAAGCATTGTTGTTAAAATTATTATTTCTAATAAATTTTAAATCAACATGATCTTCTTGAGCAACCAAAGAGGCTAAAGGAACATTATTAGGATCAACGTGAGCTTTGCCATTAACAAGCATAGACATAATAGCATCAAGCCTTTCACTTAAAGAGGAGGTTTCCTCAACAGAATTTACCTTCTTACCTTGTGGAGCTCTCTCAGTGTGCCACTCTGAATAATTTATCATCATATCATCAAGAAGCTTTGTTGCATTGCCCAAAGTGATCGACATAAAGGTACCTCTAGCAGCTGAATCCAATAGGTTCCTTGAGGAGAAATTCAGCCATGCATAAAAAGTTTGTATAATCATCAAAGTAGTCATTCCATGAGTGGGACAATTCTTCACCATAGTTTTCATTCTTTCCCAAGCTTTAGCAACATGTTCATTATCAAATTGTTTAAAATTTGTTATGTCACTTATTAGGTGTATAATCTTAGCCAGAGGATAATATTTTCCAATGAAAGCATCTCTACACTTAGTCCATGAATCAATACTATTTCTAGGCAAAGATAGCAACCATTCTATAGATCTTCCTCTCAAAGAGAAAGGAAATAATTTCAGTTTAATAATATCTCCATCCACATCTTTATATTTTTGCATCTCACATAGTTCAACAAAATTATTAAGGTGGGAAGCAACATCATCAGTACTAATACCAGAAAATTGTTTTTTCATCACAAGATTTAATAAAGCAGGTTTAATCTCATAGAAAGCAGCAGTAGGAGTAGGTGGAGCAATAGGTGTGCAAATAAAATCATTGTTGTTTGTGCTAGTGAAGTCACACAACTTGGTATTCTCAGAGGAACTCATTTTAGCAGAATAAAAGCAAGCAAATAAATAACAGCTGTGAAGTAAACTAGTTTTTTTTGTGTTTTTGATATAGAGAAATAAAAACAAGACAATAAACAAAATAAAGAGATTGAGAGTGAGAGACTCCCCTTGCCAGAAGACTTCCTTCTCCCCGGCAACGGCGCCAGAAAAAGTTTGATGCAAACGTTGATGGTGCCTGGATGGGGAGACTTCTTGATGATGATTAAGTCCGCGGCAATGGCGCCAGAAAAAGTCCTTGATGGTGCAGATCTTGCACTCGTTGGGATACCCCAAGAGGAGGGTGTGATGAGCACAGCAGTAGGAGTTTTCCCCTTAGTTAAGAACCAAGGTTATCAATCCAGTAGGAGAAGGAGGACCTTCGGAAGGTTGATGCCACTGACCGTGGTGCTGGTGCTTCACCGGTGTCAGCAACAACGTGGAACCTGCACACAACACAACCAAAATACTTTGCCCCAACGATACAGTGAGGTTGTCAATCTCACCGGTCTTGCTGAAAACAAAGATTAGACTATAGTGTGGAAAAATAGTGTATGCTTGCAGTAAGTAAAGAAACCAGGAAATTGTTGTGGTTTGTTTAACAGTGTGGAAAATGGACCGGGGTTCATAGTTTCACTATTGGTGTCTCTCCATAAAAGATAGCATGCTGGGTGAACAAATTACAGCTAGGCAATTGACAAATAGAGGTTGCACCGTAGTGCACAATATGACATGAAGATTACTATGATATTTAGTGCGGACATTACAACAAGATACATAGACCGACATCCATTTGCATCTATGACTATTAATCCACCCTCAGGTTATCATCCGAACCCCCTTAGGTATTAAGTTGCAAGCAACAGATAATTGCATTAAACAAAGTGTGTAATGTAAGCAATGATTATGCACGCGGGCACTCTCACCGCTGTTTTCTGCCTAATGGCAACAACACATCCTCCCCCTTCACGTTTCTGTCACTCGAGCAAGGCAACACGGAGAAATGAACCGACTATCGATCATAAATACAATCTCTTGGAGTCACTAGCAACTACTTGGCCATAGTAACCACTAGCAACGGAAAGCATGCAAGATCACAAATAGCATATGAAAATAAATACTATAATCAACTTGGCATAAGGTCAATATTCATCGGATCCCAGCAAACACATCATAGAGAATTACATAAGATCAATCTCGATCATGATAGGCAGCTCACGAGATCTAAACATGGAGGCATATGAGGAGAAGACAACCATCTAGATACAGCTACGAACCCATAGTCCAAGGATGAACTACTCACGCATCACTCCGCAGGCAGGCATGGTGATGTAGAAGTCTCCGGTGATGATCTCCTCTCCGGCAGGGTGCCGGAAACAGCTTCAGAACCTCCCTGATCCGGGGTTGATGGTGACGGCGGGTGCGGAACTTTTTCGAGGATTTTGATCAGGTGTCTAGGGTTTTCAATCCGGGGGGCTTAAATAGGCAGAAGGGCAAAGGCGGTGGAGGCCAGGGGGCCCACACCCATAGTTGGCGCGGCCAGGGGGCGCGCCACCCTATGGTGTGGCCCCTCTATTGCCCCTCTTCGACTCCTCTTCGGTCTTCTCGATGATTCCTTGGAAAATAGGACTTCCGGGCTTCAAACTTTCCAATTCCGAGAATATTTCCAGAACAACTTTTCTGAAACTAAAAGCAACAGAAAACAGGGAACTGGCTCTGTGGCATCTTGTTAATGGGTTAGTCCGGAAAATCGATAAAAATGACATAAAGAAGGGACAAAACATGTACCAATTGGCATAATATCATCATGGAGCATCAGAAATTAGGGATACGTTTATGACGTATCATGTCCCCAACACACCTAATACAATTGTCAGTTGTATAGGTGCACTAGTTCGGCGAAGAGATAGTGAAATACAAGTGATGGATGATTATAAGTGATAGTAGCAATCTGAAATAAAAATTGCAGCAAGCAAACATGTAGCAGAACTGAATGTAAACGGTGTTTCAATGCTTAGAAACAAGGCCTAGCAATCATACTTTCACTAGTGAACACTCTCAACAATAATAACATAATTGAATGCATAAATATCATCTCTTCACTATGCTACTCCGAACCACTCTCCGGTTGGATAACAAACACCAATCGTTGTGTAGGGCTATAAGAATACTCCTTAGAGTTTGCATTTCCCCATCTAGGTAATCTCCACACTATCACCATGAGACCTAGATGGTTCGAAACAAACACCACAATTTCATAGGGTCATCCAACATAAAAAAAATCACGCTAAACCAGACGGTGCACACAATGTCACCATTACATCGTGATCAATATGTCTACAGAAATCTCATAACAAAACCACTTGCGTAGCATAACAGATTAAGAGCAACATCTACTTATTCAACTAGATTAGAAATCTCATGATCACATAAAGATCACACCATGGGAGAGAGAGATGAAACACATAGATATCTGTAGAGCCATCAGCCACGGGGGAGAACTACTCCCTCCTCATCATAGGAGACAGCAACGACGATGAAGATGGCAGTGGAGTCGATGGAAATGGCTCTGAGAGTTAGGGCGCCGGAACAGAGATTTATGTGCCCCGAAACTTGTCGGCGGCAGCGGTGGAGCTACAGAACTTTTCGTGGAAGGGGGCTGGTATCTTTAGGGTTTATGCCTCGGGGGGGCTTTATAGGCAAAAGGGCGATGGCGGTGGGTGGCCAGGGGCCCACACCACCCCTGGGCGCGGCCAGGGGACCTGCGCCCACCCATGGTGTGGGGGCTCCAGGGCACCCCTCCGGGTCTCCTCCGGAATCCATGTACATGACAGACTTCTAATGTCTTTGGCCTTCGTTTCATCCAATTATGAGAATATTTCCAGAACAACTTTTCTGAAACCAAAAACAGCAAAAAACAGGAACTGGCTCTGTGGCATCTTGTCAATAGGTTAGTCCATAAAAACGTCTGCAAAACGAAGGAAAACATGTGAAAACATAAAGGTATTGGATAGAAAACAAGCATGGAGCATCAAAAATTATCGATACGTTTGAGACGTATTAATGATACGGTTGTGCTTTCACCCCTTCATTGTTGGTTGATCTTAGGTATACACCAAAGGGATCCAACAACATATGATCTCACGAAGACACCAAGAAACAATGTTTAAGACTAACAAAAACAACATTTTACGCCAAGAAAAACATGTCCGTGCAAAAACAAAGTTTCATGCCAACAAAACATAGTTGCTGAGTTTCTGGAGAAACAAGTTTACGTCTGAAGAAAAACAATGTTTCAACCCGACAAAACAATGTTTTTACACGGAATTTGTGAACAACATCTGACGGGAGGATTCGAGAAGCTACCTCATTAAGTCCCTAAGCTGCCCACCTACCCAGTCAACTGGTTACCTTCCCACCTAACCCAGCGGGGTTGTCCCTGCTATAAGACTCCATTTTCCCCATTTGTTTAGGGGCCTTTTGTCAAACCAAAAGTAGCTATAAGCTTTGCAGCCAAGACTGCCTTAGATTCGAGGGATCTTGCTACATTTGCTCTTGTGAGTTCATCCGGATTCGCGAGAAGTAGCCTCTGGTTCCCCCTAATTCGTGCTCTATGATTCCAGACTTTTTGTGTGGGTTAGTCCCGATTTGTGGTTCTGCGATTGTTCGGAGAACGGGTTGAAGTTCTTGTTGCTTCGAAGCCATCCCGAACGCACGGGTTCAATCCAACCTTTTCAGGTATAAAGCTAGTTATCGGAGCCGCTTGCAGCTAGTTATCCTCCCTGATTCGATTCTACGCCGTGAAGATCGGGCCACCTGTAACATCACAACTTTGTAATAAAGTGTTTTGGTCTTGATCATTCCATGTCATGCATGCATTCTCGAATCAATGTTTGTTTTGAAAATAATCGCATTCAAAAATAATTAAGGGAAAATATTAAAAGCACTTCAAATGCCATTTCAAAATCATGGTTCAAAATGGTTCCAAAATTTTCAAACAAAAATATGTTGAGGTTGCCAATTTGATAAGGAACTCAAATATGATTTTTTCCAAATTTTAATAATTGCAGAAAAGCCCTCAAATTTTTAAAAGACCTGCTGTTCTAAAAAGAGTAGGGGTTGTTGTTAATTTCCAGAAAATCCTATGGGTTTTCTTGAAAACCAAAAACCCTCTTTGTCTTTATCTAGGCAGGCAGGCAGCTGCGTGGCTGCGCTGCTGACGCTGCCCCAGCCACCTCCTGTTCACCCTCGCTCATGGATAAGGTCCTGGAGAGGTCGTGACCGTCTCTTCATCCCCCTCGTCCGCATATCGCTTCCTCTCTCTTTCTGCTTCTCGCGCGCAGGAGCAAACCCTAGCTTTCCCCTGCCGCCAGCGCACCGCCACGCTCGTGCCCAGTCGTGACCTCCACCATCTCTGCCATCCCTTCCTCGATCTCCTGGAGCTCGCGCAGAAGCCGGGAAGGCCAGGAGGGCCGGAATTGACCCACCATCTCCATCTCCGGCCGAGCGCTGCCGCCATCCGATTCCTCGCCGTCCGGTAGCCCCTCGCGCCGCCATCCACGAAATCACCTTCTTGGTAACCTCCCAAGTACGACAGTGCTCTCGCCTTCCTCCCTCCCCCTCTGTACCTCCTTGTCGCCGTCAACCGCCGTCGACCGCCACGCAACTGCTCGCTGGTGTAGCTCCGGTGACGTTTTCTGGGCGGCGACACCACCCCTCGGTTCGTTGTCGTCCTCTCTCTTGTGGTATAGTTTAATTTCGGATTCGCGCGCGTAATCGACGAATCGCATCTCCGCAGTGGAATTCCATCCTTGGGATGACGTCATCGTGGCGTCACGTGGGTCCCTGACGTCAGCGCTTTTATGTTTTTAAATTTATTTATTAAATGGAAAAATATCTGACATGTGGGTCCCACCTCTGTTTAAATTCCAGAAAATGAATAAAATTTGTAAAATTAATAACTTAATTGGTATATCAGAAAAATGTGATTAATATACCAAAATGTTCAGAAAATTAAACTCTACCTGTTTATAACATTTTCAAACATGTTTGAATATTTTCTAATTTGACCATTATTTGAATAATTGTTTAAAATCATTTAAAATTGATAGATTCACAATTAACTCAAATAAAATCAGAAAAATATAAATAATATATCAAAATGTTTAGAAAGACAAATGCAATCCAATTGTAATGTTTTCAAAGTCATTTTAATAATTTCATTTTGACACACTTTTGAAAATGACTAACATTCCCTTTCTTTTAAAAGTGGAATTAATTCCAATAGATAATAAAAAAAATGCATATCAAACCCTAGCAACCCATGAAACATGTTTAGATTTCTTTTCAGTGCATTCAAATGATCATGCATACATATTGCGCACTACACCGATGCTGAAAGATCATCTTCCGTTTTGATAATTTAATAAAAACATACCTATTGGACTAATGTTTATTTGTTATATATGAAAATGCCCAGGTTCATCAAAGGTACAACCTCTATGGGTTACAAATTTGTTTGAAATGAAAATAGCTAGAAATATCAAAGCTGGGAAGCTATTTTTGTCTGCAGCGGAGGCTCCGGTGAAACCACCGGAACCTTCGCCCTAGTCTTTTTCCAGCACAGCCTAGGCGCGGGCCTCCGGTGTGGGCTCCGGTGTGGGCTCCGCCAAAATGGTGTTCGGGAGGAGAAGAGCGGAGGTCAAGGCGGAGCCTCCGGTGCACATCCGGTGGGCAGAGCCTCCGGTGAAACCACCGGAGTCTCCGCTTGCTCCACCACCCCCACTTTGGGGCTGGCCTCCAGTGCTGGCTTCGGTGTGAGCTCCGCCAAAATGACGTTCGGGTGGATAAGAGTGGAGGTCCTAGCGGAGCCTCCGGTGACCTCCGATGGGCGGAGCCTCCGCCAAAACCACCGGAGCCTCCGCCCTACAGGATACAACGCTGAGGAAAAGGACTGCGCGTGTGCGTGCATATGAAGCCCACCGGAGCCTCCGGTGCTGCGTGGAGCTGCCCAACGGCCACTTGGGGGAAGGGGTATTTAAAGCCTTCCCCTACCTCATAAATGCCTAAGATTTTCCCATTCTCTCTCCTAGCCATTAATGAAAGCTTCAACCTCCTAGATCTCCCTCTCCAACTACCCAAACACTTCGAAACTTTGTGGAGAGCTAGAGGAGACCTAGATCCGTGATTCCACCAAAGGAATTTCAAATCCATCCACCACATCCTAGTAGATCTAGAATCCTACTTGATGCCTAGAAACCTTAGTAATTCTTGTGCTTGTAGCTTCCACCTTGTTGCAAGAAGCTTCGGATCCGTTGAGAGCCTCCATCCATCTTGTGGAGTGTCCTCAACCTTGTGTAAAGGTTTGGTCAACGCCTTCAAGTCAACCTCATAGTGGAAACGAGAATAAGGTGTGCACAACCGTGCTATTGAGGAGCGCCTAGGTGGCTCCCCACCTCTCCAATGTAGACGTACTTCTCTTGAGAAGGAACTACGGGAAACATATCCTTGTCTCCTTGTTTACACTTGTGGTTTATCTTGTTGCCTTTCGTTTTACTTCTGTTGTGTATCTTATCTTGTATCACTTAGGTTGCTCACCTAGTTGCACATCTAAAGAACCTTACTTTATCTTGCTTAGCCATAATTAAAAGAAAAAGAAGAAAAATTGGTAGTCAATCTATTCACCCCCCCCCCTCTAGTTGACCATAGTGCACTTTCAATTGGTATCAGAGCCTCGGCTCTTGATAAGGGCTTAACCGCCTAAGAGTATAATGGTCAATGAAAATGATCCCGACTGTTCTAGAGCAGAAATCGCCAAAATGACCGACACTAGAACTAACCTACAAGAAACGGTTGGAACCCTCCAAACCGAATTATCCAAGGTTAGCTCTAGTGTTGGCTTGGAGGTTTCTAGCATAAAGAAAATGTTTGAGGCCATGATGGGGAAAACCAAGGAGCTAGAGGAACCACCTCTCACCGCTGATGATGTTAGCTCAGATGATGAGTCCATTCCTGACATCGCCGAAATGGAAGCTAACATTGTTTTAGCCAAGGAAAAAGCCGATAAAAAGGCTAAGAGCGGTGGGAGCTCCGAACGCTCCAAGTCTCAATTGGCTAACGGTTCGGGGTCTAACTCAAAAGTACCACCACCTCCCCATTATGACACTATTCATCCTATTGCCACAATGCCACACATTCTAAATGTCGAACTTCCTCCCATACTTAACACTAACGAATTCTCTTCTTGGAAGTTCGATATGGAGTCTCATATTTCAGGGTCTTGCACCGCCTTGTGGAGAAGTGTTCTCCATGGATTTCATCCCCACGATGCAAGCAACTTGACTCCAAGAGAATACGTGGAATTTCAACTCAACAAGACCGCTCTTATCACTATCCAGAAGGCTCTCCCAAGAGAACATCTTGAACACATCCGCGGTATCAAGACCGCCAAGGAGGCTTGAGATAAATTTGACACTTTGTTTCAAGTCAATGCTAGCATTCAATCCTCCAAGTATGATGTGGCTCTTGACAAGTACGAGAACTTCATTATGCTTGAAGATGAGAGTCCTGAAGAACTATATAGAAGAGTTGTCACTCTCGGCAACCAATTGAGGGACTTTGGAAAAGAGGAGATCTCCGATGAGTGGATCAAGAGGAAGTTTGTCAAGGCCATAACTCCTTTTGAGAAGAAACTCTCCACGAGCATCCGTACAAGATCGGACTACAACTCCCTCAACTCCATTGGTGTTCTTAGTGAGTTCATAGCTATATCCCTATCTCACAAAAGATGGATGATGCTCTCGCTCGCTCAAGAGGAGTTGGAAAGTCTCCCAACCTCGCCTTGAAGTCCAAGGCGGTTGCTCGGATAGAAGAAGTGGATGAGGATGATGAGGATTATGAAGATACATACAAGGGTGCTCACAAGTGCATTTCTCTTGCCATACACGGCTATTGGAAGAGATGGGAAGCACACAAGGCCGGTGCTCCTAGACCTTCAAGAAACAAGATCTACAAGAATAAGGGGGAGAGGCCAAGGACATGCTTCAATTATGGAAGTGCAAATCACTTCGTCAAGGAGTGTCCTTTTGAGCCAAGAGAAGAGAATGAAGGGTAGTTTGTTCGCAAGGACAAGAACAAAGATCCACAAAACAAGAATCTTGCGAGAAGAGTCCCAAGGGCTCTATATGTTCAAGAAGGCCCCACATTGGAAACATACTACTCCAGAGATGAAGGAGAAGATGAAGTCGTAGGTGTGGCCCACGTCGCCATAGCTACGACTTCCTCTTCATCGGTCTCTCTATTCGAATCCTCCAATGAGAAGGCATTAGTCCGACCTACATGTCTCATGGCAAAAGCCATCGCGGTAATATCTTCCACCTCCAAGTCTATTGATACTAGTTCTCCCTCATGATTGGATTGTGTTAAAAAAATTGTGGATGATGAGGAGACCAAGAATCTTAGCTCTTGGCTATGTAGTTTTGAAGGTGAAACCAATGAAAAGGTAAAGGCCCTCTTGAGGCAGCTTGATGATGCTAACTCTCTCATAGATGAGAAGGAAGAGATCATCACGACCTTGGAGAGCTACGGTGGTGGTCATGAGAATCATGACAATGGGCTTGTAGAAGCTCTTGAGAAAGAAAGATCCTTGAGAGCCTCTCTTGAAGAGAGACTATCTAGTTTAGAAGAGACTTATGCTATTATTGTTTCCAAACTTAGGAAGGATAATGAAAAATCTCGTTCTTTACTTAAAATCTTCGAAGAAGAAGAGTTGAAGCTAGGGATAGCTCATGAGAAACTTGTTGAGCGTCATGGAAAACTAGAAAAGGAGTTCACATCTCTTAAAGAAATCCATGACAAACTCACCACATCCTGAAATAAGCTCCTAGCTCAACATTCTAATAAGCAAGTGACTTCCTCCTCTAATAGTATTGTTATCATGCCTACCTCTTGTACTACTACTAACATTGTAGGAAGAGAAAAAATTCTCATTGACGCCATAAGATCTCAAGGAGCCAAGAAGGGAAAGGAAGGACTTGGCTTCGTTGCTAAGTCAAAGAAGAAAACCAAGAATGCCATCTCTCCCTCATGGAATGTTGTCTTTGTGAAAGAGGGAGAGGTGACCAAGGATAAGGATACCAACGACATGGTGGGTGATGATACCTCTAGGGGGAGCATCACTCACAACGACTTTGCCGGAAAATAACCCCTCTTATGTTCTTATGAAATCTAGAGATGGTCATGTTTATGCTAAATACGTTGGTACTTCTTATGGTGATGATTATCATTGGACTATTTGGGTTCCTAAGACCCTTGTTACTAACAAAAGAGGACCCATTCAAGGATGGGTACCTAAATTAAGAAATTGATCTCTTGTAGGGAGGTGCTTCCGGGTCGGGCAGATGGACGGTGGATAGTGGTGCATCCCAACTTATGACCGGAAGCAATGACGCAATGAGAAATATTGAACCTCCATTATCTCATCTCAATTTTATCGCTATTTGTGACAATTCCAAACTTAAGGTATTGGGACGAGGCAAGGTCGCTATCTCAAATGATTTATCAATTGAGAATGTTCTCCTTGTTGAGTCCCTTGGTTATAACTTGATGTCCGCTCTTCAACTTGCAAATTGTGGTTTTACCTCTTTCTTTAATAAAGAGAATGTGATTGTCACTTGGAAAATAACTCTTAAAGTAGCCTTTGTTGGGTTTGTCGAGACGACATTTAAGTAGTCGACTTCTCTAAAGGAGACACGTGTGGCGCGACATGCCTAATGGCTAAAGTTGATGTGGGTGGCCTTTGCATCGCTGGTTAGCCCACACCAATATGAGAATGTTGCATGACCTTAAAAGTGGCAATCATGTTCTAGGACTAATCAAAGCTAAGTTTGCTAAAGATAGTGTGTGTAGTTCTTGCACCTTTGGAAAGCAACATGGAGAATTCCATCCAACCAAGACTAATATCTCCACCACAAGAATCCTTGAGCTCATTCACTTAGATCTCTTTGGTACACTATCTTATGATAGTCTTGGAGGAAAGAAGTATTGCTTGGTGATTGTGGATGATTATTCAAGATATTGTTGGGTGTATTTCTTCAAGAGGAAGAGTGAGACTCAAAAGAGAGTCGTCGAGTTTAGCACTCTAGTGGAGCGTCAACACAATGCTTCCATATTGGTCATTCGGAGTGATAATGGTACGGAGTTCAAGAACTATACCGTTGAGGGATTTCTTAGTGAAGAGGGCATTTCTCAGCAATACTCCTCTCCCTACACCCCTCAACAAAATGGTGTTGCGGAAAGGAAGAACCGTACTTTGATTGGTGCGACTAGGACAATAATTGCGGAGTTCTCTTCTCCTTATAACTTTTGGGCTGAAGCCATCTCCACCGCTTGTCATGCTACCAACCGGTTATATCTCCGCAAGATCTTGAACAAGACTCCCTATGAGATTCTCACAGGCAAGAAACCGGACGTATCTTACTTCAAGGTCTTTGGTTGCAAGTGCTTCATTCGCAAGAAAGGTAAACGTTTGTCAAAATTTGAGGCCAAATCATATGAGGGTATTTTTGTTGGATATGCCACAAATGCTCACGCCTATAGAGTTTACAACGAGTCCACCAGACAAGTTGAAGAAGCTATAGACGTGGTGTTTGATGAGGATAACGGCTCCCAAGGGGGCGTATAGATCATGGTGTTGTAGGAGATGCAATTTCTCCCATCGTCATAAGAATAATGGGGATTGGTGAAATAATTCCCATTGAGGGTTACCGGATGACGGAGGGAGAAGGACTATGCCCCACTCAAGTGGAGCCATTGAATACACCCATTGATACAAAAGCTACCCAACAAGATGCACCAAGCCCTCAAGCTAATGATCAAGGTCAAGCAAGTGATCAAGGCCAAACTTCTCATCAAAGCCATGATCAAAGTCCCATAATTGTTGAGAGAGGTCAACCTAGTGGTGATCCTTCACCCACTAATGATCAAGGCCGATACGAAGATGGACATGTCTCCGGTGAAGAAGGTGATTCTCAAGCAATATCCAAAGAATCTTTGGAGGAGATACTAGCTCATAGAGCAAAGAGGAGGCTAGAGAATCTTGAACGAGCGGGTCACACGGAGGACAAGATACTTGGGCAAGTTTGTGGAAGGGTTGTCACTCGGAAGCAATCGGCGGATTTTAGCAAGGCTCATGCTTTTGTCTCTTTCATTGAACCCAAGAAGGTTTATGAAGCTCTCGAAGATCAAGATTGGCTTGAAGCCATGCATGATGAACTCAATAACTTTGAGCGCAACAAAGTGTGGAAGTTAGTGCCAAGGTCCAAGGATTGCAAGAATGTTATTGGCACCAAATGGGTGTTCAAGAATGTCGCACCCGGACTTCTAAAGGATACTCGCCGTTCCGTTGAACAGTAGTAGATTGGATTACGGGGCTTACCGGCACCCGCGTCCTCTTACGAGTAGGCCAACACACGTATGTGTGACAACCAACCCCTATCTGTTCAGCGTCGACGTAAACTATCCCATAGAAATCAGGATACTTCCATTGACGTACTTCAAACCATACACACATGGTACGTCAACGGCGTTTAACAATTGATATCACAACAGATCTCTACGACACAAAAGATTGAAATAAGTTGCAAATGGCTCTTATTAGAGCAGAGATAGCAAATACAATCATCCAGAGGACACATGTCCCAACAATACATCATTACATCACAGCGGAAGCATTCAACATGTCTGAGTACAGACAAGATCCAAATAGGCCTAAGAGGCCGGAAACGAACAGACGGAGCCCATCCACGAAGTCTCGGATCCTGCCCGGGTCCGCTATCTACTCGTCAGCAGTCTCGTCATACTCCACGTAGTAGCCACCATGGAGATCCTCGGAAACGTCGTCTGCGGAAACCACAGCCCCAAAGGGGTCAGTACATAAACGTACTGGCAAGCAAGACTCACAGTTCACCAAAGTGTAGCCCGTCAACACCAAGCACAGATGCCTTGGGTTCAACGGAAGAAAGGGGATATAAAAGATGCTGCAACTGGCTGCGCTAACCAACTACAGAGAACTACAACTTCCAACTAACAGAAAGGGGATAAGATCGAGTGTTGTAACCAACTGAAAGATAACTTCAAACAAACCCATCCTGGATCTCGCCCCTTATCCGAAGAAGCAATCCGAGGATAACTCACACAGTTGGATTAAAGATGGAGCAGAGTATTGTGTCAATAGTCCTATTACTAGTCAAGTTGTTTAATCATTGGGTGTAAGGTTGTTAATCATTAGGTTTAAGTTGTCCTGAGTACTTGTTAGCCAGTACTTTCACCAAGTAATCCATAACCGCGGAAAACACGGCTTCTCGAGAAGATTATCCCTGCAGGGTTGCACCAATTTGGCCGTACACGCATGAATAACACGCCAGATGGGATGCCTCCCACCAAGCGGGGCACTCAACACAACTCAACTCTTCTTCGCATCAAGCCCAAAGAACCTTGGGCGCACGGCTAATCGAGCCCAGAAGAAAATGGACCCTCATAGCACTCTAAGAACGTGTCCCCCTATATGCCGACTACAAAAGTTCCACCCTGGCCTGGGCTCGCAAAATCATGCATGCGGCAAATGGAAAACACGAACTAAATGAGGCGATTTGGACGAGATGCGAATCGAATCAAATTGAGGGGGGCGCCCATACTCGCTTCCCACATGCGGTTAGTGCGCTCATCATGGATCAGTAGACAAGACCCTTTTCCTATTAGGGTCGACACTAGCAGGACTCAAAACCACACAGGGCCTCCTGCCGGTGCCTTATCATCAAATTATTATTTAACAATAACATTAGCATGATTGATTGATTAAACATCGAGCCCCCAGAACATAAAAGAGTAGTAACAGAAAGTAACGGGTAACAGACTCGAGCAAAACAACCTAAGCATACTAGTAAGACACTGGCTCAATCAATAGGGTTGTAGGAGGGGTGGTGAGGCAATGTCAGGGTTAAAGGATTCATGTGATAGGTTCGTAACAGAAACAACTACCACTAAGGCTAGCAGAAATAGACAACGGGAAGTATCGGTAACCAGGGTTGAAAGGAACACAGTGGTTCATGTGAGTGATAACTTGCCTGCAAACCCAGTAGCCTGGTACTGAGCTAACTCCTTAGAAGGGGTGTCGTAAGTATCGTCGGTCTCAACGTCGTCGTGTATCCGAGAAGAAGCAAACAAACAACACAGAGAGATAACAATCAATATCATGGCATAGTGCACAAACATGGGATGATGCATGACCATTTAATTGAGGCATCAAAATAACTAGTTGGCAAGATAACAACATGATTAAATGGACCCACAGGCAACTTGAGTTGCATATGAAAGCCCATGAATTATGGTTGAATTAATTGTTCTACAACTAATCATCATGTGAAAGTTGATTAGCATGATGCATGGATGAGGAAAACAACAAAATAACAACAATAGAATCAAATAGAAATAAGGTTTAACAAGTTTGGAAATTTGTTTATTAAGTTAAGAAATTTTGGTTACTTAAAGGTGTCACACAAGCATTTGTTGTTTTCATCAAGTTTAATTGTTCAAAATAGGTAACAAAGTTTATATTTGATAAGAACACACAATTTTGGGTGGATTGCATGTTTCACTTGTTGAAAAAGGATTTCAAATAAATTATTTATGAATTAAACAAGGTTAAGCAAGAATTAAATGAATTTAACTCAAACAGGAACTTATTTGAGTTTTTATTTGTTCAAAACATTATATGAAGTTCATATTTGAAAATGTTATGCTTTTATGGTTTGAAAACATATTTTATATGTCCCAAAAGAATTTGTTTTGATCAAGTTAGGAATTTAGCAATTTTAAATGAATTAAATAAGATTTAAATTATTTAACCAAGTTTAATTATTCAAAACATGAAACAAATTTTATATTTGGAAAGGTGGTTTAATTTTGCATGGAAAACATATTTCATTTGTTGAAATTGGATTTAAAATGAGCAAGTTATTATTTTGGAAATTTTAAATGCAATAATTAAGAAACAGTTGTTTTCAGCAATTTAAATTATTCAAAACAGCAAACAAAATTTATATTTGGAAAGTACATGAAAAGTTGATTGGAAAACATATTTAGTTTGTGGAATTTGGAATTTTTATGAACAAGTTATGAATTTTGCAAGTTTAAGTGAATTTGACAAGTTTTCAAATATTGCACCAATTTAAAATATTCAAAACAGTAAACAAATTTTATATTTGGAAAGAACATTTAATTTGGGACATAAAACATATTTAAAAAGTCAAAATTGGAGTTACAATGATTTTCTTATGCAATTTACAAGATTTGGGGTAAATCTACCATTTTTAATTCATCTAGGGACTTGAAAAAAAATTTAGCAGGGACTAGAAATACTTTGCAAGGGCCTATTGCTGAATACCAGGAAGTTCTGTGACCAAACATATGTAAAATAAAAATTTGGTGAATTGTGCAGGGGGTGGGATTCGATCCCCCCACCTCCTGATGCGCCAAGGGGTGAGGAACCAGTGGGCTAGTGCGGCTGTTGTGTTAGGGAGGGGGCCTCGGGGGGTATAAGCTTCAGTACGCGGGATGTTTTCTGAATTTCAAACTGAACCCGAACAGGCACCACGACAGGGACATGGCCGTCGGCCTGCTGCTCGCCGGAGGGAGCTGCTGCGAGGGGTGTGGGTGCGGCCGCTAGGGGTGGAGGTAGAGGGGCGAGAGGGAGAGGGAGTAGCGATCGGGGGGGGAAGCCTCACCTAGATGGCCTCGAGCAGGAAGGGGTCAGGGCGGATGCAGGGAGGCGGGCCGGCGAGGACTTGGACGGCGGCGGCGCCTCGGAGCTCCTCGAGGGCGGCCGAGGGCACGGCGTGGGAGGTGGAGCCGTGGCGGTTCCATTCCCGGCCACGGTTGGCGCCGATGGTGGCTAGGGCGGCGACGGCGAGCCGGCACATCCACGGCCACCACGACGATCTTCAGTTTCAGATTTTACAGAGAAGTGCAGGGGGGTGGCAGAGGAGAACAGAGAGAAGATCGGCGGCGGGAGAGGGTATCTAGGGTTTCGGCTAGGGCGAGTTGAGAGGGGAGGTGGTTATATGGTGGGGAGGAGCTCAAGTACGGCAGTGATCGTGGGAGGGGGGAGAAGGATCGTGTGGCGGTGACTGCGACCGTACTGAAGGTAGAAGACGACAAACAGTAAGGGGTAGCGGGCCAGAAGTAACGGGCTTGGGGAAGAAAAAGAAAATGGGCTGCCTCTCTCCTTTTATTTATTTTTGTTCTGCAGTTTTTTTTGTAGCAAAGAGAAAAGGGGAAAGTTTGGAGGGTTTTAGGGTTAGCAAAATTCATAGAAAAATTAGGGTGAGCTTAATATGTCAAATACAACCAACTACCAAGTTTGGACTTCAAAATTATTTAAGTTTTTGTGTTGTTTGGAAATAAACCAAATTTAGATGATTTTGAATAGTTAAAATGATTATTAAAACCAACACTTTAATAGATTGATCCCAATGTTTTAATTGGAAACAAAGAGTAGATTTGTTTTGGTGAGTTTTATAATTTCAAAAGAGGTGCTGCTTAGTGATTTGGTTTGAATTTGAAAGCAATTTGGGAAGTAATTGATTAATATTGAAAACAAAGATCTTAATAGGGTGAACCCTATGTTAAATTTGATTAAAGTAGTTGATTTGATTAGATAATGTTCATAAGTTCAAAGTTGTTCTGTTTGATGCATTTGATTTGAAATTGAAGGTGATTTGGGATTTAATTGATTGAATAAAACCAACAATTTAATAAGTGAACAACATGGAATAAAATGGAACAATTTGGTTGTTTTTATTTGTGATTTTTATTTCAAAGGTTGTAACAGAACAAGTATGAAAACAAAGCATTGGAAATTGTTTGATTTTCATTGTGAAAACAATTAAGAACATATGCAAAACAAATGGTAAACAAGGCAAACAAAGGAAATAAATATGATGCCATGATGCAATACTTTAACAACAAGAAATCAAACATTCTAAATGGTAGGTTTTCATACTTGGGCTGTTACAAAACGCCCCCCCTTGAAGGAATCGCGCCCCGAGATTCCTACTGAGAAAAGAAAAGGTCCGGATACTTCTTGGGAAGATCCACTTGAGCTGTGACACGTGAAACACATCGTGCACATTGGATAGTTTCTGGAATTTCAAAACGATAGGCAACCCTGGCAACTCTTCTGGAAAGATGTCAGGGAATTTGGAAACCACCGGAACATTTTCAAGTAAAGGGAGAGGTTTTGTATGGAGGGTGTATAGCTGGATAGAATTTGATTCATTTGGAGAATAGACTATCTGGAATGTGTTGATTCAGGAATGCTTCCTCGAAACAACCCCAGGTGATAGGAATACCAGCTCTCATAGCCTGGAAGTTTTCGAAACAACAACAACCTTTCTGGCCAGATAGACTTGATATTTGGGAAGTTTTGATTAGACGCCGGTAGAAGAACTGAAATGGAAAACAACAACAAGATTTCAACGGACGAAAAGGATGTTGAGAAGAACAGGATATCAACATCGGGGAAAACGAGAACAAAACTCCTAAGGTACTACGGAAAAACCCATCCGGGCTTCTAAAGGATCAATATCTACTGCTTAAGGAATAGAGGATCTGCTTCCGGGGCTTACACGCCTCCGTTCTCAATCCTGAGTAGGCAACATGATAAATCATGTCACAACCACCTCCATTCCTATGGTCTAGTAGATATAACCATCCTAGAGAAATCAGGATTCGTGAAATCCTAACTTGAAAGTTTAGATGAGAATTGAAAACAACGTTGCACTTCCTTACCAGAAAAAGGGAGGCTGGGTGGGGAAAGAAGAAAAAGAACAGATTTCCTACTCTCACGTTTCATTTTTCCTATATAGCTACAAAATAGTTTCTAGACTCAACTGCGACCAGTAAAAAGGGATCCTACAGGCAGACAGGCTCTGATACCATTTGTCGCACCCGGACTTCTAAAGGATACTCGCCGTTCCGTTGAACAGTAGTAGATTGGATTACGGGGCTTACCGGCACCCGCGTCCTCTTACGAGTAGGCCAACACACGTATGTGTGACAACCAACCCCTATCTGTTCAGCGTCGACGTAAACTATCCCATAGAAATCAGGATACTTCCATTGACGTACTTCAAACCATACACACATGGTACGTCAACGGCGTTTAACAATTGATATCACAACAGATCTCTACGACACAAAAGATTGAAATAAGTTGCAAATGGCTCTCATTAGAGCAGAGATAGCAAATACAATCATCCAGAGGACACATGTCCCAACAATACATCATTACATCACAGCGGAAGCATTCAAGATGTCTGAGTACAGACAAGATCCAAATAGGCCTAAGAGGCCGGAAACGAACAGACGGAGCCCATCCACGAAGTCTCGGATCCTGCCCGGGTCCGCTATCTACTCGTCAGCAGTCTCGTCATACTCCACGTAGTAGCCACCATGGAGATCCTCGGAAACGTCGTCTGCGGAAACCACAGCCCCAAAGGGGTCAGTACATAAACGTACTGGCAAGCAAGACTCACAGTTCACCAAAGTGTAGCCCGTCAACACCAAGCACAGATGCCTTGGGTTCAACGGAAGAAAGGGGATATAAAAGATGCTGCAACTGGCTGCGCTAACCAACTACAGAGAACTACAACTTCCAACTAACAGAAAGGGGATAAGATCGAGTGTTGTAACCAACTGAAAGATAACTTCAAACAAACCCATCCTGGATCTCGCCCCTTATCCGAAGAAGCAATCCGAGGATAACTCACACAGTTGGATTAAAGATGGGGCAGAGTATTGTGTCAATAGTCCTATTACTAGTCAAGTTGTTTAATCATTGGGTGTAAGGTTGTTAATCATTAGGTTTAAGTTGTCCTGAGTACTTGTTAGCCAGTACTTTCACCAAGTAATCCATAACCGCGGAAAACACGGCTTCTCGAGAAGATTATCCCTGCAGGGTTGCACCAATTTGGCCGTACACGCATGAATAACACGCCAGATGGGATGCCTCCCACCAAGCGGGGCACTCAACACAACTCAACTCTTCTTCGCATCAAGCCCAAAGAACCTTGGGCGCACGGCTAATCGAGCCCAGAAGAAAATGGACCCTCATAGCACTCTAAGAACGTGTCCCCCTATATGCCGACTACAAAAGTTCCACCCTGGCCTGGGCTCGCAAAATCATGCATGCGGCAAATGGAAAACACGAACTAAATGAGGCGATTTGGACGAGATGCGAATCGAATCAAATTGAGGGGGGCGCCCATACTCGCTTCCCACATGCGGTTAGTGCGCTCATCATGGATCAGTAGACAAGACCCTTTTCCTATTAGGGTCGACACTAGCAGGCCTCAAAACCACACAGGGCCTCCTGCCGGTGCCTTATCATCAAATTATTATTTAACAATAACATTAACATGATTGATTGATTAAACATCGAGCCCCCAGAACATAAAAGAGTAGTAACAGAAAGTAACGGGTAACAGACTCGAGCAAAACAACCTAAGCATACTAGTAAGACACTGGCTCAATCAATAGGGTTGTAGGAGGGGTGGTGAGGCAATGTCAGGGTTAAAGGATTCATGTGATAGGTTCGTAACAGAAACAACTACCACTAAGGCTAGCAGAAATAGACAACGGAAAGTATCGGTAACCAGGGTTGAAAGGAACACAGTGGTTCATGTGAGTGATAACTTGCCTGCAAACCCAGTAGCCTGGTACTGAGCTAACTCCTTAGAAGGGGTGTCGTAAGTATCGTCGGTCTCAACGTCGTCGTGTATCCGAGAAGAAGCAAACAAACAACACAGAGAGATAACAATCAATATCATGGCATAGTGCACAAACATGGGATGATGCATGACCATTTAATTGAGGCATCAAAATAACTAGTTGGCAAGATAACAACATGATTAAATGGACCCACAGGCAACTTGAGTTGCATATGAAAGCCCATGAATTATGGTTGAATTAATTGTTCTACAACTAATCATCATGTGAAAGTTGATTAGCATGATGCATGGATGAGGAAAACAGCAAAATAACAACAATAGAATCAAATAGAAATAAGGTTTAACAAGTTTGGAAATTTGTTTATTAAGTTAAGAAATTTTGGTTACTTAAAGGTGTCACACAAGCATTTGTTGTTTTCATCAAGTTTAATTGTTCAAAATAGGTAACAAAGTTTATATTTGATAAGAACACATAATTTTGGGTGGATTGCATGTTTCACTTGTTGAAAAAGGATTTCAAATAAATTATTTATGAATTAAACAAGGTTAAGCAAGAATTAAATGAATTTAACTCAAACAGGAACTTATTTGAGTTTTTATTTGTTCAAAACATTAGATTAAGTTCATATTTGAAAATGTTATGCTTTTATGGTTTGAAAACATATTTTATATGTCCCAAAAGAATTTGTTTTGATCAAGTTAGGAATTTAGCAATTTTAAATGAATTAAATAATATTTAAATTATTTAACCAAGTTTAATTATTCAAAACATGAAACAAATTTTATATTTGGAAAGGTGGTTTAATTTTGCATGGAAAACATATTTCATTTGTTGAAATTGGATTTAAAATGAGCAAGTTATTATTTTGGCAATTTTAAATGCAATAATTAAGAAACAGTTGTTTTCAGCAATTTAAATTATTCAAAACAGCAAACAAAATTTATATTTGGAAAGTACATGAAAAGTTGATTGGAAAACATATTTAGTTTGTGGAATTTGGAATTTTTATGAACAAGTTATGAATTTTGCAAGTTTAAGTGAATTTGACAAGTTTTCAAATATTGCACCAATTTAAAATATTCAAAACAGTAAACAAATTTTATATTTGGAAAGAACATTTAATTTGGGACAGAAAACATATTTAAAAAGTCAAAATTGGAGTTACAATGATTTTCTTATGCAATTTACAAGATTTGGGGTAAATCTGCCATTTTTAATTCATCTAGGGACTTAAAAAAAAATTAGCAGGGACTAGAAATACTTTGCAAGGGCCTATTGCTGAATACCAGGAAGTTCTGTGACCAAACATATGTAAAATAAAAATTTGGTGAATTGTGCAGGGGTGGGATTCGATCCCCCCACCTCCTGCTGCGCCAAGGGGTGAGGAACCAGTGGGCTAGTGCGGCTGTTGTGTTAGGGAGGGGGCCTCGGGGGGTATAAGCTTCAGTACGCGGGATGTTTTCTGAATTTCGAACTGAACCCGAACAGGCACCACGACAGGGACATGGCCGTCGGCCTGCTGCTCGCTGGAGGGAGCTGCTGCGAGGGGTGTGGGTGCGGCCGCTAGGGGAGGAGGTAGAGGGGCGAGAGGGAGAGGGAGTAGCGATCGGGGGGGGAAAGCCTCACCTAGATGGCCTCGAGCAGGAAGGGGTCGGGGCGGATGCAGGGAGGCGGGCCGGCGAGGACTTGGACGGCGGCGGCGCCTCGGAGCTCCTCGAGGGCGGCCGAGGGCACGGCGTGGGAGGTGGAGCCGTGGCGGTTCCATTCCCGGCCACGGTTGGCGCCGATGGTGGCTAGGGCGGCGACGGCGAGCCGGCACATCCACGGCCACCACGACGATCTTCAGTTTCAGATATTACAGAGAAGTGCAGGGGGTGGCAGAGGAGAACAGAGAGAAGATCGGCGGCGGGAGAGGGTAGCTAGGGTTTCGGCTAGGGCGAGTTGAGAGGGGAGGTGGTTATATGGTGGGGAGGAGCTCAAGTACGGCAGTGATCGTGGGAGGGGGGAGAAGGATCGTGTGGCGGTGACTGCGACCGTACTGAAGGTAGAAGACGACAAACAGTAAGGGGTAGCGGGCCAGAAGTAACGGGCTTGGGGAAGAAAAAGAAAATGGGATGCCTCTCTCCTTTTATTTATTTTTGTTCTGCAGTTTTTTTTGTAGCAAAGAGAAAAGGGGAAAGTTTGGAGGGTTTTAGGGTTAGCAAAATTCATAGAAAAATTAGGGTGAGCTTAATATGTCAAATACAACCAACTACCAAGTTTGGACTTCAAAATTATTTAAGTTTTTGTGCTGTTTGGAAATAAACCAAATTTAGATGATTTTGAATAGTTAAAATGATTATTAAAACCAACACTTTAATAGATTGATCCCAATGTTTTAATTGGAAACAAAGAGTAGATTTGTTTTGGTGAGTTTTATAATTTCAAAAGAGGTGCTGCTTAGTGATTTGGTTTGAATTTGAAAGCAATTTGGGAAGTAATTGATTAATATTGAAAACAAAGATCTTAATAGGGTGAACCCTATGTTAAATTTGATTAAAGTAGTTGATTTGATTAGATAATGTTCATAAGTTCAAAGTTGTTCTGTTTGATGCATTTGATTTGAAATTGAAGGTGATTTGGGATTTAATTGATTGAATAAAACCAACAATTTAATAAGTGAACAACATGGAATAAAATGGAACAATTTGGTTGTTTTTATTTGTGATTTTTATTTCAAAGGTTGTAACAGAACAAGTATGAAAACAAAGCATTGGAAATTGTTTGATTTTCATTGTGAAAACAATTAAGAACAGATGCAAAACAAATGGTAAACAAGGCAAACAAAAGAAATAAATATGATGCCATGATGCAATACTTTAACAACAAGAAATCAAACATTCTAAATGGTAGGTTTTCATACTTGGGCTGTTACAAAGAACAAGCAAGACAAAGATGGTATTGTCATTCGCAACAAGGCAAGATTGGTGGCTCAAGGGTTTTCTTAAGTTGAAGGTGTTGATTTCGGTGAAACCTTTGCCCCCGTAGCTTGTCTTGAATCCATTCGCATCTTACTCGCTTATGCATCTCATCATAATTTTAAGTTGCAACAAATGGATGTTAAGAGTGCTTTCCTAAATGGTCTCATTAGTGAGTTAGTATATGTTAAGAAACCTACGGGTTTCGAGGATCCCAACCACCCTGATCATGTCTATAAACTCGATAAGGCACTCTATGGACTTAAACAAGCTCCGCGTGTGTGGTACGAGCACCTTAAAGAGTTTCTAGTGGATCGTGGGTTTAATGTTGGTTTAATCGATCCCACCCTCTTTACTAAGACGGTTGGAGGTGACTTATTCATATGCCAGCTATATGTGGATGACATCATTTTTGGGTCTACTAACACTTTGTTCAATGAAGAGTTTTGCAAGCTTATGACCGATAGGTTTGAGATGTCTATGGTGGGAGAATTGGAGTTTTTCCTTGGCTTTGAAGTGAATCAATATCATGAAGGAACCTTCATCAAACAAGCCAAATACACTCAAGACATGCTCAAGAGATTCAACATGCATGACGCCAAGCCTATGAAGACTCCCATGTCCACAACCACTGACTTGAAACCCGACCCCAACGGTAAAGAGGTAGACCAAAAGGTATACCGCTCCATGATTGGCTCGTTGCTCTACCTTTGTGCATCTAGACCGGATATCATGTATAGTGTAGGTAAATGCGCAAGGTTTCAAGCCTCTCCAAGGCAAAGTAATTTGGAAGCAGTGAAAAGAATCTTTCGATATTTAGTTCATACCCCAAATTTTGGTCTTTGGTATCCCAAGGGTTCAAGCTTTCAGCTCATTGGGTATTCGGATGCGGATTATGCGGGAGAGAAGACGGATAGGAAGTCCACTTCCGGGGGTTTCCAATTCCTTGGCCGCTCCTTGGTTTGTTGGTCTTCAAGGAAGCAAAACGACATTGCTCTCTCCACCACCGAGGCCGAGTATATCTCCGCGGCAACTTGTTGTGCCCAATTGCTTTGTATGAGGCAAACCTTGAAGGATTTTGGTATTCATTTTGATAAGGTGCCTCTTCTTTGTGACAATGAGAGTGCTATCAAGATCGCTTACAAACCCGTCCTTCACTCCAAGACGAAGCACATTGAGATCCGTCATCATTTCATTCGGGATCATGTTGAGAAGGGTGATATTGATCTCTCATATGTATCCATCAAGGATCAACTTGCCGATATCTTTACGAAGGCCCTTGATGAACCAAGATTTCGAGCTTTGAGGAATGAACTAAATGTCATCGATTCTTCCAACTTCACTTGAGACCTTGCATACGTACCTTCATTATATGTGCTATTAGGTTTGGATGTAGGCATGGACATAGGGGGAGCGTCACTCAACTCATGAGTGTACACTCCTCTTATTATGCAAAAATCAATTAATCATTGCATATCTAGTCAATTTGTGACTTATTGTGCTTAATTGTGAGTAGAACTCTTGGACCCAAGATATATCTTCGCGGTGCCAAAGTACACACTCAAACATGGTGGCATCGGCCACCAACCTCCTCCTCTCGGAGTTGTTTTTATGTTTCTTTTTGGATTTTTCCCGAATATCCTATTCCCCCTTGACAACTTGTGCGGGTTTGCCTTTTATCTCTTTGCATCTTGCGAACCCCATCGAATAATGTCTCTCGTACAACAGTTACCATCTTCCAACCCAAGATTCCTTCGCCCAAAACACCATTCCAATCTTAATGCTCTCGTTTTTCTGTTCTTGGCGCGCGAAAACTTGGTCTGGCGGAGGCTCCGCTGCTCCTGTCCACTGGAGCCCACCAGTTCAACTCAGAAGCTTGATGTGCTTGATTATCTGTGGAATGAGTTGTGGCACGTTATTGTCAATAGGAAGAATTCTTGCTTTGGGCTCTTTATCATAAAGATCATCTTGCATGTGTGGGCGGACAAGTTCCCGAAAAATCCTATTGATGATGATAATTGGATCCCACACACGGAGAAGAGACTTCTCATCAAGGACCACACCGAGACCATTGTGCATCCTACCCCTGCTCCTTGTAAAGGCAAGGCCAAACCACACGTCATCGTTGATGATGAAGAAGAAGAAGAGGCAGCTGGTCCCTCTCGCCCTCCTCCTTCTGACAGTGCCTTCAAGTGGATGGCAAGGGCCCTCAAGAAGGCGTTCAAAGTGAATAAGAAGATTGAGCAGCATCAATGGGAAGTTCACTATGATAAGGAGCTCAAGCACCGCAAGGCAGCAAAGGCAGAGCGTCAGCTTCGTCGTGATGGTGGCGAATCTGTGGAGTCCCCGGTGCTACCTAGCATCACCAACTGGGACAAGTGGCAGGCCAAGGATTCCGCCGGGAATCTCATTGAGTGGTCTGACGAGGAAGAAGGAGAAGAGGTCACCAGCTCTCGCCGCCGCGCCCGCCCTCCGATCCTGGATAACTCCTAAGAGTGATCTTCGAGGCGTTAGCATCGGTCTCCTCCCTCTTTTGGTATCTTAATGCCAAAGGGGGAGAGAGATCTATTAGGAGCGGGCATTTGCATGGGTCTCTCTCAAGCATGCTTTCAATTTGCATCTTTCTTCTTGCTTGAGAGAGTTGGTGTTATAATATTTGGTAACTTCGTTTGTTTAATCATTATGTGTTGTGAACCTCGTTATATGCATTGCGAGCTCGTGAACTTATTACCTTAATTATATCACTTGTTGTGTGCTCACTTTTACATATGTGTTTAGATATCCATTGTGTTTAAAATATCTCAACATGAAGGGAGCATATCTCTAGGGGGAGCTCCGTCCATGTTTGTGTGTTTTAAATTATGCAAATAGGGATGTTGTCATCAATTACAAAAAAGGGGGAGAATGAAAGATCATCTTCCGTTTTGATAATTTAATGACAACATACCTATTGGACTAATGTTTATTTGTTATATATGAAAATGCCTAGGTTCATCAAAGGTACAACCTCTATGGGTTACAAATTTGTTTGAAATGAAAAGAGCTAGAAATATCAAAGCTGGGAAGCTATTTTTGTCTGCAGCAGAGGCTCCGGTGAAACCAACGGAACCTCCACCCCAGTTTTTTTCCAGCACATCCTAGGCGCGGGCCTCCGGTGCGGGCTCCGGTGTGGGCTCCGCCAAAATGGTGTTCGGGAGGAGAAGAGCGGAGGTTAAGGCGGAGCCTCTGGTGCACATCTGGTGGGCGGAGCCTCCGGTGAAACCACTGGAGTCTCCGCTTGCTCCACCACCCCCACTATAGAGCTGGCCTCCGATGTGGGCTCCGCCAAAATGACGTTCGGGTGGATAAGAGCGGAGGTCCTAGCGGAGCCTCCGCCAAAACCACCGGAGCCTCCGCCCTACAGGATACAGCGCTGAGGAAAAGGACTGCGCGTGTGCGCTCATATGAAGCCCACTGGAGCCTTCGGTGCTGCGTGGAGCTGCCCAACGGCCACTTGGGGGAAGAGGTATTTAAATCCTTCCCCTACCTCATAAATTCCTAAGCTTTTCCCATTCTCTCTCCTAGCCATTAATGAAAGCTTCAACCTCCTAGATCTCCCTCTCAAACCACCCAAACACTCTGAAACTTTGTGGAGAGCTAGAGGAGACCTAGATCCGTGATTCCACCAAAGGAATTTCAAATCAATCCACCACATCCTAGTAGATCTAGAATCCTACTTGAGGCTTCGAAACCTTAGTAGATCTTGTGCTTGTAGCTTCCACCTTGTTGCAAGAAGCTTCGGATCCGTTGAGAGCCTCCATCCATCTTGTGGAGTGTCCTCAACCTTGTGTAAAGGTTTGGTCAACGCCTTCAAGTCGACCTCATAGTGGAAATGAGAATCTCCCTCACCAGAGAAGCTCAAGGAGAATAAGGTGTGCATAACCGTGCTATTGGGGAGTGCCTAGGTGGCTCCCCACCTCTCCAACATAGACGTACTTCTCTTGAGAACGAACTACGGGAAACATATCCTTGTCTCCTTGTTTACACTTGTGGTTTATCTTGTTGCCTTCCGTTTTACTTCTGTTGCGTATCTTATCTTGTATCAGTTAGGTTGCTCACCTAGTTGCACATCTAGAGAACCTTACTTTATCTTGCTTAGCCATAATTAAAAGGAAAAGAAGAAAAATTGGTAGTCAATCTATTCACCCCCCTCTTGCCATATATGTTTTCGAAGTGTTTTGTCTCTCGTACGATGCATGCTTTATAAAGTATATTGGGTCCATAGATAGAGTTATCCTATTGATTCACTGCTCCTAGCAGCCATATGTTTTGTTTGTGTGTATCACCAGAGCCTCAAATATGCCATGCTTAGTCATACATGCCTATTGATCTATGTTCCATCCGGTTGATGACTCAGAGTTGCGAATGAATCTAGTATTACAGGATGATGTGGTAAGATCAGAGGCGTGTGATTAATATGATAAAAGGCTCGAATGAGTTTCCACGTGGGATGTGGTGATTTGCCTCATTCATTCCCCTAGGAGCGAGTTCTCGCTTTCGAATCCAAGACTGATCGTGCATCCACACGAGGCCTAGATCCCCTCGGTCTCAACTTGTCTAGTCTGCTCCATGAGTCATCTAGTTCGGGCGTTCCATTTGGATTTGTGGGGATATTAAAAACGTTTTTAAAACTAGGCTGTGGCAGTGTATCGACGCTCTGTGGGTAGATAATCGTCAAGCATTGCAGACAACGATAGAGACCCAGCAGGAAATGGTCAGTCCCTGTTGGTGGACCATCTCTACACACAACGACTCATGGAATAGGCGAAGCAAGGGACGCCGGTACTTCCCGGACAAGTGCTAATCTAGTGGCACTAGGAGTCGGTTGGTACATGTGGGTAAAGTTGTATACCCTGCAGGGTTAAATCTTTTTGAAAAGCCGTATCCACTGTTAAGGACAACTTGGTAACGGATTCTGGAATCATAGATAACTTGAATCTGACCTTAAAGATGTTGTCAATGAATGGTTGGTATCAAGGGGTGATCTCAGTTGGCAGGTGCTGGAGATGATGCTTCGAAAGATTTGAAGGCAATGAATGAAGCTAGTGTGTCCTTTTAAAAGATCCGTTTAAAAGTCTCCATCTCCCTCAGATTTGAAACCAAGATTGCTTTAAGAAAAACAACCTTCATAACTCCTTTATGAACAAACATACATATAATAGGTTAATTAAGTCTTGATGAGTACCTCTAGTATTCATATTTGCTTCAATTTGGTTCAGGTGAAGGTTCTCACTTTCGAAGTGGTTTCTACGTGGACATCGACGAATAGTTTGGGGTTCCCAAACAACAGCCTGGAATCTGTGGTTTGGGACGTTGCCTTATGTTGTGTCCTCTTAGGCCTTTTGGTTCTTGTTGACTAGCAACATAATTTTCCTTGTGTTGTCTGATGTAATGTTGGGTCACGTGACCTCTGTTTGTAAAGCTATACTCCAGTAATACTTCTTAATACAACTTCATGTTTAGAGTTACTGCTTTAGTCGGTTGTTGGTTTTGATCCCTTAGTTAAACGATTTGGCTATGCATGTGTTGACTGTCGTAGTCGAGGGGTTGTGTGCCGATGATCCATGTCTGAGCACGCCTGCCGATGTTTACTCGATCTGGGATTGGTAAACCCAGTAACCCTCGACATGTATAGCACTTTCTGTGACACATAGCATTACTGTTAGCCTTGGTCCCGTTTCGACAGTTTCAGATGACTCATGGATTCTTTGATATGCATACTTGATTATGACTAGCATGGACACGAGGAGCAGTAGTTCCGATGTTTTCCGGCCTGCGTGTCGATGTTTCCGATCTATCTGCCGTTGTGTGTTACGGCCGGGACTCGTAACCCCGAAGCCCTTGCAGGTCCATGACTAGGAGCGTATAACACTTATGTATACCTTTGGGTCCGGGGTCGTGACACCACCCCTGGGCGCGAACTCCATCTACGGGTTTGTGCATATCAGTTATGTTTTGTTCAACCGGAGGCGGCTCTTGTGGGCGATGGCGGCAATTTCTGAATTAGATTGAGGTTTTCTCGACTATTCGCCCACCTTATTGGCGGTGGTCTCGTCAGTGGCGTTGAGACGGATGAGGAATTCGTGTAGTTGTTGTTCTTCTCGAGTGGTGGATCTAGCTATGTTTTCGTGCTTTGCATATGGTTATCTTCTGGTTTCTTATCCGACACCAAAGTTTGGATAGCTTCGGCTTGATTGGGGGATAGGTGTAGTCATGTCTGTTGGGTATGTTTGGTCATATTCGATATGGTCAATGACTTCCTCGCTTTCTTCTTGGGACGACAATTCATTCATACCCCCTCCGTACAGAAACATAAGATGTTTTAATGTTTTCTAAACTGAGTTTAAGTGTACATGAATCTATACACTAAAACACGACTAGATACATGTAGTCTAGAAAATGGTACACTAAAACGCGACTAGACATATAGTCTAGAAAATTGTAAAACATCTTATATTTTGATTATTTTGATAGGAGGTAATAGATTACATCATCTCTAGCTCTAACCGATAAATTCGTGGCATCTGTGGCAAAAAAATCTGACATAGCATCTAGACTCGCTCATGGCCTGCCACACCGGCGGGTGTAGGAGGAAGACATCGTCCATTTCTCCAAGCACTTCATGTCTATATATATTTTTTTTAATTCAAAAGACTGTCGTATACATGTTGTATGACCTTTGGCCTCGTCGAAAAACGTCAAATAATTTGTCCGGCATCACGTCCAAACAAAGTTGATCGAAGTGTAAGTACAGTAGTAAACTTTGGCAGTAGGACCTTGAAAGCCGGGGGGAGAGAGAGAGAGAGGTGTGGACCGTGATCGAGTCAGGCCATGACGCCTGATGCGTGCATGTGAGGAGCCTCGAGGTTTGTGGCACGTCGTACCCCGCCTGTGTAATCTAGTACCGCTACCGTGCAAAGCAGCATATGCAGGGACAACACGAACGCGGACGTGCATGGGAGATGCTGCGACTGCGTGATTTTCCATCTCCCTTTCCGTGAGGCGACCGCATATGATTTGATTCTCTCAACTTTTGTAGTAGCACTATCCCACTATACGCATGAGATAGCGGCATGCGCACGCACCCCGCCCCGCAGGTGATCAACCACTAGTCGCGTTGCACGGCACGGGATGACTTTTCTTGGCTCCTGTGGTTCTGAGTGGTTTGCGGTTGAAACTTGAAAAACAGAGCTTGGTGTTAGGAATGGATATTCACCACTTCAAATGCATTGCATTAGCCTCCTGTAACGTATCGTCTCTTAGCGTAATATCCTACCTAATAGACAATTATAAAATATAATCATCCTAATAGTTACTTGTTGTATCTAAATAAACATGTATTTAATAATTTTGGTCTCATACTTATATATATATGATTGGTCTAACATATTATTTTGACTATGATATAAGAGTTGTATGCTAAATAATAATACTGCCTCCGTCCGGGTTTATAGGTCCTGCGCGTATCTCTAGGCTATCAGTTTGACCAACATAGTCTAAATTATATCATTAGAAATTACGACATCTAAAGTTTCGAACGGTATAATTTTTGTTACATATGTCTTTTTAAATTGGCAAAATTGACGACTTAAAATACGCGCAAGACCTATATACCCGACGGAGGGAAACACCCTTCTCTTTCGTCGTTAAATATAGTGACACATCAGCATTTTGCCTATAATATTATGCCAAGATACTATCATTACGGGAGCCACATCCTATTGTTTCACTCTTCGTGGTCGAGAGCATCCCGAAAGACCAGGCGGACTGTCCAGACACGGTACTGATTAAGAAACATGCATCTAACTGGACCCTATAGCTAGCATGATTATCCGGTAACTCTCATATTCAGCTCATATACGGGGCGGATTTAGGACCGCCTGCACACGCGCGGAACCACGTGAAAACTAAGCGGCTTCAACGCTAACCTCCCTAGTTCTTCCCCGTCAAGCCCCACCAATCAAAGTCGGCCGAACAAACCCTAATCACCCAAGTTCTTCCCCATCATGCCCACTTCAACCCGCCACCATCTTGGCATACCCTTTCACTCTGCCACCACCATTGGACATTTCTAGACCTTTACCATCTTTTCCAATTGATCCAATGAAGTGAGGATTGGACCTATTACAAGGTCTCGTGCAAAGTTGTTAGAACAACATGTGAACTCACTCTTAGTTGAATACAATGTTTATGATTATGAGAATTTTATACTACCTAAATCTTTGCACATGTGTATGATCAGCGTTATTGATAACACAAGCATTGGAGGAGCAATGGAGCTGGTTGAAGAGGATGGCAAGCACGAGGGAGGCGAGGGAGAAAGTGGAGCCATCAAGGAAAGGAATTTCGGTTGGGACTGTCAGAAGTCCTGAATTTGAAACAGGCGTGGATTCTTCATACGGATTCCAAATAACGTAAATAAGCACTTTCTGAAAAGAAAATCCCAAGGGCTTTCCAATGGATCTGGCCCCATGCACCGGTTTGACACGTACTGGGAGCGGTGACCGAAACAATTGACGGGTCATTTCTGCCAGTTTCCAAATAGAGTCCATTTAAGTTAGAAAAGTTAGAGATATGATTGATTTTTGACTCCAACACAATGTTGGACCTCCAGCAGCCTTTATAGGCTTGTAATTTCGTTGCTTATAGGTAGACCGCGGTTGCACAAAACCCTAGATTGAACTGTTGTAATCTTTCATCTATTATCGAGTTCCTCCTTGCTGCGATCAGGAATTCACCCTCTCCACTTTGTTGCGATCTAGAGATTCTTGCTACCAAAGTTTGAGTGTGATTTGTTGTTCCACTAAGAATTAATAGATTGCAAAACTGCTTCGTGGTCGGCGGCTACATCGCACCAGTGTGAGATGTTGTGAATATCCATTGGGTTGAAGAGCGGTTGCATTGGCAACGGGGGAACAGCCGGAGAGTTCGTCAGAATCTTGCAAGTTATCATCCACCAATCCACAATTCATCTGTAGCTCGCTGAGAAGATCGGGCCACCCCTTATCACCATTGGCGTTCGCTCCCGTTCAACATGGTTCGCCAGAAGGTGACGTGGCACAAAAATCTCACCTGGAACGTCGCCCCAAGATTGCGACGGAGCACGAAGCCCGTCGCATGGCCCGTGCTGTGGCCGGCCTTCACGCCTAGCTGGGACGAGGACGAATTCTCTCCAAAAATAACAAAAGTATGGATCTACAACGACCACAAGTCCAAAGAAGTTAACGACGGCCAGAATCCATGGTCGTGTAGGAGGTATCGTGGGGCTAGTTCAGACGTGGGATCGGGTCCTCGCAGTAATAACGACCAGTTGTTTATAATTATTGGTCGTAAATAACTTAATTTCTAGTAGTCGAAGTCTCGCTCCCGGGCGAGGAAGGGGTGGCCAGCGCTCCGCATAGAGAGATGCGGAAGACGTGGCCGCCGGGGGAGGTCACGTCAATGCCGGAGGCGCTTGAGAAATTCCTCCTAGCCATGGAAGCATAGCACCGAGCACTGCGTGATGGAGAACCACACCATCCTCGGATTTATTGAGAATGAGTGCTTGGAGGCATGGATCCGCTAACAAGACTGGGTCATCTCCGTCGATGAGGACGGGGTGATTCCCCCGTCGCCAACAACCACGAGACCGACGGCTTCGATGAGTGGGTTAGTGTTATCTCCGACAAGAAGTAGGCTAGTGTAGTTTTTTAGTACATGAATCCTAAATCATAGACCGTTGATGAAGCTATATGTGAAGTTTTATGTATGTATCAAGGTATCTATGTACATTTGCATGCTTTTGAGGGTTGAAAGTTTAGAATATGGGTAGCCCACACGGACAAATACAAAGCGACCGACTCCTACCCGCGGGCAATCAAATTTGTCTGAAATACTCTGATGTCCTATTTGTCTCCCAAGGACCCCCGCCCCGTGATTCCATCTAGTACGAGACATTGCCAAGTGTGATATAGGGCTACCTTTTATTTTCTGATTCTCGCATGATGCATGCATCTTTTGAAGATGTCCATCACATGCCTGGACAGGTGCCCTGCAGCGTGTGGCCTTAACCTCTTCAGGGAGATCACACCCGTGCATAGTTCACTCACCCTTGTCGGCCAACAGGGGCGGACCCAGAACAAATTAGGAGTGGGGGCAAATCATTTGACTGGGGGCATTCTTCACATAAGTTTACAAAAGATTTAAAGAATTTTGTTCAAATATGCACAAATACTACAAGAATTCAAAATTTTGAGTGGGGGCCTATGCCCCCACTCGGCTACACTTGGGTCCGCCCCTGTCGGCCAATGATTTCATCTCTGCAGACATAGGCATACGGATACGGGTGGATCTGCTCTTTTCGCACAGGCATGTTTAATACTGATAAACTTTGTAATACAGACGCACGTAGTATAGCTGTATAGGACTCCTATATCGGTATGAATTTCTCAAATCAAAAGTATTTTTTGTAGCCTATCGAAATATTCAAATTAATTCGCTAGACGGCAAAGATACTCTAATAGTTCTAGGCTTCTAGCTCTGGATCCAGTCGGGTCGTCATGGGTGATGGGGAGAATCCCTGCGACGTTTCTTATGGAGAACATGCTCCTCATTACCCACGCACAGGCACAGTCAGCTTGCCTGCAATGGCTCTGAGAGGCGTCTGTAGGCTCGTGTCAACATGCGCTGTTCGTGACTAGGAAGGATAAGATTTCCGACGATGAGCCACACGGCTCGGCCTCGGTTCAACACAAGTAGTAATTAATGTGTCCCCCATCTTTGCTCCAGTATAGGAGTACTCGTGGATTCATGTAAGACTGGTCACAATGGGGAGTAACATAAGGTAGGAACCTACACACTTTTCTAGACTATGTTCCTACCTCCATAAGGGCATCTTTAACAGTTTGTTGGTTAGCTTGTTGGTAAAATTGGACATGTCATCAACCAACAACACATCTTACAACCACTCCAATGGTTGTATGTAGTTTGGCCAATAGGAGGTGAGAGAATGTGCAAGACCTCTCTCTATTCTATCTTGGAGCTTGTGCAAGGGGTGTTGCTTAATCTACATACAACCTCACTCTCTCACATCATTTATTTTATGCCACATCATCAAAAATCCTATGTGGCAAAATCTACCAACGTCTATCTTACAACTATTGGAGATGTCCTAATGGGGAGTAACATGTATGTAGTGTCATGCAACAATGCATTTATTAGGCTATAGACTCATTGTTTCTTGGAGTGTGTGATGTTCCGGTAACTTAGCTAGTTACCACAAGTACCTCTCTCTTTATTAAATACGTGCCACATAAGCAAAATTGTATTGGAGCGTGTGATGTTACTCCTAAGTTCCTCCCCATTGTGACCAGCCTAAGGCTGTATTCCAAGATTTATACATTGACCAACAATTATTGTGTAATTTTTTTTGATAAACTGATCTTGAAGATCATGACTTAACCATGCCAATCATTATTTGATCTCGATGACTGATTTGTTGTGTTGTTGCCACAAAAACTTATCGCCGGTGGAGACAAAACACGCACACGATTTGTATAGAAGAATTGCACGGCAAGGACGCCGTATCTCACTCGAGTAATGTCTGCTAATTAGATAGAAGGAACAAATCATTCAAACAAGTTCGATAAAATAATTTTCCCTATCGTTTTTTTTCTTTTCTAAAACAAGGTAAAAGATTTGCTATTTTCATTAATTAAGGAGAAGGTTTAGAGTTTTACCAAACGGCAGGTCAAGGACAAATTTGTCCCCAACACAAAGGATTACTCTCGTGTTTTGGACATTCATGCCTCAATTAGAACAAAATAGGGGAGAAGGGTTTCCATCTTCTCTAGCTATGGTGATGAGTGCTATGGAGCTACAAGGAGCAACACCAAAGCGGTGGGTTAATGAGTGGGAAAGAGGGAGGCGATTATATGCCGAGTAGAGAGACATGATCTAATGTGAGCCGTTGGATATCCATCAAAACGAGCACGTGAGACCATTGGTAGTAAGTCTCACAATTACATAAGCGGACAGTGGTAGCTTCACGAAAATGAGACTAATAAACAAACACACATATATTTCCATGGAAGAAACTAAAATAAAACAAGATCTAGTAGTTGCCAATTCACCCTTCTTATTCTTCCTCACGAAAACAGGCGGGAGGGAATATAACCACCCAGAAAATGGAAAAACAATAAATAAGAGAGATTTCAGAGCATGTATAAATAGCGTCCAAAGCCCTCCTCATCCCCTGCGCCTCCATTGCCTCCCCTTTTCCTTCCTCCTCTCCTCTCAAACGGCTGCGCGGTTCCCCAATCCCCTCCTAAAACCTCTCCCACATCTCCTCCGCCCGCACGCGAGCGCTCACAGACACCAGACCCACCTACCCGAAGAGCACGCGCGGCAGCCCGGCTAGTGGCGCAGAAAGATTCGGGCGGCGGCGGCGGCGGCGGATTGACCCGAGATTCCCGGCGAGATGAAGTACGTGCTGGTCACCGGCGGCGTGGTGAGCGGCCTCGGAAAGGGCGTCACGGCCAGCAGCATCGGCGTCGTCCTCAAGGCGTGTGGCCTCCGCATTACTTCCATTAAGATCGGTACGTGCCCGCCGCCGGCCGTGTGAATGTTTTTCTTTGCACCGGTCAAAAACCGCCTTTCCGGCCCACCTGAAAAGGCGTGGTTTGGGGCTTTCTCGGGAAGGGCTTTGCGCTTCTTGAGCGCGCCCTCGATCCGGTTTCCGGCGAAAGAAAGCTTTGTTTTGGTTTTGGTTATAGTTTCATTTTTGTTTTGAGCGATTCGTGCGGCTCAAGGCTCTGCGGGTGGGAGTAGATGCAGGGAGGCCCCGGGATTCTTGGTTGGGTTTGGTGGAAAGCCCCTCTTTCGAACATTCCGCCCGGGGTTTTAGCCTTTAGGGGTTGTGGTGTAGGAATGGATATACGATGTTGATTATCTTGCTGATCTTTGGCTTGTGCGCGCGTGAGAGACAGATTTTATTATATTTTTCATTTGAAGAGATTTGTTTCATTGGTGGCCTAGTGGAAGAGAGCGTTTAGACTCTGCAAATGGAAACTGGCCCCCCGGTTTCTACTTCAGCGGAAGACCACTTTGGAGGGCTACTAATAAAGATCTTTTATGGGGTGGTGATTTGTGGCATCTTTTTCTCGAGGAATAAAGGTTTGAAGTCTGAACAATGGTGGCCCATCGAAGAAAGCTTCTGACTTTTCCCTGTGGCCAATATTTTGGGACAAAGATTTGTGAAAGGTACATGGACGAGTTCCCAAATATCTGAACTGCTGCAACTCTCAGATTTGGGCATATACACTTCCATCCACTGCCGTGGTTGAAACAGGTGCTTTGAAAAGACTAGGTTTCCCCTTCCCTCCATGTCTTTGTCTTTCAGTGCCTCGTGCTCTGCAGGCCTCACTGATGCTGATGTACGTATAGGCCGGATATCGTCGTGTCACGAACCATTGGATGCCAGCTTAGCGCTTTGGAATCTTTGACCTGAATCAATGTTATACTACACATGTCTTGTTTGCTCCTAGTTGTTATTCTTATCCAGTATCACCTAAACACTACTTTGTTTTTGCTGTTGTAAGCTTGTAGCCTTGTGACTTCCTGTAACATTGCGGCACTTGGGGCTTGATTGTAACTTTTGCCTTGTAGAACTAGTGGCGGCATGCCAGCTAATACTTGCTTGATTGCTCTAGTTGCTTGCTCTTGGCTTCATGAGGTTGACATGTTCTCTTTGCATTATCTGATTATTATGCAGATCCTTACCTTAATACCGATGCCGGGACTATGTCCCCGTTCGAACATGGTGAAGTGTTCGTGTTAGATGATGGTGGTGAGGTACTGACGTAGGACCAAGTCAAATATTACAACGGCTAGAGAATGTTGGTTCATTTCGTTAAGCATTGTTTTTCCATCTTGCAGGTCGACTTGGATCTTGGGAATTACGAGAGGTTTCTTGATATTAAACTTACCCGGGACAACAATATAACCACTGGAAAGATCTACCAGGTAGCAGGCACAATAATGTATTTGTAGTACCAACCTCCGTTCTTTTGGCATGCAAACATTCAACAGTTTTGAAATCTTTCAGTTGATGCTGACGTTGGTATACTTGTACTTTATACGAAGGAAAGGGATGTACGTGCTGTGTTATGTTACTAGAATGTCGAGTACATTAAGAATGCAAATAATTTGTAGTGTACCCCAAGGATATATATAAAACTAACAGTGTGTCAAATATGTGACATCATAAATACAGTTGCTATTCCCTGCGTAACAAACTGTTCTGACTTTTCTTATTTTGTGATTACAGTCTGTTATTGACAAGGAGAGGAAAGGAGAATACCTGGGAAAGACCGTGCAGGTGAGGATCACCTTATGCACACTTATCTTCGTTTTTCTGTCCTGGTAACTACTGTATGTATGTTTCTTTGAGTGCTGATCATCTAACCAATTTGCCATCAAGGTTGTGCCACACATCACAAATGCCATACAAGACTGGATCGAGCGTGTTGCGATGATACCGGTTGATGGCAAGGATGGACCAGCTGATGTCTGTGTGATAGAACTGGGGGGAACAATTGGTGGGCATGAGATAAATTTTTTTTTGTTAAGAGCTGTCCTTTGTATAGCTGTCCTTGATTGTGCTGTCACTCCTGCTGCAGGTGATATTGAATCTATGCCATTCATTGAAGCTTTGGGTCAATTCTCTTATCGAGTTGGTGAGAAACCCACACATTATATTGATACATGAACACTTTACTCCATCTTTCCTGGGTTACTGGGTACTTATAATCTTCTTTTGGATATTACGCTGGTTGCCAGGACCTGGTAACTTCTGTTTGGTGCATGTCAGTCTTGTTCCAGTTCTGAATGTTGTCGGTGAACAGGTAGCCAAACTCTGTTGTTGATTCTTCAATTATGTTCCACTGCAACTATTTTATGGTGTACATCTTATTTTGTGAAAAAAAGAACATTTAATTTCTGTTAACCTAATATTTGTTATGTCTGTTATTTATTACTCTTGTAGAAAACCAAGCCAACTCAACACAGTGTGCGTGGTTTAAGGGGACTTGGCCTCACCCCAAATATTTTAGCTTGTCGCAGTACAAAGGTTAGTTAGCCATTCATTTACCTCAATTTTGTATCTTAGTAGACTTGTCTTTCTTTATTTTCTTAACCTCGCTTTTCATAAACTGCAATTATGTTTGACAGGAACTGGAAGAAAATGTGAAAGAGAAACTCTCCCAGTTCTGCCATGTGCCGGTAATGGAACTGTAAATTTTATTGTTCGCGGTTGCTTCATAATCTTGGTAGATAATTCCTCCTGGTAGCTCATGAACCATTGTATTCTGCAGGCAGCTAACATTCTCACTCTATATGATGTTTCCAATATTTGGCGTATTCCTTTGTTGCTACGGGTATAGAACATCTCATCTTCTGTGTACTAATTCATTTTGGTTCATGAACATTCATGTTCGATGCTGAATCTTAGTATGCCCTGTAGGACCAAAAGGCGCATGAAGCTATTCTTAAAGTTCTGAACCTTGAAAGGTTTGTCTCTACATATCTAGTCAGTATGTCTTTGTAGAAGCTCTAGTATTTTGTGTGGGTGCAATAAATATTTATATGTACGCATTTTCAGCTTTCCCCGTGAGCCAAAGTTGGACGAGTGGGTTGCAAGAGCTACTATGTTTGACACCCTTCAGGACATTGTTAGTTTTCTTTGTCCACTTTGATTGTTGCCCTTGGTATTTTTGTTCATAGTTCCAACTGACTAATGATCTCATTTCAGGTGAGGATTGCTATGGTTGGAAAGTACACTGGCCTATCTGATTCTTACCTCTCTGTGCTAAAGGTGAGTTTGATTTGCACAGTTATAACATTTTTTATACCTTTTCAATGATTACTGAGTCCGATGCAACAACAATAAATTGCAGGCCCTCTTGCACGCTTCAGTTGATTGCCGCAGGAAGCTTGTTGTTGATTGGGTTGCTTCTACCGATCTCGAGGACAACACCAAAGTTGATGTATGGCAATGTCATATTCTTCTGTCTATGTTCGTTCTGGGCGGTTCTCTTTTCTTACATAATCCTTTCTAATTTTTCTAGGCACCTGATGCTTACGAAGCAGCATGGAATTTATTGAAGGTGAGGAGTTTTCACCAACAATTTTTTTTTGCAGTCAAAGCTGAATGGCGCCACGTTTATGATTTCTGTAGATATTTTAATTTCCATCATGGTTATCTGAAGATCTTTCGTTTCAGGGCGCCGATGGCATTTTAGTACCTGGTGGCTTTGGAGATAGAGGCGTTCAAGGAAAAATCCTGGCTGCTCAGTATGCCCGTGAAAAAAATGTACCATATCTCGGCATATGTCTTGGAATGCAGATGGCCGTTGTAGAGTATGCTAGGAATGTCATGAATCTCTCTGATGCGAACAGCACTGAATTTGATCCCCATGCCAAGACCCCATGTGTTATTTTTATGCCCGAGGTAATTATACTGTGAAGTTGCTCACAATTTTTATTCTTAATCATCACTTGCTATCATTAGAATTTTAATGGGAACAGAGCAAAAATTTATTAGTTCCTTGCAGATCTTGGAATTAATGTTTTATTCATCTGTTTAGGGTTCCAAAACGCATATGGGTGCCACGATGCGCCTTGGATCAAGGAGGACATTCTTCAAGGTTGCTGGTTGCAAGTCTGCTAAACTGTGAGTTTATATACACCCTTCTCTAGAATTATTGCTCCAAGTCTAGGGCTGTATTTTCTTAGCATTCCTCATTACAGAATTGTGGGGTTTCTCACTAATTATTTTAACTGTTTAGGTATGGCAATGTGGATTATGTAGATGAGAGGCACCGACATAGATATGAGGTATGTTTTTAATAAATGTTTGTTCATAGATGCAATGAACAATCTATCAAATGCTCTCCGTAAGTTCTGGCCTGATCGTCAGGGTCTGAAACATATTCATCTTCACAGGTAAATCCTGATATGGTGCCAGAGTTTGAAAATGCTGGACTTCAATTCGTTGGCAAAGATGAGAGTGGCAGGAGAATGGAGGTTTGGCTAAAACCATAACTTGCTTGAAAAAACCTTTTAATTTGGCAAAAGTCATACCTTAACAAATTACTAATTTTCCAGATAATCGAAATACCCAATCACCGATATTTTGTTGGTGCACAATTTCATCCTGAATTCAAGTCAAGACCTTCAAAACCTTCTCCACTATTTGTTGGTAAGCTGCTGAAAAATTTCCTGATTTTTTCCTGTCTGTTTGCCTATTAAGAAACAATAATTTTATCATACTTCGAATTTGGAAACAGTTGCTCCGAAACCATATGTTAATCCTTGTTTGATATCTGCAGGGCTAATCGCTGCCTCATCTGGGCAATTGGGTAAGGTTCTGCAGGACTGCTCCAGTGACCATGCGCTTCCTGCTAAACATCAGTTGAGCAATGGTCCTTACGTGCCAGCTGTGCACCAAAATGGGCACGCAAAGAAGCTTCCCAATGGTCTGTCGAATGGAACATACTACCCCAACGGGAATGGTGTCCATGCCTAGTGCATCACTTGGCTGCTCAAGTATTTGCACCCTTTTACATTTTTTTGCAGTTCTTGTCGCATCAGTTTTGTCATGGCTGGCTGGCTAAACTACCATGGTCGCTCGAGGAAGAAAAAGTTCTTGTGCTCGATGCAGACTGTGGATGTTGCTCGTTCGGTGGTTTTTAGTGAAAGAACCGAGCTGGATCTGCGTGAGAGTGGTTGGTTTGCGTGTTGTTCTCTACCATTTTCTGTAAGAGAACAGAAGTGGGTAAGAAGAGTTTCCATGCTGTACATCTGAAAAGGGAAAGGCTGAATGTTTTATTTGTTCTTGTTTAAAATAGATTTCAAGTGAGTCGTGAAGCTGGTGCTGAAAAATGATCAAGATGTAAGAGAATTTTGGTGTTTGACAGTTTGTACTTGGATGCAGTTCTTGTGCTTTTGCACAAATAAGTTAGTGTTTTGTAGTATGATTTTTATCTGGCTGCCTTTATTCTGCATGATGACAGTTAGTTAGCTACTCCCTCCGTACCATAATGTAAGATGTTGTCTTGTCACATACTGGTTGTGATAACATCTTATATCATGGGACAGGTGTAGTAGTAGATCATGGAACGGATGCTGTCGGGATGAAGTGCAAGAACATTGCAGGACTACAAATGTAACTGCAACTAAAAGAAAACTCCTTCTTTCAACATATTACAACCGTAAATCAAATGTCCAACCAGTAATGAATCCTACAGCAGCAGACTTGGAGATTCTTTGACAGCTCGCATAAAAAATACATCAATTTGCTTACGCGTCATCACAGAATATTTTCTCGTGTTCCCTCTCTTATCATTATTGTTCTTCAATATACTCGAAGGAGTCTTGGTGATCTATGTCCGTATGCATATACTATTACAATGCTGCAGCAATCCAGGATCAACCACCACAGCCAAATGCTCCTCTCAAACATTGTACACTGACTTGCCGGATTTCTTCGTACCAATCCGGTTATAGGGCAGTCTCTCGAGTATTTCCAACCACTCTCCCCTGCCTCCAGTTGGTCATTCCTCTCACCCTTCGAGAAGCTTGTGACACTCCATTCAACACGGCCTCCCGCAGTTTCTGCGAGAGCCGAGTCCCGTCAGGGGCCATCTCCAGAACAAGATGAGCACATTCTTGGGGTCCTGAAGCTTGCACAACCCCACGATGGCGGTATCATAGGTGACACTGTTGGGAGGCAGGGCAGCAGAGCACAGAGGCAGTGCCACAGGGCATTGGGAGTAAAAACGGAACTGCAGCTCAAAAAATGGCTGCACGTGTGTGTTTTGCTGTCCGTGAACGGTTGCTGCCTCCCACTGAGCAAAGGGGAGCCGATAAATGCTCAGTGTTCACATAAAGCTCGCCGTATTTGTGCAGGAAAAGCAGATGCTTCCGGAAAGATTTTCTGAAATGCTCAGACAGCAGCCTCAATGGCAAGCTGCAAAACCAAGTAACCAGACCGCAACCATCACCTGCTTATTGCTGAATGTGATCTTCAGGACATACTCCCTCCATTCCAAATGTAAGCCTTTTTAGCAAGCTAGTCTGGGTTTCTAAAAAGGCATACATTTTGAAACAGAGGTAGTACAATGCAAAGTAAGTACAGAACAACCAATAACAGGGGAGAAACGAAGGATTTGCTTCTTCCTAGGTTTCAGCTATGGTTCTTCAAAAGTGAACTGAAGAGAGAAAAAAAAGGCTACTGCTATGGATACAAATCGATGCATGATATAGATAAAGTTCAAACATCGGGAGGAGCAAATTTATCATGGATGGCCTCAATTCAACTACCAATATAGGATTGTATTTCATTGTCCAAAATGGGCTTGTCATACAGTAACAAGTCTGCAATACAGCATGAGGGAACACAGACACTATGCCATGGATTGTTGCTGCAAGGAGATATCACACCCAAACACTGCTAGTGCCGTTAACGAAGCTAAATGATCAACACTATTAAGAGTCTCTTGTAACCTAAGAATTTTCTTTATTGAACCAGCAATAGGGCCTCACGATTCATCAAACAAGCACAGAACATCACCTCCGAGCCTTGCCCTGAATGCTCACATGGCGGCTGCCGTCTTTGCTGGCTGCTGCTCCTCCTCCTCCAGCTCCTCCTCTTCGTTGCTGGCACCGGGTGTGAGGCCCACCGCCGCCTCAAGCACCTTCCATGGGCCATCGAACTGGTCAGGGAACTTCTTACGCAGCCCGACCACGACCCGCCTCGCCGCCCGCCCCTTGCCAGCATTCTTGAGACCCACCACCAGCTTCTGCACCGTGCCCAGGTCCGCCACCTTCCGGCGCTTCACCCCATCGTAGTACACGGCCTCCGCCTCTGACCACCTATCTGCACTGCATAGCGCACCCACCATGCACGCATATGTGGCGCACTGCGGCGTCGACTTCTTCTCGGTGCTCCCCTCTGCTCCTTCCTTCTCCTGCAAGCTCCTGTATACCTCCAGGGCCTCGTCTACCCTTTTGTGTCGCCCCAGCACCCGGATCAGCCCATTGTAGGAGACAACATCTGGCTGGAGCCCTGCCTCCTCGCTCATGGCCCGGATCAGCTCCTGCACCTCCTCCACTGTGCCGGTTGTGGACTTGTAGGTGATCCTGACGTTGTACGCGGCGGCGTCGGGAGCGATGCCGTGTTCGTTGACCATGTCGCGCCACAGCTCTTCTGCGCGGTGAGGCTTCTTCTGCTTGTAGTAGGAGTCGATGATAGCCGTGTAGAGGTGGAGGCTTGGCGGCTCCTCCCCGTGGAGGAGGTACACAGCACTGTCGGCGCCTTTGGTGATGCAAAGGGACTTGGCGAGGATGGACCACGTGTTGGCATCGCGCGGCGCGGAGGGGTGCGCGTCCAGTAGACGGGGCACGCGTTCGGCGAGGCGGCGGCGGCGGAGGAGCGGCCCCAGGAGGGCGTTGAGGTGCCGGGCGGTGGGCGAAGGAATAGTAGAGAGGATGGCGGAGGCCCGGTCGGATAGACCAATGACGGAGAGGGCGGAAATCACTGCTATGGGGTGCGCCCGTATGAGCGGCGCGACTGTGTCGTCGATGTCGGCGAGGCGGCCCGCACGGGCGAGGCTGCGGACGCGGGCTATCGGAACAGGGAACTCGGAGAATGCGGCGGCGGTAGAGAGCAGGCGGCGGCCAGAGGCACGGAAGAAGGCGGCCATGGCTGCGGCGGAGCTAGGTCTGATCGATCCGAGGTTCCAGGGTTAGGGTTTAGACAAGTGGGGAAAGATTTCATTTGCGGGTTTGTCATTTGGGAAATGGAGGTGGGCGTGGGACGAACGAGTTGGAGTTGGTGGGCCTATGCTTGGGCTTATTCTCCGGCCCAGTTGACCTGCTAAAGAACAAAGATTAAGAACCTAATTACACGCACATCTCTTTCAATAAATAAGTACTCCCCTCCGTTCCTAAATAAATGTAATCCTTTTCCATATACACATATCTACATGCATCTAGACAACTTTTAGCGCATATGTTCACTCATATTAACATGTATCTAGACAATATGAATAATAGCTACAACATCTTATATTTAGGAACGGAGGGAGTATAATCTAGTGATTCCAAACCAAAAAAATCATCTACTTTCTCCATTCTAAAATAGACTTTTATTTTTTCAAATATGTATGTATGCATACATGAATTCCATTCTAAAATAGACTTTATTTGAGTAGTCCAGTTTCCATATTACTCCCTCTGGTTTAAAATACTTAATTTTACCTCCATATTTGGACAAATGGAATTTATGTATTGTTGAACGGAGGGAGTAATATGAAAACGGAGAGAGAGAGTACGTAGGTGCAAACTAGTACACTTAGTTACAAGGAAAAAAAATTATACAGCCGACCGGTGTTACCTTCGGTTCGTTCAAAGCATGTCTCCTAGTCCCACCTTCCCCACTTTCTTGGTACCGTTTTGGATCAGGAAAAAGTCAAACGCAAAACAGCAGCATTAAGGTTAGACAGAAGCCAACCGGATGGACGAGCCTTGCCACCGTGTGTCCATGGTCGGGCGTTGTCGTCGTGCGTTACAGTGTCGGACGTCGCTGTCGTGCAGTCATGGCCGAGCGTCGCCGCCACCATGTGTATCTTTGCTGAGCGTCGCCGTGCTTGCCTGCTCCTCCTCGCGTCTCCACCAACTAATGCTCCTCCTCTCCGGCGGCTGACCATGCCCTCGCAAGCGCGCAACCCCGCCAACGACGTGTCCCCGTCTATAATATATGGGCAATGTTCGTCGTGATGGCCTATGAGCGTAGGCCGTCCTCGTCTTCCCGATCTGCCCCCGAGGTCGAGCAACCGGAGGAGGCTCTCCATGCACGGTGAAATCTTCAAAGGCCGATGGATCTAAATAAGACGACATATTCGTAGACGGATTGGTGCAGATTTCATGCCGTCTGACTATGATTGACCTATGTCGTGGCGAATTCGTGGCAAGCAAGCTCGGGTCAGCCATGGGATTGCCTCTGTTGGCGATGACAGAGAAAGTTAGTTTTGGGATTCTAGCAATGTTGCACGCGGGATAAGTTTTGCTACATGTGTACGCCATTTTTATGTAAGTGTGAAAAACATCCTACAGTGACTTGTGGGTATATGTTATAGAGAGATTGCACCAATATTTCAGCCTTGCTCATATAGTTGATGAGTTGTATATAAATGTTGGATATTTTTGTTTTTTGTTTACAGATGACGACTTTTTAAACCTTTTTATGTTGTCAATGGGATTTTGTTACATACCTTGTTAACTGTTTGCTACTTCCTCCGTTCCTAAAACTAAGACGCGGAGCAGTTTCATGTATAATTTTCGCCACGTTAAAAGTTTTTTTTTTCTAACCGTAGGGATTTTTCCCTACGGTACAATCTTCAAAAACATTACAAGTTTTTGTGAGTTTCCAGAACTACCCTCGCGCAGTCAGCTCCCAGTGACACTCCCCTTTCTTCTCGTTCCCCCGCTCCCCATCTCGCAGTATCGCACCCTCGCTCCCGTCGACGCCGTCTCAGTCCCCGCAATGTCGTCCTGCTCCCCGTCGACACCGTCCCGCTTCCCGCGATGTCGTCCCCCCTATCCGCTCTCCACCGCGACCCTTCTCCTCGCCACATCTCGCACACCTTACACCCAGCATGCGTCACGAATCTGCTTGTCAAAGACTGAAAGTGCATTTCGTTTTCCCGTTGTTTTGTGTGTTAGTTAACAATACTAAGTACATTATTTATCGAGGTGTTGAATGTGCAGGTGTTATACTTAACATCCACATCGATCACCAAAAAGATCGGTGAAGATTAGCCATTGAGATTTGGGATAGAGAGGAGTCAGATTATTCTAACCGGATTATTCAGGGCAACCGGATATTCCGGTTAGGATGGTCTCAGCCCAGTTCGGGACGGAGATGAGCCGGATTATTCGGGTGAAACCGGATATTACGGTTGTGGTAGTTTTTTCTCAAAATCGGCTAAGGACTGAAGTTTGGAGTCGCAGAATCCAACCGGATCATTTGAACCGGATTATTCCAAATCAACCGGATAATCCGGTTCAGGAGCCAGAGCGGGACAGAAGCGAGCCGAATTATTGGTACCGGGTTATTTGCTTCCAATCGGATAATCCGGTTGAAGTCAACGCAGTCGATTCAGATCTGAAGAAAGAAGTCAACCGGATATTCCGGTCCAAACTTGGACCGGATATTCCGGTACATGTTTTCCTTCTCAAACGTCTAGATTTGAGGAGGGGGTATAAATACCCCTCCTCTCCCTCCTTGAGTTCTAGTTCGTCCATTGCATTGAATAGCATTTATTGAGCTCACCAAATCCTCAATTACTCCTAATCCCTCCCACCAAACTTGTTTATCTTTGGAGGATTGAAGGAGAAGGCCTCGATCTACATATTCATCGAGCCGTTCTTCATTCCCCCTCATTCTCTTGAGCGATTTGAGTCTAGGGTTTCCATTTATGGAGAACCTAGACCTCTTGCTACACTTGGTTATTCTTGGTGTTGGGAGCACCCAATTTGGTTGTGGGTGTGTGCCCCAAGCTTGTTTGTAAAGGATTCGATTCCTGCCTCAAAGGGGATCAATAGTGGAAGGTGGACTAGGCCTTTGTGGCGGGGTTCATCGGAGAATAGGGTGAGGCATTTGTCGCGTTGAGTAGGCCTTTGTGGCGAAGCTCACACCCCTCCAACAAGACGTACTCCCTTAACAAGGAGGAACTCGGGATTACATCGTGTCTCCGCGTGCTTCATATCGGTTACCTCGTTCCCTTGCCCTTTACTTGTGCTTGTATTGTGTTTGTGCTTTTTCTTGTCATATAGGTAAATTCACCGTAGTTGCATTATCTAGAGAATTTAACTTTATGTCAAGCCTAATCTTGAAGAAAAAATAAAATTGGTCGTAGCACCTATTCACCCCCCTCTAGGTGCCCTTACTATCCGTTCAATTGGTATCAGAGCCTCGACTCTTTTACCGGGCTTAACCACCTAAGAGTTTAGTATGTCCGATGTTTCAGATGTCGTCGGTTCCGTGGAGAATGTCTCTATGGATGACCCCAATGAGTTAAAAATTCATTGACCTCATCCATGGAGAGCAAAATCGATGAATTGCGAACACTCATGTTGCAATTCATGAAAGCCAAGGAACCAGAAACATCCACTTCATCCCCTACGGTTGAACCACCGAAGAGTGCCAAGATTGGGGAAGATGGTGAACCACTTAAAGATGGTTCCGCTAAGAACTCCACCGATAAGGGTACGGGAGGAAAAGGATAATTCCACGTTGTCGTAGGACGCTATTCTCCCGATCCTCCCGTCCCACATCCCCATATAATTCCTAGAGGAGATCCTCCTAAAATTGATGCACGTTCTTTTGGTGAGTGGCAATATTATATGGAAACTCACTTGAACTCTTCTTGTATAGAACTTTGGAGGGTCACTCGAGATGGATACAAGCCACATGACCCCAAGAACTTGACAAGAAGAGAAGCCGTAGATTGTCAACTCAACTACACCGCCTTGTTTATCCTTTAACAAGCCGTGGGTCCTAACCACATGCCTCATCTTCAACAATACTCCACCGCCAAGGAAACATTGGATGCTCTTGTCGTCATGTTTGTGGGCCATGAGAGTATGCAAAGGAATAGGTATGATGCCTTGAGCAATGAGGCCGAAGGGTTCTATATGCATGATTGTGAGAGCCATGAAGACATGTACCGAAGGCTCAAGACTCTTGCCATCGTATTCAACAATGTTGGTGCCAAGTACATTGATGATGCTTGGATCAAAGGGAAGTACATGCTTGGTGTAACATCCCTGATTTTTGGAAAATGCAAAAATCACAAAAATTTGAAACTTTTGTTTTCATGACAATACAAGTCACCAAAAACAAATAAAACTCAAACAAAAATGAAATATGGGGTCCTATACCAAGTTTATTGGAATTAGAAATCCAATTATGCCTATGTTCCTTAAACCCTAAAACCTTTATTCAAAAAAATAAGTTCCTTTATAAAAAGGGAATATCTTTTACTAACAAACCTTTATCTAAAATGTTTGCAACTCCAATATTACTTTGAAGATATTTTATAGCAACAAAAATCAAAGATTTATAACCCTTAAGTTCTAAGCCTCAAAAGTATTTGATGAGAATAAAATTATTAATAATAACCTTTAGTTGTTATTCCAAGTTTTAAACATAAAGGTGTGAAAATAAAAATGCATTGCTTGATAATAACATAAAAGAGGGTTTTGAAAACAATATCATGACTTGTGGTTTTATTCTAAAATTTATTGATCAACAATATTAATAATTTGATATGAACAAATTAAATAACATTAAGTTACTATTAGTAAATCCTTCATATCCTAAAATTATAAAATGTGAAAATGGGTTAAAAATGGCTTTCCAAAAATAATATATGACATGTAAAATGTCTCTGAAATTTTATTTAGATAATAACAACAATTTATTATTTTCTAAATTTTAAAATGACCTTAAGGTATTATTAGTGTTTTATTTATATTTTCAATATATAAATTATGAAAACAAGATGAAATGACTTTCAAAAATATGTTTTCAATATTTAGAATGTCACTAAAATTTTATTGACCAATAACCATGTTTTATAAATTTTTTGAATAAAAAATCACATTAAGTGACTATTAAGGAATTATTCAAATTTCCAAAATTCAAAAATAAAATATGTTAATTTGTTTACTAAAATGTTACTATTTTGGAAAGTAATTGAAATATTAAGAATTTAGAAATTTGTTTCATGTTAATTGGACTTATAAAACAGAAGATATAATTAAAACAATTAAACAGGAAATAAAAGAAAAACTTTGATGACGTCATTGATGACGTCACCGTCGTCTCCTTCCTCTCGCTGAAATCACGCCCGAGACAGAGGATTTTCAATCCGTTGATTCCTCGCGATTGAATGCACGAATCAATGCCGTGATCCCTGCCCTATAAAGCCCCTCCTCTACTCTCCTTTTTCCCCTCCTCCTCTCTCCAGTCGTGCCTCGATGCAGGAGAATTTCCTCGCCGGAATTCTCCTCTTCCGCCACTGTTCAAGCTCGATTCCGGCGAGGTGAGCTTATCCTCGAACCCGTGACGACCTCCTTTTGACTCCCTGTGCGTGCGCGCCCGTAGCTAAGCCCTCGGGCTGTGTTTCTCTGCCACAGGATCCCCGCGCCGTGCGTTTTTGAGGTTGCCGGTGCTGCACCGTCTCCGTTCGCTCCACCTCGTCGTCCCAGCAAGCGAGAGACCGCGCCACAGACTCCATCGACTCCGCCGTGCCGCGTCGAGCGACGTGGTGTCTTCCCCGTGCCCCGGAACCCTCCGCAGCGCCGTCGCCCTCAAGCCGATGTCTCTCCGACCACCACAGCGCCATCTCCGGCGATTTTCCGGTGAGGTAAACCCTAACCCGCCCCTCAGATCTAATATGCACCGCTAGATCTAGATCCAACGTCCCAGCTTAAACCACTTAACCGAACAGGTACGAGCCAATCAGAGAGCGCCACCTCAGCTCGTAGTCAGCAACGCATTATGTTGTTATTTGTCGCCCACCGCAGCACGTAGATGGCCCAGGCCCACTTCTTGTCTGTCGCACCGCGCGGCAATTAACCAATTTGAGCCCAGCCCATCTCTGGAATTAATTCCGAATAAAAATAGATTGGCAGTTTTACAGATTAGTCCCTGCACATTAGATCTATCATATCTTTTGATCCATGAGGCCAGATTTAGCAATCTTGGACTTTTTGAAAAGCCCTGGACATATAGAAACTTTTGGCACTGGCCAAATTCAAATTTGGCAAACTTAAATGTGTTCAAATTCAAATATGCTTGTTTGATGAAATTTGGCATAATTCAAATTCTACAAATCCAAAAATTGTAAATAAAATATATTTGGAAACCTTAGGATGTGTAATTTCATAACCTCTGTCCCAAAATAATATTTGAACAAATTAAAATTGAATTTAGAATTTAGTTGTCTATTAGAGTATTTTTTGACATAGATTAATTTCTATAAATATTTTCAATATAGTTCCTTTTGCAAAATTGTTCCATTTGACAACCTTGGACCAGTAAAACCTTGCCCAACCATTTTGGACACCCTTGGACCATGACCATGTGTTTTGACCAAAAACCCAACAAAGATACATCCATTTTCACCATGTCTTAGAAATTGTTTTCAACTGTTATTCCTTGATGTTATGTCTATTTGGAGCCAAGCCAAGTCCTTAGAATGTGTCACATCTAGTACCAAGTAGTTAACTTTAGTTTTCTATCTTCTCCACTCCCCCATTCTTGCTTCAAGAATTCACCAAGTCAGCAAAATGGAGATCAATGCTCAAGCACAAGAATGAAACTTCAATATCAACTTGGTGGCAACATGAAGAGCTACAAGGAAGATCAATGAAGAAGTTTTGAAGAAAATACTTGGACTCCACACCTAGAAGAAACTCAAGGAAATACAAGTGTGAAGAAATTCAGAAGAAAGCACCTCCCTCTCTCTTTCTATCCTTCTTCTTAAATTTTCTGTCAAATTTACTTAGTGGTATTTGTGCCCATCCCATACCTAAACCAAGTAGTGAAGATCATGAAGATTTATCAAGTACAAGAGAAGCTTCACAACAAGGAGGAAACTACAATAGAAGCATGAAGATGAACTTCAAGAAGACAAGCGCTGCGGTGGTGTCTTCCCCGTGCCCCGGAACCCTCCGCAGCGCCGTCGCCCTCAAGCCGATGTCACTCCGACCACCGCAGCGCCATCTCCGGCGATTTTCCGGTGAGGTAAACCCTAACCCGCCCCTCAGATCTAATATGCACCGCTAGATCTAGATCCAACGTCCCAGCTTAAACCACTTAACCGAACAGGTACGAGCCAATCAGAGAGCGCCACCTCAGCGCGTAGTCAGCAACACATTATGTTGTTATTTGTCGCCCACCGCAGCACGTAGATGGCCCAGGCCCACTTCTTGTCTGTCGCACCGCGCGGCAATTAACCAATTTGAGCCCAGCCCATCTCTGGAATTAATTCCGAATAAAAATAGATTGGCAGTTTTACAGATTAGTCCCTGCACATTAGATCTATCATATCTTTTGATCCATGAGGCCAGATTTAGCAATCTTGGACTTTTTGAAAAGCCCTGGACATATAGAAACTTTTGGCACTGGCCAAATTCAAATTTGGCAAACTTAAATGTGTTCAAATTCAAATATGCTTGTTTGATGAAATTTGGCATAATTCAAATTCTACAAATCCAAAAATTGTAAATAAAATATATTTGGAAACCTTAGGATGTGTAATTTCATAACCTCTGTCCCAAAATAATATTTGAACAAATTAAAATTGAATTTAGAATTTAGTTGTCTATTAGAGTATTTTTTGACATAGATTAATTTCTATAAATATTTTCAATATAGTTCCTTTTGCAAAATTGTTCCATTTGACAACCTTGGACCAGTAAAACCTTGCCCAACCATTTTGGACACCCTTGGACCATGACCATGTGTTTTGACCAAAAACCCAACAAAGATACATCCATTTTCACCATGTCTTAGAAATTGTTTTCAACTGTTATTCCTTGATGTTATGTCTATTTGGAGCCAAGCCAAGTCCTTAGAATGTGTCACATATAGTACCAAGTAGTTAACTTTAGTTTTCTATCTTCTCCACTCCCCCATTCTTGCTTCAAGAATTCACCAAGTCAGCAAAATGGAGATCAATGCTCAAGCACAAGAATGAAACTTCAATATCAACTTGGTGGCAACATGAAGAGCTACAAGGAAGATCAATGAAGAAGTTTTGAAGAAAATACTTGGACTCCACACCTAGAAGAAACTCAAGGAAATACAAGTGTGAAGAAATTCAGAAGAAAGCACCTCCCTCTCTCTTTCTATCCTTCTTCTTAAATTTTCTATCAAATTTACTTAGTGGTATTTGTGCCCATCCCATACCTAAACCAAGTAGTGAAGATCATGAAGATTTATCAATTACAAGAGAAGCTTCACAACAAGGAGGAAACTACAATAGAAGCATGAAGATGAACTTCAAGAAGACAAGCGCTGCGGTGGTGTCTTCCCCGTGCCCCGGAACCCTCCGCAGCGCCGTCGCCCTCAAGCCGATGTCACTCCGACCACCGCAGCGCCATCTCCGGCGATTTTCCGGTGAGGTAAACCCTAACCCGCCCCTCAGATCTAATATGCACCGCTAGATCTAGATCCAACGTCCCAGCTTAAACCACTTAACCGAACAGGTACGAGCCAATCAGAGAGCGCCACCTCAGCGCGTAGTCAGCAACGCATTATGTTGTTATTTGTCGCCCACCGTAGCACGTAGATGGCCCAGGCCCACTTCTTGTCTGTCGCACCGCGCGGCAATTAACCAATTTGAGCCCAGCCCATCTCTGGAATTAATTCCGAATAAAAATAGATTGGCAGTTTTACAGATTAGTCCCTGCACATTAGATCTATCATATCTTTTGATCCATGAGGCCAGATTTAGCAATCTTGGACTTTTTGAAAAGCCCTGGACATATAGAAACTTTTGGCACTGGCCAAATTCAAATTTGGCAAACTTAAATGTGTTCAAATTCAAATATGCTTGTTTGATGAAATTTGGCATAATTCAAATTCTACAAATCCAAAAATTGTAAATAAAATATATTTGGAAACCTTAGGATGTGTAATTTCATAACCTCTGTCCCAAAATAATATTTGAACAAATTAAAATTGAATTTAGAATTTAGTTGTCTATTAGAGTATTTTTTGACATAGATTAATTTCTATAAATATTTTCAATATAGTTCCTTTTGCAAAATTGTTCCATTTGACAACCTTGGACCAGTAAAACCTTGCCCAACCATTTTGGACACCCTTGGACCATGACCATGTGTTTTGACCAAAAACCCAACAAAGATACATCCATTTTCACCATGTCTTAGAAATTGTTTTCAACTGTTATTCCTTGATGTTATGTCTATTTGGAGCCAAGCCAAGTCCTTAGAATGTGTCACATATAGTACCAAGTAGTTAACTTTAGTTTTCTATCTTCTCCACTCCCCCATTCTTGCTTCAAGAATTCACCAAGTCAGCAAAATGGAGATCAAGACTCAAGCACAAGAATGAAACTTCAATATCAACTTGGTGGCAACATGAAGAGCTACAAGGAAGATCAATGAAGAAGTTTTGAAGAAAATACTTGGACTCCACACCTAGAAGAAACTCAAGGAAATACAAGTGTGAAGAAATTCAGAAGAAAGCACCTCCCTCTCTCTTTCTATCCTTCTTCTTAAATTTTCTATCAAATTTACTTAGTGGTATTTGTGCCCATCCCATACCTAAACCAAGTAGTGAAGATCATGAAGATTTATCAAGTACAAGAGAAGCTTCACAACAAGGAGGAAACTACAATAGAAGCATGAAGATGAACTTCAAGAAGACAAGCATGTGAAGACTAGAAGCAATCCATACAAGTTGAAGAATAACAAGTTGTTTTTGTCCAACCATTGACCCAAATGGAAAACCAAAGACTTAGTAATATTTTCCCTTTGATGATGAAGTTAGTAGACCTACACTAACCACAATGGAAAATACTAACATAGTCACTCAAATATTTTTGAAGGTGAATATGACCAAGTGGTTGCATGTATTACTTTAGTTGAAGAAGTAATATGTTTATTCTTAGTGAACTCTTGGAACTTCCTCGACAAGTATGGTTATAATAAAGTTAGATCACATCAAGCTCAACCTAGTCCTTCCCAAGTAAACCATTGGAATTCCCTTAACAAGAATGAGACCACTAGAGAATGAATCTTTCAACTCAAACCTAGACCTTGTCCTAACCAACTTGGTTAAGCCCCTTTTGATATGTTAGTTGCTATGTATGTTTTCTACACTTGTATGTTTGTTTGTTAGGATGCTTGTTTATTTAGTTTTGTGTTGTCAATGAATAGATTGTACGGAGAGCAACGATCTTTTGTGAAGAGAGTGTGATATCTTCACCAACTTCAACAAGGCAAGTAACACATCATCAACTACCCATTATTTTCTATATGCATTAGTTGATTTTGAGTAGTATGCATGATAGGAATTTTTAATAAGTTATATTATGCTATGCTATATCCTAGTAGTGTGTAGCCATCCTTATACCTTGTTATTTTGATGCCTTGGTACTTATTTAGATGCTTTGCCATGCTACAAAATTTGTTTTACTAGATGTTGAGGAAAAATTCTAAGTATAACTAATGAATGAACCACCTGGGTGGAAGTGGTAAGACTGGTTTATGTTGAGTGTTGCCTCAGGGCCCTTGTCTAAGGGTTATTCCACTTGAGGTTGTCACTTGCAGATGGCCACCCAGGAACAAAGAGATTACTATGTCCTTCTAAGTTTAGTAGCTTCCCGTGCAACCTTTTGACATATGGGCTCTGTCTTGATCAACTAAGTTGTGAGGGTTCAGCCCAGGCTTGACTAGCAGATTGTCGCACCCTGGGTTTCTAGAGGATACTCTCCGCACGAACTGGAAGTCAGGTGCTTGGATTATGGGGCAAACATGCTCCCACGTCCCAGCTTCCTGGTAGGCCTGCGCTTATGCGCGACAACACAAGCCCTGCTTCCACCGTCGAAGTAAACTATCCGCTAGGAACCTAAAGGCACTACTGTCGACGTACTTCATAATCAAACACGCACGGTACGTCAACAGTTTGGTACGAATGATAACACAGAATGTCTCTAAGACACAAAAGAATGAAATAAGGGCAACTGGCCTTCACTAAGGCAGAAAATATCGAATACAGTCATCCAGAGGACACATGTCCCAACATATCATCCATTACAACAGCGGAAGCAATCAAAGGGGTCTGAGTACAGACAAATCCATGGCTTAAGAAGCCTGAGAACATAAAGAAAAGCGAAGCCCATCCACGAAGGTCTGGATCCTGCCCTGGTCCAGCTATCTACTCGTCTGCAGCGTCATCGAACTCCACAAAGTAGCCATCCTGGGAAGCATCGTAGTCGTAGTAGTACTCTGCGTAAACCACAGCCCCAACGGGGTCAGTACATCCAAGTACTGGCAAGCAAGACTCACAGTTCATCAAGGAGTTACCCGTCAACACAAGCTTTGATGCTTGGGATCAACGGAAGAAAAGGGGTGATATAAAAGTTGCTGCTGGCTGCTCTAACCAACTACAGAATATAACTACAAGTTCCGGCTAACAGAAAAGATAAGATCGAGGATTGTAACCAACTGAAAGATAACTTCAACCAAACCCATCCTGGATCTCGCCCCTTATCCAAAGAAGCAATCCGAGGATAACTCACACAGTTATGATAAGGTGAATCAAGTTATTGTGTGAATAACCTATTACTAGTCAGGTTATTAATCATTGGGTGAAACATGATTGATAGTTATGTTGAAGTTGTCCTGAGTACTTGTTAGCCAGTACTTTCACCAAGTAATCCATAACCGCGGAAAACACGGCTTCTCGAGAAGATTATCCCTGCAGGGTTGCACCAATTTGGCCGTACACTCAAGAATAACCCGCCAGATGGGAAGCTAACCCACCAAGCGGGGTACTCTACACAACCAACCATTCTCCGCATCAAGCCCAAAGCACCTTGGGCGCACGGCTAATCGAGCCCAGAAGAAAATGGACCCTCATAGCACTCTAAGAACGTGTCCCCCTATATGCCGACTACGAAAGTTCCACCCTGCGCTGGGCTCGCAAAAACATGCATGCGGCAAATGGAAAACACGAACTAAATGAGGCGATTTGGACGAGATGCGAATCAGGTCAAGTTGAGGGGGGCGCCCATACTCGCTTCCCAAATGCGGGTAGTGCGCTCATCATGGATCAGTAGACAAGACCCTTTTCCTATTAGGGTCGACACTAGCAGGCTCCAAAACCACTCATGGGCCTCCTGCCGGTGCCTTATCATCAAATTATTATTACCATTAGCAATTAACAGGATTGATTGATTAATAACGAGCCCCGGTACAAGATACTAAGATAGTAAAAGTAGTAACCGACAACAGACTCGAGTAAAAGCAACCCTAAGCATGCTAGATAATACTAAGGCACAAGCAAAGGCTGTAGGTATGGAGATGCTGGCAATATCATGGCTCAAGGTATCATGTGATGGGTTCGGAGAACAAGCAACGATACATAGGGCTAGCAATAGTAGACAACAGATAGTATCAACAGCAAGTGTGGAAAGGAACTCGATGATTCATGTGAGTGATAACTTGCCTGGCAGCTCAGCCTCGTACTGGGCTAGGTCCTGAGTAGTGGTGTCGTAAGGCTCGTCGGTACCAACGTCGTCGTCTAATCGAGAAGAAGCAAAAACAACAACGAAGGAAGACGGGCAATCAATACATGGCATAAGTGCACAAACATTGGATGATGCATGTCATGTTTAATAGATGCAACAAAATAACTTGCTTGACATGAAACACAAGTTTAAATGGATTCCATATGCAAAAGTTGCATATGGAAGCCCATGCTTGGAGTTGGATTAGTTGTTCTATCCCTAAGCATTAGGTGTAATGGAATTAGTATGATGCATGCATGATGAGGAACAATAACATAACAATTTAAATGCAATTGGAATGATAGTTTATCATTTTAGAAAACATTAACAAGTTTGGAAATTAGTTACTTAATGGTGTTGAACAAGTATTGATTGTTTTCAACAATTTAAAGTATGCAAAACCAATTACAAATTTTATATTTAAAAAGATTATCAAATTTTAGTTGGATTACATGTTTCACAATTTGAAATTGGACTTAGGATTAATTATTTAGGAATTAAACAATATTAAACAATTTTTAATTGAATTAAGCAAGAATTAAATAGTTTGGGCAATTTAAATTATTCAAACCAGAAAACAAAATTTATATTTGAATAGAGCATTCAAAATGGTGTGAAAAACATATTTTATTTGAATTATTTGAAAACAGTATGAATTAGTTATGAATTATTTCAAATTGCATTTGAATTATTTGAATTTGAATTTAAATTGCATTTTGAATATTCAAAACAGAACACAAATTGCATATTTGGAAAGATTATGAAATTTAGATCAAGTTTCATATAAAGTTTGTATTCATTGCATTTGTAAATTAAAAGATATTGAATTTAGAAGTTTCTATTTCAAATCTGTTATTTAAAAAAGAATTGGAATTTTTTTATTTGTGCTGAAAAACGTTTGTTACACAGCAGTAGCCTACACGCTGCCACTGCGCAGCGGGCCAGGGGCCAGCGTGGCCCTGCGCGAGCACACGTGGCCTCAGCGGTCGCTGACAGTGGGCCATCTGCTGCGGACGAAAAAGAACCAAAAAAAAGTGGGCGCTCAGGCCTCGAACCCGCGCCCTCCGCGAATTCAGAAAAGAACGCCACCACTGCGCTGCTCTGCGGTGTGTTGACAGCATAGGGGTACGTTGCAAGTTATGGTTCAGATAAAAACCTGAACTTTCTGACGAACGAGAGGTTGCTCGCCGTCAGACAGAGTTCGCCGGAGATGGAACACGCTGGACGCGAGCAATGGCTTGCGTGGGTGGTGCAGATGGATGCGCAAGGATGCAGAGAAGGGAGGAGGAGCGGAAGGGTGGCTCACCACCGTCGTTGGGGTAGCAGTGGCTCGACGCTGACGGGATGCTGACGACGGGGGGTGACGAGAGGTGGCCGCGGCGAGGTAGTGGACGGTGTCGACGACGTGATGCTCCTCCTGGCTCCCTCTGGTGTCCGTCTCGTAGAGGAAGTAGCGTGGGTGCGTTTGCAGCAAGCGATTGTCGACGAAAGCCTCTGCAACGGCGGCGCGAGCAAAAGATTCAGAGGCGGCGCACGGTGGCCGGAGGTAGGAGAGAAACGCGGCGCGGCATCTGAGGGGTACCTTGCCTGCTTCTGGTGTCCAAGAGGAAGGCGGGAGAGTGGCGACGCGATTGCAAGTGACAGATGGCTAGGTGGGAGCGAGGTGCGGCGGCGCCATGGAGTTCTTCAGAGGGCAGTCGCCGGCGTGAGATTCAGAGGAGGAATTGGCGTTGGGGAGGAAACGATCGGCGGCGGAGAGGAACCCTAGAGCTTAGGGGGGGTACAGGGGTGCCCTAGGCTAGCTTATATAGGGTGGAGCGCCTGCGGTGGCCGCCGTGGTCGCTTGCGGTCGCCGTGGAGGCCTCCGATGGGCGGCCGTACCGCGAGAAGAAGAACGAGGTGGCGCGCACGAATCTTGAAGCAGTTCGAAGAGGTAAGTTGCGCTGCTGGGCGGCTGGGCTGCGCGCGTTAGGCTAGATGGGCTGGGCTTAGGTTAGGGTTAGTTAGGTGCCGCTCGTTTTTCTGTTTTATTCTTTTCTGTTTTTATTTTTTTTGTACTTTTGCTTTTAGAAGAAATCTGTTAAGGATTTATTTGAGAAAAATTATAGAAAAATTAGGTTAAGCTTTTTAAACAATTAGAAACCACATTATCAACTTGGATTTCAAAAATTGAAATTTAAAATTATGGTTTGTGTTTGAATTCAAAATAGAGGGATTTTTGAGTTTAATAAAACTTTAATAAAACATGAATAAAAAGTAGGGTTACCCCTAGGGTTTTAGAATGATTTAGAGGGTAGAAAGTTTGGTGATTTTTATGGTTTCCCAAAAGGTACTGATTTGGGAATTTGGAAATGGTTTGAATTTAATTGGTGGAATTAAAAGGAATAATTTGAGGGAACAATTTCATAAGTGAAAACAAGGAATAAAAGGGTTGTTTTTGTTTGTTATTTTGGTTCCAAAGGTTGTAGCAGAGCAAGTATGAAACCATGTTTGAAAAAGGTTTGAATTTGAGTTGTGAAAACAGAATAAAACAGATGGAAAACAAATGCAAACAATAAGTAAACATGATGACATGATGCATTGCTTGAAATAAAACAAGGAGCAAAGCATTCTAGGGGTATTTTCATACTTGGGATGTTACAAAACGCCCCCCCTTGAAGGAATCGCGCCCCGAGATTCCCTACTGAGAAATGAACAGGTCCGGATACTTCTTGCGAAGATCCTCTTCGGTCTCCCACGTTGCCTCTTTATCGGAATGATGCGACCATTGGACTTTCAAGAACTTGGTGCTCTTGTTGCGAGTCTTACGCTCGGTCTCATCGAGAATACGAATAGGGTGCTCCTCATAAGATAGATCATCTTGCAGCTCAATGGAATCATGATCAACTGCACGATCTGGATCTTTGAAACACTTCTTGAGTTGTGACACGTGGAACACATCGTGCACTTTGGAAAGTTTTTCTGGAAGTTCAAGACGATAAGCATTCTCTGCACGTCTTGAGAGGATGTTGAAAGGGCCAATGTATCTTGGTGCAAGCTTTCCTTTCACACCAAAACGATGGGTGCCTCTGAGGGGAGTTACACGGAGATATGCCTTATCACCAGGTGCATAGACCATATCCCTGTGCTTGCTATCATAATAGCTCTTCTGACGAGACTGAGCAATCCTGAGATTGTCACGAATGATACGAACTTTCTCCTCGGCTTCCTTAACAATGTCAGGGCCTAAAAGTGAACGTTCACCAGCTCCAGACCAATTGATTGGACTCCTGCATCTGCGACCATACAGTGCCTCAAATGGTGCCATTCCTAGGCTTGCCTGGTAGCTGTTGTTGTAGGAGAATTCAGCATATGGAAGGCAATCCTCCCATTTCATGCCAAAGGAGAGACCACATGCTCTGAGCATATCCTCGAGAATCTGATTGACTCTTTCGACTTGCCCCTGAGACTGAGGGTGATAAGCTGTGCTGAACAGAAGTTTAGTGCCCAATGCTTCTTGAAAGCTTTTCCAGAAATGAGAAGTGAAAATACTTCCACGGTCTGAGCTTATTTCCAATGGAACACCATGAAGGGGAACAACCTTTGCTGTGTAGAGCTCTGCTAACTGGCTAGCTGAGATAGTTTCCTTTACAGCATAGAAGTGAGCAACCTTAGTGAGACGATCAATAACAACGAAGATTGCATCGTTGCCCTTTTCGGACTTTGGAAACCCAGTAACGAAGTCCATTTCAATCATGTCCCACTTCCACTCAGGAATTTTCAGAGGTTGGAGTAGACCTGCTGTCTTCTGATGGACTGCCTTAACACGTTGACAAACGTCGCATTCAGAAACGTATTGAGCAATTTCACGTTTCATGCCAGGCCACCAATACAGAGTCTTGAGATCCTGGTACATCTTTGTACTTCCAGGGTGAATGGATAGAGGAGTTTCATGAGCCTCCTTGAGAATGATATCCTTGAGACTTTGAATCTGAGGGACTGCAATGCGTCCTTCGAAGAACACAGTTCCCTTGTCATCAATTGAGAAGGACTTGAACTTATCATTGCCCTCCTTGATGTGATCCACAATCTTCTTGATTTCATTATCACGAAGTTGTTCAGAACGAATCTTGTCCTCAAGAGTTGGACTGGCTGTCAAGCTAGCAAGGTATCCTTCCGGAACAAGACCAAGGTTCAGCTTCTGGAATTCTTCATGAAGTGGAGGTTGGCTCTCCATGATCATGAGATTATTGCAATAGGATTTGCGACTGAGAGCATCGGCCATAACATTAGCCTTGCCTGGAGTGTAAGAAATAGTGAGATCAAAGTCTTTAATCTTCTCAATCCATCTCCTTTGCCTGAGGTTCAGATCTGGCTGAGTGAAGATGTATTTCAGACTCTTATGATCGGAAAAGATTTCAGTTTTGTTACCCAACAAGTATTGTCTCCATTTCTTGAGGGCAAACACAACTGCTGCAAGTTCAAGATCATGAGTGGGATAGTTTTGCTCATGTGGGTTCAACTGACGTGAAGCATAAGCCACAACTTGACGTTCTTGCATAAGAACTGCTCCTAAGCCTTGGAGAGATGCATCACAGAATATCTGGAAAGGTTTGGTAGTGTCGGGGCCAACTAGAACAGGTGTGGAAGTGAGTTTAGTCTTCAGGAGGTTGAAACTCTCATCACATTGTGGAGTCCAAACGAACTTTTTGTCCTTCTTTGTGAGATCAGTGAGAGGTTTAGCAATCTTGGAAAAGTTTTGGACGAAACGACGGCAATAGCTAGCCAATCCAAGAAAGCTTCTAACCTGTTTCACCGTCTTAGGGGGTTTCCAATCAACAATTGCCTTAACCTTTTCCGGATCAATGGCAATGCCTTTGGCAGAGATGATATGACCAAGATATGCAACTTCTGGAATCCAGAACTCGCATTTGGAAAACTTGGCATACAAACGATGCTCGCGAAGTTTCATGAGAGTGAGACGAAGGTGTTCTCCATGCTCTTCCTCGGATTTTGAGTAGACTAGAATGTCATCAAGATATACCACAACGAACTTGTCGAGGTATTCATGGAAGACAGAATTCATGAGTCTTGAGAACGTTGCCGGTGCATTGGTGAGACCAAAGGACATGACGGTGTATTCATATAGACCGTACCGAGTGGTGAAAGCCGTCTTAGGAATATCTTCCTTTCTGATCTTTATCTGATGGTAACCCATCCTCAAATCCAACTTTGAGAATATTGAGGCTCCAGCAAGTTGATCAAAAAGATCATCGATACGAGGAAGTGGATATTTGTTCTTGATGGTTTTCTCGTTGAGAGGACGATAGTCAACCACGAGTCTTTTTGTTTGATCCTTCTTGGCAACAAACAGAGTTGGGCAACCCCAAGCGGAGGAACTAGGCTGAATGAAACCTTTGTCCATATACATATCGATTTGCTCCTTTAACAATTTCAGTTCAGGAGGAGCTATCTTATATGGATGCTTAGAGATTGGAGCAGTACCTGGCTCAAGCTCGATCACGAACTCAACTGCTCTATCCGGGGGCATCCCTGGCAACTCTTCTGGAAAGACGTCAGGGAATTCACAAACCACCGGAACATTTTCAATTGCCGGAAGGGGTTTGGCATCAAGGCTGAACAGCTGAGCAGAAGTTGATCCATATGGAGAATAGACTATCTGGCCTGAAGTGTGGGAGAGAGTTATTGACTTTTGAGCACAGTCAATTTTAGCTTTGTGGGTCTTCAACCAATCCATACCCAGAATGACATCAATGTCAGAATTTCCCAGCAACATGAGTGAAGCAAGGAATATGCGACCTCCAATTAGGATCTCATTGTCCATGCTTATCTTGGAAGTCAACATTTGCGGTCCCGGAGAGTGAACAGTCATTTGATTGCTTAGCGGAACCAGAACTAGGTTGTATGCTTTTGCAAAAATCTTTGACACAAATGAATGCGATGCTCCAGTATCAAACAACACTTTAGCTGGAATAGAGTTTACGGGTAATATACCGAGAACGACGTCAGCAGCCTCTTCGGCTTTGTCGGCCTTGATATGGTTCACCCTCGCGTTCCTCCCGACAGGCCTATTGTTGGAGTTGAAGGCTTTAGCCGGAGGAGCACGAACCATAGCCTGGTTGGTGTTGGGGCGAGGTGGTAGGGGTAGCTGCTTCTGAGTGCACTTGTCAGCATAGTGTCCAGTATCCTTGCACTTGTAGCAAGTGACGATACGAGAAGGACCCGGCCTTGGCTGCCCCATCGGGAACCTCTGACCCTGCATCTGAGATGGGTTGGGTGGGCGGGGACCAAAGCCTGGAGAAGCTTGGGCATTTGGAGCCCGAGTGACAGCACCATTTGGCACCCAGATGCGGCGCTTCTGCGGAGGGGTGGTCATGTTGGAGGAGGAACCACCCTCACGCGAGTGCTTGCGCGACTCCTCGAACGCCTTGCGCCCATTCTCCTCATTGAGCGCGGTGTTCACAAGCTCGACGAAGTCCTTGCACTTGATGTTGGTGAGAGCGTACTTCAGTTCCGGGTTAAAACCTCGGCGGAACCTCGCCATCTTCTTGGCTTCGGTGGACACTTCGTCACCAGCGTACCGAGCGAGACGATTGAACTCGTTCTGGTAGCCGAGAACGTCCAGCTTGCCCTGTCTGAGAGAGCAGAATTCCTCACGCATCTTTTCCATGAGACCATCCGGGATGTGGTGCTTCAGGAAGGCATCTCTGAAACATCCCCAGTTGATAGGAAAGCCAGCCCTCATGGCCTGGTAGTTCTCCCACCAAGTAGCTGCCTGACCCTTCAGTAGGTAGGTGGCGTACTTGACCTTATCCTCTTCAGCAACATGAGCTATCTCCAGAGCTCTTGCCACGTCACGGATCCAGTCATCAGCATCCAGGGGCTCACGTGTTGCCACGAAAGCTTTTGGGCCCAAGCTGAGGAAGTCCTTGATGGTGACCCTTGGAGCATTCTGGTTGTGTTGCTGGTTAGCCTGGATCTGGGCCATCTGTGTCACCACTTGGGTCATCTGAGCCAACAGCTCCCCCATTGGTGGTGGCGGTGGCGGGTTGTTCCTGGTTGGAGGCATCCTGAACAGAAATTCATTTTAGCACAACAACAGAAAAGGATAGACTTGGTAACCGAAAGATAGATTATTCCGACGCATGAATAGATAACCAACAGGTACATCATCACATGTTCAAATACATCAGAATATCCAACAGACCAATACATGGTTCGAAAACGAAAGGATAAACTAGACACAGCTAGTAATGGATACAACGGTACTCCCATGCTCATCACGCAGGACGGCGGTGAGTAGTACGACGAGAGATACGGTGAGGAGGAATCCCACGGAAGTAGGTATCACGACGATCCATGTAGATAGGAACTGCTCTGAGAGCAACTCTCGGTGTGGTGAAGTGGAAAGCGTCGTATCCCTGTGCTCCATAGCGGGGAATCCCTGTGTAACCAGCTCCTAGGTCGAGAAGTGGGCCTCTGATCGGCTCGTAACCTCCTGCATCTGGCAACGGAAGACCAGCTGGCTGAACGACACGGGCGAAGCGCTCGTCTCCAACGAAGTCTGTGGTGTACGTCGCCAGACGAGTGAGAGCAAGGCGGAGCTGCTCCCTGACTGAGGCTAACTCCTGAGAAAGTGCGGAAGCAACGGCATCACTGTGACTAGCGAACTGGGCAGTGACCTGAAGCCTGGAGCTATCAGTCTCGTAGGTATCCATGTCGCGGTGGATAGTGAAGTGAGCTCCTGCTGCCGTGATGTAACCACGGGGGATGTGACGAAAACTGGACTTATCAAACCCCCAATAGTCAGCACGGAGAACGGTGACACTCACGTACGCTGCCTGCTGCACGGCCATATCCACTGTGGACCCTACTGCCTCGTACTGGTGTGCAATGCTCCTGCCATCATCCGACAGAATGTAGACGATAGCCCGGTAGAAAGTCTGGTCACACTCTCGCTGGTGCTCGTAGACCCGGTACTCTGGTGCCCAATGGAACCCCAGAAAGGTAACCATGTCTCTCAGCAACTCCGGAAAACCGGCGGTGCTCTCACAGCGAGTCATGCGAACCACCTGCGGATAGTAGTTGAGACCCATCTGCAGATTATTTGGAAGGTTTTGATTAGACTCCGGTAGCTGAAAAAGGATGTGGAAAACAACAACAAGGTTGAACGGACGAAAGGATGTTGAGAAGAACATGATATCGAAGCAACATCGGGAAAACGAGACCAAAAGTCCTGAGGTACTACAGATAACCCAAAACACGTGAAATCCTAACTTGAAAGTTTAGGTGAGAACAGAAAACAACGTTACACTTCCTTACCAGAAAAAGGGTGGGTGGGTGGGGAAAGAAGAAAAATGGCAGAATTCCTACTCTCACGTTTCATTTTTCCTATATAGCTACAAAATAGTTTCTAGACTCAACTGCGACCAGTAAAAAGGGATCCTACAGGCAGACAGGCTCTGATACCATTTGTCGCACCCTGGGTTTCTAGAGGATACTCTCCGCACGAACTGGAAGTCAGGTGCTTGGATTATGGGGCAAACATGCTCCCACGTCCCAGCTTCCTGGTAGGCCTGCGCTTATGCGCGACAACACAAGACCTGCTTCCACCGTCGAAGTAAACTATCCGCTAGGAACCTAAAGGCACTACTGTCGACGTACTTCATAATCAAACACGCACGGTACGTCAACAGTTTGGTACGAATGATAACACAGAATGTCTCTAAGACACAAAAGAATGAAATAAGGGCAACTGGCCTTCACTAAGGCAGAAAATATCGAATACAGTCATCCAGAGGACACATGTCCCAACATATCATCCATTACAACAGCGGAAGCAATCAAAGGGGTCTGAGTACAGACAAATCCATGGCTTAAGAAGCCTGAGAACATAAAGAAAAGCGAAGCCCATCCACGAAGGTCTGGATCCTGCCCTGGTCCAGCTATCTACTCGTCTGCAGCGTCATCGAACTCCACAAAGTAGCCATCCTGGGAAGCATCGTAGTCGTAGTAGTACTCTGCGTAAACCACAGCCCCAACGGGGTCAGTACATCCAAGTACTGGCAAGCAAGACTCACAGTTCATCAAGGAGTTACCCGTCAACACAAGCTTTGATGCTTGGGATCAACGGAAGAAAAGGGGTGATATAAAAGTTGCTGCTGGCTGCTCTAACCAACTACAGAATATAACTACAAGTTCCGGCTAACAGAAAAGATAAGATCGAGGATTGTAACCAACTGAAAGATAACTTCAACCAAACCCATCCTGGATCTCGCCCCTTATCCAAAGAAGCAATCCGAGGATAACTCACACAGTTATGATAAGGTGAATCAAGTTATTGTGTGAATAACCTATTACTAGTCAGGTTATTAATCATTGGGTGAAACATGATTGATAGTTATGTTGAAGTTGTCCTGAGTACTTGTTAGCCAGTACTTTCACCAAGTAATCCATAACCGCGGAAAACACGGCTTCTCGAGAAGATTATCCCTGCAGGGTTGCACCAATTTGGCCGTACACTCAAGAATAACCCGCCAGATGGGAAGCTAACCCACCAAGCGGGGTACTCTACACAACCAACCATTCTCCGCATCAAGCCCAAAGCACCTTGGGCGCACGGCTAATCGAGCCCAGAAGAAAATGGACCCTCATAGCACTCTAAGAACGTGTCCCCCTATATGCCGACTACGAAAGTTCCACCCTGCGCTGGGCTCGCAAAAACATGCATGCGGCAAATGGAAAACACGAACTAAATGAGGCGATTTGGACGAGATGCGAATCAGGTCAAGTTGAGGGGGGCGCCCATACTCGCTTCCCAAATGCGGGTAGTGCGCTCATCATGGATCAGTAGACAAGACCCTTTTCCTATTAGGGTCGACACTAGCAGGCTCCAAAACCACTCATGGGCCTCCTGCCGGTGCCTTATCATCAAATTATTATTACCATTAGCAATTAACAGGATTGATTGATTAATAACGAGCCCCGGTACAAGATACTAAGATAGTAAAAGTAGTAACCGACAACAGACTCGAGTAAAAGCAACCCTAAGCATGCTAGATAATACTAAGGCACAAGCAAAGGCTGTAGGTATGGAGATGCTGGCAATATCATGGCTCAAGGTATCATGTGATGGGTTCGGAGAACAAGCAACGATACATAGGGCTAGCAATAGTAGACAACAGATAGTATCAACAGCAAGTGTGGAAAGGAACTCGATGATTCATGTGAGTGATAACTTGCCTGGCAGCTCAGCCTCGTACTGGGCTAGGTCCTGAGTAGTGGTGTCGTAAGGCTCGTCGGTACCAACGTCGTCGTCTAATCGAGAAGAAGCAAAAACAACAACGAAGGAAGACGGGCAATCAATACATGGCATAAGTGCACAAACATTGGATGATGCATGTCATGTTTAATAGATGCAACAAAATAACTTGCTTGACATGAAACACAAGTTTAAATGGATTCCATATGCAAAAGTTGCATATGGAAGCCCATGCTTGGAGTTGGATTAGTTGTTCTATCCCTAAGCATTAGGTGTAATGGAATTAGTATGATGCATGCATGATGAGGAACAATAACATAACAATTTAAATGCAATTGGAATGATAGTTTATCATTTTAGAAAACATTAACAAGTTTGGAAATTAGTTACTTAATGGTGTTGAACAAGTATTGATTGTTTTCAACAATTTAAAGTATGCAAAACCAATTACAAATTTTATATTTAAAAAGATTATCAAATTTTAGTTGGATTACATGTTTCACAATTTGAAATTGGACTTAGGATTAATTATTTAGGAATTAAACAATATTAAACAATTTTTAATTGAATTAAGCAAGAATTAAATAGTTTGGGCAATTTAAATTATTCAAACCAGAAAACAAAATTTATATTTGAATAGAGCATTCAAAATGGTGTGAAAAACATATTTTATTTGAATTATTTGAAAACAGTATGAATTAGTTATGAATTATTTCAAATTGCATTTGAATTATTTGAATTTGAATTTAAATTGCATTTTGAATATTCAAAACAGAACACAAATTGCATATTTGGAAAGATTATGAAATTTAGATCAAGTTTCATATAAAGTTTGTATTCATTGCATTTGTAAATTAAAAGATATTGAATTTAGAAGTTTCTATTTCAAATCTGTTATTTAAAAAAGAATTGGAATTTTTTTATTTGTGCTGAAAAACGTTTGTTACACAGCAGTAGCCTACACGCTGCCACTGCGCAGCGGGCCAGGGGCCAGCGTGGCCCTGCGCGAGCACACGTGGCCTCAGCGGTCGCTGACAGTGGGCCATCTGCTGCGGACGAAAAAGAACCAAAAAAAAGTGGGCGCTCAGGCCTCGAACCCGCGCCCTCCGCGAATTCAGAAAAGAACGCCACCACTGCGCTGCTCTGCGGTGTGTTGACAGCATAGGGGTACGTTGCAAGTTATGGTTCAGATAAAAACCTGAACTTTCTGACGAACGAGAGGTTGCTCGCCGTCAGACAGAGTTCGCCGGAGATGGAACACGCTGGACGCGAGCAATGGCTTGCGTGGGTGGTGCAGATGGATGCGCAAGGATGCAGAGAAGGGAGGAGGAGCGGAAGGGTGGCTCACCACCGTCGTTGGGGTAGCAGTGGCTCGACGCTGACGGGATGCTGACGACGGGGTGACGAGAGGTGGCCGCGGCGAGGTAGTGGACGGTGTCGACGACGTGATGCTCCTCCTGGCTCCCTCTGGTGTCCGTCTCGTAGAGGAAGTAGCGTGGGTGCGTTTGCAGCAAGCGATTGTCGACGAAAGCCTCTGCAACGGCGGCGCGAGCAAAAGATTCAGAGGCGGCGCACGGTGGCCGGAGGTAGGAGAGAAACGCGGCGCGGCATCTGAGGGGTACCTTGCCTGCTTCTGGTGTCCAAGAGGAAGGCGGGAGAGTGGCGACGCGATTGCAAGTGACAGATGGCTAGGTGGGAGCGAGGTGCGGCGGCGCCATGGAGTTCTTCAGAGGGCAGTCGCCGGCGTGAGATTCAGAGGAGGAATTGGCGTTGGGGAGGAAACGATCGGCGGCGGAGAGGAACCCTAGAGCTTAGGGGGGGTACAGGGGTGCCCTAGGCTAGCTTATATAGGGTGGAGCGCCTGCGGTGGCCGCCGTGGTCGCTTGCGGTCGCCGTGGAGGCCTCCGATGGGCGGCCGTACCGCGAGAAGAAGAACGAGGTGGCGCGCACGAATCTTGAAGCAGTTCGAAGAGGTAAGTTGCGCTGCTGGGCGGCTGGGCTGCGCGCGTTAGGCTAGATGGGCTGGGCTTAGGTTAGGGTTAGTTAGGTGCCGCTCGTTTTTCTGTTTTATTCTTTTCTGTTTTTATTTTTTTTGTACTTTTGCTTTTAGAAGAAATCTGTTAAGGATTTATTTGAGAAAAATTATAGAAAAATTAGGTTAAGCTTTTTAAACAATTAGAAACCACATTATCAACTTGGATTTCAAAAATTGAAATTTAAAATTATGGTTTGTGTTTGAATTCAAAATAGAGGGATTTTTGAGTTTAATAAAACTTTAATAAAACATGAATAAAAAGTAGGGTTACCCCTAGGGTTTTAGAATGATTTAGAGGGTAGAAAGTTTGGTGATTTTTATGGTTTCCCAAAAGGTACTGATTTGGGAATTTGGAAATGGTTTGAATTTAATTGGTGGAATTAAAAGGAATAATTTGAGGGAACAATTTCATAAGTGAAAACAAGGAATAAAAGGGTTGTTTTTGTTTGTTATTTTGGTTCCAAAGGTTGTAGCAGAGCAAGTATGAAACCATGTTTGAAAAAGGTTTGAATTTGAGTTGTGAAAACAGAATAAAACAGATGGAAAACAAATGCAAACAATAAGTAAACATGATGACATGATGCATTGCTTGAAATAAAACAAGGAGCAAAGCATTCTAGGGGTATTTTCATACTTGGGATGTTACACAGATGTAGCAAAATTATAGGTGGAACGGTCTTGCCGGTGGGTTTGGACTTCTTCTTCTGAAAGATCTCGTCTCAATTCTCTCCTTTCCATGATGCACTCCGGGTGTATAGGATGTTTGGGCTAATTGAAGACAAAGGGTGAAAGTGCACAAGCTTTGCAGAGTCAACAAACTAAGATCTTAGCCGTGTCCCCGGTTATGGACAACTATGAGCAGCTAGACAAGGATTGACGGAAGAATCTCATCATCAATTTCAATAAGTAAAAAATTTGACCAAGTGAACAGTATTGTGGTGCTTGGATCTTAATCCAATGTTGCCACCCTTTTGAAAAGAAAAGTTTGTTTTACAAAAGTGATAGGAGAAAACTGGCTTTATGCAAACTTAGCCAAAATTCCACTCAGCCAAATAAGAATGTAGTATTAGTCTTGCCATTTATATCCACCATAGTGTTACTTGCCAATACATTAAATTGTATTGACTCCCTTGTGGCTGCATATTCCATATTGCAGATGTTTCTGAAGACGAGTGAGGATTTCGTTTAGGATCTCGAGACTATCGCCAACATGTTTTGTCTGTGGCACATGAAAAAGATGGGCTCAATGTTGTACTATGTTTTCCGCTGTATTTCCTTGTTTTCTGCTAGTCTTCTAAGACTATGCAAGTTGTAATCCTATTTTGTAAAGACTGGATCATGCGATGTAATAGAATTTGATGCATTTGCATGATATTTCATTTTGTACTGTGGTGCTAGCAATTGATCCAGGGACTAGCACAATAACACATGTATTCCATCTTTATTAAAAGTTGGGATGCTACAAAATGGTATCAGAGCATTGTGTTGCCTGTAGGTTTCGAGACCTAAGTTTGGATTAGAATAGGAAAAGCCATAGGAATAAAAATATACTATCTATTAACTACTCCACAAAGAGATCTTTTATATCTTCATTTCTCCTTGTACTCCTTTCCATGGTACATTTCTAATGTATACTCTTATCTGTAGATGACCAACATCATTGAATCACTCAAGAAAGGACCAATGATGACCATGACTCTGGAGTGTGACACTGAGTTCCCAAGAGCACTGAAGGATCTCATGTTAATCATGGGATTTAAAGGACCAGCAGTCTACTGGGGTTTTCCCTACATTGATGAGCAAGATGATCTTGAATATTGGTGGGTGCAGATTCATCTGTACATGAACAAGGAGTACGACCACAAGATGGGAGGAGATTGCATGCTTACCAACAAGGAGGTGCATTTGACATTATTTGATTCAGCAAGAAGTGCTGCATGGAGGGCTATTGAAGAACTTACTGAGAGACTCAAGTGGAGACTTCACAACACTAAGAAGATTCTCAAGGAAGCCGAAGAAGAGATCAAAACTCTTGAAAAAGAGTTTACAATGTACAAGAACGCGGAGATCATCGTGAAGACTGAGTATTGAAGACCTCTCATGAGGAATAAAGCAAGAAAGTTGTTACCCTGCCTTGAATAGTAGACCACCATGAGATGTAATAAAGTTGTGAGACACGAAACACGATTAGAGTATTGATCATACTAATGAGTGTGGTATGACAATACTAGATGTTTTTGAAAACTTTGTTGTTTGAATGGAATGAATGAATTGATATATGTTTGTTATGTGTTGTTTGCAAGATGAGTTTCCTTGATCTGTTGTGTTTGGGTAGGAACCCCCTTGCCTAATCTTTCTAATCTCTACTCTTTCATGCTAAGCCATACCAAAACCCATACCCAGCTACCAACCATATTGGGCTACCATATGAAGTGCAACAACAAACCTTTCACCCAAGAATGTCATGACTAGTTCTTTATAGAGACACAAGCCATACAATTGAGGAATGTCACAGATTTCAAGATACTTTTGTGTGAACGAACAATCACATCCATGATCAATGCCAACTACATCATAAGGAGAAGCAAAGCCAATCAACAAGTAAAGAAATGACAAGTGAACCCCAAAGTTGCATGAGCTATGAAGATTTCAGAGCCAACTACACCAAGAGAAGAAGTAATGAAGAAACACAACTACCCAGTTTGTGTTACATGAGAGTTTTACGCAACCCACTAGTTGAGAAATGATAGTTAGCTCAAGTTTGTCTTACAGATTGGAAACTTTCTGTTAGACAAGTGAGGTGACCTAGTGTTTTTAAACAAGATTCATCAATCCAAGTACAAGGTAACGATTGAGTGCAACATGGATTGGCCCCATGGTGACTACTCACATTATTTACTTTTGTTATGAGGAATGTTAAATCTGAGTGACATACCTATTGGAGAGACGACGATGTTAAACCTGAACCATAGAATGGTAGAATACAATAATGACCCTATGTTAGTGTTACTAAAAACGTACTATTTCCGGTGAGGATCAAGCCAACCTTGGAGCTATCAAGCAATGGAAGAATTTGCCTACCATAAAGAGTTTCTTTAGAAATAGCATGGTGTTTACCTTCAAGGATGACAACCAACAAGATGGAAGATTGCCAAGGACATCAAAAGACCAAGTTGAGAGTGACCAAAGGACTTTTGATTGACCCAAAGAGTGACCCCTCAGTGTCAAAGGTAGTTCAACATACCTATGTTGGTCTACAGCTCTACCGCGAAGGAAAGTTCTACTCAAGCCAATCTCAAATCAATCTACACTCCAATCTAATGAAATTAGACTACCCACAAAAGTTTCTTTTAAGGGTGGTAGCCACCAAGTTTGTTCTGGAAGCCAGTTACCCAATCTTTCTTTCCAACCTTCCCAAATCTCGGGACGAGATTTCTTTTAAGGGTGGTAGTCTGTAACATCCCTGATTTTTGGAAAATGCAAAAATCACAAATATTTGAAACTTTTGTTTTCATGACAATACAAGTCACCAAAAACAAATAAAACTCAAACAAAAATGAAATATGGGGTCATATACCAAGTTTATTGGAATTAGAAATCCAATTATGCCTATGTTCCTTAAACCCTAAAACCTTTATTCAAAAAAATAAGTTCCTTTATAAAAAGGGAATATCTTGTACTAACAAACCTTTATCTAAAATGTTTCCAACTCCAATATTACTTTGAAGATATTTTATAGCAACAAAAATCAAAGATTTATAACCCTTAAGTTCTAAGCCTCAAAAGTATTTGATGAGAATAAAATTATTAATAATAACCTTTAGTTGTTATTCCAAGTTTTAAACATAAAGGTGTGAAAATAAAAATGCATTGCTTGATAATAACATAAAAGAGGGTTTTGAAAACAATATCATGACTTGTGGTTTTATTCTAAAATTTATTGATCAACAATATTAATAATTTGATATGAACAAATTAAATAACATTAAGTTACTATTAGTAAATCCTTCATATCCTAAAATTATAAAATGTGAAAATGGGTTAAAAATGGCTTTCCAAAAATAATATATGACATGTAAAATGTCTCTGAAATTTTATTTAGATAATAACAACAATTTATTATTTTCTAAATTTTAAAATGACCTTAAGGTATTATTAGTGTTTTATTTATATTTTCAATATATAAATTGTTAAAACAAGATGAAATGACTTTCAAAAATATGTTTTCAATATTTAGAATGTCACTAAAATTTTATTGACCAATAACCATGTTTTATAAATTTTTTGAATTAAAAATCACATTAAGTGACTATTAAGGAATTATTCAAATTTCCAAAATTCAAAAATAAAATATGTTAATTTGTTTACTAAAATGTTACTATTGGAAAGTAATTGAAATATTAAGAATTTAGAAATTTGTTTCATGTTAATTGTACTTATAAATCATAAGATATAATTAAAACAATTAATCAGGAAATAAAAGAAAAACATTGATGACGTCACCGTCGTCTCCTTCCTCTCGCTGAAATCACGCCCGAGACAGAGGATTTTCAATCCGTTGATTCCTCACGATTGAATGCACGAATCAATGCCGTGATCCCTGCCCTATAAAGCCCCTCCTCTACTCTCCTTTTTCCCCCTCCTCCTCTCTCCAGTCGTGCCTCGAGGCAGGAGAATTTCCTCGCCGGAATTCTCCTCTTCCGCCACCGTTCAAGCTCGATTCCGGCGAGGTGAGCTTATCCTCGAACCCGTGACGACATCCTTTCGACTCCCTGTGCGTGCACGCCCGTAGCTAAGCCCTCGGGCTGTGTTTCTCTGCCACAGGATCCCCGCGCCGTGCGTTTTTGAGGTTGCCGGAGCTGCGCCGTCTCCGTTCGCTCCACCTCGTCGTCCCAGCAAGCGAGAGCCCGCGCCACAGACTCCATCGACTCCACCGTGCCGCGTCGAGTGACGTGGTGTCTTCCCCGTGCCCCGGAACCCTCCGCAGCGCCGTCGCCCTCAAGCCGCTGTCACTCCGACCACCGCAGCGCCATCTCCGGCGATTTTCCGGTGAGGTAAACCCTAACCCGCCCTTCAGATCTAATCTGCACCGCTAGATCTAGATCCAACGTCCCAGCTTAAACCACTTAACCGAATAGGTACGAGCCAATCAGAGAGCGCCACCTCAGCGCGTAGTCAGCAACGCATTATGTTGTTATTTGTCGCCCACCGCAGCACGTAGATGGCCCAGGCCCACTTCCTGTCTGTCGCACCGCGCGGCAATTAACCAATTTGAGCCCAGCCCATCTCTGGAATTAATTCCGAATAAAAATAGATTGGCAGTTTTACAGATTAGTCCCTGCACATTAGATCTATCATATCTTTTGATCCATGAGGCCAGATTTAGCAATCTTGGACTTTTTGAAAATCCCTGGACATATAGAAACTTTTGGCACTGGCCAAATTCAAATTTGGCAAACTTAAATTTGTTCAAATTCAAATATGCTTGTTTGATGAAATTTGGCATAATTCAAATTCTACAAATCCAAAAATTGTAAATAAAATATATTTAGAAACCTTAGGATGTGTACTTTCATAACCTCTATCCCAAAATAATATTTGAACAAATTAAAATTGAATTTAGAATTTAGTTGTCTATTAGAGTATTTTTGACATAGATTAATTTCTATAAATATTTTCAATATAGTTCCTTTTGCAAAATTGTTCCATTTGACAACCTTGGACCAGTAAAACCTTGCCCAACCATTTTGGACACCCTTGGACCATGACCATGTGTTTTGACCAAAAACCCAACAAAGATACATCCATTTTCACCATGTCTTAGAAATTGTTTTCAACTGTTATTCCTTGATGTTATGTCTATTTGGAGCCAAGCCAAGTCCTTAGAATGTGTCACATATAGTACCAAGTAGTTAACTTTAGTTTTCTATCTTCTCCACTCCCCCATTCTTGCTTCAAGAATTCACCAAGTCAGCAAAATGGAGATCAAGACTCAAGCACAAGAATGAAACTTCAATATCAACTTGGTGGCAACATGAAGAGCTACAAGGAAGATCAATGAAGAAGTTTTGAAGAAAATACATGGACTCCACACCTAGAAGAAACTCAAGGAAGTACAAGTGTGAAGAAATTCAGAAGAAAACACCTCCCTCTCTCTTTCTATCCTTCTTCTTAAATTTTCTATCAAATTTACTTAGTGGTATTTGTGCCCATCCCATACCTAAACCAGGCAGTGAAGATCATGAAGATTTATCAAGTACAAGAGAAGCTTCACAACAAGGAGGAAACTACAATAGAAGCATGAAGATGAACTTCAAGAAGACAAGCATGTGAAGACTAGAAGCAATCCATACAAGTTGAAGAATAACAAGTTGTTTTTGTCCAACCATTGACCCAAATGGAAAACCAAAGACTTAGTAATATTTTCCCTTTGATGATGAAGTTAGTAGACCTACCCTAACCACAATGGAAAATACTAACATAGTCACTCAAATATTTTTGAAGGTGAATATGACCAAGTGGTTGCATGTATTACTTTAGTTGAAGAAGTAATATGTTTATTCTTAGTGAACTCTTGGAACTTCCTCGACAAGTATGGTTATAATAAAGTTAGATCACATCAAGCTCAACCTAGTCCTTCCCAAGTAAACCATTGGAATTCCCTTAACAAGAATGAGACCACTAGAGAATGAATCTTTCAAATCAATCCTAGACCTTGTCCTAACCAACTTGGTTAAGACCCTTCTGATATGTTAGTTGCTATGTATGTTTTCTACACTTGTATGTTTGTTTGTTAGGATGCTTGTTTATTTGGTTTTGTTTTGTCAATGAATAGATTGTATGGAGAGCAACGATCTTTTGTGAAGAGAGTGTGATATCTTCACCAACTTCAACAAGGCAAGTAACACATCATCAACTACCCATTATTTTCTATATGCATTAGTTGATTTTGAGTAGTATGCATGATAGGAATTTTTAATAAGTTATATTATGCTATGCTATATCCTAGTAGTGTGTAGCCATCCTTATACCTTGTTATTTTGATGCCTTGGTACTTATTTAGATGCTTTGCCATGCTACAAAATTTGTTTTACTAGATGTTGAGGAAAAATTCTAAGTATAACTAATGAATGAACCACCTGGGTGGAAGTGGTAAGACTGGTTTATGTTGAGTGTTGCCTCAGGGCCCTTGTTTAAGGGTTATTCCACTTGAGGTTGTCACTTGCGGATGGCCACCCAGGAACAAAGAGATTACTATGTCCTTCTAAGTTTAGTAGCTTCCCGTGCAACCTTTTGACATATGGGCTCTGTCTTGATCAACTAAGTTGTGAGGGTTCAGCCCAGGCTTGACTAGCAGATGTAGCAAAATTATAGGTGGAACGGTCTTGCCGGTGGGTTTAGACTTCTTCTTCTGAAAGATCTCGTCTCAATTCTCTCATTTCCATGATGCACTCCGGGTGTATAGGATGTTTGGGCTAATTGAAGACAAAGGGTGAAAGTGCACAAGCTCTGCAGAGTCAACAAGCTAAGATCTTAGCCGTGTCCCCGGTTATGGACAACTATGAGCAGCTAGACAAGGATTGACGGAAGAATCTCATCATCAATTTCAATAAGTAAAAAATTTGACCAAGTGAACAGTATTGTGGTGCTTGGATCTTAATTCAATGTTGCCACCCTTTTGAAAAAATAAGTTTGTTTTACAAAAGTGATAGGAGAAAACTGGCTTTATGCAAACTTAGCCAAAATTCCACTCAGCCAAATAAGCATGTAGTATTAGTCTTGCCATTTATATCCACCATAGTGTTACTTGCCAATACATTAAATTGTATTGAATCCCTTGTGGCTGCATATTCCATATTGCAGATGTTTCTGAAGACGAGTGAGGATTTCGTTTAGGATCTCGAGACTATCGCCAACATGTTTTGCCTGTGGCACATGAAGAAGATGGGCTCAATGTTGTACTATGTTTTCCGCTGTATTTCCTTGTTTTCTGCTAGTCTTCTAAGACTATGCAAGTTGTAATCCTATTTTGTAAAGACTGGATCATGCGATGTAATAGAATTTGATGCATTTGCATGATATTTCATTTTGTACTGTGGTGCTAGCAATTGATCCAGGGACTACCACAATAACACAGGTATTCCATCTTTATTAAAAGTTGGGATGCTACACTTGCTCTCATGCCCTTTGGGCCCGTGGACTTGAAGAGCATTCAAGGAAGACATGACTTTGCATCCTTGACCTCAACTCAAGTGATGCAAGAAGTGTGCTCCTATCAAGTGCAAACCAAAAATGCTCTTGACAACCGTGCTAGAGCCCTAGGAATTACTACCAAATTCCGTGCGGTCGGATGGGCTCCAAACCGTCGCCAAGGGCAATCCGCAACGGTTTACACGACGGAGTGAGAACGTCCCTGATCGACTGTCACAGACGATTCTGCGACGATTAAGTTAACACTAAACCGTCGCGAGCTACTGGCCGGACCAGCACAAGGCCCAACAAGGAGCGACGTTTTTTTTCATCGCAGTGTCTGTACACGTGGCATCGTATTTTCCGTTAACCATTACGGGCGTCACTGACATCACTTCTACCGTTCCTGACGTCATCATCGTCTTGACATTTTTAAAACGTCGCGATTGAAAATACCGTTACCTCTGTTAATGACGTCATAATAGGTGCGGCGTTTATTTTCTCGTCGCGGGTTCAAGCAGTATAGAGTGCCGCGTGTCGCTCTCATAATATTCCACGTATACGCTTACTCTCGACGAATTTATAATGTTGTCCGACGGTGCGACATTTTAGTTCGTCGTAAGACGTCGTGAATCATGAGCCATCACGTGTACCAACACGGCATGTCCATGTCGAAACGTTTCTGTGACGTGTTTTTTTCGTCGCGATTTTCATCCAATAAGGTGTCGCCTCATGGACCTGCCATATAGTACCACATGTCCTCGTATTCATAAGCATGGAAAATACTATACTAGTTTTCACAGCAAAGCAAACACAACAAATACATAAATTTCGAATAAGGTCACAACCTAGCGCACCAGCAAAGGCAGTCTAATACAGTTCAAGAGACAACAAGCGGTTTCACAAAGGGCTACTCAGTTCCATATCTCGGATGAACTTGAGCCAACATGCCACCAATAAGGGTTTTGTACATTTCTTGACTCTTCTTCATACCTTTGTGTTCCTCCGTCATACGTAGCAATTCTTGTCGATGCTTTATCCTATCTGCATCAGCTTGTTTCTTGGCCAGCTTCAACTCTTCAACAACAGACTACAGGCCCTGCCTCTGTTTTCTCTCATAATCAAGTTGAAGGTGAAGCTGACACTTTGTTGCTCTTGCACTGGTTGTGACCCCATCTATGGTATTTAGGAACGAAGACTTTAGACGACCCTTGGTCAGCACGGCAGCGACAACTTCGGCGGCAGAAAGAGGTTCCTTGACAGCGCCATCTACTGAAGTAGGTTCTGGCATCTTCACTTGCATTTCTTCCTATAAAGCATGTAAAAGCTTTAGAAGAAATAGAAGCTAAACTAACTTGTAAGGAACATTGATATCATGACAAGCATGTAAGGAACATGTAAGAAAAATAGCATGCAACAAGCTTATATAACAAAGATGCAAATAGCATATGACAAGCAATTAAGCACGCATGACAAGCTTGTAAGGAACATAAATGAAAAATATCACATGACAGGCATGTTGGGGGAAAGATAACATGGTACCCCTAAGGACGAAGAAAGTATGACCAGCCAGAAGCGAGACCCGGCCAGGAGGCAAAGCCTGGTCTGGAAGAAGACCCGGCCAGGAGGTAAAGCCTGGTCTGGAAGAAGACCCGACCAGGAGGCAAAGCCTGGTCTGGAGAAGACCCGGCCAGGAGGCAAAGCCTGGTCTGGAAGAAGAACCGGCCAGGAGGCAAAGCCTGGTCTGGGGGTAACTCGGCTTTGGAAGATGCTATAGAAGGAAGATTCTGGAAGACCCGGAAACCTTGTACAAGTTGGAGACTCAAGACTTGGAGGTCACGCAGGAGACCTAGATTAGGACTCTTAATATGGTATGACCCAGTTTTTACCTTGTACGACCAGGAGACCAGCTGCCCATATAAGCAGGCTCTTAGGTCAAAGAGAGGGGGAGAGATTTCCGAGTAGAAACACCAAATTCCAGGTCTCGGCGAGAGTCGGCCCGAGCCAAATTCCAGGTCTCGGCGAGAGTCCGCCCAAGCCAAATTCCAGGTCTCGGCGAGAGTCGGCCCGAGCCAAACTCCAGGTCTCGGCGAGAGTCAGCCCGAGCCAAATTCCAGGTCTCGGCGAGAGTCAGCCCGAGCCAAATTCCAGGTCTCGGCGATATTTGTAACCCAAGATTTGTGGTCTCGGCGACATTGCAGTCCGGGCCTCTAGATCGATAGCTAATAAGATCCCAGCTGGAAGTAGGTTATTATCTCCAATGGAGAGGCCGAACCAGGATAATCCAAGAGTTTGAGCAATATCGCTAGGTATCGAGTATCCAGTGTAATACGAGAGTTGAGTTAATATATCTAGATCGGAGACTCGGCGACTTGATTGCCGGCTACCAGATCGCATATCATCATGTTTTCCCTTGAGCTAAACCCTCTCCCAAACACCAGAGTCGAATTGCCCCAAGATAAGTTACCCCCGGTAACGTCTGCCGTGATTATCCCACGACAGTTGGCGCCCACCGTGGGGCCTACGTCCAAGGGTGTTTACATCACGGGAGAAGCTCGGGAGAACATGAAGAACCTCGTCGTTGGCGAGATCTACATCAACCCTGAAGGAGAGAAGATGGTGGACGATTTTGGTTGGGGGCCAGAGTCGGATCTGCTCGAATCCGGATCTGTCGTTACAATCGGCCGGGTCAACGTCTTCATCGGCATGGTATGTACGTCCGGTTCAATCCCCGATGATTTTGAGTATGATTCTATATTAGCTTAGCCCAAGAGCGCTGCGCAACTTCGGTTAGCATGGCCCGGAGCGCTTCGCAAAAGATTATATTAGCTTAGCCCAAGAGTGCTGCGCAACTTCGGTTAGCATGGCCCGGAGCGCTTCGCAAAAGATTATATTAGCTTAGCCCAAGAGTGCTGCGCAACTTCGGTTAGCATGGCCCGGAGCGCTTCGCAAAAGATTATATAAGCTTAGCCCAAGAGCGCTGCGCAACTTCGGTTAGCATGGCCCGGAGCGCTTCGCAAAAGATTATATTAGCTTAGCCCAAGAGTGTTGCGCAACTTCGGTTAGCATGGCCCGGAGCGCTTCGCAAAAGATTATATTAGCTTAGCCAAGAGTGTTGCGCAACTTTGGTTAGCATGGCCCGGAGCGCTTCGCAAAAGATTATATAAGCTTAGCCCAAGAGCGATGCGCAACTTTGGTTAGCATGGCCCGGAGCGCTTCGCAAAAGATTATATTAGCATTAGCCCAAGAGTGCTGCGCAACTTTGGTTAGCATGGCCCGGAGCGCTTCGCAAAAGATTATATTAGCTTAGCCCAAGAGTGCTGCGCAACTTCGGTTAGCATGGCCCGGAGCGCTTCGCAAAAAATTATATTAGCTTGGCCCAAGAGTGCTTCGCAATATTGAGAAATATTCTATTAGTATAAGCTTTGTCCAAGAGTGCTTCACAACTTCGGTTAGTGTTGCCCAAAGAGTTCTTCGCAACAGTATGCGGATCAATGGGGTAATGTTGCACAATTAATCCTTTACTTTATAAACATTGATCCGGGTCTTGGGGGCTCTTACTTGAATAGTTTGTAGCTGCAATCCTAAGACCTGGCTTTTATGCCGCCAGTATAATCCTTGCCTATCTTGCTTAAGCTCGATGTGACTCGCACTTATATGGCCTGTTTGCTCTCCTGTAATCTCAGTCAGTTATGATGCCCATGGGGACTTAACTGACCCTGTTTTACAGAGTGAGTACAACAGTGATAATCCATGCGAAAGCCGGCTTACAGTTAAAGGTTTGTAAAAGGGTCATCTAAACCATCGACATATTGAGAGGACCCACCTCGGTAACCTGGAGGCATAAGAACGCAGGAAGAAACATGATTTATGGGATGTTATTGAGATAAACCTGGAGGCGTATGAACCCAGGAAGAATAACCGGGTTTTATCCTTTTATATATTATTTGTCTTATTTCAGGAGTTTAACCTGGATGATCGAGCTTGCTGCTTCACCTGAAACATGACGCCTAAAATCAAGATCATGAAGGAGAACAAGACCAGCTCGAATCCAGCTTAAACTTGGGGGCTACTGTTGGGGGAAAGATAACCTGGTACCCCTAAGGACAAAGAAAGTATGACCAGCCAGAAGCGAGACCCGGCCAGGAGGCAAAGCCTGGTCTGGAAGAAGACACGGCCAGGAGGTAAAGCCTGGTCTGGAAGAAGACCCGGCCAGGAGGCAAAGCCTGGTTTGGAGAAGACCCGGCCAGGAGGCAAAGCCTGGTCTGGAAGAAGAACCGGCCAGGAGGCAAAGCCTGGTCTGGGGGTAACTCGGCTTTGGAAGATGCTATAGAAGGAAGATTCTGGAAGACCCGGAAACCTTGTACAAGTTGGAGACTCAAGACTTGGAGGTCACGCAGGAGACCTAGATTAGGACTCTTAATATGGTATGACCCAGTTTATACCTTGTACGACCAGGAGACCAGCTGCCCATATAAGCAGGCTCCTAGGTCAAAGAGAGGGGGAGAGATTTCCGAGTAGAAACACCAAATTCCAGGTCTCAGCAAGAGTCGGCCCGAGCCAAATTCCAGGTCTCGGCGAGAGTCAGCCCGAGCCAAATTCCAGGTCTCAGCAAGAGTCGGCCCGAGCCAAATTCCAGTTCTCGGCGAGAGTCAGCCCGAGCCAAATTCCAGGTCTCGGCGAGAGTCAGCCCGAGCCAAATTCCAGGTCTCGGCGATATTTGTAACCCAAGATTTGTGGTCTCGGCGACATTGTAGTCCGGGCCTCTAGATCGATAGCTAATAAGATCCCAGCTGGAAGTAGGTTATTATCTCCAATGGAGAGGCCGAACCAGGATAATCCAAGAGTTTGAGCAATATCGCTAGGTATCGAGTATCCAGTGTAATACGAGAGTTGAGTTAATATATCTAGATCGGAGACTCGGCGACTTGATTGCCGGCTACCAGATCGCATATCATCATGTTTTCCCTTGAGCTAAACCCTCTCCCAAACACCAGAGTCGAATTGCCCCAAGATAAGTTACCCCCGGTAACGTCTGCCGTGATTATCCCACGACAAGGCATGTAAGTAAACATGGCTAAAAATAGCAGACGACAAGCATGTACAGAACATAGATGAAAATAGCAGCTCACAAGGATAGATGAACTAGAAGATGACAAGCAAGCAACATGCATATGCATGAACTATGAGATGACAAGCATAGGTGAAATAGCTGACTACACGAGTTTGCATCAGAATTCACAAAGGGAAGCATCAGTATGTATCTAGAATAATCTATTGAGGTAATTGTTGATCCCAGAGATAAACAGAATTCTGAGGGACTTACAATTGCTCTTTTCACGGGCGAAGAGAATCCACGTGTCTTGCTGCTGTGCTTAGCTTTGAACAATTCAAAGGCATCTTCCCCCATGTCGCAGCAAACCTCGTAGCTACGAGAACCTGTGGCGCTATGGAACTGGACGGCCTGTCTGCTTTGCCTGGCTTTCATACAAGCCATCTACATAAATGAAGTATGAACTCATTAGATACAGTCCAGGTTATAGAATAGAAATAGTGGCAAGGTAGAGTGAACAAAGACAGTACCTATTTCCTGACTGAGGACCAGTTATCGACTAACCTGCACCATTCTGCTTCGCTCATGTGTCCAACTGCATCAGGAGGCGTTCGTACAACTCTACTCTTGTCTCTAACGCTTTCAAAAAATTCTTGCTTCAGAATATGGCGTCTTTGTCTTGTATAGTTCTTGAGATGCATCAGAAGAGATTGACGAATAACAGGGTCTCTGGGGTTCAGATGAAACTTTGTACGAAACAAAAGAAAGAGCACTTTTCAGTTATATGAATAGCAATGCAATGAAATGGAAGGTTGAGTTACAAAACTTACAGACACATGGCCATGGTAGGACGAAAATATATCTTCCCTTCCCTTGTACTCTTTCCAATGGGGGAAGATAGGGACATGTGCTTCACAACTAATGAACACGCAGTAGCATACATGGAAGCAACCTTTGGGTCCACTGGCCTTGTCTTTTCCGGAGCAATAACAATTCCGATCCTGTTTCCTTTGGACATGTTTCTTCTCCTCCCAGCCGCACCACTCGAAACAATGTCTTCACATGGGTAATCTACAGAAATTGTGGCATTGATAGAGTTAGTATTCTGCATTTTTTATTTCCTTCCGCACATGGCCCCTCGTAGAGCATGCAATCTCTATGATATGTCATCTTGCTCTTCGTTGTAGGCACCTTTCTCCTCGACTTGGGAACCTTGCCCCTCGCCTAGGAATTGTGGCAGATCGCCTCGCACACCTGGCAGCTCACCGTAGGGAGGTACCTGCTCGCATTGAGCGGTTACCTCCTCACGGTGGTCAGCCTCCTCCTTCTGTTGGGCAGCTTCCAGCTGGCCATGGGCAAGTGCCTGCTCGCCTTGGGCAGCTTCCTGCTGGCCTTGGGGAGCTGCCTCCTCATCTTGGACCACTGGTCGCTTGAGTTCGTCATCTGCATACGGATGGACATGGGCAACTGCATGCTCGCGATGGGCCTTGACGCGCTTGCGTTTACAACCACGTCCACCAGGAGCCATCTTTGTCCTACCAGATGTACTCTTGACTTTAATGTTCCTAAGCTGCACGGTTCATATGTACCAAATCAACTAGGATAGTAGCACAAAATACATGGCAGAACAGTAATTAAGCCAGCAGTTCCACACAACATAAGTACCTTTATTGTTGAGATATCATGCAAGGCATGCCTTATCTAGATGGTGGACACGGTATACATGGAAATAAATAGCTTACACTATAAGTCTAGAATTGATGATTTATGCGAATAAATGAAAATAAATAGCACATACATGTTGTTTACAAATAGCCTTATCTTTCATTGGGATGTGACAACATAGAGTTAGAAAATCTTAGTGATGTAATTCGTTGTTTGACCATATCAGTAATCTAATTTGTGGACCTAAGTATGACAGGATCGCATGAGAAGTGATGTTAAGATTTATACAAGCTCGAAAATAAGCAAACTCTGACCAAAAGGAACTTGACGGCTACCAGGCCGGCGAGGTGACAGATCTTGACGGCGACCTGGACGGCGAGGTGGCAGATCTTGACGGCGACCTGGACGGCGAGGTATCAAATCTGGACGGCGAGGTGGCAGATATTGATGGCGTCTTGGACGACAAGGTGGAATCTCGGGAAGGCGAGCTGAGCGGCAGGGTGGAAGACCGGGGACGACAAGGTGGAAGCCCGGGAAGGCAAGCTGCACGGCGAGGTGGAAGACTGGGGATAGCCATGTGGAAGCCCGGGAAGGCGAGCTACACGGCGAGGTGGAAGGCCGGGGCGGAGTAGATGGGGTTTAGGAGGAAAGGGTGATTTCGGACAAGAAGAGGAGGGGAAATTTCGGCGAGGGGGCAGATAAGAGGGAGAGGTTCGAAATTTAGGGCGGCAAAGTTTTTGGTCGATAATTTGGGTGGGCGGCGCGAAATTTTCTGCGCCCGTCAAATTTTGGTACATTGGTCGGAGAACGTTGTTGGCCGTTGGATACATGATGGATGGCCTAAAAAGATAACCATTATTGAAATACTTCCTCTGTCTCAAATTAATTGTCTCGAAGTTTGACAAAAGTGGATGCATCTAGACATAATTTTGTGATAGATACATCAACTTTTGTTAAACTTTGAGACAATTAATTTGAGACGGAGGGAGTATGTTATTTAAGGATAATGGGAAGACATCTATAAATTACTGACAAAACTATTACTAATAAATAAATTACCCTACCATTGTCTTGGGTGTTTCTTGACCCTAACCTAACACACCCAAACAATTGGTTCCACTTTGCTACCCCCATTCGGCTCACGTAGTGGGGACAAAACGGCAGTTCCGTCTTTTTCCCCAGCGGGCTATGGTTTCTCCGGAGAGGGGGCTCTGGAACGTCTAAATGCCACCACAACACATTGTATGCCATAACATGTGTGTTAGAGTGTGGCATGGGTCTTGGATGCCCAAGATTCCCTCTCTCTTTGTGCTAGGGTTTCACCAGCGTCGGATTCTCTCTCGCGGGTTCCAGGACTGCTTAACGAGAGCCCGAAACTCCCGGATCTAACGGAACTGGGGGAATCTTGACAATAGGTGGGCCCTACCATTTGTCTTGGGTGTTCCTTGATCCTAACATAACACAACCAAGAAATTGGTTACACTTTGGTACCCCCTTTCGGCTCACGTGGAGGGGCCAGAATGACAGTTCCGTCTTTTTCCCCAGCGGGGCTATGGTTTCTCCGGAGTGCGGGGGCTACGGATCGTCTGAATGCCACAAAATCCCATGGTATGCCATACCATATGTGTTATATTGTGGAATGAGTCTTGTATTCCCAAGATTCCCTCGCTTTCTGTGTTAGGGCTTCACCGGTGTCGGATTCTCTCTAACGGGTTCCAGGACTACTTAGAGCCCGAAACTCCCGGATTTGACGGAACTAGGGGAATCTTGCCAAGAGATGGATCCTAACATTTTCTTTGGTGTTCCTTGGGCCTAACCTAACACAACCAAACAATTGGTTCCACTTTTCTACCCCCTTCCGGCTCACGTAGAGGGGCCACAACGGTTGTTCCGCCTTTTTCCCCAGCGGGGCTATGGTTTCTCCGGAGGGGGGATCCGGATCGTATGAATGCCACCAAATCCCATCGTATGAAATACCATGTGTGTTAGAGTGTGTCATGGTATTGTATACCCGAGATACCTCGCTCTCTATGTTAGGGCTTCACCGGCGTCGGATTCTCTCTCGCATGTGACAGGACTACTTATAGCCCGAAACTCCCGGATCTGACGGAACTGGGGGAATCTTGCCAAGAGGTGTCCCCTACCATTGTATTGGGTGTTCCTTGTTCCTAACCTAACACAACCAATAAATTGGTTCCACTTTGCTACCCCCTTCCGGCACACGTAGAGGGGCCAGAACGGCAATTCTTTCTTTTTTCCCCAACAGGGCTATGGTTTCTCCAGAGAGGGGGCTCCGGATCGTCTGATTGCCACCAAATCCCATTGTATGACATACCATGTGTGTTACAGTGTGTCTTGGATGACCAAGATTCCCTCTCTCTGTGTTAGGGCTTCACCAGCGACAGATTCTCTCTACGGGTTCCAAGGCTACTTAATTAGAGCCCGAAATTCCCTGATCTGACGGGACTAGGGGAATCTTGCCAAGAGGTAGGCCCTACCATTTTCTTGGGTGTTCCTTGGGCCTAAACTAACACAAACAAGCTGTTATTTCAATTTTGCTACCCCCTTCCGGCTCACGTAGATGGGGCAGAACGACAGTTCCGTCTTTTTCCCAGCGGGGCTATAGTTTATCCGGAGAGGGGGCTCCAGATTGTCTGAATGCCACCAAATCCCATTGCACTCCATACCATGTGTGCTAGAGTGTGGCATGGGTATTGGATGCCCAAGATCCCTCGCTCTCTGTGTTAGGGTTTCACCGGTGTCAGATTCTCTCTCGCGGGTTCCAGACTAATTAATGAGAGCCCGAAACTCCCGGGTGTGACGGAACTAGGGGAATCTTGCCAAGAGGTGGGCACTATCATTCTCTTGGATGTTTGTTGGGACTAACCTAACACAACGAAGCAGTTAGTTCCACTTTGATACCCCCTTCCGGCTCTCGTAGATGGGGCAGAACGACAGTTCCGTCTTTTTTCCATCGGGGCTATGGTTTATCCGGAGAGGGGCTCCAGATTGTTTAAATGGCACCAAATCCCATTACACGCCATACCATATGCGCTAGAGTGTTGTCGGATATATACCAAATAGGGGTATATCAGATGGTAGTCAAAGTGCCGGATTACCAGGGTGGCCCAAGTGGTAGTGGGCTAAGGTCCATTGGGCGGCCCAGTAACTCGACGCACAGAAGCCGGATTCTAGAAGGACCCGGATCGCGGCCCACGTGATCTGGCTTGGAGGAGAAGACGGATTCCTTACTTTCCAAGTTATAGTTACCGTAGTCTTCTAGGTTTCCTATTCTGTAAGCCCTAATCCGGCTATTATATAAAGCCGGACGGGAGATAAGTTTGATAACGAACAACAGAAGAGAAGCTATAGGCTAACTCGCCGAGAAGTTGATCCTCTGCGAATAGCTAGATCTAAACCTCACATTGTAATTCTATATCCAGGCTTTAGTCCTGATTAGTGAGAAGTGCAGGAGTAGGCACGTCGTACTGTCGCGACGTACCGAACCTGGGTAAATCCTGTGTTCACTGTCCACCACGCGATCCCGTTATCCCACGTCTCTACCGTAGTCTCATGGCACCCCCGTCTATGAAAACTACTACGATGTCTCGACAGTTGGCGCCCACCGTGGGGCAAACGACGTCAGGCGTGAAGTTCCGATCTAGGATACTCGGCGGAATCGGAAGATCAATCACTGTCGGAAGCCTGGAGTTCGACGACAACGTCGGACGCTTCCTCGACAACGGATCCTATATACCGGCGCAAAACCACCTGGTAAGTGCCTGCGTGTTGCCGATCGGATCTGCTAACATCTTTATCGGACTAACTGCAGAAGCAATGGGGTTTTGCGGTGGAAGCAAATTTATCCCACCCGCCCTATACCCAGTCGAGGATGACTATGATACCGGATTCTGCTCAGATCGCCGACAAAAAAGTGACACACACTTTATCGGCATGGTGCAATCCAAAGTCGCCGAAAACATGGATGATGGAAATCCCGTCCAAGAGGTAGACAAAAACACACCCGTCACAGATACGGAAGATCCGATACCCGTCATACAGGCGGAAGATCCGACATCTGCCAACATGACGATGAACTCGGAAGCTGACTCTGTACTAGCCGCCATTGAGGCGAGATTAGAATCAGAAACCGGATCAGATGATTTTGATTCCGAAGACGAAGACGCGGACGCCTTCGAAAGGAAAGTTAAATCTTTTCAAGAGGGATTCCATGAAGTACTAATGGCGAAACCGGCTGATACCACGGACGCCGGCAGCCAGGAAAGCCCTAAAACCCCTCCGCCAGAGGAAGAGAGAGAAGACGGAGAAACTTCTCCGATATTTCCTAATGTAAAGGAATTGACAGAAGATGAGCCTGTCAAAAAACCTCCCTCTTCCAAGAAAAAGCACCGTGCTGCTAAGAAACTCCAATACAAAATCCGGAAGAAAAAATCAGCTGATCTAGCTGATGAAAACCTGGAAGTAGGGGATGCTAGCGGAACAAAGACTGCGGAGAAGAAAATCAAAGAAATCCTCGCCCCGCCAATGACGGAACAAGAAGAACAGCAGCTGTTGCAAACGCCAGTGGGAGTAAACGAAACCCCTGAGATGCTGGAAGCCAGGAGACGAGCTTTCCAACGGCAACAGCAACATCTACTCAGAACTCGCGAACACCTCCAAAAAACCCAGGATGACATTAAGCTCATGAAGGAAGAAATCGAGGAGTATGAGAGAAAGAATAGATCTGGCATTAAACCTACAAGGTTACCCGGAATCGTAAGACCGGAAGTACTGCCGCCAAAAGAAAGGTTTCACAACCCATCTTGGCAAAAGCAGGTAAACGGCAAGGATGCCAGAGGCGAACCAATATACAAAACCGCAGCAGAAAACGCGGAAGCAGCGTTCGCCATCCTCAACAATGACTTGTATTCTAACGGTGAAAAGCTCCAGGGGGTGTATGCTTTCCTAGGAAAAGCATTGCAACAACAACAGCGGGCCCAAGAGCGATCAGGAAGACTGCAGGATAACTCCGCCCTATGCAAAACAGCTACTTGCGCCGCTGGAGCACCTGGACCAGAGGAACCTGGAGATTCAGACAATTCAAAGGATAAAAAAGAGGATCCGAGAAAAGACAAGAAAAACCCCGACAATAGGGACGAAGCGTCCCGAACCGGATCCCATCCCCCGAAAGGTGGACTCAAACCCCACGATCGGGAAGAAAAATACCGGAATGACGGCAAAACAATGCCACCTCCGAGAAACCCAGCTGAGAAAGCCGAAAGATACGATATACCTCACAGACATGAGAGATCCCGGACACCTCCTAAGGATAAAGAAAGGCATAGGAGCAGGAATCCGCCTAATCCAAAAGGGCGTGATCATGGAAGAGATAGATACAATCCCGGAAAAGCGCGTCCGCGCAACAATGGAAAAGAAAGGAGTAGATCCCCTTCTGTCCATTCAGCCGGAAGATATTCCGCACACATTGATAGAGCGGAAAAGGATGATCTATACTTTGGCCCTAAGTGTTTCACTGACAGGATCCGAAGGATAACCCTGCATTCTGGCTTTGCCAAGGTTGGTCCAACGTACCAGAAATACACCGGCAGCACAAACCCGGATACCTGGCTCTCAGATTACTATACAGCCGTCCAGATCAACAATGGGACAGACCTGGAAGCTGTCAAGTTTCTTCCCCTAATGTTACTGGACGGAGCCAGAGATTGGATCAATGGATTACCATCAAGAACTGTCGACAGCTGGGACGATATGGCTAGAGTATTTACTCAGCATTTCCGGGGAAAGTACAAACGCCCGAACAGCATCAACCAGCTGAACCGTTGCACCCAATTCGAGGATGAACCATACGTGGATTTCATTTCCCGATGGACGACAATGAATAATAGTTGTTCTGGAGTAACTGACGTACAAGCAATGCATACTTTCATCAATGGCCTAAAACCCGGACTTGTATCGTTCATGGTTGGTTCAAAACAGCACAAAGATCTCGGATCTATGCTTACAACCGCCAACGAACACGCTGCAGCCGAAGACGACATCAGAGCAAGAGGGGGCAATATCGAATCACTGATACTTGCGAAGAAAACTCCTCGTTCTGACAAAAAAGGAACTCCAGAAACAACGACAAAACCCAAAGAGGTCAACATAGCCTTTGGAAGTGAAAAAGGGAATAAGTGGAAAGGACGCAGTCCAGATCCAATCAACTACACTCCAGAGGAGTGGGAGAGGATTAAGTCGGAACCCTGTGTCCACCATTCACAATTTGGGAAACCCACCCATACAAACGCGCAATGCCGGCTGAATAAGCACATGAAAGGCAGTGCAGGATCCGAAAATAAGGGGAAGGGTTCCAAAAGGAAACCCGCCAAACAAAAGCCAGAAGCTGAAAAAGAAGACAGTGAATCGGACACTAATGAAAAAATCCAGGAACAACAGCGAAAGGGCGAACCCAAATTTCCGAGAGTTGATGGAGAAGCAATGCTAACATTCCTAGCAACTCCGTCAGCAAAGGTGGCCAAAAGAACACTTCGAGAAATAAACGCGGTTGTTCCGGCAACCCCGAAATTCTTGAAGTACTCCAACACACCAATTACCTGGGATCAGTCTGATCATCCCGGGAATATCCCTGAACCCGGCACACAAGCTCTTGTCGTAAGCCCTATTGTCCAGAATACTAGGCTAAGAAGAGTGCTGATGGATGGAGGATCCATCATTAACATAATGTACCTGGATACACTGAAGCATCTGAAGATTTCCGAGTCCCAGCTCAATTACAGCAACATACGATTCCATGGCATTGTTCCTGGCAGACAAGCACGATCCCTAGGAGAAATTTCCCTAGATGTCACCTTCGGAGATAAAGATCACTTCCGGCAGGAAAAAGTATCCTTCGAAGTAGTGCCGTTCGAAAGCGTGTATCACGCAATACTCGGGCATCCAGCTTTCGCCAAATTCATGGCAAGATCCTGTTATATTTATAACAAGCTGAAGATGCCAGGACCCAAAGGAGGAGTAATCACCATAGCTGGTGATTTCAAGCTGGCAAATGAGTTGGAGAAAGAAAACGCCCTTTGCGCTCAGAGAGTCATAGCAAAGGAAGAACTGAAGGAATTAGCCAAGGAGGTATCGCCGACAGAAATGCCGGCAGGAAAAGAAACTCGGAAGCCAACAGACAGCTTCAAGGCGTCTGAGAATACAAAACAGGTAATCCTAGATCCCAAAGATCCGACAAAATTCGTCGTTGTAGGGAGTGGGATGACCGACAAATAGGAAGGCGAGCTCATCAAGTTCCTCCGTGAGAACTGGGATATTTTTGCCTGGTGTCCAGCTGACATGCCAGGCGTACCCAGGGAACTTGCTGAGCACCAACTCAAGGTGATTCCAGGATCAAAACCCGTCAAACAAGGTCTCCGTCGATTTGACGGAAGAAGACGGAAGGCTATTGGCAAGGAAATTATCCGGCTTTTAGCAGCAGATTTCATCCAGGAAGTAATCCACACTGAATGGTCTGCAAATCCGGTATTAGTACTGAAGAAAGACACTACTGCTCTTAGAATGTGTATAGATTACACAGGCTTGAACAAATTGTGTCCGAAAGATAGGTTCGCGTTACCGCGAATCGATCAAATAATAGACGCCACTGCAGGCTCTGAGCTTTTGTGCTTTTTGGATGCATACTCCGGGTACCACCAAATACGCATGAAAAAGGAAGATCAAATTAAGACTTCCTTCATAACCCCATACGGGACGTACTATTATGTAACCGTGCCATTTGGCCTGAAGAACGCAGGTGAAACCTACCAGCGTTGCATGCAACGTTGTTTGCATAGTCAGATTGGCAAAAACGTCCATGTTTACGTAGACGATATTGCTGTCGTAACCAAGGAAAAATATACACTCCTTGAGGACCTGCGAGAAACTTTCGAAAACTTGCGCACCTACAAGATGAAGTTAAATCCATCTAAGTGCGTATTCGGGGTTCCCTCAGGAAAACTTCTGGGTTTCATCATTTCTCACAGAGGAATAGAGGTGAACCCGTAAAAGATCAAAGCCATCTTGAACATCTCGAAACCTATGTGTGTGAAAGATGTCCAAAGATTGACGGGTTCCGCCGCTGCCGTCAGCAGATTTATTAGTCGGCTGGGGGATAAAGCCTTACCACTCTACAAGTTGCTGAAGAAATCCGACAAAGTCAAGTGGATAGCGAAAGCCTTGGAGTATCTAGCAGTTATGTCCCTTCCGTACTTAGTTCAATTTCTATGTAAACATCTTTTGAGATCATGAAATAAAGTTGTCGGAATTCTGGTATCCATGTTTTTTCAGTACAAAGCATGATTCCACCTTATCTATTTCCCAATGATCTTACAAAATACTCAATGTTAACCCGAATTGTGCCTGCATACTCGGCGTTAAGAAACTGAATGATTTTTCAGCCTGCTAACGGCTAAAGGAAACTTGAATTGCCTGCGTGCCCAAGTTTCATTTAAAAAATTCCTTGCTTCTCTAAGTATTATCTGATTGCTTATGTGTTGGGTCACTGGAGCTAGTTAGTAAAAATGCCTTTAGTGTGATCCATGTTTCCGAGTTTCAACTGATTGATTATACCCAGTTACTCGACATGACGATTCATAATGCCATCGAGCCATTTCAAACACTAAGGACAGTTAAAACATATATGCCAGAGAACTTAGAAGACAAAGGAATAGTAAAATCCGAAAAACTTGTAAAGAATTTCATAATTAAAATTGCAAAAGGCAGAATTCTCATTCATACAAAAGAAATAGAAGCATTACATTTTGAATTACATTGTAAAAGAACAGTAATGCTCCTATTGTCTACTTTCACTATCCAGGTTCAAGGCAGCCCTTCAAGCATCCGACTCTTCCTCGCTGCTATCATCCTCGGGGGCTGCAGGGACCTCCTCTTGTGGATAAGTGACAGAGATATTCACCATAGAAGCAATCTGCGTGGCGTGGCCTTTGATTTCATCAAAGATTGTATTTCGCTGAGTTTCTGTGTATCCTTGAGGGACACCGGACGCCACGCGCCAAGATTTTGCACCAGGGTAGTGCATACGCATAAGGCCGAGAGCCATGCATGCACCACCCCGTGCAGCGGAGCGAAGGATGGATTCCCTGGACTCCGCCACCTCCATGATAGCACCCGGAAGTTTTTCAACTTCCGAGAACTCCCCAGTCCTTGAGGGAATGAACCTGTTGACCAGCTGCATGCTAGCAGCTCTGATCGAAGTCCAGGTCTTCCCAAAAGCTCGGATTCTATCAATCCGAGAAAGATCTGGGCTATCTCCTGTTTTTCAGCAAAAACAACCAAGAAAGTTAAGTAAAAAAGCAGAGAAACACAGCAAGACTGGGAAGAATGGTAAATGCAGAAATAACTTACCGACAATTTTGTCAATTTCGGAGCCTTCCTCCAGGCGCAGGTTCAGAGCAGCCTCCAAGTCCCGGATGGTGGACTGGTCCTTCTCCGCCTGTGCGGAAGCCTTGGATTGAGAAATTCCAAGGGCCAGATTGCTGGCTTCCAGGTCTTTTTGAGCCTTCACAAGATCCTTGTGAAGGTCCAAATTCTCCTTTCGGAGAAACTCGACATTGCCGGCGTCTTCAGCTATTTGCTTGGCCTTAGCCAAAGCAGCTGAAAAGCAAGGAAAATTCCGAGTTTAGAAAACTTCCGGAATAAGTACTTAGACAAAAAAGTTGAATTGAAAACTTCAGAGGAAAAACCCTTACCTGTTGTTTCCGACAGCGCCAGCTGAGACGATGCCAGCTCTGTCTCTCTTTCCTCAAGAATAGAAAGAAGATTTCTAACTTCTTTATTCTTGATGGAGAGTTTGTTAAAAACTTCCATGTTAATGGCTTCAGCGGTTTGCTAGAACATGGCAAGGAAAAGAATGAATATAAAGCATCAAGACAAAAAAAACATACATTTTGTTTAATGCTTGGGGGCTAGAGTTATATACCTGGCTCATTCGTTGCAAACCCTCCAAGTTTTCATTGAACCCTTTTGCGTATTCCGCAAAAAGAGTTCCGACCGCGCTTAGGCCGTCATTGATAATCTTGAAGTCCTTGTCAAAGGTGGGAATCTCCTCGTCGAATGTCCGAGAAGATTTTCCCACCTCTGGAGCCGCCCTTTCCCTCGTGTCCGTGTTCGACACAACGGGCTGGCTGGGCTCTTGCGGCTTGGTGGTGGGGGCTGCAGCATGCTCTTTCGCCATCATGGACGGTGTGTTCGGGGGGATGACGGGAGAAGGTTGAGCGCCTCGGCTGGACACAACTTTGTGTTTCTTCAGCTTCTTCGGCTTTAGGTTGGAGGGAGGCAGGCTAAAAACAAAAAACCCGAAAAAATTAAAACTCCGAAGGCGAAAGAAAAACTTCGACAAAAGAAAAATAGCCCGGATGATCTAACCTGGAGGTGGCGACGGGAATTCCGTCAAGGTCGATAACTTCCTCAGAGGAAGGAATCTTCTTGCGCTTGCGCCCACCTGTAGAGGCGGTGCGCAATGCATCCAGCTCAGCTTCGGAGGCTAGCTCCGAGTCTGGAAGTTCAGCAATCTGTTGAAAATAAAAATCAGGGTTAGAAGCGAAAAAATCCGAGAAAGAATGTTAAACTCTACCCAAATGACGGAAAAAGTACCTTGGGAGCCGGATTGTCGGCCGTATACATAGGCCGACTCGCTTCGTATTGGACGCGTGATGAGACCAACTGGTTCACGTGCCGTCGAAGATCCCTCGCGGACTAGTCTTTGCTGGTTGTCCGCATTGGGTCGTTGGCACCCGTGTAGTCGCAAAGAAGGCGGCCACCGTGATTGGCCAACGGCTGGATCCGCCTATCTAACCAGCAAAGGACTGTGTCCATGCCGGTTAGAGGTGGATCAGAGGAAGTGAGCTTGGAGATGCGCCGCTTGATCCTTAGAAGATCAGGCGGCAGAACCTGGACGGCTTCTGTTCCCCAATTGTCTTGGGGAACATCAGCAGTGTTTGAAAAAGGTGGAACCCTGATGGCCTTTTTTGGGAAAGGCACATCGGGATGGTAGAAGAAAGAACCCGTCCAAAATTTGACGGATTCCGATGTCTTGATCTTGGGGAACCAATCTTCCCTAAACCTCCGAAGAGTAAAGGAGATGGTTCCGCAAGTCGGGAGTGCGCCCTCCGAGGAGTTCCGCTTAACCCCGAAACAATACATCCAAAAATCTAACCTAGGTTCTAAGCCTAAGTAACCCTCAAATAGGGCCTGGAACCCGGCCATATAAAGAATGGAGTTGGGCGGCAGGTTATGAGGTTGGATGTTATAGTGGGAGAGGATTTGGAGGAAGAAAGCGGAAGGTGGTAGTCCCATACCTCTTAAGAGATGGGAGGAGAGAAGAACCCTTTCGCCATCGTTCGGCATAGGTTCGTTCTCATCCTCAGGGATCCGCCATTTCCCTTTCAGGATCAGTCCCTCCTTTTCCAGGTTTGGAAGGAGGGCTGGCGGAATGCTGCAGGCAATCCAGCTGCCTGCAGTCTCCACCTCTTCGTCCGCTCCGGCGGCAGCGGATGCGGCAGCTTCCACAGCGGCAAGCTCGTCGCCGAGAAGCTGGATCTTCTCCTCCGCCGTCTCGGGAGCAAACGGCGGGGAAGGCACGGAGCTCGAGCCCGTGAGGTTCGCGGCGGTGGAAGGATCTCCTCCGCCCGCCGCAGAGGCCTCGGTCTTTTCCGGCTCGCCGCCGGTGTGCTTTGGAGATCCTAGTTGCGGATCCAAGTCGTTGATGATGTCGTCGATGGTGAGCGCGGCGAAGCGAGTGGGGGACGACGGCGAGGATGCCATTTGGTGGCGGCGCGTTGCGTTTCCGGTGGTGCTCTGGGTGTGATTCGTGCTCGAGAACTGTTCTTCGCTCGAGGGCTCGTGCGCAGCAATGGCGTGGAGAGTGAGAGTGCGGAAGGATTTCAGCGAGGACGAAGACGGCTATTTATAGCCGGAAATCCGTCAAGATACGTGCCAACGGCTATTTTGACCGTTGGATGATCAACGCGTGTCACTCGCCGAAAAATCCGGGAAATGAAACGACAGGGTAATGATAGCTATCTCCTCGTTTCCCGTGAGAATCTTTCAGAGATACGTTACTGGGTTTCCCGCGTGAAACCCAAGCGTCCCTTACGTCAGCACGTCTCAAGCGCTGACGTAGGAAGTTCCTTCTCCACGAAGGATCGTGAGAGAAAAGCCGGATTTTCAGGATTCCGAGTTTCACGTTACCATCTCTTTTCAATGAAGAATAAGAAGAATCAAGACTGCTGATTGAAATTTCTCGGACAAAGCACATTTGGCGAAAGGCGGTGAATCAGAGTTTTAATCCTTCTTAGGGGCTACTGTCGGATATATACCAAATAGGGGTATATCAGATGGTAGTCAAAGTGCCGGATTACCAGGGTGGCCCAAGTGGTAGTGGGCTAAGGTCCATTGGGCGGCCCAGTAACTCGACGCACAGAAGCCGGATTCTAGAAGGACCCGGATCGCGGCCCACGTGATCCGGCTTGGAGGAGAAGACGGATTCCTTACTTTCCAAGTTATAGTTACCGTAGTCTTCTAGGTTTCCTATTCTGTAAGCCCTAATCCGGCTATTATATAAAGCCGGACGGGAGATAAGTTTGATAACGAACAATAGAAGAGAAGCTATAGGCTAACTCGCCGAGAAGTTGATCCTCTGCGAATAGCTAGATCTAAACCTCACATTGTAATTCTATACCCAGGCTTTAATCCTGATTAGTGAGAAGTGCAGGAGTAGGCACGTCGTACTTTCGCGACGTACCGAACCTGGGTAAATCCTGTGTTCGCTGTCCACCACGCGATCCCGTTACCCCACGTCTCTACCGTAGTCTCATGGAACCCCCGTCTATGAAAATTACTACGATGTCTCGACAAGTGTGGAATGGGTCTTGGATGCCCAATATTCCCTCGCTCTGTGTGTTAGGGTTTCACCAGTGTCAGATTCTCTCTCGCGGGTTCAGGACTAATTAATGAGAGCCCGAAACTCCCGGGTGTGACAGAACTGGGGAGTCTTGCCAAGAGGTGGGTCATACCATTCTCTTGGGTGTTCCTTGGGCCTAAGATAACACAACCAAACAGTTAGTTCCACTTTGCTACCCTCTCCCGTCTCACGTAGATGGGGCAGAACAACAGTTTCGTCTTTTCCCCATCGGGGCTATGGTTTATCCGGAGAGGGGGCTCCAGATCGTCTGAATGACACCAAATCCCATTACACACCATACCATGTGTGCTAGAGTGTGTAATGGGTCTTGATGCCCAAGATTCCCTCGCTCTCTGTGTTAGGGTTTCATCGGTGTCGGATTCTCTCTCGCGGGTTCCATGACTAGTTAATGAGAGCCTGAAACTTCCGGATGTGACGGAACTGGGGGAATCTTGCCAATAAGTGGGCCCTACCATTCTCTTGGGTGTTCCTTGGGCCTAACATAACACAACCAAACAGTTAGTTACACTTTGCTACCCCCTTCCGGCTCACGTAGATGGGGCAGAACGACAGTTCCGTCTTTTTCCCCAACGGGGCTATGGTTTATCCAGAGAGGTGGCTCTAGATCGTCTGAATGCCAAAAAATACCATTGCACACCATACCATGTGTTATAGAGTGTGTAATGTATCTTTTATGCCCAAGATTCCCTCGCTCTCTGTGTTAGGGTTTCGCCGGTGTCAGATTCTCTTTCGCGGGTTCCAGGACTAATTAATGAGAGCCCGAAACTCCCGGGTGTGTCGGAACAGGGGGGATTTTGCCAAGAGGCGGGCCCTACCATTATCTTGGGTGTTCCTTGGGACTAACCTAACACAACCAAGCATTTAGTTCCACTTTGCTACCCCCTTCCGGCTCTCGTAGATGGGGCAGAACGGCAGTTCCGTCTTTTTCCCCATCGGGGCTATGGTTTCTCCGGAGGGGGGCTCCGGATCGTCTGAATTCCACAAAATACTATGGTATGCCATACCATGTGCGTTAGAGTGTGTAATGTGTCTGGTATTCCCAAGAGTCCCTCGCTCTCTGTGTTAGGGCTTCACCAGCGTCGGATTCTCTCTAGCGGGTTAGAGGACTACTTAGAGCCTGAAACTCTCGGATTTGACGAAACTAGGGGAATATTACCAAGAGGTGGACTCTAACATTTTCTTTGGCGTTCCTTGGGACTAACCTAACACAACCAAACAATTGGTTCCACTTTGCTACCCCCTTTCGTCTCACGTAGAGAGGCTAGAACAACATTTCCGCCTTTTTCCCCAGCGGGGCTATGGTTTCTCCGGAGGGGGGCTCCAGATCGTATGAATGCCACCAAATCCCATGGTATGACCTACCATGTGTGTTAGAGTGTGTCATGGTCTTGGATACCCGATATTACCTTGCTCTCTGCGTTAGGACTTCACCGGCGTCGGATTCTCTCTGGCGTGTTCGAGGACTACTTAGAGCCCGAAACTCCCAGATCTGACAGAACTATGGAAATATTTCCAAGAGGTGGGACCTACAATTGTATTGGGTGTTCCTTGGGCCTAAACTAACACAACCAAGAATTAGTTCCACTTTGCTACCCACTTCCGGCTCACGTAGATGGGGCAGAACGACAGTTCCGCCTTTTTCCCAGCGGGGCTATGCTTTATCTGGAGAGGGGGCTCCAGATCGTCTGAATGCCACCAAATCCCATTATAGGCCACACAATGTGTGATATAGTGTGGCATGGGTCTTTTATTCCCAATATTCCCTTGCTCTTTGTGTTAGGGTTTCACCGGTGTCGGATTCTCTCTCGCGGGTTCCATGACTAATTAATGAGAGCCCGAAACTCCCGGGTGTGACGGAACTGGGGGAATCTTGCCAAGAGGTGTGCCCTACCATTCTCTTGGGTGTTCCTTGGGCCTAACCTAACAAAACCAAACAATTAGTTCCACTTTGCTACCCCCTTCCGGTTCACATAGATGGGGCAGAACGACAGTTCCGTCTTTTTCCCTAGCGGTGCTATGGTTTCTCCGGAGAGGTGGCTCCGGATCGTCTGAATGCCACCAAATCCAATTTCATGCCATAACATGTGTTCTAGAGTGTGGCATGGTTCTTGGATGCCCAAGATTCCCTCGCTCTCTATGTTAGTGTTTCACCGGTGTCGGATTCTCTCTCGCGGGTTCCAAGACTAATTAATGAGAGCCCGAAACTCCCGGGTATGACGGAACTGTGGGAATCTTGCCAAGAGGTGGGACCTACAATTATCTTGGTTTTCCTTGGGCCTAACATAACACAACCAAGCAGTTAGTTCCACTTTGCTACCCCCTTCAGGCTCTCGTATATGGGGCAGAACGACAATTCCGTCTTTTTCCCCATCGGGGCTATTGTTTCTCCGGAGGGGGCTCCGGATCGTCTGAATGCCACCAAATCCCATGGTATACTATAACATGTGTGTTAGAGTGTTTCATGGGTCTGGGATGCCCAAGATTCCCTCTCTCTCTGTGTTAGGGCTTCCCCGGCGTTGGATTCTCTCTAGCGGGTTCCAGGACTACTTAGAGCCCGAAACTCCCGGATTTGACGGAACTTGGGGAATCTTGCCAATAGGTGGACCCTAACATTTTCTTTGGTGTTCCTTGCTACTAAACTAAAACAACCAAACAATTGGTCCCACTTTTCTACCCCCTTTCGGCTCACGTAGAGGGGCCAGAACGGCTCTTCCGCCTTTTTCCCCAGCGGGGCTATGGTTTCTCCGGAGGGGGCTACGAATCATATGAATGCCACCAAATACCATGGTATTACATATCATGTGTGTTAGAGTGTGTCATGGTCTTGGATACCCGATATTACCTTGCTCTCTGTGTTAGGGCTTCACCGGCGTCGGACTCTCTCTGGCGTGTTCCAGGACTACTTAGAGCCCGAAACTCCGGATCTGACGGAGCTGGGGGAATCTTGCCAAGAGGTGGCCCCTGCCAATGTATTGGTTGTTACTTGGGCCTAACCTAACACAAACAAGAATTTGGTTCCACTTTGCTACCCCCTTCCGGCTCACGTAGAGGGTCAGAACAGAAGTTCCTTCTTTTTCCCAAACGGGGCTATGGTTTCTCCAGAGAGGGGGCTCCGGATCGTCTGATTGCCACAAAATCCCATTGTATGCCATCCCATGTGTGTTAGAGTGTGGCATGGGTATTGGATGACCAAGATTCCCTCGCTCTCTGTGTTAGGGCTTCATCAGCGTCAGATTCTCTCTACGGGTTCCAGGACTCTTAATTAGAGCTCGAAACTCCCGGATCTGACGGGATTGGGGGAATCTTTCGAAGAGGTGGGCACTACCATTGTCTTGGGTGTTCCTTGGTCCTAACCTAATAGAACCAAGCAGTTAGTTCCACTTTGCTAGGCCTATGAACTTCTTTATATAGGTAGATAGGCCTTGGGGGTGAAGAGACTAGGCTGCTGCTGAGCTAGGCCTATGAACTTCTTATTTTGTCTAGCTGGATTGTAATTTCGTTTGTTTCCTGGACTTGTTAAGGTTTAGTTTGTTTCGTGAACTTCTAAGGTATATTATCGCTGGTAGATCCCTCGTGCTAAAACACGAGTAAAGATCAAATCGCTAATAGCTTCTAAAAACCTCGAGTTTAGATCAAATCCCTCGTGCTGGTAGATCGTGCAACTCATCACTGCAGAACTCAACAAAAGCCTGGCAATCCAACGGTCACTGAACTTCTCGACCTCGTCGCTATCGCATAAATATGACCGAGCACGGACCACGCAACCCACCTTCTACGCTTCCGCCACAGCCCCCGACCTCCCCCCTCACTCTCGGCGCTGATTACTGCATGCCGGAACAACCCCCCTCACTCTCGTCGCTGATCCACCCGATGGCGCCGCGCGTGAGAAGAAGCACCGGCTTCCAAGGTGTGCAGATGCGGCCGTCCGGGCGCTGGTCCACGGAGTCACGTACAACGGCGTGCGGTGGTGGATGGGCACCTTCGACACGCCCGAGCGCGCCGCCCACGCGTTCGACGTGGCGGTGTGGCGGTTCGGCCGCCCGCGCGCCGAGCTCAACTTACGAGATGTCGAGAGCAGGGAAGTTGCCGAGTTCCTCGCCCCGAATCTGAGGATTGTGACCCGCAAGGAGGAGCAGGAGAACCGCCGCGCGTTCGTGGAGCTGTGCATCCGCCGGGACGACGAGGCAACGATGGGGAGGTTCTGCCGTGATCACCCAGATCGGGTACATGCGAAGTTGCGGCTCGACGCTCAGAGGGACACGAAGATGCGAGCTCGTACATCCCGGGGGTATGCTGGCCCCTCCATCATCGTCGTCTCATCGTCGGATGAGGAGATGGACAAAGAATTCTGGGAGAGCCTTATGCAGGACTCCGATGATGACGAACTTGACGACGCATTCTGGGATGATGTGTAGTGTTAGAGTGTGGAACATGTTGAAAACGTATCAAAATAATCAAAATTACGATGTTTTATGTGTTCGTTGAAGTTTCAACACCTCTTCCTTCTTATTTTGGGTTGCAACTGTAGTAGGATAATTATGGTCTACGGAGTGCTATAAGGCCCAATAAAAATGGCCTGACAGGAGAGGGCCCAAGAAAGTGTCATCATGGCCCAAGTCTGGAAACAACCGCTCTTCCACTCACCGCTGTAACCCTGCCATGCAGCACGCCACGCGTGCGTTGGTGACTTCGTCGCGATATTATGAACGTGAAACGTGTCGCTTTAGTTTTGGCGGCCAGTTATTGCTCCGTCGTGCATGCGGCTCCTCCATGCCACTCCTCCTCCCTGTGTATAAATAGATGCACTCTTCAGTTCATCCTCTATCTGCCTCACCGCCTCCCCTCAATCGAAAACCCTTGGACGTAGTAGCTGCTCGAGCGTTCCTCCAGGCGGCCATGGCTCCACGGGCGCAGCGGTATGCTGCCTTCATGTAGGTTCCATTTCCGTTCACGTACTTCTGATTTGTTTTTGGATTCTTCGTGATTTCGTCTTTCTTAGATCCTTTTCAGAATTCCTCGTGATTTCATCTTTCTTAGATCCGTTTCTGAATTCCTCGTGATTTCATCTTTCTTAGATCCATTTTGCCTTTTAGATTAACATCAACTTCCTATCATGCAACTATCTACAGGGCACATGAAGCCGAGCAGAGGGTCATCTTTGCTGCTTTGGATGAGAGGGTAACCATCCTAGAAAATGAGCTTGAGAAGGCCTTGAAGCTCGCCTACGACAATCTCAAGAAGGATCGCGATGCCAGGTTAGAGCAGGTGGAGCAGGGCGAAGCTTCCCTCGTAGCGTATCGGAAGTTGATGGATGATATGTCGAAGATGATGGCCAGCAACCTCGAACTGGCCTTGCAGGTTGGGGAACTGAAGATCGGTTTAGCCCTGGCAGAGCAGAAAACTCTGATCGCTCTCCTCGCAGCTGTGAGGGCCCAGGCAGGGGAGGATCTAGTGCCATCGGAGGATCCAGTGCCATCGGAGGAGCTGTCGGGCCCCTACTGATGTTCTTTTAGCCTCCTACTGCTGCCCCCGTGCTTCTGATGTTCTGTTTAGATCGACAATTTCGTTGGTTGTATTGGGTGGTTTCTATTAATATGTAGTCTATGTTTATTTTCTTAAGATAGATAATTCGAGTTCACAATATGGAGAAATAGATGACAGAAGTTTCGACGGATCTAAGTGACAGAAATTAAAAGGGTCACATTAGACTAATGCCGATGCAAAAACATATACCAAACGGATAATTCGATTTCACAATATGGACAAATAAATGACAGAAATGAAAAGGGATACATTCAACTAATCTGCGGCGTTCTCGTGGAATGAAACTCGCCTCCAACTGGGCCTATTGGGACGGGAACAAAAATCCACGACAGAAAATGTAAGAAACATCGAGATCGACCGCGAAGTCGAGAGCAAATTCCACTTTTCAGCCATCCACGACGGAAACCACACGACGTTATCAAAATTTTCCGCTCAAAACGTCCCTGATCGCGCGGAATTTGGTAGTGAATGTACAAAGGGGCTTTGGTTGCTTTGAAGGCCAAGGTTGTGTCAAGGGAGGTTGAGTATGAAGAATATTGCTATGAGGACTTGGCTCCATTGAAGGATCAAGAATATGATCCTGTTCTCAAAGATTTCATTGCTCTTACCGTGCAAAAGTTTTGGAAGAATCCATCCAAGGCCAAGGAATATGTTGAGGAGAAGAACAAGTCTCGCTATGGAAACGAAGGGAATCAAAGAGTAAGGTCTTGCTTCAATTGTCAAGAATAAGCACCATTTCATTGCGGAGTGCCCCTATGACAACAGAGAACTCTATGGTGGCAAGCTCATTCGCAAGGACAAGTCCAAGGTTGCTTACAAGAAACCTCACTTTAAGAAGAAAACCTTCAACAAGAAGTCCCCCACCAAGTTTGTGCTAGTGACTCAAGAGGAGTATTATTCCGGAAGTGATGAAGAAGAAGAAACCACAAGTGAAGTGGACGATCTTTCTATTGCTTCAACTCCATCATCTTCATCTCTCTTTGAATCCCCCAGTGAGAATCATCCTCACTCAAATGCCAAGTGCTTCATGGCTAAGGCCTTGGAGGACTATGCTTCCGGTGGGTTTAAATGGATAATTGATAGTGGATGCACTAGTCATATGACCGGAAGCAAAGAACCTGTGACGGAGTTGTGCCCAAATGATATTGATGCAACCGTCACCTATAGAGACAAGTCCAAGTCTAAGGTATCGGGGTTTGGCAAAGTTGTGATTGCTCCTGATATCACTATCGTGGACGTCATGCTTGTTGAATCCTTTGGTTACAATTTACTTTCAGTTCGTGCTTTAGGGAGGATGGGTTTGTCCGTCTTCTTTGATCCTGATATTGTCGTTCTTTTGAGGAGCAAGACTCTTGACGTCGCATACGTGGTACATGTTGAAAATGAGTTGTTCGTGGTGGATTTTTCGAAGTCTACCAACTCTCAATCAATGTGTCTTTTCGGAAAGGCGAACGTGGGGTGGTTGTGGCACCGCCGCTTATCCCATGTAAACATGAGAACTTTGCAAAGTCTTCACAAAGGTGGCCTTATCCTCGTACTAAAAGAAAATGTTTCTTTTCCAAAGATCGCGTTTTGTAGGTCGTGTGTTGAAAAGATGCATGATGCCGCCCACAAGGCCAAGACTATTATCTCATCAAAGAGGATCTTGGAGTTTCTCCATGTTGATCTCTTTGGTGCCGTGCCCGAGGAAAGTCTTGGAGGCAAGAAGTATTGCTTGGTGATTGTCGATGACTACTCAAGATACACTTGGGTCTATTTCTTCAAGTGCAAGAGTGAGACCCAACAAACTATCATCGACTTCACCAACCAAGTGCAACGCCAACACAATGTGCAAATCATGGCTATTAGGAGTGACAATGGCTCCGAGTTTAAGAACTACACTTTGAATGAGTTCTTTAGTGATGAGGGTATTTTTCATCAATATTCCGCCACCTACACCCCTCAACAAAATGGTGTAGCCGAGCGGAAGAATAGAACTCTATTGGATATGTCAAGGACCATGTTGGCAGAGTATTCTTCTCCCCAATATCTATGGGCCGAGGCCATTTCCACCGCATGCCACTCCTCCAACCGCCTCTACATCCGCAAGGGCTTGGACAAGACTCCATATGAGATCCTCACCGACAACAAACCCAACGTCTCCTACTTCCGTGTATTCGGTTGTAAGTGCTTCTATTTGATCAAGGGTGTTCGGTTGTCTAAATTTCAATCTAAAACTATTGAGGGTATATTTGTTGGTTACGGTGAAGAATCCCACACTTATAGAGTCTTTGACAAAGCCTCACGGATTGTCATAGAATCTTTTAGTGTGATTTTCGAGGAAAATGATGGCTCCCAAGTGGCGCAATTTCATGTTTCTAATGTAGATGTTGAAATGCCTCAAGAAGCCATAGGAAAGATGGGTGTGGGATTTTTCCGCCCCATTGAGGGACACCTTATGGCAACTCGAGAAGGACTATGCTCTACTCAAGTGGAGACCTCCTATACAATATAAGAACAAGCCAAGGATCCAAGTGATGCACCTAACCAAGAACATGTTGAAGACCCTCCTCTCATTGACCAAGTTGCTACGCAAGATGCAGCCACTCCTATCATTCATGCTAGTCAAGGTCAAGGCCAAGATTAGCCTTTCGTCCTCCTCTCCTCAAGTTTAAGCTAGTGTTGAAGATGTTGTTGTTGTTGATGACGATGATGATGATGATGATCAAGGCCAACAAATTGGTCAAGACGGGGACCCAAATGATCAAGATGATCAAGTGATTCCTCCTCGCAATAATGAGGAGATCGAAGCCCGTCATGCTAGAAGAATAAGAAGAGCTTTGAAGCGTATTGATGCTTCCGACAACAAAGTGTTGGAGGATATTCAAACCAAAAGATACACAAGAAGGCAATTGGTCAAGGCTGTGTTGAGTATATCTCTATCGCGTCGATGTTGTCTACCGTGTAGACTACAGGACCACCACGTCGACTCCCGCCGTGTCGGGTATATCTCCACCGCCTTGACTCCATCCGCCGCGTTGAGTATATCTCCTGTGCCCCGACTCGGTCCGCCGTGTCGACTCCGTCCACCGCGTCTACTCAACGAAACGTCGGCCACATCGACTCATTTCGGCTAAATCCCGCGCGACTCCATGCAACGGCCTCACTCGACTTGACACCGGGGGGGGGGGTTGCGCCGCGCACATAGACACACCCGACACTCAGGGGCTGCGCCATGCCGTAGCAAAATTCGTCGCTCGAGTGTTGCACCATGCAACAACCACACCCAATACTCGAGGGTGCGCCTCGAAACTATTTCGGTGTGCCCGATACTCGGTGGCTGGCGCTTCGTCATCAGCAACAAACAACAATTTTCTAGCTACATTCTACAGGAGTTGACAAATATCCTCCCCCATGAGTTGACAAATATCCTCTTCTAAGAGTCTACAAATATCATCCTCCAGGAGTCGACACATATCCTTCTCCGGGAGTCGACACATATTCTCCTCCGGAAATCGACAAATATCCTCCTCCAGGAGTCGACGTATGTCCTCCTCCGCGAACCAACAGAAGACAGACACACTGGGTTAGTTTCAGAACAATCTGAGCCTATGCCCGACTCCACGAGTCAAACATAGCCTCGGGGGCTACTCCCATCGGGTGCACTACCGTGCACCCGATAAATTGAAGAAGCGACATTAGAAGATCTTTGAGTCTATGCCTGATTACAAATAATCGCACATAGAATCGGGGGCTACTCCCATCGAGAGTAGCTGGCCGCACCCGATGAACGCTGGTCGCGCAACCAACAAGCGCTATGCGCGCACTCGACGTACTACCAAGTTGGAAGCATCTGACACGCTGACCGCGCACCTAAGAAGCTCTGTTAGATCCTTATTATGATTGTACAAACCGCGCATTAACTCGGATGGAGAAGAGCAAAACATCAAATTTTTCCGTCTTAACGAGACGCATACGACAACGTGGGCCAATTCACAAAATAAGAACATCTTGAAAAACTTTTAGGGTCCATCTTCTTGGGTGGACTCGAGGGCTGAGCGTTGCAGCCGCATGTACTGTTCGTCGCGTCGACTCCGCCGCGTCCGCGTCAACTATATGACATCCACTTCAACTCCGTCCTCCGTGTCGAGTACATCTCCACCGTGTCGACTCCGCCGCGTCTGCGTCAACTACACGACCTCTTCGTCGACTCCGGCCGCCATGTCGAGTACGTCTCTACCGCGTTGACTCCGTCTGCATCGTCGACTACATGACATCCTCGCTGACTCCGGCCGCCATGTCGAGTACACCTCCACCGCGTAGACTCCATCTGTCGCGTCGACTACATGACCTCTTCGTCGACTCCGTCCACCGTGTCGAGTACGTATCCACCGCGTCGACTTTGTCTGCTGTGTCGAGTGCACGTCCACCGTGTCGACTCCGTCTGCCTCGTCGACTACACGACCTCTGCGTCAACTCCGTCCGCCGTGTCGAGTACACCTCCAGCGCGTCGACTCCCTCCGCCTCGTCAACTACACGACCGCTTCGTCGACTCTGTCCGTCGTGTCAACTACATCTCCACTACGTCCGCTCTGTCACGTCTAGTCTTTGGCACTTCTTGCCACGTCCCATCGAGAGGCAGAGCGAGTGCTCAGTGCACCATGACATCACGCAAACGCCAGCCAACAGGCTTATTTTTATCGGAATCTTCAAACAAAAAGGCACTCGCCACAATCATAACCAAAAACTCCGCGGCTCCACTACACAAAAAGACACTCGCCACAATCATCACTAAAGACATCGCGACTCCGATACTCGGCGCGACACAAAATATCTCGACTCCCGGATCGTATTGCCATCGCGGCACGCCTGGATGCTGTGTTTTTCAAGCGTGAAGGTAAGACCCAAGGATCCGTCTTTTGTGCCCAGGAATCTCACTCATGTTGCATTCCCTGGTAATTTCCATGCTAACAGTATGATGACAAATTCTGGCGGACGGGCTAGGTACCCATTCAAAGGTTAAGCTCGACTCGGTAAGTGATATCCCACAAGTATAGGAGATCGTGTGTAGACTTTTCGATAAGTAGGAGTGTCGAACCCAACGAGGAGCTAACGGTAGGATAAATATTCTCTCAAATTCTATCAACCACTGATACAACTCTACGCACACTAAACGTTTACTTTATCTAGAAAATAACACTAGAGCAATAATACAGGTATGAGAGATAGATTTGAAAGGTAGTAAATACAATAAAGTAAATGTTAGTGATGCATCAATAAAGTACCATGAGTGTGGAAAAGTGGTGGTAATTGTGATGGATTTGTCCATGATCAAATAGTCAAATACAAGGTTGATATTTCTCTTTTATGTGGGAGAGGCAAAGCTAACAAGCTCTCACTATCCAATGATTGCAAGTACTTATGATTGGAACTCTAGCAAACATCCGTAACTATTAGAAGATACATTAAGGTAAAAATACTCAACCACAGCATTAAGATCAAAAGGTCCTCTTTATCCCATATGCTTTAATTACTAGATTGGGGATAATGTTTCTATCACTCAAGCAGCCCTCCCTCTAGCTCTCTCCACATACTACAAACCCTATGATGTGATCCATGCGCGCATAAACATATGATGGGCACCATAGGACTGTAACAGATTCAATATATAGCTCAAACCATCCGTAGATATTCAATAATCAATCATATGACAAAAGGGAACTACACAAACATGGCATGGATGCAATAGATCATCTGCAAATAATTTATAACGTCAAACACAATGGTTACATAGGGTGGTACAGAGGTGTGTGGAAGGATGAACCACTGTATACAAGGAGGAATTGGCGATGGATATGGCAGTGAAGACGGTGAGAGGACAGCGCGGGTCGCAGGGCGGCGTTGGTGCCGTTGGTGGCACGGGGACTCCTTCCCTACGCCGCCGGCGTCATGGGGGAGCGCCGCCCCTTAGCTCTCTTCCTTCATGGCTTATTGGGAACCCTCCCCAATGGATATGGGATCCATGGGGGAGGCAAAAACGTGGCTTTGGTGGCTGGAAATTCATGGTATGGGGTGTCTTTCACGACCTAGGGTTCCCCCCTTTATATAGCCTCACGGATTTCCGGCACCCCATCTAGGGCTGTTGTAAATCGGGTTTTTCTCGGCCTCCCGGACTCGGATTGGGCCAAACATTTTCTCTGGAACGTTTCTCGCAAAATTCCCCACAACTTTCATGAAGGGACCTTTTCCATTTGACGTCGTGTTCTATCCAGTACGTGACAATCTTCAAAAAGTGTTTTCAGACAGATTTCAGGAAAGTCCCAATTCGACCCCAACGAGGTTTTCTCTTGTATTTTTGATAGTTCCTGCACATCAAAGTGTAAAACAAGAACATTGTTCACTTTTGAAACTATTAGTAGGTTAGTCCAAATAAATCATAAACTTAGTATAAAACAACTATCGAAAGCATAAAAGTAGCATGAAACCATAAAAAGTTATAGATACGTTTTGGACGTATCAGTAAGTCCTCCGTGGAACGAGTTGCAGCCATCACCTATACGGATTCAAGCCGGGGGACTCGAATTTGTGTAGGTCAGTACTGTTTTTTCCCGAGTGCAATTAATTGGTCCCGATCCGTCGAGTGAACCAACCGGATGAGCCACATCCCTTTTGCAAATTGCTAAAAACAACATACATCCTCACAACAGGATCCATACATCCTCACAACAGGATCCGTACGTTCTCACAACAGGATCCATACATCCTCACAACAGGATACATATATCCTTAAGCTCTATGAACTTCTGAGTCATAGGCCCTCAAACATCAAACGTCATCGACTCTCAAAAAAGCATCGAGTCCTCCACGACTTATCGGGTCCTCTGGACCTGATGATTATTGGGTTCTCCAGACTCAACGACTTATCGGGTTCTCTAGACCCAACGATTATAGGGTCCTTGGGACTCAACGACTTATCGGCTGCTAAAGACTCAACAACTTATCAACTACTCTTCAGAATCGAAGTTTGCTCTTCAGTGTCTACCCGACTCAAACGAGTCGACAAGACACTCGGGGGCTAGTGACGTGGGGACACTCGCCATGTCCCCTACTTGAGCCTACCGACTGCTACGTTACGGGGAGGCCACTCGAAGGCCCATCTGGGTCCAAGAAGCCATAGTCAATTTCTTGAAGCACAAGACAAGAATTCATATTCGTAGTCTACTAGGACTCATGTAAACCCCTCCTAGCTACCTATATAAAGCCAGGAGGGAGGAGAGAAAAGACAACTAGGAGTAAGGTTTTTTACCTCTACAAGGGCCCCAAACCTGGGTAAACCGTGCCTCCTTGTAGCCGTCGAGATCACCAGCATGCATCCGTTTCCTAATCTACAAACCCTAGTAGCCCATACGAGGGATCTGCCGAGTCAAGGACTCGACACGTGGTATTGTAATTTTTGCAAAACCTCACTGTATGATTTTCTATTGAGTGAGCCAAAGCCACTCGGAACTTGTCATTATTGTGTCACGCTTGCGCTCCATGGCGTGATGACCAATTTCGAGATAAAGATCTACAAAGATCTAAAAATATTCAATAACGAAGGATTATAGGATGTGCATTGTCATGCATACGCATATAATACATAGATAAAAAATCTCAAAATAATGGGTGTAAAGTTGTATACCCATGTTGTCATATCCCTTCTCTCATGCTTGATGGACTATTTCAAAAAATGTACTACTTCAACACATGAAACGCTTCAACAACACTAGCTCCACGCAACCACAACAAGAACCATATTGAGTGGGATTGACATCCTTGAAGATAACCCCTCAATACCACTCGAGAGATAGACGCCGGTTACAATCACATCAAGTGTGCTTGAAACAATGTTGAAGACCGCACTACATGAAGAACTGATGACCCACAAGTATAGGGGGTGTATCGTAGCACTTTTGATAAATAAGAGTGTCGAACCCAACGAGGAGCAGAAGGTGTTGACAAGAAGGTTGGATAGAGGATTCAATTTAAACACTAGCAAACGGGTTTTTGGAGGTTTTTGATATAGAAAATAAATAAAGTGCAAGTAAATAAAGTGCAGTAAATAATATTGCAGCGAGTGGCCCAATCCTTTTGAGAGCAAAGGACAAGCCGGTTGTGTTACATATGACTACCAAACATTCTCGAGAACACATGGGAATTTCGTCAAGTGCTTTCGCTTCGTTACGGTTGATTAATATCCATTGGTTCGTGAAGTGTTGTGTGGGTGAACCTATGCTAATGCACCACCCAACTAGGACTAATACATACTTGTGATTATACCCCTCGTAAGCATCCACAAATACAAGAAATTAATTAAGATAAATCTAACCACAACCTTAAAACTCCGGGATTCTACGCTCCCTCGTGCATTGGTTTCCTAACGGGGGTTTAGGTTTCTGTCACTACGACAGCCCCACAATTAGTAGCCAAATACACAATGCATCCTCCTAGGCCCATAAAGGTGAAGTATCATGTAGTCGACATTCACATGACACCAGTAGAAGAATAGCACCACAACTTAAATACTGACCCACGAGATATTACTTCAACATAACTTCACTACTAACATCATGACTTCTCCCATGTCCTCAAGAACTGAACGAACTACTCACAAGACATCATATGGATCATAATCAGAGGTGATATAATGGATAATAACAATTTGGTCATAAAGTGCTAACACTGGTAAATCTCACGAGCATCAACCACTAACAAGTAATCCACACTGGGAGAGAGATCTAATGTAAAACAACGATAGAGGTCCCTAATTGTTACAGCGGGATGACGGTGGATGATGAGGGTGATGGTTCTGGTGGTGGTGATGATGATGATGACGATATTGATGATGCCTGGAGCGATGACGGTGACGATGGCGATGATTTCCCCTCTCCGGAGAGGAATTTCCCCGGCATATTTCTCCCTTCTAGAGAGCTTTTCTCTCTCGGGTGTTTTCCGCCCCGAGGCGGCGGCGGAATAATTCTTCGATGATACTCTGGGTCTTAGGGTTCACTAGGGGTCAAGTACGCGAAAATATCGACTAGAGGTGGGCCAGGGTGGCCACACCACCTGGCGGCGCGACCAAGGGGGGGCACCACCCCATGGTGTGGGCCCCTGGTGGCCCCCTCTGGCTCTCCTCGTGGTTGGCTCCCTCGTCTTGACTTCTAAGACATCTCCGGTGTCCCCCCCTCTTGTTTTGATATTTTGAAATTGGGTATCCCGACGGTGTTTTTTTCATCAGATTTCTGGTCCCAGTGTTTATTCTCCAAAAATTATAAAACATGGAAAATAAGATAAAATAACATGAGTGATGCATTATAACATGAAATATATCGATGAATAACAGAAAATAACAATATAAAACGGTTGCAAAATGGACGTATGAACTCCCCCCAAGCTTAGACCTTGCTTGTCCCCAAGCGAAACTGAACTCAGTAAGCATGACCACAGGTTTATGGAGTGAGGTGTCGATAAATAAAATACGGGCAAGGGGCATCACATCTAACAAGGAACAAGTCATTTTAGACAGCAACTTCCTCTCATATAATTAAATTTGAAACAAGCATAGGAACAATAAAGGTGCAAAAAGTAAATCAAAATTGGTAAAGGCAAACTTTGTTCTTGGTCAGAGAACAATTAACAGTGTACTTATCTTTCGATCAGAGTCTTTATACTAGAGCTATATTGCAGAGTTTACCATGCTCAATTATAACGGTCTCTTTGAAAACATTGGTAACTTTCAAAGTGGTATTCAAACAAATAAAAGAATTTGCAGAAACAAGGAAGAATAAAGAACATGATTGAGTAAATCAACATGTAGCTGGATGAATCACAACAACTCAAATGCTTGCTTAAGACCGAAAGAAGTAGGTTTAATAACTCAACATAAATGTAGAAGATAGACCCTTCACAGAGGGAAGCATGGATCACTCATGTGCTAGAGCTTTTATTTAGTAAAACAGAGGTATAAAATGGTTGACACTCCTCCCAGCCTTTCTTACACAAACCATGGCTAACCGAATCCTCGGGTGCCTGCCAACAATCACAAACAGTGGAGGAGTGTCTAAATTTTGAGAGGTGTATGTTTATGTCAACGAATGGGAAACAGAAAATAGAGTACGTCACAAGCCAACTAGACTTCACAAGAGAGGATCCCATAGAAGGCCGCAATTGATATAGAAGGTCATCCCTCTTTCTCTTTTGTTTACACAATTATGCTTTGACTGGTAAATCAGGGGAAAAAACAGTGATGAGAAATTGTATTATTATTTGGGGCTGGGAACCCCGCTGCCAGCTCTTCTAGCATTTGGATAAGCGGATGAAGCCACTAGTCCAAGGTGTGAAATCCAATCAACAAGTGAGATAAAATTCTCTATTTGCATCCTCATGAGCTAAAACGGGAGCACAAAATAGGTGTAATTTTGAAGGTTTAAAGGTAGCACACAAGCAATTTACTTGGAGTGGCGGTGAAATACCACATATAGGTAGGTATGGTGGACACAAACGGTAAGGTTTTGGGGCTCAAGGTTTGGATGCACGAGAAGCATTCCCTCTCAGTACAAGTTTTTGGCTAGCAAGGTTGGGTAGCAAGCATAAGAATCGAAGTAAACCAAACAAAAACATGTATGATAAAGCCAATCATGCAATATTCCTTGAAAGTGCAAACAAACTTATTTGAGAATACTAAGCTTATGAGCTAACAAGAAAGGAAGATCATGGAATAATATATCTACATGCAACTCCCTCCTTTCTACTTAAGTCTCAATGAAATGTTGCTACTGACCAATGCTAAGTTTGCCAAAACCAACTAGATTATCTTGAAGCTCCAACATTGATACCAATACTAATAACAAGATCAATCACATAACATAAATTTCAAACTAAAATAAAGTAGAATAGGTAGATGATTAAACTTCTCATTCATATTTCATTACGGCAACTCAAACCAAGGGATACAACGATAACCAACTAAGGAGCAACACTTCCATGCTGCAAACCATACTATATGATATTTCCTCTACTCACGATATGAATCTACTAAAAGGTAAAAAGGTGAAAGATAAAGGTGATACCGCCACACTCCCCCAAGCTTGGAACAAGCCAAGGGGATGCCAATACCAATGACGAATCAATTCTTTGGTGGTGGTGGTGAATCCTTCTCATCATCAGACTTCCAAGGTAAAGGCTCTCCATCCACAAATGATGTCCTAGTCTCTAATATCCTGAAACTAGCAGCAGAGCTTATACATTTAAACCTGTTCTCATACTCACAGTTCTGATTCTGCACATCATAGAGTTGTTCTTGCAATTTGTTGGTGGTCTCGGTGAGTGAGAAAATCTCCTCCCAAAGCTTCAAAGTCTCCTTCTTGTACTCACCGATCTGTTCTGTCTTTATCCCGTGGATGATCTCGACTTCACGCTCCGCCATCTTCTTGTACCTAAAGACTTCTTGCTCCAGCTCTTCCATCCTAGCTTCCAGAATGCCTTCTCCTTTAGGGCCCCGAACATCTTGAATCTGCACCTCCCCATCCTTGAGCAACAGCTCTTTGGGATGCATCTTCAACTCGTTCATGTACGGGTTGACGACGTTCTCAAAGAAACTGTCTTTGGGAGATCCAGTAGAGGACATGGTGGCTCTAGATCTGAAGATGTAACCTGGCAAAAACAGCTCGAAACAGAAACCCGACGAGAAAACGATATACGGACCTCGGGGTGTCCGGGGGGTTATATAGCAAAAATATGTGTAACGAAGGAAAGTCCAGGTCGAAAACGAGTCGGAGAGGGGCTCCGGTGCCCCCACACCATAGGGTGGCGCGGCCATGGGTGGGCCCGCGCCCCTAGGTGGTGTGGTGCCTCCAGGCACCATCTCCAACTCCTCTTCGGCTCGGTATTTTTCATATTTTTCATAAATCAATAAATTATAACTTGGAAGGTAATCCGCGAACTTTTTCTTAACGGAACTGTTACCTATTCCAAAACAGACTCTGCAGATTCTGGAATCTTCCCTCTAATGAACTTCTCCGGAGTCAATACTTAAATAACATAAACATCTTCATCATAGGAATCCCCAGAAATATAATGGTTGAGTCTTTACCCATTTACCACTTGTGTAGTGTTATCTTTGAGGGAAGAAATTTTGATTGCACCCAAGCGATACACTTCTTCAATAATATAAGGTCCTTTCCATCGGGAGAGTAATTTTCCTGCAAAAAATCTGAGACGAGACCGATACAAAAAAACTTTGTCACCAACATGAAACTCTCTTTTAAGGATTCTTTTATCATGCCGTTGTTTAAATTTCTCTTTAAAGAGCTTGGCATTTCCATAAGCTTCACATTTCCATTCATCTAAATGATTCAAATCAAGCATTCTTTTCTTCACTGCCCAATAAGCTTTGTGTTCTAATTCTAAAAGCAAGTGACAAGCTTTCCCATAAACCATTTTATAGGGAGACATACCCATAGGGTTTTTATAAGCAGTTCTATAAGCCCATAAGGCATCATTTAACTTATCTGACCAATTCTTTCTAGATTTATTAACAGTCTTTTACAAGATAGATTTAATCTGTCTATTTGATAATTCTACTTGTCCACTGGTTTGAGGATGATAAGCTGAGGCAATTCTATGATTAACATCATATTTAGCAAGGATCTTTCTAAAACCACCATGAATAAAATCAGAACCTCCATCAGTCATAAGATATCTAGGCACACCAAACCTAGGGAAAATAACATCTTTAAGCATTTTTAAAGAGGTCTCACCATCAACACTTTTAGGAGGTATAGCTTCTACCCACTTAGTAACATAATCAACAGCAACAAGAATGTGAGTATAACCATTCGAAGGAGGAAAAGGACCCATCAAGTCAAATCCCTAACAATCAAAAGGTTCAATAACAAGAGAATAACTCATAGGCATTTCATTACGTCTAGAAATATTTCCCACTCTTTGGCAGTCATCACAAGATAAAATAAATTTACGTGCATCTTTAAAGAGAGTAGGCCAATAGAAACCTGATTGTAGAACCTTCTGTGCGGTTCTATCTCCAACGTGGTGTCCTCCATAAGCACTACTATGGCACTTCTTCAATATTTCACGTTGTTCATGATCTGGAACACATCTTCTCATAATACCATCTACTCCTTCTTTATATAAATTTGGGTCATCCCAAAAATAATGCATCAAATCATAGAATAATTTTCTTCTTTGTTGAGCTGTAAATGTTGGAGGCAAATACTTTGAAACAAGGAAGTTAGCATAATCAGCATACCATGGACTATCTTCGGGTTTTACCTTTATTGCAGCCAACTGTTCATTTAGGAAAATATCATTGACAGGAATATGATCAAAAGTAATGTTTTCCAACCTAGACAATTTATCAGCAACAGGATTTTCAGCACCCTTCCTATCCACAATATGCAAATCAAACTCTTGTAAAAGCAACACCCATCTAATAAGTCTAGGCTTAGCATCTTTCTTTTCCATACGGTATCTAATAGCAGCATGATCAGTATGAATAGTAACCTTTGAATCAACAATATAAGGTCTAAACTTATCGCATGCAAAAACTACAGCTAAGAACTCTTTTTCAGTAGTAGCATAATTCTTTTGAGCAGCATCAAGAGTCTTACTAGCATAATGAATAACATTCAACTTCTTATCTACGCGTTGTCCAAGAACAACACCTACAACATAATCACTAGCATCACACATAATTTCAAAAGGTAAATTCCAATCAGGTGGTTGAACAATAGGAGCAGTAGTTAAAGCCTTCTTTAAAGTTTGAAAAGCTTCCTTACAATCATCATCAAAAACAAATGGTACATCTTTTTGAAGAAGATTAGTAAGAGGCTTTGATATTTTAGAGAAATATTTAATAAACCTCCTATAAAAACCGGCATGACCAAGAACACTACGAATACCTTTAACATCCCTAGGATAGGCCATTTTCTCTATGGCTTCCACTTTAGCTTGTCAACTTCAATACATGTTTCAGAAATTTTATGTCCAAGAACAATTCCTTCATTAACCATAAAGTGGCATTTCTCCCCATTAAGAACAAGATTAGTTTCTTCACATCTCGGCAAAACTTTATCAAGTTAGTGCAAACAATTATCAAAAGAAGTTCCATAGATGGAGAAATCGTCCATGAATACTTCCAAAATTTCTTCACAAAAACCATGAAAAATAGTAGAATGCATCTTTGAAACGTAGCAGGAGCATTATACAAACCAAAAGACATACGTCTATAAGCATAAGTACCATAAGGACAAGTAAATGTTGTTTTCTCTTGATCTTGCTTCCTAACAGCAATTTGAGAAAACCCAGAATAACCATCAAGAAAGAAAAAATGAGTTTTCTTAGACAACCTCTCTAACATTTGATCAATAAAGGGCAAAGGATAATGATATTTATTAGTAACTTTATTAACCTTTCTAAAATAAATACACATTCTATAACCAACTACTACTCTTTGTGGAATGAGCTCATTGTTTTCATTAGGCACAACAGTCATTCCTCCCTTCTTAGGGACACAATGCATAGGGCTCACCCATCTACTATCAGCAATAGGAAAAATAATACCAGCATCAAGAAGTTTTAATACCTCATTTCTTACCACTTCCTTCATCTTAGGAATTAAACGACGTTAATGTTCAATTACTGGCTCTGCATCAGGTTCAATATTAATAGCATGCTGACAAATAGTAGGAGAAATTCCCTTCAAATCATCAAGAGTATATACAACAGTTCCATGGTGTTTCTTCAGAATTCCCAATAATCTTTCGCCTTCTTCACCTGAAAGTTTAGCACTAATAATAACAGTATATATTTTCTTATCATCAAGATAAGCATATTTAAGATCATCAGGGAGAGGTTTTAAATCAAAGACAGAATCCTCCTTGGGTGGTAATGTGGTACCCAAGTCTTCCACGGGTAAATTATGTTTCAGTATTACTGGTTGACGAAGAAGAATATCGTCAATCTCATTTCTCTCTTCCATAAAGACATCACTCTCATGGTCCTCCATATATTTCTGCAAAGCATTGTTAGGAGCAAGAGAAATAGAAGCAATTGTTCAACTTTAAAATTCTCATCTAGCAAATTTGGATAAATTGAACTCATAAGATTTTCCATCAAATTTAGTCAAAACTCTTCTCCCTTTTACAATCTATAATAGCACCACAAATGTTCAAGATAGATCTACCAAAAGTAATAGGACAAGTCTTACTAGCAGCCTTACCAAGAACTAGAAAATCGGTGGGATATTTAGTTTTACCATATAAAACTTCCACATCACTAACAATACCAATCGGGAAAACAATTTCTCTATTAGCAAGCTGAATAACCACATCAATGTCTTCAAGCTCACAAGAACCAATTTCATGCATAATTTCTCTATACAGATGGTAAGGTATAGCACTAGAAATAGCACCAATATCACACAAACCATAATAGCAATGATCACCAATCTTAACAGAAAGCACAGAAACACTAGTTTTCTTAGGTCTATGAGGATGGGAACAATATTAGAAGCATCCTCACATAAGACAATGTGTTCACCCTCTACATTTCCACAGACAAGATCTTTCACTATTGCTACAGCAGGTTCAATAGTTATTTGTTCATCAGGTTCAATAGATTTCTTATTACTCTTATTAACTACACTAGCCACCATAGAGTGTTCTTTCACCTTAGCAGGGAGAGACATTCTTTCAACATATGGCATAGGAACAGCAGGATTAATAACATGCACTTCTATATTACTAGCAGGAACAATATCTTTATAAGGTGCATGGTACTTGTGATTATTCTTGTTAGGAATATAAAGATATTAGGCAAAAGCTTTAAGAAAGTTTGCAAAAAATTGAGAATCAAGACCACAAACATCACTAACATCATAAAAATCATTCGTTCCCATAAAATATTTAATGCATTCATAATCATAATTTATACCTGACTTTCTACCTTTGCCATTCTCCCATCCTTCAGTGGTCTCTTGAATATGGTCAAGAAGATCCCATTTAGCTTCTTCCTTCATCCGTGTGAATGATCTAGAACAAGAAGCATCCAATAAATCCTTATCATGAAGAGAAAGCCTTGCATAAAAATTATTGATAACAATATTACACGGGAGTTCATGAATGGGACATTTAAGAATTAATAACTTCATCCCCCCCCCCACGCCTGGGCAATACTCTCTCCATCATGAGACCAGAAATTGTAGATTTGATTCTGGTCTTTATGAATCTCACTTGGAGGATAAAATTTAGAATAAAAGAGAGGAACAATTTCCTCCCATCCAATAGATTCACCATTCTTCAGTAATTTGAACCATTCAGCGGCTCTTCCTTTCACCGATAAAGAAAATAATTTCCTTTTAACTTGATCCATTGTAATACTTGCACACCTGAATAACTCGCATAATTCATCTATAAAGTGCAAATGATCACCGGGATGGACAGTTCCATCACCGTAATAGCAATTATCCATAACACGCCCAACAATTTTCATATGGTATTTTATAAGGATCTAATTCAACAGATGACGGGTTACCAACTACCCTAGTAGAAACGGTAGAAGTACCCCTAAATAGAGAACCAAAAGTATTCTTCATAATGAAATAAAACAGCAGACAAAAATAAAAAACAACACTCACATTAAAAGTTTCTCTTACCAATTCCACTTACCAATGGCACTTCACTCCCGATCAACGGCACGAGAAATAATCTTGATGACCCACAAGTATAAGGGGTGTATCATAGTACTTTCGATAAATAAGAGTGTCGAACCCAACGAGGAGGAGAAGGTGTTGACAAGAAGGTTGGATAGAGGATTCACTGTAAACACTAGCAAATGGGTTTTTGGAGGTTTTTGATATAGCAGATAAATAAAGTGCAGTAAATAATATTGCAGCGAGTGGCCCAATCCTTTTGAGAGCAAAGGACAAGCCGGTTGTGTTACTTATGACTACCAAACGTTCTCGAGGACACATGGGAATTTCGTCAAGTGCTTACGCTTCATTACGGTTGATTAATATCCATTGGTTCGTGAAGTGTTGTGTGGGTGAACCTATGCTAATGCACTGCTCAACTAGGACTAATACATACTTTGATTATACCCCTCGTAAGCATCCGCAAATACAAGAAAGTAATTAAGATAAATCTAACCACAACATTAACACTCCCGGATTCTACGCTCCCTCGTGCATTGGTTTCCTAACGGGGGTTTAAGTTTCTGTCACTCCGGCAACCCCACAATTAGTAGCCAAATACATAATGCAGCCTCCTAGGCCCATAAAGGTGAAGTATAATGTATTCGATGTTCACATGACACCACTAGAAGAATAGCACCACAACTTAAATACCGACCCAAGAGATATTACTTCAACATAACTTCACTACTAACATCATGACTTCTCCGATGTCCTCAAGAAATAAACGAACTAATCGCAAGACATCATATGGATCATAATCAGAGGTGATATCATGGATAATCTAGTCATAAAGTTCTAACACCGATAAATCTCACAAGCATCAACTACTAACAAGTAATCCACACTGGGAGAGAGATCGAATGTAAAACAACGATAGAGGCCCCTAATTGTTACGTCCATTTTGCATCACTATTTTATATCACAATTTTCTGTTATTCATCGATATATTTCATGTTATGATGCATCCCTTATGTTATTTTATCTTATTTTGCAAGTTTCATAATTTTTGGAGAATAAACACCGGGACCAGAAATCTATGGAGAAAGCACCATCGAGATATCATATTTCAGAAGATCAGAAGAAGAAGGGGGACACCCGGGGTGTCTTAGCAGTTCAGAGGAGTCCAGCCAGAAGGGGAGCCAGAGGGGGCCTTCAGGGGGCCACACCATGAGGTGGCGTGCCCCTGGCCGCGCCACGAGGTGTTGTGGCCACCCTGGCCCACCCATGGTGGATATTTTTGGCGTACTTGGCCCCCAGAGAACCCTAAGCCTCATACCATCATCGAAGAATTATTTCGCCGCTACCTCGGGGCGGGAAACACCTGAGAGAGAAAAGCTCTCTGGCAGCGAGAAATGTGCCGGGGAAATTCCTCTCCGGAGAGGGGAAATCACCGCCATCGTCACCGTCATCACTTTGGGCATCATCAAGATCGTCATCATCATCATCATCACCACCAGCACCATCACCCTCATCATCCATCGTCATCCCGCTGTAACAATTAGGGGCCTCTATCGTTGTTTTACATTAGATCTCTCTCCCGGTGTGGATTACTTGTTAGTAGTTGATGCTTGTGAGATTTATCGGTGTTTGCACTTTATGACCAGATTGTTATCATCCATTATATCACCTCTGATCATGATCCATATGATGTCTTGTGAGTAGTTCGTGTTGTTCTTGAGGACATGGGAGAAGTCAAGTTGTTAGTAGTGAAGTAATGTTGAGTAATATTTAATGTTTAATATTTAAGTTGTGGTGTTATTCTTCTAGTGGTGTCATGTGAATGTCGACTACATGATACTTCACCATTAATGGGCCTAGGGGAATGCATAGTGTATTTTACTACTAATTGTGGGGTTTCCAGAGTGACAGAAACCTAAACCCTCGTTAGGAAACCATTACACGAGGGAGCGTAGGATCCCGGAGTTTAAAGCTGTGGTTAGATTTATTTCTTAATTACTTTCTTGTAGTTGCGGATGCTTGCAAGGGGTATAATCACAAGTATGTATTAGTCTTGGATGGGATGGTACATTAGCATAGGTTTACCCACACAACACTTATCAAAACACCTAAGATTATTCAGCGGCATGGAACAAAAGCACTTGACAGAAACCTCCCGTGTGTCCTCGAGAACATTTGTTAATCATAAGTAAACCCACCGGCTTGTCCTTTGCTGAAGAAAGGATTGGCCACTTGCTGCAATTATTATTACTGCATTTTATTTACTCGCACTTTATTTATCTGAAATATCAAAAACCTCTACAAATCTATCTTTCAGTATTTACAGTTATTCCTTCATCGAAACTGCTTGTCAACACCTTCTTCTCCTCATTGGGTTCGACACTCTTATTTATCAAAAGTACTACGATACACCCCCTATACTTGTGTTTCATCAAGACTATTTTCTGGCGCCGTTGCCGGGGAGTGAAGCGCTATTGGGAAGTGAAATTGATAAAGGAAGCTTCTGCTGTAACTGATGTTTTTAATATTGTGTACTGCTTTATTACACTATGTTTGGATCTCCTTTTGAGTCCTTATTTGCGGGCACTGCTGCCACTGCTAGGGTAGTAAGTGACCCACCGCCTGATGATTTGGATCCTTATAAAATACCTATAAAGATTGTTAAACATGTTAGGAATAATTGTTATTCAGGTGATGGAACTGTCCATCCTGGTGATCATTTGCTCTTTTTACATGAATTATGCGAGTTGTTCAAGTGTGCAGGTATTACAATGGGCTAAGTGAAGAGGAAATTATTCTCTATATCATTGATAGGCCGAGCCGCTGAATGGTTCAAACTGCTGAAAAATAGCCAGACTATTGGATGGGAGGAAATTGTGCCTCTCTTTTATTCTAAATTCTATCCTCCCAGTGAAATCCATAGAGATCGGAATTATATATATAATTTTTGGCCTCATGACGGAGAGAGTATTGCCCAAGAATGGGGGATATTGAAGTTACTAATGCTCAAATGCCCCATTCATGAGCTCCCCAGTAATATTGTTATTAATAATTTCTATACAAGGCTTCCTCTTCATGATAAGGATTTATTGGATGCTTCTTGTTCTGGATCATTTACACGTATGAAAGATGAAGCTAAATGGGATCTTCTTGACCGTATTCAATAAAACACTAAAGGATGGGAGAATAACAAATGTAGAAAGTCAGGTATAAATTATGATTATGAATGCATTAAAACTTTTATGTCATCCGATGATTTTCATAATGTTGGTATTGTTTATGGTCTTGATTCTCAAGTTTTTGCAAACTTATATAAGGCTTTTGATTCTTATATTGATATTCCTAAAAAGGAATGGGACAAGTACCATGCACCTTATAAAGATATTGTTAATTGTGTTCCTGCTAGAGATATAGAAGTTCATACCGTTGATTCTATTGTGCCTGAACCTTATATTAAGAAAATGCCTTTCCCTGCTAAGGTCAAAGAACATTCTATGTTAGCTAGTGTGGTTAATATAAGTGCAAGGAAACCTGTAGAACACGAGGAACAAATAACTGTAGAACCTACAGTAGCAATAGTAATGGACCTTGTTTCTGAAAATGTAGAAGAGGGACACGTTATATTTTGTGAAGATGCTTCTAATATTGTCTCTCATCCTAGTAAATCTAGGAAACCTAGTGTTCCTGTGCTATCTGTTAGGATAGGTGATCATTGCTATTATAGTTTGTGTGATATTGGTGCTAGTTCTAGTGCTATTCCTTATGAGCTTTATAGAGAAATCATGCATGAAATCAGTTCTTGTGAACTTGAATACATTGATGTGATTATTCAACTTGCTAATAGGGAAACTATTTCTCCAATTGGTATTGTTAGAGATGTTGAGGTCTTATGTGGTAAAACTAAATATCCTGCTGATTTTCTAGTACTAGGCACTTCTGCTAGTGATACTTGTCCTATTATATTTGGTAGACCTTTCTTAAATACTTGTGGTGCTGTTATAGATTGTAAAAAGGAGAAAATCCTTGCAAAGTTTGATGGAGAGTCTTATGAATTTAATTTCTCCAAATTTGTTAAAGCACCTTATGAAGCTGAATTGCCTAATGAGAATTATAGAATTGAATAATTGGCTGCTATTGCTCTTGCTCCTAACAATCCTTTGCAGCAATACATGGAAGACCACGAAAGTGATGTCTTTATGGAAGAAAGAAATGAAATTTACGAGATTCTCCTACATCAGCCAGCGATGCTGAAACATAATTTACCGGTGGAAGACTTGGGTACCACATTACCACCCAAGGAGGATCCTGCTTTTGATTTAAAGCCTTTGCCTGACAATCTTAAATATGCTCATATTGATGATAAGAAATTATATCCTGTTATTATTAGTTCTAAACTTTCTGGTAAAGAAGAGGAGAGATTATTGGGAATATTGAGGAAACACAGAGGTGCTATTGGTTATACTCTTGATGATTTGAAGGGGATTTATCCTACTATATGTCAGCATGCTATTAATATTCAACCTGATGCAAAGCCAGTTGTTGAGCATCAACACCGTTTAAATCATAAGATGAAGGATGTGGTAAGAAATGAGGTATTAAAAATCCTTGATGCTGGTATTATTTATCATATTGCTTATAGTAGATGGGTTAGTCCTGTGCATTGTGTCCATAAGAAAGGAGGGATGACTATTGTACCAAATGAAAATAATGAACTTATTCCTCAAAGAGTAGTAGTCGGTTATTGGATGTGTATTGATTTTAGGAAAGTTAATAAGGTTACTAAGAAAGATCATTATCCTTTACCTTTTATTGATCCAATGTTAGAAAGGTTGTCTAAGAAAACTCATTTATGCTTTCTTGATGGTTATTCTAGGTCCTGTCAAATTGATGTTAGGAAGCCTGATCAAGAGAAAACAACTTTCACTTGTCCTTTTGGAACCTATGCTTACAGACGTATGCCTTTTGGTTTATGTAATGCTCCTACTACTTTTCAAATATGCATGTTTTCTATCTTTCATGGTTTTTGCATAATTGTTTGCAGAATCTTGATAAAGTTTTGCAGAGATGTGAGGAAATTGTGGAAGTCTTCATGGACGATTTCTCCGTCTATGGAACTTCTTTTCATAATTGTTTGCAGAATCTTGATAAAGTTTTGCAGAGATGTGAGGAGACTAATCTTGTTCTTAATTGGGAGAAATGCCATTTTATGGTTAATGAAGGAATTGTACTTGGACATAAAATTTCTGAAAGAGGTATTGAAGTTGATAGAGCTAAAGTTGAAGCCATTGAAAAACTGCCCTGTCCCAGGGATGTCAAAGGTACTCGTAGTATTCTTGGTCATGCTGGTTTCTATATAAGGTTTATTAAAGATTTCTCTAAAATATCAAAGCCTCTTACTAATCTTCTTCAAAAAGATGTACCTTTTGTATTTGATGAAGATTGTAAAGAAGCTTTTGAAATTTTAAAGAAGGCTTTAATATATGCCCCTATTGTTCAACCCCCTGATTGGAATTTACCATTTGAAATTATGTGTGATGCTAGTGATTATGCTGTAGGTGTTGTTCTTGGGCAGCAGATAGATAAGAAGTTAAATGTTATTCATTATGCTAGTAAAACTCTTGATGCTGCTCAAAAGAATTATGCTACCACTGAGAAAGACTTCCTAGATGTAGTTTTTGCTTGTGATAACTTTAGGCAGTATATTTTTGATTCTAAAGTTACTATTCATACTGATCATGCTGCTATTAAGTACCTTATGGAAAAGAAAGATGCTAAGCCTAGGCTTATTAGATGGGTGCTTCTTTTACAAGAGTTTGATTTACATATTGTGGATAGGAAGGGTGCTGAAAATCCTATTGCTGATAATTTGTCCAGATTAGAAAATATCTCTGATGATCCTATTCTTGTTAATGATAGTTTTCCTAATGAACAGATGGCTGCAATAAAAGTGAGCTCTGAAGAGAGTCCATGGTATGCCGATTATGCTAACTTTATTGTTTCCAAGTATTTGCCTCCTACCTTTACAACTCAGCAAAGAAGAAAATTCTTCTATGATTTGAGGCATTATTTTTGGGATGACCCACACTTATATAAAGAAGGTGTTGATGGTATTATGCGAAGATGTGTTCCTGAAAATGAACAACAAGAGATATTGAGAAAATGTCATAGTAGTGCTTATGGAGGACATCACGCTGGAGATAGAACTGCACATAAGGTTCTACAATCAGGTTTTTATTGGCCTACACTCTTTAAAGATGCTATAAAGTTTGTTTTATCTTGTCATCAATGTCAAAGGGTTGGAAATATTTCTAGACGTAATGAAATTCCTATGAATTATTCTCTTGTTATTGAACCATCTGATTGTTGGGGTTTTGACTTTATGGGTCCTTTCCCTCCTTCAAAAGGCTACAATCATATTCTTGTTGCTGTTGATTATGTTACTAAATGGGTAGAAGCTATACCTACTAAAAGTGTTGATGGTGAAACCTCATTAAAAATGCTTAAGGACATTATTTTCCCTAGGTTTGGTGTGCCTAGATATCTTATGACTGATGGGGGTTCTCATTTTATTCATGGTGGTTTTAGAAAGACTCTTTCTAAGTATGATGTTAATCATAGAATTGCCTCACCCTATCATCCTCAAACTAGTGGGCAAGTAGAATTATCAAATAGAGAAATCAATTCTATCTTGCAAAAGACTGTTAACAAATCTAGAAAAAACTGGGCTAAGAAATAAAATGATGCTCTGTGGGCCTATAGAACTGCTTATAAATATCCCATGGGCATGTCTCCTTATAAGATGGTTTATGGAAAAGCTTGTCACTTGCCCCTAGAATTAGAACATAAAGCTTATTGGGCAGTGAAAGACATAAATAGAGATTTTAAACTTGTTGGTGAGAAAAGGTTGCTTGATTTAAGTTCTTTAGATGAATGGAGGAGTGAAGCATATGAAAATGCTAAGCTCTTTAAAGAGAAAGTTAAAAGGTGGCACGATAAGAGAATTATTAAAAGAGAATTTCATGTTGGTGAGAAAGTGCTATTGTATAGGTCTCGTCTCAGATCTTTTGCAGGAAAATTACTCTCGAGACGGGAAGGACCTTTTGTTATCAAAGAGGTATATCGTTCGGGGGAAATTAAAATTGTTTCCCTTGAAGACAACACTTCGCAAGTGGTGAATGGCCAAAGACTCAAGCATTATATTTCTGGAGATCCTTAAAATGAAAATGTTGATTGTATTCGAGCCATGATCTCGGAGGAATTTATTAAGAAGCATATTCAGAAACTGCAGAGTCAGTTTTCGAATAGGTATCAGTTTTGGTAAGAAAACGTTCGCGAAACATCTTCCAACTCTTATTTTTACTGTTTTTGGAAAATATGAAAAATTATGAGCCGGAAACAAGGCGGAGACGGAGCCCGGAGGCTCCACACCATGGGGTGGCGCGGTCCCACCCTTGGCCGCGTCAGCCCATGGTGTGGGCGCCCCGGAGCCCCTCTCCGACTCGTTTTCGACCTGGACTTTCCTTTCGTTATAAAACTTTTTGCTATATAATCCCCTGGACCCCCCGAGGTCCGTATATCGTTTTCTCATCGTGTTTCTGTTTCGAGCTGTTTCTGCCAGGATCTGTTTTCGGTTTTAGAAGCATCATGGTCTTCGCCAACGACAACAAGGGGAAGGGACCAAAGGAAGATGATATCCAATACCTGGAGCCAGAGGAGGAGATCGAGAGCGGAGCCGAAGGAGATGTAGAAGAAAACCCACGAGTGCATCCACACGCCACCATCGCAAGCATTAGAGTGGTGTCTAATCCCTTGAAGCTCAAGAGAGGCGTGCGAATGAGCACCATAGGGAAGGTTCCACGTCACTCCTTAGCTTCGAGGACACCTGCTGCGGGCGTCGAGAACTACTTCCACACATTAATTCATGATTATCAGTACAAAAAGGTGCCCCATAGGGATTTGCCCTCTATGTGGGATACCAATCGTTCTAACCGTGCAGATGAAGGAAGCTCTCAACATAAGGAAGAGTGGGGGGGAAATCTTGGTGGTTGGGATTCACAGTCTGACAGGCATGCAAACTGTATTGATCGCAATACGGAGGTGATGCGTATGCTTATGTTCGCAATTGAAGATCTGAAGAAATCAATTGATAAGTTCATCGAGAAGGATTCGCCACCACCACCGAAGAAATAATTAGTCATTGGTTTTGGCATCCCCTTGGCTTGTTCCAATCTTGGGGGGAGTGCCGCGGTATCACATCACTATCTTTCATCTTTTTACCTTTTTAGTAGAGTCATATCATGAGTAGAGAAGTTATCATATAAGATGGTTTGCAGTATGGAAGTATCTCTCCTTAGTTGGTCATCGTTGTATCCATTGGTGTGAGTTGCCGGTTTGAAATATTAATGAGAAGTTTCATCATTTACTTTCTGCACACATTATTTTAGTTTTCAATTTCTGTCATATGGTTGAGCTTGTTATTAGTATTTGGTGTCACTCTGGAGATCATCAAGTTAATCTAGTTGGTTTTGGCAAACTTAGATTGGGTCAGTAGAAATAATAATTTGAGATTCTAGCATAAGAAAGAGGAATTTTCCTATTAGCTCATAAACTTAGTATTCACAAGTTAAGATCGTTTGTGCTTTCAATGAAGATTGGATGATTGGTTTCATCATATGTATATTTGTTTGTTTTCCCTCAACTCTTATGCTTGCTACCCAGCCTTGCTAGCCAAAAACCCTGTACTGAGAGGGAATGCTTCTCGTGCATCCAAACCTTGAGCCCCAAGACCTTGCCATTTGTGTCCACCATACCTTCCTACATGTGGTATTTCACCGCACTCCAAGTAAATTGCTCATGTGCTACCTTTAAAACTTTCAAATTACTCCTGTTTTGTGTTCCTGTTTTTGCTCATGAGGACGTCAATAGAGAATCTTTATCTCACTTGTTGATTGGACTTCAAACACTTGGACTAGTGGCTTCATCCGCTTATCCAAATTCTAGAAGAGCTGGCAGCAGGGTGCCCAGCCCCAAACCAATACACAAATTCTCTTCACTATTTTTGCCCTTGATTTATCGGTCAAAGCATAACCGTGTAAACAAAAGAGAATGAGGGGTGACCTTGTACACCAGTTGCGTCCTTCATATGGGAGACGCTCTTATGAAGTCTAGTTGGCTTGTGATGTACTGTATTTTCTGTTTACCATTCGTTGACACTAGCATACACCTCTCAAAATTAGACACTCCTCCATGGTTTGTGATTGTTGGCAGGCACCCGAGGATTCGGTAAGCCATGGTTTGTGTAAGATGGATGGGAGGAGTGTCATGCATTTTATACATCTGTTTATTAAAATAAAAGCTCTAACACATGAGTGATCAATGCTTCCCTCTACGAAGGGCCTATCTTTTACTTTTATGTTGAGTCAGTAAACCTACTTCCTTCTGTCTCCAGCAAGCATTTGAGTTGTCGTGATCTCACCATATATATGTTGATTTATTCAATCATGTTTTCTATCCTTCTTTGTTTAGCACACGCTTTATTATCGGAATGAATATTACTTTGAAATCTATGAATCAGTGTAAAAGGATTGTTATAATTAAACATGTTAAGCTCTACAATATAAGCCTTGTTATAAAGACTTCACCTAAGATAAGTATGATATCATTAAATGTTCTCTGAACAAGAACAAAGTTTTCCATCACCAATTTTGATTCTCTCTTTTGCATCTTGTGACTCCCATTACTCGTTTCAAGTTAAGTTATATGAGAGGAAGTTGTTGTCTATAATGATTGGTGCATAGATAAATGTGATGCTTCTTGTTCGTATTCTATTTATTGACTCTTCACTCCATAAACCCGTGGTCATGTTTATTGAGTTCAATTTCTCTTGGGGACAAGCGAGGTCTAATCTTGGGGGGAGTTGATACGTCCATTTTGCATCACAATTTTCTGTTATTCATCGATATATTTCATTTTATGATGCATCCCTTATGTTATTTTATCTTATTTTGCATGTTTCATAATTTTTGGAGAATAAACATCGGGACCAGAAATCTGATGGAAAAAGCACCATCGAGATACCATATTTCAGAAGGTCGGAAGAAGAAGGGGGACACCTGGGGTGTCTTAGAAGTTCAGAGGAGGAGTCCAGCCAGAAGGGGAGCCAGAGGGGGTCCACTAGGGGCCCACACCATGAGGTGGCGCGCTCCCCTGGCCGCGCCACCAGGTGGTGTGGCCACCCTGGCCCACCCCTGGTGGATATTTTTGGCGTACTTGGCCCCCAGGGAACCCTAAGCCTCATATCATAGTCGAATAATTATGCCGCCACCTCCTCGGGGCAGAAAACACCCGAGAGAGAAAAGCTCTCTGGCTGGGAGAAATCTGCCGGGGAAATTCCTCTCTGGAGAGGGGAAATCACCGCCATCGTCACCGTCATCACTCCAGGAATCATCAAGATCGTCATCATCATCATCATCACCACCAGCACCATCATCCACCATCATCTCGCTGTAACAATTAGGGCCCTCTATCGTTGTTTTACATTAGATCTCTCTCCCGATGTGGATTACTTGTTAGTAGTTGATCCTTGTGAGATTTATTGGTGTTTTCACTTTATGACCAGATTGTTATCATCCATTATATCACCTCTGATCATGATCCATATGATGTCTTGTGAGTAGTTCGTGTTGTTCTTGAGGACATGGGAAAAGTCAAGTTGTTAGTAGTGAAGTAATGTTGAGTAATATTTAATGTTTAATATTTAAGTTGTGGTGTTATTCTTCTAGTGGTGTCATGTGAACGTCGACTACATGATACTTCACCGTTTATGGGCCTAGGGGAATGCATCGTGTATTTGGCTACCAATTTTGGGGTTGCCGGAGTGACAGAAACCTAAACCCCCGTTAGGAAACCATTACACGAGGGAGCGTAGGATACCGGAGTTTAAAGTTGTGGTTAGATTTATTTCTTAATTACTTTCTTGTAGTTGCGGATGCTTGCAAGGGATATGATCACAAGTATGTGTTAGTCTTGGATGGGACGGTACATTAGCATAGGTTCACCCACACAACACTTATCAAAACACCTAAGATTATTCAGCGGCATGGAACAAAAGCACTTGACAGAAACCTCCCGTGTGTCCTCGAGAACGTTTGTTAATCATAAGTAAACCCACTGGCTTGTCCATTGCTGAAGAAAGGATTGGTCCACTTGCTGCAGTTATTATTACTGCATTTTATTTACTCACACTTTATTTATCTGCAATATCAAAAACCCTACAAATCTATCTTTCAGTATTTACAGTTATTCCTTCATTGAAACTGCTTGTCAACACCTTCTGCTCCTCGTTGGGTTCGACACTCTTATTTATCGAAAGTACTATGATACACCCCCTATACTTGTGGGTCATCAGGAGCGGGTCCACCTCTGGCCGTGCCCAGGGGTGGTGTCGGCCCCCTGGCTGCCCACCGACATCGCCCTCTGGCCTATATATTCTTCCCGAGGCATAAACACTAAATATATCGGCCCCCTTCCACGAAAAGTTCCGTAGCTCCGCCGTCATCGCCGACAAGTTTCGGGGGACAGAAATCTCTGTTTCGGCACCCTGCCAGGACGGGGAAGTGCCTCCGGAGCCATCTCCATCGGCTCCACTGCCATCTTCATCGCCGTTGTTGTCTCCCATGATGAGGAGGGAGTAGTTCTGACCTGGGGTTGAGGGCTCTACCAGTAGCTATGTGTTTCATCTCTCTCTCCCATGGTGTGATCTTTATGTGATCATGAGCTTTGTAATCTAGTTGAATAATTAGATGTTACTCTTCATCTGTTATGCTACTCAAGTGGTTTCGTTATGAGATCTCCGTAGACACTTTGATCACGCTGTAATGGTGACAATGTGTGCACCATGTGGTTTAGCATGATATTTATATCTTGTGTTGGATGACCCTATGAAATTGTGGTGTTTTTTGGAACCATCTAGGTCTCATGGTGACAGCATGGGGATTACCTAGATGGGGAAATATGAACTCTAAGGAGTGCTCTTACAGCCCTACGCAATGATTGGTGTTTGTTATCTAGCCGAAGATTGTTTCGGAGTAGTATAGTGAAGAGATGATATTTATGCATTCAATTATGTTATCATTGTTGAGAGTGTCCACTAGTGAAAGTATGATTCCTAGGACTTGTTTCTAAGCATTGAAACACGGTTTACATTCAGTTTTGCTACATGTTTGCTTGCTGCCATTTTTATTTCAGGTGCTATTATCACTTATAATCATCCATATTACTTGTATTTCACTATCTCTTCGCCAAACTAGTGCACCTGTACAAGTGACAGTTGTATTGGGTGTGTTAGGGACACAAGAGAATTCTTGTATCGTAATTGTAGGGTTGCTTGAGAGGGATATCTTTGACCTCTACCTCCTTGAGTTCGATAAACCTTGGGTGATCCACTTAAGGGTAACTTGCTGCTGTTCTACAAACCTCTGCACTTGGAGGCCCAACACTGTCTACAAGAATAGAAGCATGCATAGACATCAAGCTCTTTTCTGGTGCTGTTGCCGGGGAGGTAAGGTAAAAGGTACTCACATCCTCTATGGGTGCTCAAAGTTATTTCCTTTAGATTCTGCAATTATATCTTTTGTTTTCTTGTTTTCACTTGTTAGGCTTATCTTACATGTTCATTGTTTTTATTTTTACTAGTTAGGTTTAATGGAAAACAACAAAAATATGAGAGAGTTTATATTCTTTATCTTGAGTTAGGACATGAAGTGTTTGAAGAGAAATTAAAAAAATCTATGGAGCTTTATTTGCATGCTAGTAGCAATGTTATTAGCATTAATTCTTTGGATACACTATTTCTAATACTATGGAAAAGTCTAAGCTTGGGGAAGTTGTTTTTGATTATTATGATATTTTTAGTCCCCCAAGTTTTGAGGAGGAAATTTTCTTTGATGATACTTTGCCTTCAATATATGATGATTATAATGATTGTGGTATTTTAGTTCCGCCTACTATTGATGATAAATTTTATTGTGATCATGATATGCCTTCTATATATGATGATTACAATGATGAATATGATATTTTCAGTTCATCTACTATTGAGGATAAAGTCCATTATGATTATACTATTCCTCCAATTTATGATGATTGCAATGATGGATGTGATAGTTTTACTCCCACTATTACTAATGAGAAGGATTTTACTTATGTGGAGAGTAATGATAATAATTTTATGCTTGATCATGATAAGAATGTTTTATGTGATAGCTATATTGTTAAGTCTATTCATGATGCTACTAAGAATTATTTTGAGAGAGGAAAATATGGTTATGGAAATATTCATGTTATTAAATTTCCTCTCTTTATGATGGAAGTTTTGAGGTTTCTCTTGTGTTGCTTCTATATGCTGGTTTCTTTAAGACCCACTGGTCATTATGAAAGAGCAATACATGGTTTCATATATCTCAATAATCTTAAGTCTCCCCTCTTTTTGTTAAAAGTGTTGAAGTTGCATTTGTTTTGCCTTCCCATGCTAGCTTTGCGCTTCATTGATTTGTTTTCTTACAATACTCCTATGCATAGGAAGAGTGTTAGGCATAAACAAGTTTTACATATGCTTCTTGATGCTCTCTTTTGCTTCAATTCATATTTCTCATGCGAGCATCTTCTCAAATTATCATGCCTAGCTATAAGGTTTAAAAGAAAAGCACTTCTTGGGAGATAACCCATGGTTTTGTTTTTGCTTTTTTCTCCGTTTTCTTTGAGTCAAGGTGTTGTTTACTTCTGTAGCAAATCCTTTATATATTTATTTTCTCGCATTTTTTGTACCAAGTAAAGTTTCTAGCGAAAGTTGGTGTTGGTTTTGGATTTCTACGCAGGAAACAAATTTCTGTTGTCCACTATAAAAATCGCATAATTCACAGAAAGATCAAAATGAACTGAAATTTTTTGTGCTTATTCCTCAGCTAATTATGAAACTTTTGCGTTCTTTATTTTTTTCGATTTGAGCCGCGTAAGTGCCCAGAAAAATTTCGTCTTTACAGACTGTTCTGGTTTTGACAGATTCTGCCTTTTTTACTTGCATTCTCTCTTTTTCTATGTTGATTGGATTTCTTTGCTCCACAAAACATCGGTGGTTGTAGATAAAGTTTAAAAAGTATTAATAATAATTGTGTTCATGCAGAACATGTCATTTTTTTAATTATGCACTAACACTCTAATGCGAATTACATTGAGTTTGGTGTGAAGGAAGTTTTCAATGGTCAAGAGAAGAGGGTGATATAATGTGATCAAGAAGAGTGAAAAGCCAAAGTTTGGGGATGTCCCCGTGGTTCATCCCAAAAAATCTTAAGAAGACTCAAGCGTCTAAGCTTAGGTATGCCCAGGGCATCCCTTCCTTCATCAACAACTTATCAGGTCACTTCTAGTGAAACTATATTTTTATTCGGTCACATCATATGCACTTTACTTGGAGCGTCTGTTTGTTTTTATTTTGTTTTATTTTCCTTGCTGCAATAAACTTAGTTGGAACCTATCATTCTTATGTGGGAGAGAGACACGCTCCGTTTTCATTGCTTTGAACACTCTAGTTTTCATTCTTATTGTTCCGTGAGTGTTCACCTTTTTCTAGTACTGCGTTTAGCCCTTGTTTTCCACTCGTATTTTGTTCAGAGCTTGTTAGTTTGCTTCAGTTATATATGATTAGCTCTCTGATCTTTGATGAATATTATCTATGAGAGTTGTTTCAAACAAGTTAATTGGTTTTAGAAAGCAGCAGTACAATTCTCGTTCTTATAACGGTGCAAAAAGAAGCTTGTATAGACTGTGGCTAGACTTTTTCATATCATGCTAGATGTTATTTTAATTCTATGCTTAGTGCTTGTTATTGTAGCATGAATTGTCTCAAATAGCTGAGAGTTCTTAATGTGCCATTGAAAGAATCATGAGTTGTTTTTGTCATATTGAAGCATGAATTTGTGGTGTTCTCCTTCGAATGCTTTATTTGGTTGACTTGGCGCATGCTTACACCATGTTTATGACTACAAACCAGTCACTTATAGCCTCAATGATCATTTAGTTTTTGACTTGTAATACCCCTTATGCTTTGATTAATAATGTTTTTGTCGCTATGAATGATTATGGTCATTATTGCTCTCTTGATTTGTCGCTCCCAGTCTTTTGCTAGACTCCACCTGTACTGAGTATGAGCTCTACTCATGCATCCAACTCCCAAAAACCAAAGTTTGCCAAATGTGTCCACCATACCTACCTACATGTGGTATTTAACCACCACTCCAAGTAAATTTCTCATGTGCTACCTTTAAAACCTTCAAAATTATTCTTGTTTCGTGCCTCTATTTTAGCTCATGAGGACGTAAATAGAGAATATTTATCTCACTTGTCGATTGGACTTTACACACGTGGACTAGTGGCTCCATCCGCTTATCCAAATGATAGAAGAGCTGGCAGCGGGGTGCCCAGCCCCAAAATTGGTTACTATAAATTCTCTTCACTATTTCCCCCCCTGATTTATCAGTCAAAGCATAATTGTGTAAACAAAAGAGAAAGAGGGATGACCTTGTATATCATATGCGTCCTTCAATGGGAGCCGCTCTTGTGAAGTCTAGTTGGCTTGTGACGTACTGTATTGTCTGTTTACCATTCGTTGACATAAGCATACACCTCTCTATAAAAATGTTTTCAATACCTTTGTTTAATAAAATAAAAATCTCTAGCACATGAGTTAATCCCTGTTTCCCTTTGTGAAGGGCCTTTCTTTTACTTTTATGTTGAGTCTCCATCTTCTAACTTGCTGCACAGTTGAGAGAGCGTAGTTGCCATTCTGAGTTTAATGTGCATTGGTTCCAAAAACTTTTATTAATTGATTCATGATGTGCTATTACTTTCTCTCAAATTATCTGTTCTAGTGATCCACTTGAACTTTGAAGGTGTCCTGGCATTTATGTTTTGCCCCACTCTTAAGGACAAGCAAAATATAACTTTGCTATGTTTTCTTTATGCTCGAAACAAACGTATAACTCTCAAGTGCATTATTATTGATGATCTTTTATTTGTGTTACTTTTCATGATGCAAAGTGATTGCTAGGTTTCATTGTTAAAATTATATATATCATGCCTGTGTTTAAAGTACTATGATCTCAGCGTACATATGCTTTTACTTTATGATGATCAAGTTTGTGTTGGCTGCATGTCACCTAAATAATTATTTTGTTATCACTTACCTACTCGAGGACGAGCAGGAGTTAAGCTTGGGGATGATTGATACGTCTCAAACGTATCTATAATTTTCGATGCTCCATGCTTGTTTTCTATCCAATACCTTTATGTTTTCACATGTTTTCCTTCGTTTTCCGGACGTTTTCATGGACTAACCTATTGACAAGATGCCACAGAGCTAGTTCCTGTTTTCTGTTGTTTTTAGTTTTAGAAAAGATGTTCTGGAAATATTCTCGGAATTGGAAGATTTGAAGCCTAGAAGTCTTATAATTCCCGGAGGATCAACGGAGTCCAAAAGAGACCCGAAGAGGGGTAGAGGGGTGGCCACACCATAGGTGGGCGCGGGTCCCCCTCTGGCCGCGCCCAGGGGTGGTGTGGGCCCCCTGGCTGCCCACCGACATCGCCCTCTCGCCTATATATTCTCCTCGAGGCATAAACCCTAAGTATATCGGGCCCCTTCCACTAAAATTTCCGTAGATCCGCCGCCAACGACAACAAGTTTCGGGGGACAGAAATCTCTGTTCCGGCACCCTGCCGGGACGGGGAAGTGTCCTTGGAGCCATCTCCGTCGTCCCCACCGCCATCTTCATCGTTGTTGTTGTCTCCCATGATGAGGAGGGAGTAGTTCTCCCCTGGGGCTGAGGGATCTACCGGTAGCTATGTGTTTCATCTCTCTCTCCCATGGTGTGATCTTTATGTGATCATGAGCTTTGTAATCTAGTTGAATAAGTAGATGTTACTCTTCATCTGTTATGCTACTTAAGTGGTTTTGTCATGAGATCTCCGTAGACACTTTGATCACGGTGTAATGGTGAAAGTGTTTGCACCGTGTGGTTTAGCATGATATTTATATTTTGTGCTGGATGTCTCTGTGAAATTGTGGTGTTTGTTTGGAACCATCTAGGCCTCATGGTGACAGCGTGGGGATTACCTAGATGGGGAAATGCGAACTCTAAGGAGTGCTCTTACAGCCCTACGCAATGATTGGTGTTTGTTATCCGGCCGGAGATTGGTTCGGAGTAGCATAGTGAAGAGATGATATTTATGCATTCAATTATGTTATCATTGTTGAGAGTGTCCACTAGTGGAAGTATGATCCCTAGGACTTGTTTCTAAGCATTGAAACACCATTTACATTCAGTTCTACTACATGTTTGCTTGCTGCCATTTTTATGTCAGATTGCTATTGTCACTTATAATCATCCATATTACTTGTATTTCGCTATCTCTTCGCCGAACTAGTGCACCTATAAAACTATCAATTGTATAGAAAAACATGCCCGTGCGTTGCAATGGGAAAAAATCATGCAAAGCGATCAAGTAATTTATTAAAATTATTTGAAACACTAAGCTTTTACATTCTTACCACATATTCTATCATTATGCTACTACCTGTGCATCAGCGATGATATAACTCACATAATCATATATATGTTATTAAGAACGGAAAGATTTTACACTTGCATTAGTACTCTACTTTTTTTTTATCTTTTTAAAGAATTACACCTAAAGTGGATATATGTTATTAAGAACGGAAATCTGCTAAAAATCTGTGTCCTTCAAATGTGTGGGCCATGTCAACTCGGCAGGAGCTATCTTCTCACGGTTCACCATGCAAAAAAATTTATAAGTAGAAGTAGAAGGGATATCATAATTTTATTTGTCGTACAATATATGGAATCACATTTTTATCATAATGTCAAATCTTTGTTACGCTATCTACAAAAATTGTGGTCGCTACTCAGTATTCACAAAGCAACTCATGTGGGTAATTTAAGGACAACACGTACAACCAATCGTTTATGAAAAACTTATGAAAACAACATGCCGTCCGTTGAAAAAAAAATTGATGATTAGAAAAGCAAAATCATAGCTGGTAGCGTAGCAGCACGCAAGAAAAAAATTCAGAGCAAACAATTATCTTTGTCTTCCCCACCGAGCTTCTCCATATCCTCTTCCCTTCCCCTGCAGACCCACCCCACCGAGATGCAGCCACGCCTGGAGCTTCGGTCCGTCTGCTCCTTCCTCTTTCCTCGTCGGTCGCCTCACATCCCCTGCACTCTTGTCCTGGCGTCTCTATCCCGAAGCAGCAGCAACAACGCTCCCTTCCCGTTCGTTTCCCCTCCACCATGCGACCCACGCTCCCCTCTACCCGACGGACAACCAGGCCCACGCTCCCTTCCTGTTCGTTTCCCCTCCACCATGCGACCCACGCTCCCCTCTACCCGACGGACGTCCCCTCTGCCTCCTCCTCTTCTCCTCATTCATCTTCATCAGCGGCCATCCCCTCCATTGTCTCCTTGCTCTCGAGTTCCCAACCACATCGAACGACGCGGGAGGAGTCTTCCTCTACCGAGCGCTCCTCTCTCTCCCAAAGAGGCAACAGTGCAGCAGGGTGTGGGGGAAGAAGCAGCGGCCGACAGCGTCCAGATCGAACAACCCATCGAGAGAAGAAGCGCGGATCAAGAAAAAATCATGGTGGCGCTACAAAAGAACTAAGAGGAAACCATTCTGACGTTTCCTTGGCGGCATGGGATGAAGAGTTGCGGTGGCAGTTGCTCGATTTTTCTGTACCAATCCTGCCGCCGGCGACGCGCTAACTCGTGAAGGCTTGGAGCATACCAACAAAAATACAGTGAACCGGTACGATGGAAAACTTGGTGGGAGGGCAAATCGGTAATTTTGCGTTGGACGAAAATTTTGCCAGAAACACTAATGTCTTTAGATTAGGTCTGTTGGGGACACAAGAGACTTCTTGTATCGTAATTGCAAGGTTGCTTGAGAGAGATATCTTTGACCTCTACCTCCCTGAGTTCGATAAACCTTGGGTGATCCACTTAAGGGAAACTTGCTGTTGTTATACAAACCTCCGCACTTGGAGGCCCAACACTTTCTATAAGAATAGAAGCGTGTGTATACATCAGCGGTGCGACCAGGGGGGCGCCAGCTTATGGTGTGGTCCCCTCCTTGCCCCCTCCGGCTCTTCTTATGGCTCCAGGGGTCTTCGCATAAAATAAGGACTTCGGGATCTTTTCCGGCAATTTCGTGAAAGTTGATTTTCTGCACAAAAATGAGACACCAAGGTAATTCTGCTGAAAATAGCGTTAGTCCGTGTTAGTTGTATCCAAAACTCAGAAGTTTAGAGGTAAACAACAGCAAAAGTGTTCGGAAAAGGAGATACGTTTTGGACGTATCAACTCCCCCCAAGCTTAGCTTATTGCTTGTCCTCAAGAAATTCAGTTGACAACTGAGTGCGATAAAAGAACTTTTACGAACACATTTGTTTCATATGATGTAAATATTCTCACTATATGATCAAGTTCTTAGGAAATTCGTAATAAAAAGTATGCAAATAAATTCACTTAATAGTTAAGCAACCCATGAAGAGGTACCAACACAATAATAATAAACAACATGAAATATTTCAATTTGCGGGATTGCAATGTTCATAATGAGATATTATAAAGTGGTATCTAGCTTGCCCTTAATAATGGAGCAAAACATAAATTCCAGGGCACCTCTGAGGTTCAAGTGAAGACTAGGAGTAAATATATCAAAGATACAAGCATCAAAGTTATACCACAATCAACCGTGTTCTGGGACAAGCACATTAAACTAAGAATGACAGCTATGCTCTCAAGAAGGTGCATAAAGTGAGAAGGTGAAGACTCAACGTAAAAGTAAAAGAAAGGCCCTTCGCAGAGGGAAGCAAGGATTAACATGTGCTAGAGCTTTTTTATTTTGTAAACAGAGGTAAAATGATTTTTGAGAGGTGATTGTTCATGTCAATGAATGGTAATAGAGTTCTTGTTATCTTCCATACTAAACAAGTTGAAAGAGGTTCCCAATTATTTATATTAAGAATTTATAGCATGCTCTTTATATGGTATGACACTCCTCCCCACCTTGCTTTCGCAAACCATGGCTATCCGAATCCTCGGGTGCCTGCCAACAATCTCATACCCTGGAGGAGTGCTTATTTATTTATTTAGCTTTTGATGTTATAATGGTCTAACCAGCTCTTTGCAAAATTAATGATGAGCAGATGAAGCATGCAAGTCAGGATACTCAATTTTTATGGAAGATAACAAACCCAACTACTACTTCCTCGTGAGCTAAAACAGTGTCACAAAATGAGAAGTATTTTTTTAGGTTTTAAAGTTAGCACATGAAAATTTACTTGGAGTGGCGGTTAAATACCACATATAGGTAGGTATGGTGGACAAATTTGGAAAACTTTGGTTTTTGGGAGTTGGATGCACGAGTAGATCTCAAACTCAGTACAAGTGAAGACTAGCAATAGACAGGGAGCGACAATCAAGAGAGCAACGACTGTCATAATCATACTTGCGACAAAACAAAATTAATCGGGGCATAAAAGTGATACAGATACTCTGAGGGGAAATTAATCATTGAGGCTTAATTGACTTTTTGTTTTCAGACTTATGCATGCGTGAGCATGTGCCAAGTCAATTCAAGTGAAACATTCAGAGGGAGATACCACAATTTCATATCCTTCTATGAATAAAACAATGCAAGCAAACATTTATACGACATGCTATCTAATATTAGTAAGCTGGAACTAATCATGAGATAGCACGAACTACTAAGCATTCATTAAATAGCATACACCTTACACGAACAAACTAAGCATGTCCACATGGATGAGTATATGTACAAAAATGAAAACAAACATAGTTCATACCAACCTCTCACCACAACTTGAATTGTCGTAAATCGTCATTATTGCTATTCACTAGTGTGGATTGAATAATATAAACTGATTACCAAGCTCCAATAGAGTCAGGGAGGACTATTGAACTCTATAGCAAACTTTACAAAACCAAAGAAGAACAACAAATATTTTTGGGTTTTCAAATTTAAAACAAGAACAGAAGGAAACAAGCAAACAAAGCAAAATCTTTTTGGATTTTTGAATATCAAACCGAAACTAGAAAGTAAAGCAAAAAAACAAAAGAAACTAAAGAAGAAAATAAAGAGAAACAACGGAAAATATTTTGGTCTTTTTAAGTTTTGGAAAGCAAAAAAAAAAGCAAAAAGAAGCGAAGGAAACTGAAACACGGATATACAAAGAGCCGACAGAAACATGATATGTAAATGAGTTTGATGCCGACATACCTCCCCCCAAGATTAGGCTTTTGGCCTGAGTGGAGATCAATCACGACGCTGGTAGGAACCCCACGTTGGTGCGTCATTGATACGTCTCCAACGTATCTATAATTTCTGATGTTCCATGTTGATATTATGCCAATTGCTACATGTTTTCTCCCTTCTTCATAGCATTTTTACACGTTTTCCGGGACTAACCTTGTCGTGGTGGTGTCACGGCAGATGCCATGGGATGGCTAAAGATGTGGGGACGATGGACGCTGGAGGTATTCGGGGAGGGATTACGCGACGAGTAGCCGCGTGAGGTAAGATCCACACAACACAAACAACACGATGTACCCAGGTTCAGGGCCCTCGTGAGGAGGTAAAACCCCTACTCCTGCCTTTCTCTATGTATTATGATGCCTCTCCGAGTAGCCACAGTACAAATGGTATCGCTACCGAGTAGCCTCTCGCTCCTCTCCGAGTAGAGCTAGGTCAAGAACTTAGGGTTTCTAGGGTTCCCAATGAGCAACTCTTAGCGTGCCTCGCGCAGGAGGCGGCGGGGCACCTTATATACACGGTGCCCAGCCGGATACGTCCAAATCTAGACAAGTGTCGACATAGTGTGCACATCGTCCTTTCTCCGAGTACCCGCTGACAGCTTTGGTTCCTAACCTTGGCTGCTTCTGTAAAGTCGTTGGGCAAAACTAGGGGACAGACTGGTATCACTGTTCCTAGGCACAGAGTAGGCCCCCTTATCCTGTCACCGCCTGCTTCCATGCTGTCACTGTCAGGCAGGCCGGCCCCAGGTGAACGGTAGTTCGAATGCTGCCAAGTACGGACCCAGGATACGCGGGATCCTGTGTCAGAACGGCTCCTTTGACTTTCTGGCCCGAGTAGGTTCCCGCCAATTGTTCCCGCCAATTGTACTCGGGCCAATCCTTCTACTCGAAAGGACAGAACTTGATTGATATCTCCTTCTGGTCATCTTGAGGTGAGACCGAGTAGCAGTCGACCGGGTAGCGAGTACCAGGTAGTCGGCTACTCGACCAAACCTCTCTTCTGTAAGCTGCCTTTATCACCTGTCTTTACCCTACTCGGGGGTAACCCCCCGACAGCAGTCCCCGAAGCTGGTTGAGTCTTGCGAACTTGTTCACTAGGCTCTGCCAGCTTAAAACCAGCCTTTGCATCTCAGCCCTCGAACCTCAAGATGCCGAGTAGGTCCTCCGAGTAGCTATCTGGAAAGTACCTTGAGTTTCCTCTCTTCCGAGTAGCACTTGCTTTCTACTCTGTAACCGAGTAAAAAGACTTAGAGAAATTTCTCAGATTGAGCCTCTGCAGCACAGAGCACAATCCAGCCCTTCACGCAGCAACTGCACACGTGTCAAGCATCCACGACCTTGTCGTTTCGTTGCCCAGGACACGACCTGCCACGCGTCCAGTTTTCACGCAGTGGGCCCACCGGCCGTCATGTCCCATCAAGTGCAGTTATAGGCCACGATTCGGTGGTGGGATCCACTGTGGCCATTACGCGCGCAACCGGCGCTTGTGTGCGTTTCTAGCCGGCCACAGGATCCACCACACGCCACAATCGATCCCACTACCAAGACGGTAACGGTAAACTCGCGGAGGAGATATAAATACCCCCGCCGGTAACTTCCTTTTCCCCTTCCTTCGCACTATTCCTTCTTCGTCTCCTGCTCTTCTCCGCCACCGTGCTCTCCGCCGCCGCGCAAGCTCTCGCGCCGCCGCGGACTCAATCCACCAACCAACTCCCCTCGAAATCTTCCACCTTCCCAACTCGCCACAATGGCCAAATCCGGCTGGGCCGGCTCCTCCGTCACTGCGGAAGACTGCGCCTGGCTCGTCAATACCCGGCGAGTCCCTCCCGGCGTGGAGTGCCGGGCGCCGGACGGTGAAATCGTGCCGTCCCCGCGGGAGGGAGAGCGCGTCGTCTTCCTGGCGCATTTCGAGCGCGGGTTCGGATTGCCCGCGTCCGATTTCCTGCGGAAATTCCTCAACAACTTCGGCATCCAGATGCACCACCTGCCGCCCAACGCCGTCGTCTTCCTCGCCTACCACGCCGTGGTCTGCGAGGCCTTCCTCGGCGTCCGGCCCACGTGGGAGACGTGGCTCAGGTATTTCCACCTGCGCCAGCAATCCACCGGGAAGAAGGACTCCGCAGGCGTCGCCCGCGCCACCGACACCGGCTGCGCCATGATGGTGCAGCGGTCCGGGACGAACCACCCCCGCATCAAGGGGCTGGACTCCGTCAAGCTCTGGCAGAAGACGTTCCTCTACGTCAGGAACGTTGCCGCCGCGGAAGGAGCCCCGGTGAACGATAGAATCAACTTGCCCGTTTGGTGCAACCGCGCTCCAATCGGGATGTACTGGAAGGACAAGCCCGTCAACGATGACGACGCCATCGAGATGGAGAATCGACTCGGCTGGCTGAAGGCGGAGGGCCTCAAGAACGACGACCCGGTGGCCTGCTGGATCCAGCGCCGAGTACTGCCCTTGCAGGAGCGCTGCCATCTCATGTGTTACATGGGAGGGCCTCGCGACTGCACCAGGACAACCACCATCGAGATCGACAACATCGATGTCCCCTGGCACGCAAGGAACATCTTGACGACAAGCCTTGGCGACCACTGGCAATACGGGTTCGTCCCGTACAGCCGCACAAAGCCGATTGAGCGGGTACGCCTTCCTTACTTTGCTCTTTGCATACACTTTCCGAGTAGATAACTTCTCCTTCTTGCATCAACTAGCAATTGCCTTGCGTTCCGAGTAGGACATCTAGCCGAATCGCCTTAGGCTTAGTATGCTTTGTGTTTGCACGCCTTGCCGGGTAGCCTACCCGAGAATGATTCTTAGGCTTGATGTGCTTTTTACCTGCACGCCCTTCCGAGTAATACCTTTCGGCAAACATGCTTAGGCTTAGTATGCTTTGTGTTTGCACGCCTATCCGGGTAGAATGCTTAGTAAACTGCCTAGGCTTTGTGTGCTTTGTACCTGCACGCCTATCCGAGTAGAATTCCTTCCTGGTACTCGGCTAGTCTGTGATCCTTCTCTGCTTTTCAGGTCCTTACTCGCCAGATAATCGAGAGCTGCGAGGTTTTCGAAGGCAACTGGTCTCCTGACCGTGAGGAGGATGATGTGCCCTCCTTCGATGCCGCGGAGCAGACCAACCTCTCTCGCTCCCCCATTGCTGACAAGCGCGACGCTCTTCGCACTTGGTCCGACGAGGATTTTGACGGTAACTATACTTTTATTCTGTTTGCTTCCGAGAAGCATCAATCCCTCGTTTGCTGTTTCTGA